>JAMGZG010000006.1:0-1200000 GCA_024713935.1 Morchella eximia
ACTAACCCTAACTAACCCTAACTAACCCTAACTAACCCTAACTAACCCTAACTAACCCTAACTAACCCTAACTAACCCTAACTAACCCTAACTAACCCTAACTAACCCTAACTAACCCTAACTAACCCTAACTAACCCTAACTAACCCTAACTAACCCTAACTAACCCTAACTAACCCTAACTAACCCTAACTAACCCTAACTAACCCTAACTAACCCTAACTAACCCTAACCCTAACTAACCCTAATTATTCCCCAGGCGACGCTCAACCCATTGGCCGACCCCGAGACCGGTGGGTGCTCTGGACGTGATACCTGGAGCAGCCGTTTCTGCCGTGGAGCCTACCGTTTAATCGACGCAGACAAGACACACGGCTGTTAGCTGCTTGTACGGATCGGGCGAGGGAAATACCTACGCCAGCTTCGGCGAAACAACGCGAATGTCGAGCTGCGCGTGGGGGAGTACAGAATGAAGACGAACCGCAGGCAGAAGTCGGCAAATCTTTCTCTACAAGACAATGCCGGGTGGTACCAGTGGATGAGACAGGGCGCTGTCGTACCACTCCCAACGACTTCCTCTTGCAGTTCCACGTGTTCCGTCAGATATCGATCAGACGGCGAGCGCAGGGCCGTGATGTACGATGAAAGAGATTTCACTATCATGACCTATTCTGACGCCAACGGTCAGGCTTTACAGCGCCAAGGTCGCCGAACCGCTCAAGAAGTGAGGTTTCCAGTAACGGGCAAGCATGATGGGCAAGACGACCGCGACTTCGATCAGTAGAAAGATAAAATAGAAACGAACGAAGCGATGACAGACTCGCTCGGCGAAGATAGTATTTGTTTATTTGATCGTTTTTGTAGTCTAGGAACTTAATAATTTTAAAGGGTCTTCTCGCTAGTAAAGATCCGTTGATGATGAGAGGCCAACCTGGGGCTATACCGGGTTCTTTATAGAAATCCGGTACCCTTATTCAGGTTCTTTTTCTGACGGGCAATCTGCCTGTCAATAGTCGGGGGCACAGCGACTATTTCCTACGGGGCGGAGTGAGGAGTATTGCTACCACACTTCGGAGTATCTCCTTTCCGAGTCAAATCACGCAATCTCTGCCAAGAACTGGTCGGGATCCTAAGAACTAGCGGAAACAGCCGACCAGACAGCAATTGCTTATTCAATTGATTTGGGTGTTTATAAAGCAAGGTTTTGCTTTAGTAGCTTGGGTCGCACTCTCACTCCCCAAAGATGCACCAGTGTCAAATAGGAGGGTTCCGGCGGTTTGACGCTCCGGGGGTTATTTTTGGGGTCCAAAACGTACTTTTTTCGCAGCGTTTTAGCAACTCCGCAAGAACTCCCCAAATGTGTCGGAACGCCGCCAGGATCACTTCCGTCATGCTAATGCATATCCTTTGGGCATTGTTTGGGCCTGCATGGTTGACTGCCAAAGTAGTTTAACTCCAGGCTCGGAGTCACCCTTCCCATTTGGCATTCTTGTCCTTCTATTCTACTTTAGTCCAGTAGCTTACTCTGACTTGTAAGATTCCCTTACTCGCTAAAATCCCTACCTTCCATACCTATAGAGGTAGGGGCTCACCTGCCCTTGCCTTCACCCGTCGATAAAGAACAAGCTGCGGTTACCCTAGGGTCTTTTAGCTTTACTGATAGAACAGGTACTTTTGTAACAGCCTTATCGCGGCCCTGTTACATTTCCCACGAACACGCAGTTTGATCATGGAAAATCACTCACCACCCGGTGAATATCGGAAAAAGATGATTAAGTCGGGAGTCGAGGCGTGTCCCTGTCCGAGTATGTCATCGGGACTGGTTTGATTGGAGCTTCCACATATAGCTTTCCAAATCGGGATAGCTCGACCGGTTCCATTTTTTGCATTTGGAATTGGTAGAGGTCGATGGTCTATGCATACCACTAATGGGCGCATTGTCCACTTGTCCAATGCCTGATGCGATCATCATCAGGGCCCAATGGGGACGCGAGGCAGGGTAACCTCTTTTGGGCTCCTGCTCTCAACGCCAAGCTGTCGAGCTGTATTTCCTGCACTGAGGCCACCCCCTCGCAATCTCGACATCGACTTGATGCGAACGAGCGTTTGGGTTGGCAGACGTGTCCGGCGGTCACCTCTTGCCATACACGCAAGGGCTCGTGGTTATCGGGAAGGCGGTGTCCACGCTACCGGTAGCCCCAGAGGTTGAGACAATTCAAAGATTTTATGGCTTTCACGAATCGACAGATACATACATGTTCGTCAAAGATTTAGTAGTCATCACCAGTATACATTACAGTGTTCATATCAGTATCCCGCGACTCTCCGTAGAGCGGTGTGAAGGATACCCATGTGAGATATCATTTGCGGGAGCATTGCTGGTGCTGCCAGATGTGAGTCAATTTGTTTGGCAGAGCTTGACGATAGGAGCATTTTCGAGCGCTCTCTGAATTTGGGTAATATCCCGTGGCGGAGCCTGCCGAAGAGCACAGTTGCGAGTGGTACTTCGACGGGAGTAACACCCACCCTAATAGAACGTGGTGATGGGAGCATTGTTGAGTGCTCTCTAGACGCGGATCATATACCCTAGCCAAGCCTGTCCAAGAGAACATTAGCGAATACTCTCTAAACGTGAGGAATATCTCCTGCGGAGCAAGTTGAAGAAGGAATTGCCCAATAATCTCCGACTTGAGTCAATTCATTTGGCGGAGACAGGCAAAGAGAGCATTGGCGAGTGATTTCCGGATGTAGGTGATATCCATTGAGGGAGTGCTGAGAGCATTGGCGAGTGCCCTCCAGAGGCGAGTAATATTTTTCCAAGAAGCTTGGCAAAGGGAGCATTGGCGGGTGCTTTCTGGACGTAGGTAATATCCCCGATCGGTGCATGTCGAAGAAGGCATTGGCGAGTCCTCTCCAGGTGTGAAAAGTAGAGCCTGTCGGCGCCTAGCGAAGAGAGCGTTGGCGACTGCTCTACATATGTGAACAGTGTCTCCTGGCGGGAATAGTATCCTCTGGCAGCGCCGGACGCACCAGGTTTTCGGAGCGCAGGCTTCACGTCAGGCTGTGGGCTCTGCACTCAGCGAAATAGCAGAGCTTGCTGATGTACTTCAAACACGCCGACAATATAGAGTCAAGAGAACTCAATTGGAACCCATGCATTCATGACCGGTGCAACCACATCGACATTCACTACCACTACACAAGTAAACAACTCCAGGCCGGAATCTTCCAACCCCTCAATGTCCGAACCGGATATAATGTCGTGGACATAATCAACAAAGGTCTATCGAAACCAGCACACCAGACACTGTCAGAAGTGATACGATGTGTCTCAAGGGGCGGTGTTGGGGAGTATTCCGCAGGGTACGATAGGCGACAGTAGTAGCTGTCGAGTTAGTCAAGTGAGGTCAAGCGAGGCCAAGCGAGGTGCAAAGGTATTCGTGAAGAAGAGAAGTAACAGCATATATATTGAAGTGGTCCGACCTGGTATGGTATGTCAGGCACGAACAAGTATTGTAGTGTAGAGAGTACAGAAGACATTGCGTAAGAAAAGAAGAAGAGAAAGGAAAACAGGAACGAAGCGAGGGAGAGCCCCCTAATATACCCAAGGAAAACCTGCGATGACTAATCCCTCATGACTCACACCGCGCAACCGAACAGAAACCCATAGAACGCAACAGAAACATCATTACTAATCCAACTCCGCGTAACCTAACGACCCCATCAACCGATCCATGAAAGTAGCCCTCCCCTTCAAGCGCGAGCTCCTGCGAGCCTGAGTCTTAGCCTTCGTCTCCAGCGGCCCTGGTTTCTCAGGGTATTGTGCATGGAAGACGTCGACAGCGGCAGTGTCGTTATGATAGGCGGCGGGTTCCCAGGTAGGGTCGGTGTATCCTGTCCACTTGACGAAGTATTGTAGGCCGTTATTCCTTGTTTCCCGAGAGTCCAGAATCTCTTCGACCTCGTATTCCTCGTCTTGTTCGACAATGATGGGTGGAGGAGGTGGTTGTACTTGACCTGGTACGGGGTCCTTTGCGGCGGGGTCCAGCAGCGATACATAGAAGACAGGGTGTATCTTCATTCTCCGGGGGAGGTCGACTCGGTAGACGTATGGGGAGACGACCGCCTTGATGGGGAATGGCCCGAGCTTCTTCCAGTCGAGCTTCCTCGAATTGCGGGTGGTGCGGATGTTTTTGGCGGAGACAAAGACCATATTACCGACATTGTTTTGGGGCGCGGGGGTCCGCTTCACGTTGGTGGCTTGCTCTTGTTGATCTTGTGCCGTTCGGATATTCGTGCGTAGGTATTCATGGAGCTCCGTCATTTTTTCGGCGAAGTCTTTGGCATCGAGGCTGGGTGGTGTCTTGTCGGAGGGTTTGATGGTCACTGTGAACCGAGAGTGGAAGCCGAAGTTTGCGAAGAAGGGCGTCGCTTTCGTGGAAGCGGAGATCTGGTTATTAGCGGAGAATTCGGCCATAGGGAGCCATTTGACCCAGTCGTCCTGTTGGTAGGATACGTAGCCTCGTAGGTATTGTTCCATTACAGCGTTGAGCCTTTCAGTTTGGCCATCGGTTTCCGGGTGGAAGGCGGTGGACATCCTTGCTTCGATTCCGAGGTGCTTGCATAACTCCTTCCAGAATTTGGCGGTGAACTGTGTGCCACGATCCGAGGTGATATGCGTAGGGAGGCCATGGAGCTTCCAGACGTTCCGCAGCCATAGTTGAGCGACAACTTCTGCATTAATGGTTGTATTGGAGGGTAGGAGGTGTCGCATCTTTGTTAGCCCGTCCACGATTACCATGATTGCATCGTATCCTTCACTTTCCGGTAGTCCAGTAACGAAGTCCATTGACACTTCCTGCCAGGGCCGTTCGGGTATGGGTAGAGGTCGGAGTACACCGAGTTTTCCGTGGGTGCTCGGTTTACTTCGCCGACAGGTATGGCAATTCCGTAGGTAGCGTCCAATATAGTTCCGCATGCGAGGCCAGTAGTAGTCTCTGCTGATTAGCTCGAAGGTTTTCTCGCGTCCTGGGTGTCCGGCAGAAGGTGCGTTGTGGTAGAGTTTAAGGATTTGGAGTTTCAGGGGGTCGTAGTCAGGGACATATAGATTACTGCGGTAGAGAAGTCGTCCTTCATTCTCGGTGCATTCAGCCAGTGAGATTCCCTTCGATTGTCGTTTGCCTTTGTTACGCATTTCCAGTATCTTTTTCGGGAATGGGTCAGCTTTATATCCTTCATTAAATAATGTGTCCAGTGAGGCGTTCTTTTCAGCGGGTTCGTTTGATAAAGAACCCGCCAACAAACTTAGCTTAGTTTCCAAATTCTCCTTCTTCAAGACAACCTGGCTCTGGTGCAGATGCCTTTCATCCCACTCCTCAGGGAGATCTCCTGATCTCCTTGTTAGTGCGTCTGGCTTCCCGCCTTGCTTCCCTGATCGGTATTTGATAACGAAGTTGAATCGTGAAAGATATTCGGCCCAGCGCGCTTGCCTTCGGTTAAGCTGTTTTGTGCTCATGAAGTACTCGAGGTTCTTGTGGTCTGATATGACAGCAATTGGGTGTGCGGCTCCCTCGAGTTCCGGGCGCCATTCCTCGAATGCTCGGATTATCGCCAACAGTTCCTTATCGTAGATCTCGTAGTTGCACTCTGCAGGGGAGTGTTTCTTGGAGAAGTATGCAACGGGTCGAAGGTTATGGTTATCATCGTATTGGGACAGTATGCCAGCGGAGACGTAGTCTGAAGCGTCAATTTCCACAATGATTTCCTTCTCGGGGTCAAAGTGGGCAAGAATGGGGGCGGTAGTGAATGCTTCCTTGAGGGCATTGAATGCACCTTGAGCTTCACTTGTCCATGCCCATGTTCTATCCTTCTTCGTCAGTCCACTCAGCGGTGCAGCGAGATTGGAGAATCCATATATGAACCGGCGGTAGAAGTTGGCGAATCCGAGGAATACTTGTACGTCTTTGACCGTCTTGGGAACCGTCCAGTTTTGCACTGTATCCACTTTCTTGGGGTCCATTCGGATGCCGTTGGGTTCAATAATGAGGCCGAGGTAGGTGGTGCTCTGTGTGTGGAACTCGCATTTCTCCGGCTTTAGTAGTATCCCGTTTGACTTCAGGGCTTCGAGGACTTTTTCGACGTGGACTTGATGTTCCTCGAGGGTGTCGCTGTAGATCAGGATATCGTCAAGGTACGCTGTGCAGAATATGTCGAGGTATTCGCGAACGCAATCGTTGATGAAGTGTTGAAAGGTGGCCGGCGCGTTGGTAAGGCCGAAGGGCATTACCGTGTATTTAAAGTGACTATATCGGGTGCGGAAGGCTGTCTTCCATTCTTCTCCTTCGGCCATTCGGATCTGATTATACCCCTGGCGGAGGTCCAACTTGGTGTACTATTGTGCCTTGGACAGTCGATCAAGTGTTTCCCGGATGAGTGGTAAGGGGTACCGGTTCTTGATCGTTAGCTCGTTTAGGCCACGATAGTCAACGCAAAGACGCAGAGTTCCATCAGCCTTCTTAACAAATAGGACAGGGGCACTGGCAGGGGAAGAGCTAGCTCGTATGAAGCCTTTCTTTAGGTTCTCCTGTATGTACTTCCGCAGAGCAATCAGTTCGTCGCGGGACATGCCATAGAGTGGCCCAAAAGGTGGTTCTTTGCCCTCTTTGAGCGGTATCTTGTGATCATACGGTCGGCGCGGTGGCATTCCGTTGGCGAAGTCTTCGTCCATCATGGCGTGGAACCTTTTGTATCGTGTTGGCATTTTGGTTCTCCAGTCGGTCTTCGGCGCTTTGTCGAGAGCCCGATCCAGTTCTTCGATAGTGGTGTTGAATATCTGAGGTTTGCCTCTCCGGGCGAAACAGCAGAGGACGGCTGAGCTAACGAGGTGGAAGCGAGGTGGCGGGGCGATTGCTTTGACGGGGGCGGTTTCCTCGGAGGTGTTGCACTTGTTCTTGCAGTACTCGGAATCAAACTGTATGGTGTTGTCCTTGAACCGTAGAGTGGCGTCATTCAACTGGAGCCAGGGGATTCCTAGTACAAGGGGGTAAGAGCAAAGTTTAGTGACAAAGAAAGGGACGGTTTCGTGGTGGGCGTTAATAGACATTGGCAGGTAACATAGGTGGGTGATTTGGCCAGAAGATATGGGTCGACCGTCTATGACTTCGAGGGTGCGGGGTGATTTGAGGCGGAGTAGAGGGAAGTTGTTATGGCGCGCGAATGTTTCATCAATGAATGCGAACCCGGAGCAACCAGTATCGATCAATGCGTAGGTTTGAATGAGAGTTTTATTGTTTACGATTTTACAAGAAGCAACAAAATGATCACCATCCAATGTAGAAGCCAGAGATAGAGAACGCAGACAAAGGAAAAACATTAGATGGTCCCGGGCAGGGGCCATTGATCAAGCCCGGGACTAGTGAAAACCCGACTCGGAGGAGGCGGGGCTAGCTATCGGCGGAGGAGCGGGGTCATCGGTGGTGCGGGCAGGTGCGAGGAGGGCGCCTCTCATAGCCGGTTGGTTGCTACGGGGGCGGTTGGCGGAGGGACAGTTGGCGAAGACGTGACCGGGGTTGGCGCAGTACATGCAAAGGTTGCTGTCTCGCCTCCATTGCTTCTCAGCGGCGGAGGTTTTCCGTTGGCCATTGACAAAGGTGTAGCGTTGTTCGGGAGCCGGTCGTTGGGTGGGGCGAGCCTGCATGACGGAAAGGTCCATAGGGGCGAGGCCTCCAGCCGTGTGGGACGGGTGTGCGGCAGCGGGGGGAGCGGTGAATTGGCCCATCGTGTTACGGATGGCCTTTTGTTCGGCCTTTCGGCCCCCGATCTGGTTGTCGATGGTCATGAGGGTGGTCGCGTAGGCTTCCACGGTGTTGGGCCTGTCCGTGCTGTAACTCATTGCGTCCTTCAGGTCCTCGGAGAGTCCTTCGGCCAGTGCATCGATCTTTGCCCCCTCATTGTAGTCAAGGTAGGCCACAATGCGGAGGAACTGGGAGTAGTACGTGGCAAAGTCTCCTTTGCCTTGTCTGAGGGCGACGAGTTGGTGGCGGGCGGTTCCTCGGGGGTCTGGATCTCCAAACGAAGCTTCCAGGTGGGCGACGAAGGCGGCAACGGAGGAAAACGGGGCGGCGGGATTGGTGTTGACAAGAGGAACGACCTGGTCTAGGGCCCTCCCTTCCATTCGGCTGACAGCGTAGATAACCTTGGCTGCCTCGTTGCGGAACCGATCATCGTTCACTTCCAATTTCATCCGGAGTTGAGTGATAAATCCAGGGAGCTTGGAACGGGTACCATCGAATTTTTCAAGGTCCGGGAACTTTTCGGACCTGAAGGCAGGGGCGGTGTTGGACTGTGGGGCGGCATTTTGGGGAGCGACGGCGATTGGAGCAGGAGTGGCGGCGGCGGCACGGGCGATATTGAGATCCAGGTTGAGCCGGTTTATTTGCTCTTCCAGGTTGTCGATGACTTCGTTGGCGGCGGCGAGTTGTTGGCGAGCTTCGTTTCTTTGGGCGATACGGAGCTGGGAGTTTTCGGCGAGGTGGGTGAATAGGGCGGCGGGGTCTTGTTCGAACTGTTGCTTGAATTCCTCCACATTATTGGGAGGGACCCATGCAGGTGGGTCGGCGGCGGACATGGCGTACGGTGCGGATGATGACGCAACGTAATCTCAAGGGGCGGCGTTGGGGAGTATTCCGCAGGGTACGATAGGCGACAGTAGTAGCTGTCGAGTTAGTCAAGTGAGGTCAAGCGAGGCCAAGCGAGGTGCAAAGATATTTGTGAAGAAGAGAAGTAACAGCGTATATATTGAAGTGGTCCGACCTGGTATGGTATGCCAGGCACGAACAAGTATTGTAGTGTAGAGAGTACAGAAGACGTTGCGTAAGGAAAGAAGAAGAGAAAGGAAAACAGGAACGAAGCGAGGGAGAGCCCCCTAATATACCCAAGGAAAACCTGCGATGACTAATCCCTCATGACTCACACCGCGCAACCGAACAGAAACCCATAGAACGCAACAGAAACATCATTACTAATCCAACTCCGCGTAACCTAACGACCCCATCAACTGATCCATGAAAATGTGCCAAGTGAGGGGAAGTGTAGAAATAAGACATTACGACATCGATTATGTATAGTAATTACACATGTACAAGGGATGACTCATAGTAAGAACAAAGGTTTCAGACAAGGCTTAGTGCCAGGGATTATGTAATCAAGGGATCACGTGTTATTAGAATACCTGTATATATAGAGTAACTGGATTCCCACATTGTCATTGGAACTCCAGCGGCACAATAGTTTATTTTCTTGCTTTCACAACTCAACCACTCACAAGGTCACGTATTGAAATCACACTCAAGTCATCTCGTCACACACTCCAAACTTTAACTACCCGCAATCCAATCGATTAACGGCAGTAAGCCTTTGCGTATATCTTCCTGGCATTCATCGAATGCATCAAAGACAAAGAACGTTTACGTAAACATCTTAAGGCTCTCAGGAGCATCTTTCAGCTCTTTCAATTTTACCGTGCTTTCTGCTGCGCAATTTCTATTGTAGAGGGATTTGATTTGCTGGGGAAGTGGAAAGTTCACTGCGTGTGGCCTGCTTATCAGCTGCTTGATGAAGCTGCGAAGAACCGCAACTAGCATTTATTGTTTCTCATCTTTATAGTTAAAGTAAACGTATGCGACGCCAATACTTTTCCATATGCTTGATCTGGTTTCAAGCACATCAATCACAAGGGAGCTAGTCATAAGCTGTCAGTTTGTTAAAAGTGTCACCGCTCGGAGGGAATAGTTATCTTAGGAAAGTCTTTCCGGCACCAGCTATCGGTATCTCATTATCAGCCGAACGGAACAAGAGGAAATGGGTCACGTCGGACATGAAGCATTAGGAGGATGAATCCACTTACGAATCCCATAGCCCCAAACCACTCGAGGGGCTGAGCGATTCATCCATGATATAAACCTATCATGTGCGAGAAGCCACCAGCCGCTGTTTTCCTGTCTTTTGCCCCTAATCTCAATGTGCCTTTCATCGAATGGGCCCTGTAAAAGCCATCGACAAATCCTTATCTTTTCCTCACATGGAGCTGCAAACTCATCAGTATCCATAAAGCTGGGGATAATACCTTCATACTGTACCGAGCAATTACAAAGCGACAACAGGTGTCACGGCCACCTCAGTGAGCGCAGTAAACATTCCAAATACTTCTATATATATAGTAATTCTTGGTATTTTATCTCCAAAAGGCTTCTTTTGGTCACAGTATATCAGGATAACCCTCGCAAATCTGGTAGATCCTGTCACCTTTGCGAGGAGAGTGTCGTTAAGCAAGTCTCACCCATTGGAATATATTGCCCATCCTCCACAGCATGCTTAACCGATTGCTCGGTTACCATTCTAACATAGGGCTCACATCTAGCCCATACCCCAGGACTAACTTCCTAAAGCGAAATATAATTAGCCCCTGCCCGCATGCCAATCAACAGTCAAAAGGTTACCTTGACGGTCAGGGTATCCTTTGTCTCATAAAACGATACGATCTTGGGACCCATGCCACTAGGACTGATTTGGTGTCCGAAGGACTGGTCAAGACTACGCAAGAACTCGCTATTTCCGCACAAAAGACTGGACGACTGCCTACAACAATTCAGCTGGAGTCATTTGTACAGCGATGGCTAATACGTTATCGGACGGCCCACCACAACCCCGCCTACGGACGCGTATTCTGGTGGCGTTCCGTCCGATGACTTATTACCCACCGGTGTATATACCGGATTGACTGGAGAACTCACCTCTTTGATTATCAGACCACCGAGGCTGTGACCGATCAGGATCAACGGCCGAGTAGGGTCCTATTTCTGGTAAACAAATGGGCCTGTTGTAAGTGCCGAAGACTTCCTTACCCTACCCCTAGCTCCCATGACCGCTTCGAGAAATTGTTTGGAGTGGACATCCACCCCGGCATAAGAGCGACTTCCGTTGAGGGTTGTATCATAGCCATAGACAAGAATTCTTGCCCTGTAACCGTTGTCCTCTATATCCTTCGGAAGAATATCACGCAGCCACATCCCTGCGCTCTCCCGCGATCTCTATGAGCCAAAGGCGTGCCCGGCGAGCCCAGCCACAGCGATGATACTGCAGGTAGAATTAGCTCCAGTCCAGGGAATAGCATAGCACAGATATATATGGGAATAGTACGAACTCAATTACTGGGTCGTTGGACTTGTTGAGAGGGGTCATTACTCGGAAATGGGTGTCCACCGTTTCCTCAAATGTGGCACCATGGGGCCCCAGGCTCACAACTGAGGGAACGTCAACTTGTAATATGGAGAATGTTACCGTTGCCACCTGGAACCGCTGGCAGTCTTCATCCGAGGCATCGGGCGCCAGTGACATATAGGGATCACCACGTCTGTCTTCTGCAATGCAGCCAAGCGGGTGTTCTAGCTCTCTAAGGTATTCCTGAAGCACAGCTCGGGAGATCGACATTGGTATGTTAGAAACAAGGTCAGTTTTATTATCCCCTATTGTCGAAGGGGTGCGAGCCGCTGCTGCTGCCTCGATAATCCGATTTGACTTCCGCAAATATTTCCTTCGGGGTATGTATCTTGCAGAAGGAATGGCTTAGTGTTTCGAATATGGACTTCGTGACTAGGACATGTAAGTACGCATATATATCAACATAGCACAAATTGTGAGGTTGGGAAGGCCTGTGTTGGCCTTGCAACGCGGCTCTGAACTCTCCTGCAGCTACTGTGCTGTGATTGGTAGACGCTATCTCACCCATGCATTATGGGGGTGTGGCGTGCAAGACCTCTGTGCCCGGAGAAGAGTTAAATTCACCGTCCACCGCATTGGCCAGAAGCCCTTGATCGTTAATCCCTGTTTCCACAACAACCCGCCCAGAGACTGTATTTTCCGAATTTCTGAAAGAGGCGATGGTTACTAGACTACCATGAATTAGCAGGCCGAATCACGGCCAAGGTCTAAAGCTTAAGGACAACCCCCACCAGAAGTAAGGTGGACTAGATGAGACTATTGGTTAGTTTTTTTCCATGTGTTTAGGGATTCATAATTTTATAGCATAGCTGATCCAGCAATGTTTGGGAGAATTGCCCAGGGGATATCCGCAGAGGCTTGCAGCATCCCACGCGCAATGTTGATGTTCTTAATGTTGAGATTCGAAATAAAGAAAAATGTATCCCTTGGATGGATGAAACTTGACAAATTCGCGACCTGGACCGTGCACCACCTATTAGGGCAATAGTCTTGCTTTTACGGTTGGTTTTACGGTTGACAACAGCATCAGAGCCAATCAAGAATTTACAACAGTTGCCACAACTTACCGGAGGAGGCTAGTGAGAGTTAAAAGAAGTATATGCGAGTAGGTCGCGAATTTGTCAAATTTCATCCGTCCAAGGGATAATCTATTTAAAGAAGGGAGGTTACGGATCTTATTCTTCATCGAATATTCCGGGCGCCATTGCTAACATGTACCTACAGGGAAAGTCTTCTCTTGGGGTTTTTTTGATGGTCCGTCACGGTTACTTATGGAGAAATGTTTTACTCCGAAATCGGAATCCCAATGTACTCGCGCGCTAACTAGATGAATTTATTCAGTCGTTAGAGTGAACCGCAAAAGTCTTGATTTTTATGATGGCATACCCGGTACCCGGAACTATTTTTTAAAAAAATCCGCCAAAGTTCGTCAACGAAACGCAATATTTCAACTCTCCGAGAACGTGCGAAATGGCTGGTGTTGTGGTTTAAAGGGATCTAACCTTTTCATAGACTATTTTGATGTCAACCGTGTTCTGATCCTTTGACCAATACGTCGATTTGGTCAAGCGCGTGCACAATTCCTCAAGATTACCGGATAGGGCAATCATTTCAAAAGCCTCATGTTATGATGAATGGGGCGCTCCATCAAACAAGCTCGTGTAATACCTCTAGTCCAATGATCAAGTACACAGACATGGATGTTCCGAATTCTATCAGCGCCTATCCCTGTCGTGAAAATGCTGACCCACCAAAAAAAGATATATTTGCTGTGGCTTTACTGACAGATCTCAAATAATTGTTGTTTAAACTATCTCATTCCTCTGTTACATATTGTTGTCAGCATCGACAGTTTCTCAGGAAAGAGCCGAAATTATTTGATGAAGATTATTTTCGGAGTATTGAATTACGGCAAAACCTATCATAATTCCCGGTTTTCAAGGGATGGGATTATCATAGCGTTCTGTGTATCTGAACTTATTAACACAACTTCCGGAAGGAAATATTACATAGCGTAAAGCATGTCGGGAATTGTCACTTGATCATTGGGTCAACAATCCATCAAGGCACCCATTTGGCCAAGGGGTCGCCCGTCCATCATCTTACTCGATAGGGCGCACACTTGGCCAAATGTACGTGTAGGTCAATGTATCAGACTCTAGTGGATCGGGAAATGCATCAATCGATGCCTTTCCCTGCAAACCTTTCTTGGGAAACGAATCGTTTGATTCATTTATCGATGAGATCGGTTGGAAATAAATCAAACGATTCGTTTCCCGGGCCGTTTGATGCATTCCCATAATGCATTTCCGGGATGCATTAATACGGACTTAGTAAAATTCAATATATAATAATTCATAGCCCAGGCGATAGATTCTAGGCTTTGTTAGCTGAACAACCTAGGTTCAGCTCCTCTATTTTTCCTTTTTTCTTTTTCAGTATTACCGCATATGACTACCACTTTCGGCAGTGGCTAGGAGAAGGTTTCTATGTCAAGAAACTCGTCCAACGAGACTATCGATTCATTTCTCTGATGACGTTCTACAGTTAAATCGGATGCCTTTTCTGGGGACATAGCACAAAGCCCAGATAGTAACTTTCCAACACACATTTCCCACACAAGCGTTACGTGGCGAAAACGATTTGTTACCTGATTCGTTACCCAGCGCTACTAGAGAGAACAGCACCTTTGGGGTGATACAGTGGTGGATGCAGTGTTTGTTCTGGTTATCTCTGAAATCAGTACCCATAAATCTGGCGAAGAATGCTTCCCACCCTAAGTTGGTGCCAAGAATGTGGCTTCTGCTCACAGATCCCTTTATCTTTCTTATCAATTAATTGATTTATCAATGAAGACCCGACTGGTGTTGAACGTTCATAATCCCAACCATGCCAAGATACAGATTAGAAAAACAACGTAGGGTCTAGTAAGGAAACGGTACCCACACATCACGGACATTTAACTCATCACACAAGCCTTTCCCGCCCTCCCAGACAAAAATACTTACCACCGTAACGCGGATTTTTAACTCTGAGTTTTAAGTTTACATAAGCGTAGTATTAGCCTTTCTTAATCTTTTGCCCTTACTGCTTCTTCAAGTCCTTGTAATACTGTCTCGTGCCTAGACTTTCTATGATTCTGATTAGTCAATAATCGGGTTAACTACGAAGAAGATGCTTGAGGTACGAATCTTGGCTCAAGAAGTTTGGCTGGGTACGAGAGAGCTTGTAACACCAAGGATAAAGAAAATAACTCGCAGCACATCTTACTGTAATAATCCGACCTGAAATCCGGATAGGGGTCCTGCCAACTCACCTGCCTGACTAACTATCCACCTGATTCGCCCGACTACATAGAGTCGGTTCTAGGCTCGCTAAGGGAGTCGCTGCGGAACTGCTGCTGCACTCGCTGGACTCGCTGGATTTCTCTACCTGTCTTGTCTCCTCCTATTCACTATGTGCTGCCTTCCGACAGCTGCAGTGGAGGTGATAGGGAAGCATGGCACGGGCGGTTGTAGGCCTAACGTCACCTACTTGTTTTCTCAATCTGCGTATACCTTGCCCATGATCTATATAGCTAGAGGACTTATCGCGGAGGATTGGTTTGATGACTCGGGGTAGAGAATGTAGGTTGGTTTCGCCAAGGAATGCCAATAGCCTAACCCTAAACCTATGAAGAGACATTTTCTTTTTTTTTTCTTGTTCAATTCAATAATCGCATGCAACCTTACTATTCAGAGACGTTGATTTCCCTCGTGAGTTAGATATTTCTTTTTTTCTGTGTGGGGGGGGGGTGTCCAAGGGGAAGGCCGTGATGGACAGAGGTTCAAGCAACAGTCATCCTATTCCGCCAACACGTGCAACACGTTCAACATCGTTACTACAATACACCGAACGGTTTCGCACGCCGTGTTGCGTCAACAAGCCACAAGCAAACCTCAGTTGTGTGGAACAATTGTTTATAATAAATATATTTTTTCTGCGAATGGTCCGACCAGATGCTGGTCTGTTGCGGTGCTTGGATTTGAAGTGTTCAATATCAGCCCATGTCCCGCCATGGAGGTGAGATAATTATGGTTCAGTTTTGGGCGTGGAGTCTAGTATAGAGTTCCTGTGTCGGGGATGCGGGCCGGGGTTATGGAGACCCCGGTGCGGCGATAGCGGCGAAGCTTAACCGTTGGAAGGAGGAGTTGAATAGATGAGGGAGGACGGTCCATCACCTACGGTATGCCCCCCATCCGCGAGAAATGATTTACTTGACGGGCACGAAATAGACGGCGAGGTTCAACAACACCAGGGCCAAAGATATAATAGAGGGGGTTTCCGGTCAAGCGCACAGACATACAATCCATCATGATCGATATAAGCCACAGTTATCCGCAAACCTCAAGAAGATGATTAGGCAGCTCGTGCTTCAAGCCCCCGCTTGACGGAAAGATGCCGTCGGTGAACGCACATTCCTACTCCAAGCTTCCACCTCTACAGCCACCAGCGCTCATCCATTTCCACCCAAAGCAGGTTACTTGAGCACCGAGTTCTATTACTCCAGATTGCGAGGATAACGTTCACACCCACCAATAGACACAAATAGCGATAAGTACGGAGAATGTAGTATCGATAACGAAAGATATAATGCATCCTTGGAGCGACGCGAACAGCAAGGCCCTATACATATTTCTCACTAATTGGGAAACCTAATTCTCGGTGATGAGCTATATACACGAAATATCACTTGAGTCACGTGGCTCACAAGCTATCACTCGGCCTTGGCCGAGTGATTGGAGGTGATTGGTTTTGAGCATATATTCTCTGTTCGTCGGGTGATGTGTGTTATTCGCATATCGTTGGGCTGGCAATTATGGGAAGGGCCCGCGACATAATGAGAGGCGAGGTTGTGGGAAGGGACTGGGACATGATGGGTGGTGAGGTTGTGCAGAGGAGGAGACCAAATACGGTAAAGCCCGCACCAGACATGCCGTGTGCGACAAACCATTGGGCGGCAAAGGGTAACAGTCTCAACAGTAGTAACCGTAGCAGATCCTATCTTTGCTTTCATTTTCCATAAAAACTGGCGAAGTCACGTATCGCTGGCCATCCCTCTGTCGCTTCAGGTGCCAATCCGGTCGCTTCAACCCGCCGTACCACAGAACCGACGCCTAGCCCGGTAGCGAATCATCTTGTTTGGCACTGTTTGATGTATTGCCTTTTTCCTTTCAGTACCCTATCTGCGCGAGTGTTAGGGAGTGGGCATTATGTAGATAGATCCTTAGCTTGAGTAGTGGCCTTGAGGGCCTTAAACATATTTAATCACGAACCCTAACCGTGAGGCTGAGGTGTAGGCGGCCAGGTGGGCAAAGGGGAGGAGGCGAGGTAGAGGTCGTTGCGACGATGAGCTGGGTAGGGTGGTAGGGGCGGTTGTCCATGCGCATCGTGTGATGCACCATGACGTACTTACCTCACCTTGCTAGTGACGGTGTCCCTGTGGAGGTGGAGGTGGGGGTGGAGCGGGCATTTATGGGTGGTGGAGGCGAGGTGGGGGTGGAGCTGGGCCCGCTCGATGGGCGCGGTGGGGGGTGTAGGCGAGCTGGTGTGGGCGGGGAGGTGTAGAGGGGTGAGGTCGAGTCGTACGTCCTTGTGCATATTAAATGAATTTCATACATGAGAGAGATTTCGCCAACGTCTACATACTTATGTGAAAACCAGAAGCTGCGAATAGGAACTGACGACTTACCAGTGGGAAGACATACAGCTTAGATATCCTGTTTTATATTACCGGGTACTGGCATGAGAATACAATAAATGAGTTATCAATTAATCAATCAATCAATCACGTGGCATGCGCATGGTTGCAGATGTGGCGCATGACAACTACCCCGCCTGATGTAGGCGCCACACAAGGCGAAAGACGAGCTTGCATAAGACAACGCATCACAAAACCGGGGGCACCCCCCGCCACTCTCCATGATAGTAACGTTTCTGCTCCCTCCATTACAAGATGTCGGGTCCTCCTTTACATTTGGAGGATGAACGACTTCCGACAACCTCCTACCATGATTATTGGGAGCAGCCCATCCCAGGTACGGACAAGTTTCAGAAGTGGAAAAAGGTCCGGGTGTTGGGTAGAGGAAGCTTTGGGACACTACGACTTGTAAAAGGAGAAGATGGCACCGCCCGGGCGGTTAAAGAAATCTCTAAGTTTACAACGCCAACCGCCATCAATTGTCAAGAGTTGCATGCTTTGATCAAGTTAAAACTGGTATTCTCCCTTGAGCTATTGGTGACAGGATCCGAACTGGGGAGACGCCGGCCATGGCCCTGTCACAATACCTTCCGACAACTAGTTAGATGTAGACATTAACTAATATTTCTCCCGTTTGCTAGTATCCAGATCGCTTTGTTCAATTTTACGGATGGTGGGAGGATCATGAGTCAATCTATTTCGCAATGGAATACATTGAACAGGGGGATTTAATGGCCCTTCTTGCACGACAGAAGCTGCCAGAAGATGACGGAAGAGATATTGCGAAGCAGCTTATTGAAGGATTGGACGTGATGCACAGAAACCACCTCTGCCACCGTGATCTCAAGCCGGAGGTGATATCTCCCAGGAACCCAAGAATCTCTTGGGGAGTGCTAACATAGACGTAGAATATCCTCGTAGTCTCTTCGTCCCCGGGGTCTCTTCGTGTCAAGCTGGCTGACTTCGGCTGTGCAAAGCTTGCAGTTGGTACATATTTACAGACTACACTTGGTACAGATGGGTATATTGCACCCGAGGTCCTCGGCTGTTTCGATACGGATACCTCGATCTACACATTCAAAGCTGACCTCTGGTCGCTCGGCTGTGTTCTTTTTTATGCTCTCACAAAGAAACTGCCTTTGAGAGGATACACGTCGTATAGCCTATATGCTACTGGGGCATTAGCGTTTCCGCGTCAGGAGCTAGTTGACAATAATATTAGTCCACTGGGAATCAAATTCATAACCAAACTGATGGCTCCCAAGCCTGAGAAAAGGCTTAGCGCCAGCCAGGCATTGGTACACTCATGGCTTGTTCGAGGTGGGTCAAGTAGCGAAGAGCTTGATGAGGAGGAGCTTCATGAAGACGGGCTTGATCAAGTGGATCCCTCCTCGTCGAGCCTACAGACAGATGAACATTTAGTACGGCGGATGTCAGCATCTATCGCGAATTCCACAACTCACGATCCCAGAAATGAGCAAGCAAGACAGAAACCAAGAGTTACTGTTGAAGAGTGTACCTCCTTCTTCGTAGATTATATTGTAACGGAGAGGGAATCTTTGAAGACCTTCTTCAAAGAGGAAGACATTCCCAAGCTCGGCGAGAAGGTGAAGAACATGTTTAGAGCTATGATAGAGTTGGGATACAAGGAGTCAATAGCACAACAATTAACCTTACTAATTCTCTATGACATTGTGATGTTGATTGGTTTGAATCCACTTGTAAACACCAACCACATAAGACTATTGCTAATCATTTATAATAGATGACAGTAGATCTATGAAGACGGAGCAAGCAGGGCAACGCATTAAAACTCTTCACAGAACGATTGATGAGATCACCCGAATCTACGATTATGCAAACGAGAATGGGATAAAATCGGTAAAGTTCCTCAACGAGAAGCGGGGAATCGCAAATCTCAAAAATAGCAACTGGAAAAGAAATTTTGATAAGAAAGCATACAATGGTGTGACCAAGATCGGTACTGCATTGGGTCTAAAGGTTTTGAACAAGTTCGTGTGGGGGGAAAGAATGACAAAGCCGCTTCTGGTGATGATCATCACCGATGGAGATGTAAGTTTAGTCTTTTAAATTTGATGAGGGTGAATAAATTAATATATAATTTAAGGTAGAAGGTGAGCGGGATGGGCTGTTGGCAGATGTGATCGCGGATTGCGTTCAGAGGTTGGAGAAAGATGAGCAGCGGGGAAATCAAGGTTTGTGCCTCAGTATATATAATTTCGATCAAAAACTGATCGATTTTTGTAGCTGTTTCATTTCACTTTTCCCGTGTTGGCGACGATAGAGAGGGACAAAGGCTTCTAGAGAAGCTGAGTAATAGTGACGTATTTGGAGACAACGTTGGTTGCCTGCCTGAAAATCTCCCTCTAGAAATGCTTCTAGACCGGAGGGGTCAGCATAGATGGACGGTGGTAAGTTTTTCCGCTCAATCGGGCATTGAATGATCAGGGTTGGCTCATGGGCCTTCGCCACTGCGATACTTTAGTTGCCCAAGCTTTTGCTAGGAGCAATTTCGACCTATGTAAGCTCCCATTATATATCTGAAAATCATATCACTAACAACATAATGCGGTGGGATTGGGAATGGGAATCATATCACTAACGATATAATGCAGTGGAGTGAGGAAGAGGATGACGTTTTAGTTGATGTCACCGCAAATATGGATGCTGCGCCTAAGGAAGAAGATTCAGATGCAGATGCAGACTATTAGTGGTCCGATGATGATAATGATACAGACGACCGATAAGATCCTTAGGATGTCCACTGGGCGGCATCAGCAAAAAATGGGTTTCGCCAGGACGAATCCGCGCGCCCAGATGTCCAAATTCGTCTTCCGCGCCCAAAACCTCGTCTATTGCTCACAAAACCTCGTCCCGCTACCACCAAAATGTAACACGTCGTCTTTTGGCGCCTAGTAAGCATACAAAATGTGACACGTCGTCTTTTGGCGCCTAGTAAGCATACAAAATGTGATATGTCGTCTTTTAACGCCTAGTAGGCGTCCAAAATATGACATCTCGCCTCTTGACGCCCCACCGCCTCCCAAAACGCGAGACACAGTGGCGAATATGTGATATTCTGCCTAAGTCCTGGCGCTAGCCCTGAGCTCGCTAGCAAATGACGTCAGATTTGACATCTCGAGGATCCCCACCTGCTTACCTACCTGCCTAGCTGCCTACCTGCTGCCTTCGTGCCTACCTTCCTCTCGACACCTACCTCACCTCCTACCTCACCTCCTACCTCACGTCCTACCTCACCTCCTACCTCACCTCCTACCTCGATACCTACCTCCTACCTGCAGCGATGCTTACCTCCTACCTGCAGCGATGCTTACCTCCTACCTCCAGCGATGCTTACCTCCTACCTGCAGCGATGCTTACCTCCTACCTCCAGCGATGCTTACCTCCTACCTCCAGCGATGCTTACCTCCTACCTGCAGCGATGCTTACCTCCTACCTGCAGCGATGCTTACCTCCTACCTGCAGCGATGCCTAGATACGTATTTACCTACCTATATTTTGACGCCTGTACTGACACCGCTACAGACTGCTAAATAGCAGCAAATCGACGCCCAAATTGACACCCAAAACGACACCAAAAACGTCGACTAATTGCACCAAGTCGACACCTAAATCAGCATCAAATCTACGCTCAAATCTACGCCCAAATCGACGTCTAACGGTGCACGAAATCAACGTCAATTAAGCTCCTAATAGGTAGGAAGGTAGGCAGCGAGGTGCGGGGGTAGGCAGGGAGGCAGCGAGGTGCGGGGGTAGGCAGGGAGGCAGCGAGGTGCGGGGGTAGGCAGGGAGGCAGCGCGGAGGTAGGTAGGCAGGTAGGCAGCGAGGTGCGGGGGTAGGCAGGGAGGCAGCGCGGAGGTAGGGAGGTAGGTAGGCAGCGCGGAGGTATGTAGGGCGCTAGCAATTATGTATATAGAATTAGGTAGACAGATAAACGAATATATGTGACTGGCGCGCGGAAACCATGTCCTAGTCAATGTACCTTTTGCCGAGTGATCTCATACTGCCAGCAAATACTGCTAGCGAAACCCGTTAACCGGGCCAAAGATACTAGTGTTGAGACGGCGTTAGACGCCAAAAGACGAATTTGCGTCTTAACCTGTCGCGACGACGTCCTTTGGCACTGGCTCCGTTTCGGTACGCCCCGGCGTCGGTCTACAGGTAAGCAAAAGTCTTGGGGCATCTGGGGCATCTGGGGCATCTCGGGCGCCCAGGTGCCCCAAGACGACACGTCATTTTTTGCTGATGGGACTTACCTCTGCTCGTTTTTGTTGGCGACAGATATTTGTGATTGGGTAATATTTTGAGGTTCGGGGGTGAGCGACACAAATTACTCGATGTATTTTCCTTTCTTCAACTACTACTGTTCTAAAAAGTGGGCACTATGCTTCAACCCCAAATGAACATTAACCGTGTCCCTGAGACACCTCTGAATGAAATACAGCCACTCAGAAAGGGCTTATGATTCAGCTGATCAAATGTGATATGCCTATACCAAGCTTATCTCGTATCAGTCCGAACCATATTCAATATATACTTAATTTAGTTAATGAACCCAGAACATTACCAACCGCAAGATGAAAAAACACCGGTGATCAGACATGCCCGGCTCTACCCAGCCACAAGCGATAAAACGGAGTACCCTTTGAGGTAGTAATATCAACCTAACACTAGTCCATGGGATTCATAATATTTCTTTCTCTCCTCCGGGCTCTATGCAATTATATATGTATCTGAATATCCATAATTTCCCTATCCCACGGAATATAACTCGGCTCATATAGCTATGTAGAGTAATAGTAATAGCCAGCGGAAGTAGAAATTGTTACGGCTCATCCACGAAGTCGGTTCACTCAGGAGGTTTTGTGGGTGAGCCAGTTTAACCACGAACAATTGACTATTAGGGATGAAAATATCTGTGTCCTTGTGAGCTGAGCGCACCTTTTTCCTTATTAGTTTATTTTACAGCCAACTTCGTGAGTGGACTGAAACTTCTTCACTGAGCTGAACCATTCCGTTATATATCTCACTTCGTGAATAAACTAGTCCAGTTACCGAACTTCGTTGATAAACTGGCTTCGTAGATGAGCCGTAACAAAATCGATTTTTTCTGCGCTTCATAACCTGGATTTTTACATAGATATCCATTAAACGGGCCACAAGGTAAATGCACAGATAACCCCATGAGACAAAACCGGAGTTATAGACCATGATGCTCAGACGGGACACCTGGTATAAGGCGAAAGCGGAAAAACCGCTAGCTGATCGATACCCCTAACCCTCAGCACAACCAATGAGATTGATCCCTAATTCGAATCAAGTTTCACCTATTTTGTTTAGGAGTGTAGGCTCTCGCTAGTTAATTCGGGACACGCCTCACTACGAAGCACAAATCTTACCTCAGAGAACCATAAGACTTGCCGCAGAAACTTTACGTCGACCATTAACCGATATTGAACATATATCAGCTGGCTCCTGGGAACATCAGCAAGATTTGATCTGTCTCCGGAGTCTCAGGAGAATCAAAATCCGTTTTTGAGTGTCAGGAGACTCTCAGGAGACTCGGGAGACTGTTGGGAGACATATAATATATATGCTATCTTGCTGATGAAATCATCCTCGTCCGATCGCCATTACATTGAATAAGACAGTACCCCCTTGTGGCCAGAGCTGTATTTACCTCTCTCATTTCCATGGAAACCCACCGTTCTAGTATGGGCATGCATGCTGAGTATCATTGCGGATGTTGGATCCGCACCTGAAAGTGGTAATGATGTTGAGATTGGAGAATCAATTTCAAGTATGACAGGAAAAGATAGAAAGGCTTGGAGATTAAATTGGTGGTAGTATATTATGGGTCTGTTTTCGAGCATCGACTTATTTTTGAAAGGGTTATGATCCCTCTCATTAGAAGTAAAAAATAAATAATATTTTTTTGACTTGTTTCCGTACGCTACTTGATGGAGATCCAGCGACAGTCGAGTTCTATATATCACCTCCGTTCCTTTAGGTCGTCGGCATATAATTGTCCCCGAATATTGGGAAATAGAAATCTCGGAGGGAAATATGCAAATCACGAGCGCTGATTGGCATTGGTGCTTTTGACAGACTATAATAACGCATAGATATCATTCCGGTGAAATCATAATCCGAGCTCACCAGCGACTTGCAGACAACATAAAAGAACCAATATTCAGGAACAGGAACATCTAGGCCATTGTGTTCGTAGGAGATTATAACAGAAGCTCTTACAGTGTATATAGTACCGTATAGTATAAAGTTTGTAGGCATATGTTTATTCCAAACCCGGTACGTGCTCAAGTTAATCAACATGGGGGTATTTTAAACTTCGCAACTCTTTTAAACTTCTCGATCATAACTCCTTTAACTATACCTATTTACTGTTTAGATTATAATAAACTTTACATTGTTTAACTTAAATTTATCTAATTTGGCGTCTTTGATATTAAACCTCTAAAGGTTTAAATTAAACGTATTTTTTACATATATTAACTATATCCAAACAATTCTCATTCTGAACCAAGTAGCTACATCGAATGCTCTCTCTTTCTACCCGCCATTCCATTTTGATTTGCTATTAATTTGAGGCTGATTTGAAGTCTGCGGCGGTGTCAGTACAGGTGTCAAAATACAGAGGTACGGATATATACATAGTATATGTATGTCGAGGTAAGTACATTGGTATGCGGTATGGTGGTCAAGGGTACAGATAGGCATGGAGACAGGTAAGCTAAAGTAGTGAACTACTAGTTAGGTAGATATATGTACATACCCTCATAAAATGTTTTGCAGCTTATGGAGAACGGTGTTAGACTTCATTTCGTAAGAGGGCCGGTTCGAACGACTCCAGATCCTACCTCACTGGCAGCAAGAGTGAGTTAATAGTACTACGCATGCACCATTCGTTGACGGTGGTGCTGGAGCTACGTTCAAGCATATTTCTTTTTTACAAAACACACAATGCAGCCTATTTAAACTATGTAGTCTTCCTCATCGTCACCAGGAACTCTTTTTATTGGTTGTTTACTATTTCTAAGATTTAATGCCGGTCCCTTTCATCTCGGGAGTAGTTCTTTGTCTACTTGTGTAATGATATGCAATTAAAGACGTGTAGCGATTGCAGTGTTTGGGTTAAGCGGTGCAGATTTAATCCTAAACACTTAAAGTGTTTTAATAAACCTCAAACAAACAACACAGGGTTTATGTCAAACATACGGAAGCTTAACTACCACCTCTCCGCCACTTATCACCCGCATACCTCCTGTTTATTTTAAAAAGCACGGTTTAAATTAAAAAAGACAACCTTTGTGCCTTTATAGGGTTAATCCAGGTTTAAAACTGCCTTTTGCCGAGCTGGCTTGCTTAGGGATTACTTTAGATTGAGCACAGTGTAGTTTGTGTTGGAGGTGAATAAAGAATAATAAATAATAATATATTCCGAAGACTATGACTTTCTTGATTGACTCCCTTAACTATAATACAGGGGGCATTTTAACCCCTTATTTATACTAAGATATTGTGCCTAGAACAGTTTATATATGAGTTTTAGTATATATGTTAATATGTAGTTATATATGGACTGTTTTAGGCACAATATTGTTCTATAAGTATAGGCCTGAAATGCGCCCTGTATTATAGTTAAGTCAATTAAGAAAGTTACTGTCTTCCGCATTTATTATTCTTCACTATTTATTTTCAACACTTTGCTCATGCAGTGACCCGCGTCAATTTTCATGATCGAGTGATATCTCATGAATTTCGTCTCGGCGTAATTTTCATTAGGGATAATAGGGACTGAGCCTTGCGTGTGTGTGGGTATTCATCAACAACAAATCCAGCTGTAAGTCGAGGCGTGTAGCGCGTGGCCTATCTCATTGTCAGGGTGTTCAAAGATTCAACTCTATCTGAATGGGCTGCAGTAATGTGCTTTTTGTGTCCACATAAAGCCTGCTATCCTTGACCTTGTACAATTACCATTTGACAATGAAGACCAATAAAATGAGGGATAAGGAGGGAAACGTTCATATCAAAGGCAGTAAGATATAAGCTTCATCCGTCACGGCAACGCATCCTGCAAATCCCCAACCTCCAGAGCCCACCCCCAAAACCGAAACAAAAAAACCGCCCCCCAAAGCCACTAAACACAAATGAGACCAAAAAGAAGCGGCCACAGAAAGTACAAAGACACAAAGCTCCATCCTATACCCAATGTCAACTAAGGACCATCCGCCAAACGCTATCCATCTACGGAACAAACAGATGCGCCCCCATCACGCTACCACCCTCCCGCAGCCACCTTCCTCTTGTGACATTTACTCTTCATGTGCGACTCTATCCCCACAAGCTGCCTGTGCCGCATACAGACATTACAATGGAACTGATCCCCCATGATGGTCACGTATGGCGAGTCTGCAAATGCCGGAGCGACAGCCTGGGCTTGCGGCGCCGGCTGAGGGACCGACTGGGGCACCGGCTGAGGCATCGACTGGGGCACCGGCTGAGGCATCGACTGGGGAGTGACCCGCGGCACCTCCGAAGGCAAGGCCCACGACGCCAGCTGAGGTGGCCGCACCAGCTGACGCAGAACCGGTCGGCCCAGCTGAGGCTGGACCTGCGGCAGCGGTTGAGGAAACACCCCAGGTGCCCGTTGAGGTGGGACCCCCGGTGGCAGAGGCGGGAACAGCTGGGGCGGCACCTGTGGTGGAAGCTGAGGCCGGATCCGGGGTGGTAGCTGAGGCGGGAATAGCTGAGGCGGGATCCGTAGCACCGGCAGCTGAGGCGGGGCCACCGGCGCCGGTCCAGACGGGGCCTCCTGAGGGGAGACGGGCGGTGTCGGTTGACTCTGCGCCACCTGCTGCGTACTCGGAGGGCCAGCGCCCTGATCCTTCGCGGCCCACAGCTTCGCCGCCGCATTCCTCTTATGCTTCTTACTCTTCACATGGGCCGGCATTCCCGCCGCGCGCTTATACTTATTACACACCTCGCAGTACTCCCTATCCGCCGGTACCTCTTTCTTTTTCTTCCTTGAATAGGGCCTCTTTGGGGGCTTTCCCGCAGCTCCCGACCCGGCTTTCGCCTTGCCTTTGCCCTTCTTGGCGGCCTTTTTTAGGTGTCTCTTTCCCTTTAGGTGCTCCTCCTTGTTGGACGGGTGTATGCCCTTGTTGCAGACGTCGCAGAAGAAGGTACCGGTGCTCTCTGGCACTGTATTGGAAGCTGGGTGGCGGGAGGGGCCGGTGAGCGGACAGTGCCATGCGCGGTGGGCCACGAGTTGCACGCACAGGAGGGACTCGCCACATAAATCGCACACTGATGGATCGCCCTTGTCGGCCGTGTGCGGCAGTGGGCCTGGGGGTTTCGGCGCAAACTGGGGCTCATGTACGCGCTTCATGTACCGCTGCTCTAGCTCGATGCGGGCGGCCATCTGCCGGTGCTCCATCCCCGCGAGATGGCCCTCCCTCTCGACCGGCGCATAGCTCTTCTGGCAGACCTCACAGTGAAAGTCTTTGGGATGGCCAGACTCGTAGATACTCGCCATGGCTGTGTGCCGTTCGCTCTGCAGATGCATCTCCTTTGCCGCGGGGTGCATGGTCTTTGCGCACAGCGCGCAGTCCCAGGTTTCGAGGTCAGCGAGATGATCTCCCTCCAGGGAGAGATCAAACTCCGCAGCGCAGGTGATGCAGTAGAACGTCTCGCGCAGCTTGTATTCGTAGGAGGCGAAGGCTGGCGGGGGTATGTCCGGATCGTCGTCAAAGGTTATACCCGCCATACCCACCTCTACAGCTCCATCGTAGACATATACGCCCCCGCTGTCCTCCTCCTGCCCGGGCGTGGGAGGTGTGTCCGGGACCCCTGAATGAGCTCTGCCCTCGCTCTGCTGCTTCCGGAGCAAGCGGAGATGCTGCCTCCCGAACATGTGCTCCTCGCGGAGGAAGACCGACATCTCCTCATCGCACAGCGCGCACCGCCACATGGGCATGTATGTGTCCTGGGGCGACAGCGGTTCCGCCTTCTGTCCGGCCTGCTTCCTGGCTGCTCGGATGTGAGGGCGGGAGGCGATGTGGTCGTCGCGCGCAAAGATGTTGACGGTGGTGTTGCAGATATCGCAGGACCAGAGCATCCAGTCGCTGTTGGTAGCCTGCCTGTCCTCCCCGTACCCGTATCCCCCAGGCCCATTGAGCTCCCCCTCACACTCGTTGCCGTTGTATTGCGCGCCACCGGAGTCGGCGTTGACGGGTATACGGACGTCGTGACATTCTCGGCCGCTGGTGTAGTCTTCGGGTTCGGATTCCTCTGATTCGCTCTCCTCCTCCTCCTCCTCCTCGGATTCATCCTCTCCTTCCTCGGATTCACTGTCCTCCGATTCACCTTCTTTCTTCAGCTCCTGATCCCCGGCATAACCCTCCCTCTTATCCTCCACCGCTCCATCCCCCGGTGCCCCCGATACATACACCCCACCGCCAAACTCATCCGGGGGATAACTCATTCTTCCGGCAATACTCTCCATAACTGACGCCTGTTGCAGCAAATCCACCAGCTATATCAACGTACCCTAGATCTGGGAGGGCGAGGTTCTTCGGCCGGACAGGACTGTGTATATATGTTGTCTTCAATCTATACCGAAGGTGTGTGGCTCTTGAGGTCCCACGACCAAAAGACAGGTATGCACCGGTGTGTGGCCTGGACGGTGGGTCGTTGGTTGCCTGAACAGTGCCAACCCTAACCCTGTGGCGGGGAGCTGCTCTGCGCAGTTACATCTTGATCTGCATCGAAACATCAGATTGTATCACAAGAGAGCCGTGAAATCAGGTAATTGGCAAGAATGACAAAGAGACAGATCTCGTACCAGGAGCAACACAACTTGGCGCCAGCATTGGGCGCGTAACCCTAACCCTGCGCCAAGGCGTTGTTGTCAGAGTGATCGTTTGTGATTCAAAACGATCCCTCAGTTTCTTAGAGTATGCACATATACATGTAATTCCATAAAACATGATCCCAAGTACAACCTGCAGCTGCATGCACCCTGTCCGGCCATTCTCTAATCGCCATCGTCAACCCCCGCAGGAAATGCCTCGATGTTAGGGAATATCCCTAAAGTCGCAAGCCCACATGATATAACCGATCGGACATTTTAATTTCACTAGGGCGTTGCACACCGCCAGCTTAGCAAGCACGTAAATTTCGTAGACACAAATCTTACAAGCACAACCCCCCCCCCAAAACTCTCGGACACTACAACTGATGATTCCAGACAGATCCCCAAGTTTGTCTTCTGATTGCCTATTTCACTTCTCGCATCGGCAGAAAGATTGGTCAGTTCGGCTGATTGGCAGTGGTGTATTGTTCAAAGTTACAAATTACATTTCTGGATACTTATATGTACTCTATATTGGCCCCAGTTATGTATCGCTAAGCGAAGGTTTATGCAAGGATCAACTTTTTGCCTGCCCCGAGTAGATCATTGTGTGATCCTGCCAGAGTTGGCTTGATGCCATATATGTAGGCGCATATAGGTATACTCGCACGTCAACTATGTATTTGCCCGGCACGACGTCGCAACCCCCGAATACCCACCAAAAACCTCGACCACGCAACCAAATTAAAAAATAAAAGGAAAAGAATAATACCTAAGTATTCACTAGATACAGGAGGATAGTTTATAAATAGAAAAGAATTAATAGTTGTAGTTGTTGCCTCCTTTATCCTTAATACATGCTGTGACCCTTTTTGGCATACTATCTCTTAGAAAATCTATTTTTTCTTGAGGTATCGCCTCCCACTCCTCAACAAGAACAGACATGATCTCTTTGGTCTTAGTGACTTTAGGTATGCGTGTAGAAAGATTGTCCTTCATTATATTCCATATAATTTCAATAGGGTTTAGGTCTGGGGATGAGCTTGGCCATTCCTCCTTAACAATACCTTCTTTCAATCGCTCTTCCTCCAGTAGATGATTGCTGTGTGGGCCAGCGCCGTCCTCCATTAATGGTGCTGAACCTTTTTGAGCTCTAATCTTATGGTAAAAGGGGTATAATTTGGGGCGGAGGATGTGTTTTCTGTATCTGTACCAATCAACCCCCCTGACATTTTTTTTCCTTTTCTTCTGCTCCGTGAGAAACTGAGGCTTACGGCCTCTTTTGGATATCGTAGGAGGATTGAGTTGTAGAGATTCTCTGGCAGCCTCTTCAGCAGTCTGATTTTCGATTTCCAACTCTTGGAGAGCTTCTCTTCTCTCAAGTTCAGTTTCCTTCGACCATACGTGACAAGGACCACGAACACCATGGCAAATAGCTCCCCAAAACGTTACTGAGCTCTGTCCAGCAGTTTTCTTTCTGTTCACGGTGCCTTTGTTACCATCATATTCCTCTCCGACTCTTCTCCATACTCCTTCTCTTCGTCTTGCTTGTCCGGGTACAATACTTGTTTCATCGGTAAAGATCCAAGTAGACCAATTCGTATTCTGATTATTGTGGGCCTTGCACCATTCCAGTCTTCACTTTTTTTGCGCTTTTGTCAAAATTGGTTTCCATCTAGGTTTCCGCCAATGTAAACCACTATCCTTCAGAATTTTTCTAACGGCCTCTCGGCTGATCTGCAAGCCTGAAAGATCGGTAATTTCAGACAAGGTTGCTCGGCGATTCTCTGGACGCTCTACTAGATGGATAAGGTAGCGTTTATCCTGTTCTGAAATGGTTGTAGGTCGGCCACTCTTGGGTTTTGATTCTATATTCTCCTTATTTAAAAGGTTTTGAAGTTTCGCATTTTTCCCCACTCTCGATTTAGCCCGATGCACAATATTGATAGCGGTCCTCTTCTTCACCCCAGTCGCTCTTTCGATTTCAGAGTATGATATCCCTTCCTTCTGCATTGCTAGTACCGCACCTGCCTTGACAGGGTCCGTAGCCCGACCTTGGGAAGAGTGCGGGGGTGCCATCTATACAGGAGAGAGATTTAGTTTCTAATCATTTAATGTGACACAATTATAGTACAAACCTTTCACTCTAACTATTGCAAGGTGTTACGCGAAGTATCTTTGGCTTTGGGCGACTGAACGGGTCTTTTTCGTTGATATTGGCTGCTCAACGGGCTCATGATCCTTTTTTTCACAACTCGCGCGCACCGATTAGTCATCGGGCAAATACATCATTGACGTGCGAGTATATAGGTTAATATTATTGACACTTATATCACGGGAAAGTACGCAATTTTGCCTCCCCCCACATAAAAACTCTCTCAACTCCCCCCGACAACGGGAAATCCACTGTGCCGCTCCTCACTATAACTTCAACATCCTCGCGCAATGACAACACTAGAAATACCACGCAGCCCACGTTCACTCCATGCTCAAGCTACCTTCCAGCTCTGTCCCGCCTCAATACCCCCAGAAGTGCCGCTTTCTACGATCTAGCTTCCTTCTCCTTGATACGTGTTCACAGCATCAATATATGAGCGAGGTCGATCGGATACGCTTCTTTCACTGCATCCGAGAGATACAGTTCGGGGGAGACTGTTGTGAAAACAGAGCTGCAGAAGATATATATGAGCGCGCCAGAGCTAGTACGTTGCCTGCTGAGGAGATAAGAGCGCAGGGATCATGTATCTACCAGGACATTCCGCAGCGGAGCCTGTTGACAAATTTACAGGGTCACCAGTGGGGAGGGATCTGAGGATAACTGGGACTGCGTGGATTGTGTTTAAACGCATACCTTGGGCTCTGTTCGGACGGACGCGGTACTCAATACTGTGGTAAAACGGTTACATGGTATTCGCCAAAGGGGGAAGCGTTCGGATGGAGCTAATTGATATATTATTCGGTAGAGGCATGAAGGAACAAGACGACGGGAAACAAATACCTCCAGAGGTATTTATTAAAACCATGGTATTTTATGGCGTATCAAAACTAATAATTTGGGCTATCCGAACCATTGACTTACACACCTTCCTACTCGGGGTGAATACAATGGTATTGACGTCCGTCCGAACGGAGCCTTAGTTTCCCAAGTCAGGTGCACATTCTCCGCAAAGACACGCCAGTACCACTTGAAACTGCGGGAATCCTTAAGCGCCGTCTATTTTCGGCCACAATATCGAAATTGCCCCCTCGACTCCTGCGACCTAAACACCGAGTGCAATACATGTTGTACATACTCTACCTACAGGCCCACCTTGGCTCTGGCATAACCCTAACCCTGATTTTGTTCCACTACACTCCTGAACGGAAATGAGCAAAGATACTCATGGAGCACAGGAATACCTATGCCCATTGCCGATAAGGCACGGAGTCGGAAACAAGGGTTACTGCGGTATCCGTGTATGGCGTCCTGGAAGCATGACAAAGTGGGAAGACTTGGCAGGCTAGTGAGCAACAATGGGCAATAAGGCTTAGGTGGAACTTGGCGAGAGAGCCAATCTGTAATCTAGTAAAGTGGCAACAAGACCGAGATGTGGCAACTACCGCCTTAGTTGGATAGGGCAAAGGCTTTCCTTCCCCTCTTAGAATAATCACGAATAGAAGTAATCATCAGTATATAAGATACTTCAGTTACGGCTTCTCGAGGGGGGGAAGATATAAGTTGACATTGGCTTTGTCAAAGGTTAGAAGAAATCCGATAGCAAACTACGACTCGGCGGCTAGTTCTCTCTATGGCTCCCGGGTTATCAGCGTGCGCACGAGATTTGTTCTTGCATCATGGGCTATCACCAAGCAAAGGTTCGGAATATCATATCCCAAACGGGAACCACGGAGAGCCACATGAAACTCCTGCCGCCAGCCAGCACAACTAGCCACATGTAAGGGATGCCTAAGCTACAACAATGGGATGCCTGAACCGCGCCACCAATCGAGTGAATTATAAAACCCTCAAAGGCCGACTGCTCCACCGCCGAATATATCCTCACCATAACGAATTCGAAGAGAAACTTAGCATCTAATTCACAATGCGTATATCACCCCAACTTCCCTCTTTCGCTTTTATAACCAAATTACTAATCCCCTGTTTCTATAGCCGACATCATGGAACAAGTCTTGTGGGTCCTGGGGAGACTCGCCCGAGACGGCAAACGAAATGCCCAATATTACATTACCCACCCCATAGAAGCGTGGGAGGATCTCATCGCCTACGCAAAGGAGAACCCGTGGAAGTTCGCCTTCGCCTGCCTTGGAGTTGGCCTCGGGATTGCGTCCATAATTCTTCCGCCGATTATTGGGTTTGGTGCGGCGGGGCCTATATTGGGTAATTCTGCGCCACCAATATATTATACACTCCGCTTAGCTTATATATCATATTAATATACTTACTTGTCATGGTGTTACATCAGGCTCTATCGCAGCGGGCTGGCAATCCTCCATCGGTAGTGTGGTAGCGGGCTCGGCGTTTGCCGTGATACAGTCGATGGCGATGACCGGAGCCTTCACCGCTATTGGCGGCGGACTGATCGGGGTAGGGGCGGCCATTCCACTACTTGGGGGCTTGTTTGGCTCTGGTAACGGCGGTCCCGGCAGTTCGTTTGACCGTCTCATGTATTCTTCACTTGACCCGGAGAGGCTTCGTCTCCTGGCCGCTGGCCCGGATGCTCTCTTAAGAATACCTGGCATGAAGCCAAACCCCAAGTGGTTCCTGGAGTCAAAACATAGCAAGGTCGATGTTGCGGAGTCGAGCAAAGAGGGCGCCAAAAGGCGGACCTTGATCACGAACTCGAAAGACACGTGGGACATGGTGTGGGGCGATCTGGATGCATGGAGGGACGGAACGATAAGGGAACATGCGTTTGAGCGATTTGATGTGGAGATCTTGTTGCTTAGGCCGAAGAGGGGTAGGGGAGAGGAGGACTTTCGTGAGGTGTTTACGGATCATGAGACGGATTGTCATCCGGAGTGTTGGTGTGTGGGCGATCCGGATGATGTTTAGTTTGTGGGTTTGTGGCGTTATTTCTAGCGTGTTGGGTAAGGCCACAGATAGGATAGGTGAGAATGGACTAGTTTTGTTCGATATGCTTTATTGAGCAGGTTGATCAGCATTTTTTGGTTAATCCTTTGCCCTAAAGTCATGTAGTTAGAAATGGTTGAATACTTCCCTGAGATAAACAAGGAAATATGATAAACAAAGCGTTCGAAAGTCATTATCAAGAATCCCGAGACGGCGATGTCTTAGCTCGTCAGGCCGTAAGGCCATCATGCCTCGTGTAATTTGTTAACCTCATACAATGTCGTATTTCTTAAACTTTGATCGATGAGCCAGGTGCTCTCAATGTATATCCACCTTGAGCTTCTCTCTCAGGCTCTACGAGCTTGCCCATCCCATGTGACGACCGCTTGTGTTTTAAACTGAACCCGAGATAACTTGGGATATTCGCATCTATCTTTTGACAGGGATATCTAGGTTCCTTTGGCTTCAAAAACGACCTAGGAGTGAGATATCCGCAGCTGACCAACACGAACAAATTATACCTTATATTCAATATATTCCTAGGAATTTCTGGGCTTTGTCGGTACTGTTCTTATCGTTATTACTTTTAGAATTGGTATTTGGACTATCGTTACTCGATTGGCTTGGGCTGCTGGTTTTATCGATATTGGCGATTTTGGGATTTTGGCCGCATGTGACCGCTTGTGGTCGGTTTTGAGTTCAAGTCGCCAGTGAACGACACTCGTAGTTTGCCAACGTTTTTAAAGCGGACCGCCACTACATTCCGTCCAAGAAGGCGTCAAGTCCATCAACGCCGCCTGCTATCCAAGCGCATTCACATCTGATGATAAAATTATTTTTCCTTTTCAATTGTTTGAGTGTATCGTGGGCTCATATTCGCGCAAACGAGGTAGCTTTACAGACTAGGCTGACGGGGTCGAAGAACACTAATACCGTCTTGTATGTACAATAATAGATAGATTGGTTTCAAGAGGATAATGGCCAATCCCCATAGCTGAGGCGCTCTACACATCTCACAATCAAATTTACACCCGGGGGTGAGCCGAGAGTATCTTGGCGAGTTTGCCTTGATAGAGTAGTTTTTCGTGCCTAGCAGCAAGGCAACAATAGTTCAGTTCGCATCCTGTCTAGAAGAAGCATTTCAGAAAGAACCTGAATAGGGTTTCACTAGTCCGATGTATTTCTTGGTAGCTATCCCCATTCAATGCTCTCCCAGCCTTGCGGACCTCAATAAGGAAAAGCGTTGTCTACTCTCATTCCGCCAATGACCAGGCTACTCCCCCTGGCATTAATAGTAATCTATCTTGGGATACCCTCCTACAACGCAGTAAAGCAGGGCTCAATAGTCCACGATTGTATGTAGTCGAGTGATATCCCATGATGCGTCCTTGCACCTAACCTAGATGATAATCTGTATATGTTCACCGAAGGTAATCGTCGATTTCTACCCCTGCAAGTGTTAAGATCCTTCTTGAACATAGTTGCTTGCCAAGGCTGAGGAGGGCTCCGCTCCATATCAAGGGGGTTCTGCAGCTCTGGTGTCATGAAGGACAGCTACGACGGCAGAGATATATAGCCTCAGTTATATACTGTTCCGTGGGCTTTGAAGAGGCGTCGATCAAGTCTAGGACCTCTTCAGGCTTCATCTTGAGTAGTGGCTGTGAGCGGGGTGGAGCAACATTATCGGAAGATGCGCCGTTATAGCTAGAGGCGGGCGATGTGTAGTTAAAACAGCTATGGGTGTACAGTGGAAGCGGGACATGCTGGCTGACTTGAGCGAGTATTATTGTGACAAGGTGAGGTGACTGCACATACATGTTTGCTCACTCATAGTTAATGTCAGTAGTAATCCCATCATAAGCGTTGCTAGGTGGGATAGTAGTGTCAATACACATATATGTGCCAACGACGGATAATAACGGGCAGATAGCAGTAGTGCAGATGGCAGCTAGAGACGATTAGAGCATTAGATGAGAAGAAAGGAAGAGGAGACCTAGGAGGAAAGGTGGGGACTGCCCCGAATGAGCAAGAGGAAGAAGGGGAAGAACCAGATGATGTGACATCGGTTATATAAGTATATCTGTTATCATCAATTGACACCTACGCAGCAGATGTGGCTTTTGTAGCTCAGGGCGGGGGGAATTACTGGTTATGCGACCGCACTAGTTAACAAAATCAAGATAGGTGAGAGACAGTCCGCTGCAGTTCAGGGATGTGCCTCTATTCTGGCAAATTAGTGTATAACTATCCCTGTATGTAATCTATTGTCGCCTTTACTGCCTAGTTGGAACGACAGATAAAAAAAGGCTTAATGAACCAACCAACCAATCAAAAAACGACCAATCCCGGTTACATACAGTCAATTATTTAACAAAAGCAACAACAACAACGGCAAGTCCGGATCTAGAGGTTGTGTAGGCGCATCGAGTGCTGCATGGTGAATCACTCGGTAGCCTTCTTCCTTTTAGTCCTTCCTGATGCTTTCCCGCTGGCCTGTGCTTGACTGTAAGATGACCCAAGCTTTCCCGGGATGCATACTGCGAGTTCCGATGTGGATAAAGCGTACCCCTCCTGGTTACATACGACGGCCGCGCGCAGGCGGTTCATCTTGCTTGTACCCAGCAGTTCCTTAATTAAACTGTCATTCAACACTCTTAGCTTTAATATTCATCGGGTGGCCGGCAGATGAGGAGCTTGCAACAACATCCTAATCTGATAGAAGTAGTGTGGTCGACGAGTCGAGCTGTCTCAAGTCCTCGCCTTGAGCTTTTCTCTTGGGCTCTACGGTCCCTGGTTGACTACGAGTCGAGTCAACTCGAGCCCTATCAATGGCTCGACTTGAGAGAGGTTGAGCTATTTGTATGTTTCTACTATTAGATATCCGGACCCAGTAGGATAGATTTTAGGTAGATTTTCTATCACTTATTTTTGTCCGGTCTTGGGTAGCGTTTTTAATATGTGGAGGAATACCTCTAATCGAGCAGAAATGGGACATTTTTTTTCACAAATACATTAATCATTTAGCTTGAGATTAGCTTGAGAGCTTAAGTTTTTCTCCGAGCACGAGCCTAACCCCCTACAAGTCGAGTTAGCTCGAGCCATGGCCAGAGCTCGACTTGAGCCTGCTTGTCGACCACACCAGATGAAAGCCAAACCACCCCCACCCCCACACCAAGCACGCCTCAACTTGTCTTTCATCTGGTGCATCACGGAATATCACTCGCACATAACGTCACGTTGTTCGTCGGCAGCCCCCACCCCATCAACCGCGTGTTTCCCGGTGGTGTCGAACACCCCTCGTCCGGTTATAACACTACCACTCCGCTTACTGTTAGGTCTTGTCATAAAGCTCGAGAGAACAGTCTCGAGACTTTTTTGACTTTTTCCACCACCCAAATTGAATATTACAAACTCCCAGCCCAGGGTTAGGGTTACTTTGACTACATTTCTCTTTTTATGGCATCGGAGTCGCGGCATGACGAAGTCTCGAGATTTCGTCAAGACTGAGCCCTTGTCTTGAGGCTTTCGAGACCAGTATGTAAAAATAAAGGACGAGACAAGATCTGTCCAAGTCTCGTCTCGTCTTGTCTTGTGCCCATCAGTGGTTGTATCATTTGGGAAATGCTGCAGCCCCATCTGGTGGGAGGTCTTGGCGTGAGTGATATAGTGTACCATCTATAGGCGGGCGAGACTTTTGGGAAGGTAATTTTAGAGAGTATATAGCTAGGTAAGCTATGTAGAGCAGGGAATAGGAATTTTCGATCATTCTCAAAGAAATGGAAATGCATGAGAGCCGGGTGGCAGGTCTTGGCTCGAGTGACAACTTATGATTATCTGTGCGTAATTCACGGCAGGCAGCGAAAGGGGGTGCATGATGGGGAATTCTGTAAATATGCTATATGCGGCGTGGTGATGAGGGCGTAGTACCAGCCGGGTGTGGCAACGCAATGGTGCTGGCCATGATCTCTGGAGTCTTTTTGGGTAGAGTTATGGCCGCTATCATACAACGCCAATGGCTTGGTGCTGAAATCCTGTTTCAAGAGTCGTGGTGGTTCTGTAAAGGAAAGAACTGCACCGACCACGAAATCACTAAGACCAAACTTTCACATCTCGATAAGTTATAGTATTGAGAGTTAAAGTTACAAAGGGACGTCTATCAAATCAAATGTCCTTCTTATGTGATGACCGTTCTTTACAAAGAGTAACTCCTCAGAATGAAGTTCTTCACCGACTGTACTCCACGCTTCGGCTACCTCTTCAGGAGCCGCTGACCAAGCCTTTGCCCTATATACCGCCCACCCAAACTCCTTAATTTCCTCACGACTCATATTTGGCGTATAGGTAGGGTTCTTCCCAGAATTATGCAAAGCTGTCACGAGGCGTTGTCTGTGCTGTTTGCAGGATTGCGGAAGTCGCGCGCGCATGAAATATCAATTGATTCCGTCAATATTCTAGAACAAGTTACTCCAAGTCTCCCCAAACTTTAGTATTATATGTGGAGTACATTCTGATCGCTGATAACAATACGTTCAATTAATCAAATGGTGAATTTCCTGGCGCGGTATAGTGAACATGATGTGTGTACAATATTGTGGTATGCTCAACATAAATCCGATTGACACCTATGTACTATCTGAAAGATCTTTTACATACATCAAATCCCCACGATCATTTGTATCCCAACTGGCCTCACTCTTGGCGTATGTATCACATTACACGTATCTCTTGAAATAGTACGCTCGGCACGTTTCATAGTATTGGAGGATTCTCATTTGTCATCTTAAGTTACAGGACCTGACTCATCCTCTCATTACTCATTTCATATTAGTCATCTCTATTACACATACGTCTATGGCTTTCTCTGGGTTTCTGTACTACCTTTCATTAGTATAAATACGGTACAGTCCCGTCTCTAGCTAGCACAATCAACACGCTCAATTACTTCACTTCTCTACATACATTTTCTCTAGGTTATGAGCTCGGAGACCACTCATGCTTATACACTCTTCACCATTTTTACCATCAAGTACACTTTATCATTTTACTCCCAAACATGTCTGAAAGACTGTAACAGGGCCAAATGCATTTGAAACAACTCTCACATGCAATTGCTCCTCTGGATCCCTATCATTCCCCGGCCGCTCAATGATATATGCCCAAAATACATAAACGCCATCTAAACCAAACACAGAGAGCAAACGGTACTGCCAGTCTAGGTATATACGTCGCTTGTAAAAATGAGCCCCACTCCCGTGCACCTGACGCGTACGGCGTTGGCTCCAACATTTACCACTAGCGTAGGAAGCCACCGATAGTCATCCAACATCACTCGACCGTATCAGCCACATCCGAGTGATAGTTCACACACCCCAATAATCTTCATCCGTAAAACCGTTTTGCCAGAGGGGTAGACCTCCCAGCATAGCTTACCCGAACACATCTCCGACTCATTACCACCGTTTTACTTCCTTGGAAAATACGGTTAATTCCCCATGTACTCATCGATAGACCGCGCTTATACTGCGCCAGCCTGATTTGAGCGGATAGCTTGTCTAGTAACAAAACCTTCTAGTGCCTACAAACCTACCCCCAAAGCCCCAACCCCAACCCCAACAACCTTCTTTCCAGATGCTAATCCCTCTTCTCAACACCTCACGAGACTACCGGATTTAAACATAATACCTCGGATGAACTGTCAAAATTTATAGCATATTTAGTAAACACACAAGATCAAAGGTCTTGAGATTTTCTTTTCTAGTACGAAACGAGTGAATTCGAGTCTAGGCGGGCAGGAAGTCTATTCTCGTCTGACGGCAGGCAGCACCGAGATATCTCGAAACATCCTAAAATGTTGAAAAATGTTGCCTCCCGCAGGAGGAATGTCATACGTAAACACGAACCCTAACCCTGGTTTTTTAGAACTCGTGATCCATATAGCTTATCATGCATTACTCTAGCATTAGGGCGCCTGCCTCTCTCCCCCAATGTCATGCAGCATAGAGTAAGATCAAGGGAACTCTCGTCTTGTTGTATTGCGTGCGTACTAACTTATTCCTACGATTTATTGGAGGAAATTAACAGATGTAACGCCATACGGCCAACATTCCGTCTTGTCCCTCACCCCCGAGGGGCATCAGGTAGCACCGGAGAGGACTAAAAACATCACCTGTGGCGCCAAGACACTGTGGTGCAACGGAGTCACACAATACCACCCGCCCCCCGATACCCGCCTCGATGCTGAACAAGCGTGAGGCTATGGCAGCGTTCAATGGAGACCACCGACGTTCTCATTTGAGTAGGTGACTAGGGAGAACCCGGAACCTCTCGCCCTACAGCAAGAGACAGCCATACCCTTTGAGTCCCCCCCGGTTGATACTGAACCTTGTGGTGCGCGCATGTCAGTATTACCTATATAATATGCCACTTTCCAACGTGTGCTCGTGGTTTGTGATGTTTGTGGAGGACTCTAGATGTATATGTCATGTCACGGTTATACTTGCCCTATGCATCATCATGTAACTATCGAATATAGTCGTGAACCAAGCCGGTGAGGGTGGGGAGTGCTTTCCGCATATAAAAATCACGGTTCAAGACCTGAGCGAAGCTGTTAGAGAGGACTAAACGGTATTATCACCTCCGAGTCGAATAAACGAATGGACTAATCACTCAATCATACATTTATCATCAATCACACGGCGAGTAATACAGGCGAGTGATATTCTATGAACCGAGTGATGGTGTATGATCCCGCAAGCTTCTCTCCGCATTGTCCAAGATCTCTCCGCACAGGTTGAGTAGAGTACATGGATCCACCGCGGGCTATAGATCGAAGTTGGCTGGTATTTTATACGCCGGTAGCGGTGACACCCCACCCCGCCCATAGTCACAAAAAAGGCACCTGGCATGCGAAGAGTGTCTTTCCTGCTGCCGGGCACTATGTCATATAGCTCGCACCACGCCCGGTGAAACTCTCGCGCCTTTCGCCACTCATAGAGTGCGATTGCGAGCACGGCCTCCGGCGTCAAGGTCCCGATGGCGACAAAAAAAAGCCTATGTTTCAACTTCTCCCAGGTCGAGGCGTTCGGTTTGAATTTGGGTTGAATGTTGGCTGTCCAGAAACAGAGAAAAAGTGTCAATACCGAGCTCAAGATGATGCGAAAGGTACCCGCCCTTTCGGCTCCTTTTTCCAGCCCGGGTCGGGGATGTTGGCGGCGGTAGTGGTGGCGGTGGTGTTTGGAGTAGGAGCCGCCAGGGAGCATACGATCTGCCAGGCGAACGAGGAGAGGATGGCCGCGTTGGCCATGAGGATGAAGATGAGATGCACTTATTGCCAGGAAGATCTTGAACAGTAGGTATTAGCATCCGGCGTGATTACATGTCTATGTTCTTTCCGGCAGGCGAAGTTTTCTGTTTCGTGAAGTGGATGCCCCAGTCAGGTTGCTTCGCCAGCGAGTTGACCATGTCATGAATGGGACAAACTTCGTGGGATGGACACCATTGGCGAAGAGGATGAACTGTTGATTTCTACTTGTAATATATCTGTTGCTGGAGTTGATTAAGTGAGTAGTTGTAATAATACTTCTGCTTCTATGGTCTACGATAGGGATGCTCTGGAGTGCGAGCAACTTTTCTGTTGACGCGACCAACACCCTCAATCTGCTACAAACCCTGAATCTCCATTTGGTTATACCAAAGCAGGAAAAATTAGAAAAAGACCGGCTCCAACCAATGAAGGGATCTGTCCTGTTGAGGAATGCAAGAAGAGTTTCCGTCACCGCCCTGACCCCAAAATTGCAGTTTGGCAACACCTCAACTATTATTTCCGGCACAACATCTATAAGGAAAATGGAGAGTTAGCCAAAGCTCACCGTGCTGAACATCAGGAAAAAAAAAAGAGGGAACTTTCTTCAAATCAGCTTCCAGGTATATGATCAACAATTAATAAGGGTTTTGAAACTGATTTTTCAATAGTGGAAGAAAAGAAAGTGCATAAAAGAGATGCTTCCCGCCGGGCTTGCTGAGAGAAATCAGCAAAAAACGCAAAGATTCGGCTGCTTTAGCAAACTTTAAAGCTAAAGCAAAAAGGCATTTGCTCAAAAAGCAGAAAGAGGAAGGCGGTGGTACGGAGGAGATTAATATAAAGAATGTTAATGAAATGGCAAATGGATGGAGGGAGGAGAGAGAGCTTGAGCTCAAATTGTGGATGGAAATTAATATTTGTGTTGTCATATGAGTTTTCGTTAATTTCAATCACCGGTATTTTGACATCCATAAATTGAAATTTAGTATTTGAGAAAAGATATAGTTGTTTATTCTGAGTAAATAAAAACAGATGAGTATTGCGGAGGTAATGAAAAACACCGCCAGTATATAACACAAAAATGAATAGAAATACTACTTCCACTCCCAAACACAGATTCTTACAGCCTTCAATGTCAGAAATTCCAGATATCAGCACCAGTCCGTTCTCACCTGAAGCAAAGATTGCATTCAGTGCCTTTTCCGAGAGAAGTTTCAGCCGTTAGCGATTGATGGATGATCGATATAGATTGTTAGTTTTGTTTTGTCAAGATCCAAACCGTCGAACAACATCACCTGAAAAAAACAATATTAAGAACAAAGCCAAAACAAACTATTTCGTAAGAGATGGGAAACTGTTCATCCGGCGAAACAACAAAGAAACTCTACTTATTATTAGAGATTTTGAATTATACGGTATCATTGTTGAAGCACATTGTGTATTACCGGACCATGCTGGAATTACCAAAACCTATCAAAGGTTACAACACACATTTTACGGGATAAAAAGGTAGGACATGGAATTTCTATTGCAAGACGTGTGCATCCAAGAAGATTAGCAGATCTAAAGTACCACTGCAGGCAATTGTAGTGAATAATCTCTTTGAACGGGTACGAATTGATTTGATAGATAGGAGAAATAATCCAGACGATGGTTATAACTGTATATGTCACGTACGGGATCACTTTTCGAGTATTCATCAACAGCTATACGACAAAAACTGCAGAAGAAACAAAGGTATTATTGTAATGGATTGTGCACTTCGGCCCTCCTAAATCCTGCAGTGTGATAACGGGAATGAATTTAAAAGTTCAATGTTGGAACTTTTGTGAGTTTATTGCATATTGGCTTATAAACGGGAGACTATATCATCCTCAAAGTCAAAGTCTTATTGAACAAGCGAATAGTGTTTTAAAGCATAAGATTGCTGCTTGGCAACAGTATAATAATACCTCATGTTGTAAGGATTCGCTACCGGAGGCAATCCTGGCTATGAACCCACAGAAACACTCGACTACGAAATTTAAGCCATATGAAGTTCTTTTCAAACAACCAATGTTTGATAATTTGTTAGGAATAACACAACGAGCTCACGCAGATATCGAGAATGAGCATATGGATATACTACGAGCCAATGATACCACAACCAATACCGTCTCAGAGCTTGTGGTTATCAATTCCCGAAGAGCGCCAGAAAAGATTATATCGAGAGTTTCAGAGCACGGTAATCAACCTATGAGTTTGTGATTGTACAATATGTTAGTCTTCGAATCCCAGCTATTGATAGGGTCCTGCCGATCCAAGACGACTCTTTTGTAAAGTATTACAAAAACCACACCCAGACCGTTATATTCTTCAATTAGAATTTAGGATACTTTCTCGGCATTATCCCACACGTTAATTGGAAGCTATTCCAAATACAATCAAAGATACCTTTGGAAACACGGGACCTACAAATAATATTTCCTTGAGGGCAGCTACACGAGCAAATGTTGAAAATGTTACCCAACCGGTATGAATTACTATTAAATCTGAACACCTTTACAAGAGCTTACAAAATTTTAGCTTACATGATATGAGTGCTCAAGGAACTGCGGTTCAAACAGGTGTCAATGCTACAAAGCAGGAAATAAATGTGGTAATAGCTGTCATAACTCGTCAACAAGCGCTGCTAATCAATGCAAAAACCGGAAGGAGAACTGGAATCAGGAGCATGAAACACTCTCTAGTTCTGCAGAGTCCAGTACACTAAGTAGCATATCAGATGATGGCTATTCAGTAATTGATCCAAATCTTTTATATGAGGGAGAAAATTCACTACTAGATTATGCTGCAAATTGCAGTCTTCCGAGCCTATCAGAGCTCAAAGAAATGATACTGCCATCATCTATTAAAAAAAGAATTGAAACCGTTGAAATGCGTCAACATATATCAAAATACATAGAAAACTTTTCAACTCTACCTTATTTTGATAGAGTTCTTACGAGAGTACTGGATCAAGGAAGAAAAACCCATGGCAGACCTGGTATTGATGAGCCCGAGACAGTAACATATACCCTTTTCCCTTTTGGATACTATACTTTCAGTACGGACCTTGGGCCTAATATTGATGATATAATGTGCACGGATCTAGGTGCAAATCATATGGCTTATATGGGAACAGTTGTTTCCAGGAGTACGAAGAGGATAACAATCAAAGTATCAATGTCTAGTAGGATTCTCGTTGAGGTAATTGCACCAGGAATTATAACACTATTCATACAGGCCGACCTTTCTGTAGATAAGAAAAAGGCACGGCAAATTTTGCAGGATGAACGGGCTATTGGGTATGGGAAACTGGTCATTGGAAGCTAGAGTCAATTAGATTGTGCGTAGGAGTAAAGGACTGAGAGTCATGTGTAATTACTCAGATTCTATTGTATTTTTATCTTTAAAAATTATTGCTCCACTCACGTCTACTTCACAGCTTCGTGGGCAGTACAGCTTCGTGGGAAGATTGTCCTGTTCGAGTATTACATGTGCTCCCTGAGCAGGACAACCCGCTGGCAAAGCAACCCGACTGGGGCATCCACTTCACGAAATAGAAAACTTCGCCGGCCGGGCAGAACATCTATACGGCAATATATAGCCTAGTTTTTGCACGCGTTGTGCGCGTTCAGTGCACTACGCACACCAACAACCCCCTCTTGTTTCCGTATAGTACTCTACCCCGCCCTTGATCACCATGTGGTTGATCTGTATCCTATCCGTAGCGAAAAACAAGCTTTACAGCTAAACTGTAGATCGCACCCAAACACTCTACGGCAATTGGGACGAATAGCGTGCAGAATTAATGGAATCTACAATCACAGCCTACCACGCATACCAGCATCTACAACTCGAAGGGTTCGAGTCCCTGGCCCCGATTTCAATTGTTTTAAGGGATGCCCCTCTACACACCTATTTCCGTTTAGCTTCCGTGAATTCTTCAATTATGAGCGGCCAGCTGCGCATTACCAACAATTAAGGGTTCTTCTACATGCATGAGAACCTATTGAGTACCGCAGAATCTCGGGAATAACGAATCGGACTGGGTTGGAATATCACTTACCGATTGGTCAAGACGGCCAAGAGGTACGCTTTAGATCTGTCTGATCGAGGCTCAACGAGCATTTGACCAATCCGAGGCGTAATTGTCCCAGTCCAGTTCGATTCGTTATTCCTGAGGGGATTTTGCAGCGAGCACGGCCATCAGCGAATGTTGCCCGCTATTTTGCCCGCTACCCTGACTGGACGGAACGGTAGCAGGCGGGGTCACCAAGCTCTGAGGCTTCAACATGTGGACAGATCTCCGTCATTCACCAAGGCGGGCTAGGTGAGCATGAGGAGTCAATGGTCTTCGCAGAGAGAACCACTTAACAGAGGTCCACAGAGGCCTATGAAGAGGTGAGGTTTTGATTTTTTGAACCTCACACACACACATATATATACAGATATTTTAGTAACTTTAATTGGTTGCCTTTGCAACACAAACTCTGTATGGGAACACCACGCAAAATCAGAAACACTGAAATCATGACTTTGAAAAGTAGATCGCACAGGCCTGAAGAATGTACTCAAATTTCTATAATTCTCTGTGCTCCGTTTTGAGTTAACCCTCAACTGTCCTTGAAACTTTGAAGTTTTTAATATTCTATATGAGGTTGGGTGGTTGCTTCGGGTAGCTAAACATGGCTACTTTGGCTGTAAGAAGGGTATATTACCAAACCTCTGTCCTAGTACTTTATATATCTGCGTACCCCTGCCTGTCTCTGAATCTCTCAGAACCCCTTGACCCCCTGAGAATCGAATCCTGACTCTCTAAACCTCTATTAGATCACAGTTAGTAGTATGTGCAATCTGATAACACCTTTCCCTTACTCGTCCCCGTCCCGTGAAACGAGGGAACAGACGGAGTGGTATATCAAAATCATGTCGTGCAAATTAAGTCGATCTTGATGGCGAAACTGTGTTAGGACATGTACACGGTTCCGCGGTAGTGTGGCTGGACGGGGTTGTAACATATAGAACCGGGTAACAAGCTCCTCGCCAGCCTCCGATTCGATCACCCCCAATTTCCATCCCCGCAATCGCCGTCTCATCGCCGCCAATGCCTTCCGCAGCCCGCACAACTCCCCCGGACGTCATGTCAGCACACACATCGCCAAATCACTCCTCCTTCATTCCCCGCCCCACCGCTGCCCCCGTCAAGCATCGACCAAGAAAACCGCAGGCACCAGCCAGCCAACCACACCCCACGTCTCCGCTGCCGCCACAGCTGCTTCCACCCACCATGCTTCCATCCAACCACCCGCCACACCTCCCACCGTCTCCATCAACAGCGACGGCCACGCCTTTGCCTTCCCCTGGGACCCAATCGCTAGCGTCCACATCCATCAGCGGCAAGGGCTGTGGTAGCTATGGGGTGTCGCAGCGAAAGTATGAGTTTGTGGGCAACTTCACAGACCTAGATGGGACGGCGAGGCATACGGGAATGTCGCTGACCTGGGTGACGACAAAGCATTTTGACGGCCTGCTGACTCTTGGGGGGTGGGGGAGTATGTAAAGACTGAGCTTCTCAAGCCGTAGTGCACTCATTGCGCGCGCAGTGGAGTGAAGAGGGTGTGTAAGGTTCTTGTAGATGGCGGGGATGGTAACTTGAGGAGTGCAGTGTGGCTGCTGTATCCAGCACGGTACTATATGTCGTGTGGGTCAGACGGTTGGAGGGAAATAGACGTAGGGGTTGGAGGAGTTTGTGTGAATACATCAAAATCTGAGAGGTTCAAGGCAGTATAGCGCCCTAGGCATCATGCAACATCACTCGATTCTACGATCCCCTATATTAATAACCCATATACTAATAAATGCAAATACTAATACTAATACGCAGATTACTAATAATAGTAAATCTAATAATGCTAATAATAGTAACAATGGTAACAATAGTAATAATAGTAAAACTAATCCCCTGATCCTGGACGTTTTTATAATAGGTCAACCCCGGTACATATATCCGTTGTCTATATATAGCTCCTCGAAAGGATGTGTTTAGCAAGAACCAACCGCGCAGACAGGTATCCGCTCATTTTACCAGTAAATTTCACGACTCCTCTATTTTCGGCGCTTTTTACTTGTTATCCGTAGGATCTCGTATTTTGCAGTGCCCGGCCCAGATTTTGTGTGGTAGTTACCCAAATTCTAGAATGAACAGCTTTCGATAAACGTGACGTACAGCAGCGATGACAGCTGCAGGTGTCAGACTGTGACAAGTAGACACGGTGACTCAGGTAAGGACAAGAAGGCAGATAATGGTGTCCTCATTGGCTAGACTTACGCTCATACTGTGGCGTCTCTTCTCGACTTGATCATCATATCATATATACTCAATCAAGCTTTGTCTTACATCTCCGAGCCTGAGCCTTTCCCTCCTCCGAGATTCCTGTAGGACTACAAAATCTAGTGAACTCGGCCTGGTTGTCGAGACCTCTCTAAAGCCCGAGCTTTTTGAGCCGTATTATATGCTGGAATTGTTCCATTGATATAAGTAAAAGAGCGTAGTTACTATCTGCAATATCTGAAAATTGATGTTTCGTAATCTCCAGGGCGGCATCTGCAACTGTTTATTTTTCGTGAGATTTCTGTCTGGCGGTGAACTAGGTCAAAAGGATACTAATCAAGTACACTAGGGGGCAAAACAATGGGTAGGACATGCGATTCGAACGCAGGGTCTTGCGCTTTGCATTATTACTTGAATTCCTTCCCAGCCACTACAAGCGCACAGTTATCCATCCATTCTGCATGCTACGGACCCACCTCTTTAAGATGCATCACATTTGAAGATTTACCCTCTAGTAACTTGCATCTCCATACTTTTTCATCGGCCATTCCTACATGTGCACATGGGAAGCACCCCTCCTCGATCTCGGGTGGTGAAACTCAGGTTATCTCCATTGCGAGAAATTTGGGCGTGCACTGAAGTCTTGAACGCTATTCATCGAATTTTGTCATGGAGGGACGGAACACAACTCATTCGACATAGCCGCGATGCTGTTTCGTATTCGTATACAGAGCACCAGATTCTGAGCATGTTTTCGGCCCACCCGGCGCCATACTCGCCTTTGGACAAGTAGGACCTCATTGATCCCAGCTAGGCCCGGCCGCACTCGACCCACATGGCCATTATGAGTCTTGGCGACTGAGTGATACTTTATGAAACCACAATAAACCGATCGCCGAAATTCAGGCCTATTTGGAACATGACCAGGCAGAACCGAATTGCCTTTTGGTATGGCAAGAAACCAAGAGAACGTGAGGGTCCAGGCTCGGTCGACGGTCGTTGTGGGAGCATGCGTGAGAGATTTCAATTCGAGCTGCGGTTATCTCAAGGTGCATGGACGAGGATTGGGTAAGGATAGGCCACCTGGGAATAAGAACCAAGGGGAGCGGGGTTGTGCCAACTGAGTGCGCATAGAAAATGTCGAAGCTTGCCTATATATCCTCCCTGGATGCGAATCCTCACAGCTTGCCAGGTTCGTGTCGGCTGTCGAAATCTCACAAACTCAAAGTGGACATCCTTTCAAGGTGTGTGCAAGAACTCTGGGTAGCTGAAGATCAATGGATAAGGGGATGGTGGTCATCCCGTTATTGCAAGTTTCAGTACCTACTTCACGACAGATACTGACTTGCGTACAGCCGCATAGAAATCTAGTCGAACGTCGGGATACAAATATCAGCATTCACGACCACGCCAGCTTTAATTGAACATCTACATCCAACTACACCCATCGACCGTAATCAGGCCTGTCACCGTGCAGTAACTATCACGGGCCAAGTAGCTCAATGAGCAACGCGGCAATTCTCGCCTCGTTCGCCTGGCAGGCCGCCTATTCCCTGGCGGCTCCTACTCCAAACATTACCGCCGCCGCCGCCACCCCGGTCGCCGACCCGGGATGGAAGAAGGAGCCAAAAGGGCGGGGTACCTTTAGCATCATCCTTACTTCGGTCTTGACCCTTGGCCTATGCGTCTGGACAGCCATTCATCCCAACGTCAAACCGAACGCCTCGACCTGGCAGAAGGTAAAACATAGGCTTTTGTTCGTTGTCGTCGGCATGTTGGCGCCAGAGGTCGTGCTCGCAGTCGCCTTTTACGAGTGGCGGAAGGCGCGAAAGTTTCACCGGGACTGGTGTAGGCTTTATGACATCAAGCCCGGCAGCAAGCAAGACACTCTTCGCATGAAGGGTGCGTTTTTTGTGACCATGGGCGGCGTCTCAATAGCACCGGCGTACAAAATACCAAGCGAATTTAAAAATATTCTCAGCGCAGATGCTTACCTCGAGCTGGCGAAGACCAATACCATGGGGGAGGAAGTTGGAGTGCAAAAGGTTAGGGAATTAGCGCAGGCGGCGGCGGAGGCGGAGATCGAAGCAGCCAAGACGGAAGCGGCTGTAGAAGTAGCTGGATTGGATGATCCGGATCAATCGGAGCTGGAGGGAGAGTTGGGGAGTATATTAGGCGCGGGCGGGAGGGAACCCAAGGTGCGTGGACAGGCCAAGGGGGAGCCGGGGGAGCCGGGGGAGCCGGAGATGATTATACGGCGAGACTTTGTACACTACCGTGAAGTCCAGGACAAGGGCAAAGCGGAGATGCTGGGAAAGACACTGGTGTGTGTGCAGGCACTGTGGATGCTCGTGCAGTGCGCTGTTCGCAAGGCCAGCGGTCTGCCAGTCACTCTGCTGGAGATTCATGTCTCGATGCATGTCATCTGCGCCATCGGCATGTACGGCTTCTGGTTCAACAAGCCGCAGGACGTCGGCGAGACGGTTCCGATCGGCATCACTAGCGATCTGGGGCAGTTATATCTTGAGCTTGTGAGTCAGAACGGGGACTACCGTGGTTTCGGTTCCTTGCGTCTGAGGGTGAGGGGGGACGAACATTATCCAGATGGTAGGTGCATCGGATCCGTATCGATCTCGTACTGACTGACTGACGCTCGAGTAGATCCAGCCGATGACTACCAATGTGTCCGGCCTTTATCCACGACAAAGAGCGTCTTGTTCCTTCCAGAAGGGGGCGTCGCTGACCCCCCAGATAGTGTAGGCGCCGAACGCTTGATAGTCCAATACAACCAGATGCTCGACCTCGGATCTGTCCGCATCTACAACGACATGTACGTGTGGCGTAGTTCGGTTGTGTTGCCCTCCGAGGGCCTCCGCTTTCTCATGTGCGCTGCCAGAGCCTACGACGCCGGCAAGAGACCCAAGTTGCCTGAAGTCGATTTATTAGGACACGTCTCCGCTACCGACGCGATCATTATGCGGAAAGACATCACCCTCTCAAACGTGTCCCCTGCCATCTTCATCCTACTTGCATACGGCGCCTGCCATGCAGCTGCTTGGAATACCCACTTTCCATCGCCCGTGGAATGCCTGCTTTGGCGAATCTCCTCCGTAGTGATTGCGGTCATCCCCGCTTACTGTTTACTTTTGCGTTCGTCGAAGAATGATGATCATGTTCTTTTCAAGATATTGTCACTCTGGCTTGTTCCAGCCTACGATGTTTTGGACAATTATAAGGGAGAAATCACGATCCCATGCGTAGGTACATTTTACCGGAGCCGTCTATTTCATACCATTTTTTGGATATTTATAGGCCCCCCTCCAACTCTCATTGGTTTGGCTGTTCTGGTTGGGCGATTATATCTATTTGTAGAGTCTTTCCTGAGTCTTAGAAGCCTTCCATATGGTTCATTTGACAGCACCCCATGGGAGGACTATTTCCCCCACTTCTAGGGACTTCCCAGCCGAGCGGGTTTTGGATCAGAGGACTTGGAGCTATTGAAGGAATTTGTTTTGTCTTTGGCTGCTTCCTCTCTATTATAGCATCTCTGTGACGTCAGACCAATTTCTTTTGTTTTGATACCTCCATATTTCTTTTGTCTCGATTGCTTTAGTCTTTGATCTCTACATATATGTATAAAACCAAGATTTAGCAGGTTTGCAAAGCGGTATCTAATCAACGTGTCCGCATGTGCGACTATCGGTCCTAGATTTTGCTACTCTTTGTCCGTCGAGAAATTGAGTGTTCCTCACAATCACCGCTGTCACGTATTTCTACCGACTCTAGACCTCTGGAGCGATATTAGTACTGCGGTAACTAGAAGCTCATTGCCGTACATGTCATATTACCCAACCATTATCCCCTGTGATATGGCGAGGATGTGACACATTCCTTGATGATATACCGAGTGATATGGAGTGCCCTAGCCCGAGATTCCCGAATGCCTGAAAGCACCGCCGCTTTATCATTATACAACACCCCTTTAGTAAAAGTCTATATGACCTCGCACAAGTCTCATTCGAGTACAGAGCGCACTAGAGCATCATTAAGACTACGCTAAATACTTCCCCGCAGCCCAGCTGAGCAGGAGACGGTCTACCAGGAAAGCCCCGATATCAAACCAACCCCAGGGGATATCATTGGATAACGCTTTAGACCTCCAACACGCATTTGGCGGTCCGATCCGGGGTTACACAGTTGGCTTGGCGCCAGTCGTTGCTGTCAATGATATTATAATCAGGTCCTAGCTAGCCAATGGTCTTTTTTTTTTTTTTTTTGCCCAATTCATTAATTGCATGCAGACCGCAGTCTATGGCAATATCCTAGCCAATGGTGGTATATAGAGAGTTTTCATGATGCGGTCTATCTGTAACTGAGTTTGAAGCGTGCAGAATCGACCTAGAAACCATATCAAATACCCACATGATAACCAAGCACACGAAAAGAGGAACCAGCGCAAGGTGTAGCTCCGGTCTAGCACCTTGTGTGAAAGTAGATCTAGTTCGGCAGCCAGTTTAATGGAGGTACCTCTTCATCTATTCCCTCACATCTAGCACTTCCAGAATACTTGCTCGAAATACCCAATTTTTACTTGCCTGTCTATGGTACCTTCAATTTGATGGTTGAGCTCTCAGTCTTTGCGCAACTGGTCGAGCTATGGACGGATATTGATCACCTACTGAGTTAGAGGTTGGCTGGCGGAAGTTGGAGCAGAAACGCCCGTACATGTTTCCCCCCCTTCATATACTCATGTTTTTACTCCGCCAAGCCAAGCACAGGTCAATTTATCTCAAAGCCCATGTTCAACATATGCTAGGGTCTCTCCGCAATCTTTGGAAAACTAAATCGGTTAGTGGGATGTTCCACCCCCGAAACGTTGCGCCCCAAGACTTTGGGAGTCCTTCAATGAGACTCACCGCTCTCACAAACCATAAAGTCCCGAGCCTTCGACGAGACTAGGCAATATATTATCTCGAGATCTTGAAGACTCGGTTTAAAGAATACAAGCCGAGACGAGGCTGTCATAACTCGTATCTTCTCGTCTTGAGTCTACCACTGATAGAGTTGTCTATAGATCCAGACGTTCCCACTTCGAGCACACCTTTAAACCACGGTGCTGTTGTAACTTGAACTATTGAGCTGCATATATTGTTGAAATGTTGCTTCCATACCTAGCCTTAAATATGTGGTTGTCACTATGAATTATCATAGGTCACTATGGAGTCAATTGTAGATGATGTCAACAGCTACATCATCCGGTATATTAAGAGTTATATGGGCATATAGTAATTCCGAGTGATTGCTCATGATTCATAAACTCTTGTATACTTTCAGATTGTGAGGTTGTATCGTTATATAGAAAGGATGCCAAGGAGGACACCTACTGTGATAAGTCATGATGAAGGCCATAAATGATAGTAAATCAAGTCATTGAATGTAGTAGAGTCTATTCATACTTTCAATTTTTATTCTACTGTGTTTCTTCGTTTTTGTTTTTGTTGCCAACCGTGAGCTTTTGCACGTCGTTGCGTAGAGTGCCCCGTTACCAAGTGACCACGGGTTTATTGAGATGCTGCCCGGCCTGAAAAGAGGTTTTTCATTAATCTTAGGAAGTTCAAGTAGCTTCTTTATATAGAGGTATCAAACGCCAATAACCCGCCGCGGTAAACAGATTGTAAAAATTCGGCAATCACGAGCACAGGCAAATCCCATACAGCAAGATATCCGAAAAATAGTAAACTACACTATTAACAATAGAAACCAATACTCTGGCAACCACCCAATGTAGCCACCCACGCTTCCTTCCTAAACCAAAAGCCACATTGAAATCGTCAATATAGATGGCACTAATTCGTGTGGGGCGGAAATGCTAAGCGATATCAGTCAGTAAATTTGTTCATATATCATCATATCAATGCAAGATAGAACTTGAAGCTGAGGATGTACCAGTCGAATGTCTTCTTTTCCTCCCGAGCTCCACTTCCGGGCCCTGATCAGCTACTTCGTTGCGGCAAGTCCCGTCATTAACTTGCGATACTTCTTCGCCCGGATCTCCCGGCATCACTTGATGTAGTGATACTCTTCCGTTGCCGCCGTAGGCGTTTATGTCCGTACGGGCGTCCAGGAGCAGGGCTAGGATCTGTTTTCCACCTTTCTCCGCCGCTAGGTGTAATAGGCTTCTTTGATTATTGTCAACAGCGTTCACGTCGGCGCCCGCCTCAATCAATATATTTGCCCCACCTCTGCAGCCACTGGCAGCCAGGTACTTTAGTGGTGTATCTCCATGCTTGTCCATTGGGCTTACCGACACTCACTTTTTCCACAAAGAGGATAATCTTTTCTTTACAAAGTTGAGAATCTCTACCCTGCGATGCGTGGTGCAGTGGTGTTTTTTGCCAATTATCCCGTGCCTCAATGTTCAAACCCTTCTCCATGAGAACCGATATCGCATCTGGACTCTTCCTCGACGCAGCAGCATGATGCATTGCTGAAATTTGGTTGACGTCTCGTGCTTGCATGTCCGCCCCAAATTGCAGCAGCACGTTTACCGGGCCTGCACGTCCCGCCCTTGCCGCATAGTGGAGTGGTGTCATATAACTCCTGTTTCGTGCGTTTACGTCTGCACCGGCTCTTAGCAAGACCCGCATATCCTCAATTTGCCCACAGTCCCAGTTGGTTAAGTATTCATCCATCAAGCAATAGGGCAACCGGGTTGCCCCTTGCATAATGTAGCGGTGTTTGGAGATTTTCATCCCGTATCTCGACGGTTAAACCTCTATCTGTGAGCAGTGAGATCACATCTGTGTTTTTCCTGAGGGTGGCGTAGTGTAATGTGGATCTTCCGCGATCGCCTAGAATATGGGCGCCCGCACCCGCATCAAGCAGTAACCTCACGGGGGTAGTATTTTGATGAGTAAGCGTAGACGCGTGGGATTGTGGGGTGCGGCCGTGTCGATCCCGCGCGTCTACAGTATTAGTATTGGCTTGTTCATGCATATCTGCAGCGAATGATATCTGTGTAGCCGCGCTCTGCCGCGAGCTGCAGCGGTGTTTTCCAGTAGAAGCTGGGCAAGAGCAAATTTGCCACGCTGTACGGCATCTAGTAACAATATCAAACTGCCAATCCCTTTTATTCCGGGCCCAAACTCAGACAGGAGCTCCACCATACCTATGTCTCGGGTCAAACTGAAAGCCCGTGTTGCACGACATCCATCATATCTACGCCCCTGCTGAGCAGTAGCCGAGTAGCATCCATTGAACCCTTTTTGATTGCGCTGTGGAGGGGTGTTTTCCCCTGATCCTTGCTTGTGGCATCTACATCAAAACCGTTTTCGAGCTAAAACAGAACTAGATTGACAGGATTCTCGCCGGCAGCAACATGAAGTAGTGTATAGCCTAACCAACTACAGGCGTTGATGGCAGGCCTGCATATGGGCGTGTAGGTTTTCCCTGATGTAAGAGAAGAAACACTTCCGCTTCTCCAGGCGGCCCAATAATTCTTCCTCCTCGCGACTGTACCCAGAGCGCCACCGGTCCTGCAGGCTGCGGAGCAACGGTGATTCGATGAGACTCAACTCCATCGTACTCAAGCAGCCGAGAGCAACAGTAAGATGGCGGTTCGCCAACTCTCCAATCGCACAAGTCCTTTCGAGATACTCGTGAACAGAGTAAAGGGCAAGCTTGATGGTATGAGTATAGCTGCCATGTTCGATGATCACTAGCCCATCACACACGTCCAAATTTGATGCTTCGTCCGGCATATTTGCCTCGTCGAACAAACTGGTATCGGCATCTTCATGCAGCGGGTGGCTCCCCTCGCCCACCGCAACAGCCATCCGGAGCTCGCAAACGCCAAGTGTACGAAGTGCGGTTAGAAGCCAAGTCAGGGCTTTTAGGGCGAGTGTGACACGACTCCCGTGCTGTGCCCGGATGCTCTCCATTGCTCTGCTGTAGGTTCCATTCAGTGCACTCTCGATCTCCGTCCCGAGTGTTGAGCCTATGCCATCAAGCGCGCGTCGAATCTCTTTTGTCGTCGGGTATTGGCATAAGTCTTCAAGATAGAAATGCACAAGTAGGAACCTGCCACAATAATTTAGTTCCAATTCGAGTCAGAGAGTATCATTCTCCCCGCAGGTACGGTGATCTTTGGTCAAGGTCGATATGGCCTGGCAACTTACATTCCTTTGCATGCGTCGACGAGCTTGGAAATGACCTTTGCTCTGTGCTCCTGAATTGTTTGGTCGACGGAAATAATGACATCCTCATCCTTGGCCCCAAGATCCAATCTCTGAATGTAATGGTTGGAATCGGTCGAGGTTAGGGAACTTGGGATATCCTGGGGATAAGGACGGCTTGTGAGGAAGATCCTACTAGTCCCACTACCCGCAATCAAATGGATCAATGGCAGCAAGGCTTTGCGAATGTCTTTCTAACATTCATCCAGTGCATCAAAGACAAAGAAGGTCTGCGTAAACAACTTGAGGCTCTCTACAAGAGCATCACGCAAATCTTCCAGTTTTGGCGTGCTATCTGCTGCACAATTGCTGTTGTACAGCAATTGAACTTTTTGAGGGATAGGAGAGCTCAGTGCATGAGGCCTGGCTATGAGCTGCTTGATGAGGCTACGGAGAACCGTAACTGGCTTTTCTTGGTCCTGATCCTTATGGTTGAAGTAAACGTAAGCTCCGCCAATACTTGATCTAATTGATCTGCTAGCGAGAGGCCACCCGCCGGTGTTTTCCTGTCTTTTACCGCTAACCTCAACACGCTTCTCATCGAACGGACCCGAAGAAAGCCAGTGGCAAATCTTCTTCCCTCACACGGAGCTGCAAACTCATTAGCATTAATAAAACTGGGGACGATACCTTGAAATATTATCCTATACAATCATGAAAGGTACCTTTTGGTGAGATTGTTGATATCGCAAGGGCGATTTCTAACAATTTGCGACGGACAATTTGATAATGCTGATCGGAACGATTCGTAAACTTCACAATCGAAGAATGATCCGCCTCCATTGGAAGGTATTGGCCATCCTGTGCAGCATGCTCAACAGTTTCTTCTGTCACCATTCTAACGTAGAGCCCAAATCTGGTCCCACACGCTAGGGCTTCCTAGATCAGAGAAATATAATCAGATTTTCACCTCATTGAGACCAACAGCAGGGTGAAGGTTACCTAGACAGTCCTGGTGTCCTTTGTTTCATAAAATGATATGATTTTAGAGCCCATTCCCCTAAGGTTGATTTGATGGCCAAAGGACTTGTCAAGCCTACGCAAGAAATCACTATTTCCAAGCAAGTTCAAAACCAGATTCCCGTTAGGCTGGCCACGTACCATGGATATCAGGCCAGCCCCCAGAGCTAGCCCTCTATGCGGGACGCTGAATAATATCATACCAGCACATGAGCGTAGGGTACTTTCCTGACTTTCTTCAAAAGACTGGACGATAGCCTACACCCGTTGATTTAGCAGAAGTCCTTTTTATATGCATAATCCGACTGCCAGACTTAGCTCTTTAATTACCAAAGCACCGAGGCCGTGACCGATCAGGATTAAAGGCTGAGTAGGGTGCTTTTCATATGAGTATGTGGATCTGCTCCAAGTGCGGATGTCTTCCTTACCCTACCCCTAGCTCCCTTGACCGCCTCGAGAAATTGTGTGGTGTGGTCATCTACCCCGGCATAAGAGTGACTTCCGTTGAGAGTTGTATCATAGCCATAGGTAAGAATCCTTACACTATAGCCGTTGTCCTCTATATCCTTCGGAAGCAGATCTCGCAGCCACATCATTGGGCTCTCCCGATCCTGCGATCTCCATGAACCAAAGGCATGTGCAACTAGCCCAGTCACTGCGATGATGCTACAAGTAGAATTAGCTCCAGTTCAAATAATCGCATAAGACAAACGCGCGAGTAGTACGCGCAAGTAGTACGCACTCTATTTCTGGGTCCTTGGGGTGGTTGAGCGTTGTTAGTCATCGGAATGAGTGTCTACGGTCCCTTCGAATGTGGCTTGATAGGGGGAACGTCGACCAACTTGGAGAATTTCACAGTTGCTACCTGGAACCGCTGGTAATCTTCGTCCGAAGCGTCCGGCGCCAGTGACATGTAGATATCGCCTGTGCTGTCTTTTGCGATGGTACCTAATCGGTTATCCAGCCCTTTAAGGCATTCCTGAAGCACAGCATGGGAAATAGTTATTGGGATGTTTGAAATTCGGACAATTTTATTATCCCCTGTTGCTGAAGGAGTGCAAGCCGCTGCCTCTGCCATTGTGCGGCAAATGTTTGCTTCCGAGTATGATCTTGGAAAGGAAAGGTGTGCGTTGCGAGTAATATTGCCCTCGCGCTTACAACCATGCGGGGTTGGCAAGATTACATATGGTTGCCCTTGCGGCTCAGAAGACTACAGCTAATTTGGCCTCTCTATGTACAGTCACTACCAAGAAGTCTTCGTGATGGCGCACACCACGCCCACCAAAAAAAGGGTACAAAGCGACACACCAAAACACAAATATCTTTGTATAACTTCACAACCACAACAGATATTAAAATTCTGTTTGAGATGAGCGCAGGTATAGTCCTCAAGAGGCTCTACGTTTAAGCAAAAATTAACGGCTGCTATTGGTATCGAGTTATTTAAATTTTGGTGTATTGCCTTTAGGATTGGGTGTACCTTACGAAGATAGTCACTTTGGACATGGTATAAGTTCACAATCACAGAATCAATTACTTTTGATTTGATAGAAAGTCTCTTGGATACTATATCTACTCCGATACCAAACATAATTTTAATATCTTTTGTGGTTGTGAAGTTATTCAAAGATATTTGTGTTTTGGTGTGTCGCTTTGTACCCTTTTTTTTGGTGGGCGTGGTGTGCGCCATCACGAAGACTTCTTGGGTGTGACTGTACCAATAATTTGATATATCGAAAGTTGACAGGAGGAACCCCAATTAACTGCTAACTTGTTCCACTCACCTGCACATGTACTTGGAAACAGAGAGAACTCCTCCAGCATTAAAGCAGAAGAAACCAGGGAACTAAACCAACAGCTTTTAATAGGCTCGAGCTTTGGGGATGGGCTCGACCTAGCTTTAAGGACAGGTCGCGCTCGTCTAATCCCTCCCGCAGCAAGATGAGAGTAATTGCATACGACCAATGAATTAAACAAAAAAAAAGAAAAAAAAAAAAAAAAAAAAAAAAAAGAGATGGGTAATGAGCTGCGAGTGATACCTTATGAACAAGCGCCACAACGTTCGGTTCAATGAATTGATTGCTTGGTTTAATTAATTCACCGAGTCCATGATGTACTACATTCAGAACCTGATGTTTATTGACCTGTACTCGCTATCTATGCAATGCGCATGTGAATAGGATATAAACCTCTCTCCTGCCATATCATGGATAGCTCTGCGTAGGTATTCAATCTTCTCAGCCCTCCATTTTCAACCACCTTTCCACCTCTGGCCGTCCTCTTCTCCTTTCACATACAGCAGACCCAGTCCCCCTATCCCATTCCGACACCCCTTCCCGTACCAAGATTCACGCCCACTACCGCCCCAATGTTATCCTTAAACATCCCCATCTCTTGCTCGCATAAGAATAGCTCATCGCCAACCCGATTCTATTGGGCCCGAGCCAGCGTATTCCCCCAACGCCATCCTACTCGTCATCCCCGGGTTCTCAATCGCCGCCAGCTGTTTGGTGGCCTCATTCATAGTATAAGCCATTTTTTGGTTTAGCGGGCCCCCTCCTCCTAAACTCCCCCGCAGTCATTCCATTCTGCCGTCTGTGGCCCAGGTTGTATACCGGCTCCCCATTGCTCCCCTCAAAGTACCTTGGATTTGTGACATCCATCGAGCCCTTGAACGCCTTCCCGGTCGGCGTATTCGTCCGGGCAGGGGGTATCTTGGGCGACGGGGGTCCGGCTTTGGACTTTGGCAGCGCGGCCTTGGTCTTGGACTTCTTGGGCGGGGATGCGGCGTTGGCGACAGGGGTGGTGGCTCTACCCTTGCCTTTGTCTTTGCAGTTTTTGTTTTTTCCGAGGCCGCAGAGTGCGCGCGAGGCGAGGGTGTTTCTGGTGGAAAGTCTGATGTCTGTGCTGTCTGCGGCGGGGATGGCGAGGGCGTTGGTGAGGCTGAGGGAGAGGAGGAGAGAGAAGACTAGGAAGAGCGCCTTCATGGCTAGTGTATTAATTTCTATGGCTGGTATTTGAGGGGTGATAGAATGAGAGTTTAGGACCGGCCTAGCTTGCGTTGTGAAAGGAACGTATATGGCAAATTTGACGCGCTGGCACGGTAACGAAAGTAAGAAAGGAAACGCAAAGAGCGGAACGTCAACACCAGCCAGTGGTATGAAAAGAGTGTGATTGAAAGCAATGTGATGTAGTATAGTCTGGAGAGGATCAGTTCTCATGCACATATATATACACACAATTGAGCCTCTGCATCGATCCCTCAGATGTCCTACATGTAGCTCCCGGGCCTGGCTCATGATCGACCGTACGATGGCACGCTCCGGACAAACATACATGCAAACCGAAAGCATTGTCCTACGCCGTCGCCATCACTCGTGATTGTGGGGTGATCAGGGCCTTCAGCATTGAGGGACAGGGACAGGGACAGGGACAGGGACAGCGTTGGTTGGTTGCAGTGTTGATACTTCCGGTGTGTTTGTGTGGGGAGATCTGCTCTAGTTCCCTGCTCTACTCTATCGCTTTGCCGCCGCCCCCACGCCGACACGCCAAGAATGAGGCGAAAGCATATATGTATATGTATATATATATATATATATACATTGTATCCGCAGTTCCCTTTCCCCGGTGGTAGAGAGCAGCGGTCCGGAGAAGATAAAACAGTGAAACACTTGAAACACTGGTTCAATTCTAGAATTTATGCCGTCTGGTTGGGTGCTTCGCCTCTCGTCGCTACGGCATCTTTTTTACGGTAGTATTATATAGCGTCCTTCGGGGGCAGTTGCATGGCCCCGGCCCCCACAGAGCCGTACCGGCATGGACGGCGGTGGTGGTGGCGCTCGCAATATCGGGACGGTGAGGTCGCGGGGATGAGCAGTTAATTATCGATAGAGATACATCATGTACGCATATCCATACGGCCAAACGGGCACTACGACCTTCTATTTCCGCAATTAATGCGTGTTCCCTGCGTGCGTACCCTGAATGATTTCGAGGGCGTATAGATTGTTTCATCTTCTCTCGGACTATCTCAGCTCAAATGGTGTTGCACCTTTCTTTTCCTCTGTGTGCCTCCTGGCATGGCCGGTCCCTGCTGCGGTGCCGTTGGACTCAAATCCCGGGCTCTGGGCCGCGGGGGATGGGTGCACGTATATACATACATGAAATACAATCCCGGGAGGACAAAAAATCCCTATCGCCGGCCAGACCTTAATAGGTGGTACTGCTAACTTTCGATACACATTAATGACAACCTCCCGGCTGATTCGCCATTATAAGTTTAATTATTGGTCCGCGCAACCGGCTACCTCGCAGCAAAATTAACAGCCAAAGACAACTGGGTGCAAACTTCCCAATGGTCCGGATTGCTCAAGAATCGGCCATTAAGCACGGATGTCAGTTCTCGACAAGTGTTAGCAAACAATGGAAGAGGTGGGTGCAGCGAGAGGATGCGTTCGAGCAGGTAATCAGCTCCGATTGATAGATTGTGAATCAGTTCGGTGGATGGATTGATTGATTGATCGATTATCCCAATGAGTCTAGGATATGTTGTGTAGGCTTTCTTATCTATCACGGATCTCTGCGTAGGTATCAGTCCCTCTCGCCTCTCCATCTTTCAACACCCGCCACCCCCGGCCGCCCTCTGCTCCATCCGCCGACAGCACACCCATCTCCAGAGCCTGTCCCATACAAAACCAACACCAGTACTGTCTGCATACTCCCCCTTAATATTCTCGCTTCCGTATTCCTCTCGGAATCGGGGTAACTCCTACCCAACATGATTCTACTGGGCTCGAGCTAACGGATCCCCCCGATATGGTATCCGCCATTCTTGGGTTGCCTTCCCCGCCCGCTCTCTGATGGCCTTATTCATCCGCGAGGACTCTGAGAAAGACGTCGACCGTACCCGCCGGGGGTGCCAGTACATGCTCCGAGAACTCCAGCTGCAGTACTACGGTGTTTGCGGCTATTAAATACGGGGGTCTATTTTGTTCGTAGTACGAGGCCGGTGTTGAGCGGGCTGCAAGTGGTTCCGCTATTTTTAGAGCAGCAAAATCAGCTATGGGGCGTTTGTAATTCATCTGTACATGTGCGTATGTTTAAGAACGAGCTTTGGATGCGAAGCGAATATCGTGGATTAGTAGCAGGCATATTTGACCTGATATGCTATAAAGGTCGGGGGGAGAGACGAAGCATAAAGAGCGGATTGCAAGCTAGCAGTGGAGACAAAAAACTACAACCTTAATCACCTGCTCCTTCTTCGAATACGTCCACTGTAGATATACTGACTCGCACTATCCAGAATTTGCCATCCGTGTTTCCATTAGCAATTGCAACTATCTACTCGTGATAAATGTTTTTGACAAGGTATATGTAGCCGGGGTGGAATTAAACCTAGCCATGGTCTTGGCATGCATAATAATTTAATGCAGTGTTCGGAGGCTAACCTTCTTGGTAAATATAAAACTCCGGGCCAAAGTCAGTTAAGATATAGAGTCTATAGATATGTAATCGATCTTATGTATTGAGGTTATCCGCCGAGAGTCGAGTCTCAGGTTTCGAAGCCAAAAACCAACCCGCCACAAGGATGACAAGGCCGAGTGATCTTCCATGAGCCAAGCCTCAGAGGAGAGTGATAATCTATGATGAAGGTCCTCCGGTTCGTCCGTCCCGACACCCCCAATCGCTATAGCTGTTATCGTGTGCGTGCGGTGAGACGGGGCATACTGGAAATCCGCGTATTTCTCGCTGAAAGTGGTGGTGTTATGGTCGGTCAGGATGGGGTTAGGGTTATGCGTACAACTTGCCAGGCATGCTCTTAAACCGTCAGGCTAAATCAAAATCGGCACTCAAACTCTTATGGTAACCATGATATAAAAACGCGGGGCACGAACCTCTATCACGACCCATCACGAATGCGGCGGCATGCCGAAAACTACAACTCCCACACTGTAGGAGTTGATTTCATCATGATTACCGTAAAGGGTTTGAGTGCCGCTGATTTCAGTTTGGCCTGACGGTTTAAGGGATAAAAACTGTCGTTTTTTTACATCGCCAATGTAGTGTAAATACAAATACGTATTTACGCTCAAGTATCCACGGGGAAAAGATAAGATAGATGATCACTGATTTATAATATCTAAGAATACAAACAGATCGGGAAACCCGATATTTTCTTAAGTATAAAAATATTATTGTTACACAACGATTGCTCGTTACCCGGCCGGTGACCTATATGCAATTGATCTGGGTGGTGGACATGGTTGCCTGAAATCAATCTCCGCAACATCGACTCACTCGGTGTCTCTAAATAACAAGCTGACAGCCATGATAGATGAACAACTCATTACCACCCCTCGTGCCAGCGGTTCAGGAGGTGGAACCGATTTTAGCGACAAGTCCATGATATCAAACCTCAGTAAACCGCAAATCTCAAAAATCACTATCTGGCAATATAGTAGTAACCCTGATTTTATTGGTTGTTTGAAGGTTAGTTGGTTTCTGGCTCCTCGTGCGCAGATAATGTATCAAGCTCCGGTCTAATATAATATGATGGATAATTAGGTCGACTATAACAATCAGAATAATGGTATCCCACATGGAGGCGGGAATGACGGCACGAAGACGGAGATCACCTTGGCACCCGATGAGTTTATCGTCACATTAGAAGGTGATTTTAGTGGCGGTGCACTATCCAAATTTAAACTGTCTACCAACAAAGGTATCGCCTCCTTTCGGTACTGTTTGATGTTTGTTGTTAATAGCTAGCCGGTACAGGACATGTATATGGCCCGATCGGTGGGTACAGCAATGGTGGAAATGCGTTCACTTGGAGCTCATCATCCTTCAATGTGAGCCCAGAAATCAGGAAGACTCTGGGACTGCATTATTTCACCGGATCTTCGTATGTTTTCATTCGAGCACCGAGAATCAGGCGAATAAATGATTAATCTTTCTTTAGTGACACATCATATATAAGATCCCTACAAGCCGTATTTTCGCAATGTTTAAGGAAGGAAAGATCTCCTGCAGTCAGATACGAAAGACAGGCGCCCTGCGATCCCGGAGCATCAGAGGATATGGCCCTTCTATCACAATTTACACGGTAATCCTGCACATGCACCCATGCCTTTTTCTACTAATGCATCTATAGTAATATCATGTCACCAATTTCGACGCTCTTGGTTGGGCCAAAGCAAAATGTATTTCACGTGTACGAAAGAATTGTGTGTCGCCTTCCGTTCTTCACTGCCGCTTTAAATGGTCAGTTCCGCGAGGCCTCTCACAAAAGGATTTTAATGCCCGAAGACGATCCATCTTCCATCGCCGCGCTTATCGAGTTCCTATATACTGGGCACTATACGTACCCGTATATCTCCGAGGACGAATCTTCCAGTCCAGACGTCCCTGTTGTCGACCGTGTTGAGGGAATGTTTCATATTGGTGTTTATGTTGTGGCATCAAAATATGACTGCCAGGAGCTATCAAAGGCAGCCATTGTTTCACTGGCGAATGTTCTAGATGGGCTGAAAGGTATCGAGAGTGTGAGGCTTTGGAAAGAAGCTTATCAGAGCGGACTCAATCTTGACCATGTGAAGGACTTTCCGGAACTTAACTCCAAAATGGTAAGTATGCTGAAAGATGGGTATGCGGAGCATCATGAAGAGATGGCCATGACTATTAAAGATATTCCGGAACTGGGAAATGACCTGTTGAAACTTATGGTGGAGCATGCTACGTTATAGCTAGGATCGAGATTAGTTACACGTTTATTTCAGGTTTAATGTTCACAAACTATACAAATTGACAGATATACCGATCCTACCATTCATAATAGCTATTATCATCCTTAACCGGCGGGGTCAAATACAGTCTCCGCTACAGGTTTAATCCCTATATACGCACATATATAAAGAGCTAGAGCATACGCGAAAAGCGCACATAAAGCTCGATTGGATTTACTTCCCGGTCCCAGCGGTGTTTAGCGCACTACCTTTATGTGATTCATCCCTACGTGGTTAAAAATCCTGTCCATATATGAGGAGTACAATGATGGCTACGAGGAAAAATGAGAAAAGAAACCATGGATATTTTCAGTTAAAAACTAAGCTTAACATAGCAGTTGGCATCAATCCTGGCCATGGCCATCAATGTGGGTTCCCTAACTAAAGAACAATGAATCCAGCAATGGATTAGAAAACCGCTGATTGATATCCTCCAGCGTCCAGCCATGTTCGTCTCCGATATCTGCAAGTACACTCAGGAAGCTTGGGATCTCCACGTTATAGCAGCTGTCCTTCAAATGCTGCTTTATCTCCACCCCTCGAACTGTAAGATCCTCCCTAAAATCCGTTAGCTATCCTGCACCAGTATCAAAGAATATAGGACATAATTACCACTCCTTTGCCCAATGCGGTCTCACATTCAAAAACTGACCCCCCACCTCATATGCACTCCATGCATCCACAATCCTCTGCACAAATGGTCTCCAGACACCCTCTTCCCCTGCAGGCTGTGTACTCACAATCTCAATACTAGCAGTACCAAACACATTTCCCTGCTGTGGCGCCATGATTATATCGCTATGACTCAGTATTCGCATCTCAATTCCCACGCGTGCGGCCCCGGTCTTGTACTCATCGTCGTAGGTGAGGCTGATAGCATCCCACCATGCACGGCGTACGAAGCTCCAATCAGGTTGTGTGGGGTCTGTAGCGAGGGCAGGAATAGGGATAGAGAATTCTGTATCAAGAATTGGATAGTTGAAAGTCTGTTCAGTGTACGTCAGTAGATATTCAACATGGTAAAATTAAGGCGAGAGAGATGTACACCCCGGCGGTAGTGGATAGCGTTGATGAGATGTGTTCTGGCAATACCGGTATCGTCGGCGGAAGGTGGTGATCTATGAATGTTCATTGTGCCTACGCATCTTTGTAAGTTTCTAATTCGATTGCTTATAAAGCCTCAGGTTTTACCATTAATGATAGCTTGATCCCTCCCTGGAAGCTCTTTGAAAGCTGGTGCTGAGTTTAACCATGCGTCGGCGAGGTTCTGCAGCCATTGCCTAAATGTGGAAGCCTGATCGGGATTTTCCACCACGTCTGTCGCGTCTGGTGTATTGTCCCTTTAAGTTTATCCCGTACCACGTCAATAATCCAATAAAAAGTAACCTTCAAACAATTATATACGGATGTAGGGTGACGCCGAAAGACGCTGAAAAAGGGTTTGAAAGGAAACGGCAAGGTGCGCATACCAGCAGTTAACCCAAATTTGAGATCTGTAGGGAAACCAGAACCACTCTGAATAGTAAGAACTTGCTTTCTTGACAAACTCGGTTTCTGCCTCCTCGAGCTGCTCTTTGGTAAAGTTTCCTTCAATCCCCTTCGGAACATCAAAGCCGTCCGGAGGTGGAATGGCAAGTTGGATGTTTAATTTCAGAGGACTCAGATTGGCGTAGGTCATTTTATCAAGTTCGTATGTAAATTCGGTAATGATCCCTAAACCCCCATTAGACATTCTTCACCTATCGCGTCTCTCTTTGAATTCATTTTCAACTTACCAAAAAGTCCAAATGCGCCAGCCGCAGCCTTGATGTGATCTGGGTTTGTTATGCATTGTGCCTCCCCATGAGCATCTACGTATTTCACCTCTCTGACTGCGTCATTCGGAGTCATATTGTGCAGACCAGAGCCATGGCAAATGGGGGCATTAGCGCCTCCAAATGTGTTTCTAATCCATCTTAGCAGCTGAGATTAACATCAATAGCGTAGAGGGATGTACTCGACCGGGATCACATTAGAACCCAAGGTCCACCCATTGTTCATCGACCAGATTCTAAATGCCTCATTTGTCACTCCAGCTCCGATGCGTGCGTAACGTTTTTTTCCGTCAGATCCTGGTACATCTTCCGAATCAAGCTTTATTTGGTTGAAGTCCGTCGGGGGGGCATTGACGGCGTTCTCGTGGATCACAGCTGATGAACTGACAGCCACACTAAGCTCAATCAGTGAGACCAAGATCTCAGAGTCCTCGGAGTACAAGTTCGACCAGGTTTCTCTAAATCCGGCTACACGGACTCGTTTCTGGCTCTCGGCGGCAAGCTTTACAATACTCTGGAGGCCAGCAACAGTTGTCGGGAAACAGGTGAACTTTGGGGAGTTGGTCACGGTCCCACTCCAATTTGTGAAATCAAGGTCCACAACAACCTAAGAGAAGGTTTTAATATCAGCAATGGACACCTTTGTAGCGCAATTTATCAATTACCTTCACAGGAGAGCCATCTTCTTCGTATATTCTCAGTTTCTGGGCGCCGATGGGAACTTCCGATTCGATCACCGGGGGGGCATGTTGTTGAGCTGCTGAGCTAAGAGGCAACCGAAGTCCCTGGGACACCTCTTTGATCGACTTTCCGGCAATGAAGTTCTTTATCGCGTCTCGGAGCTCATTGGTGAGTTTGTTCAGTCCGTCATAAAGCTCATTTGTGTCCTTCAAAGCAATGAGCACCAGGCGGAGGAACTCTTCCCGTCCTATTTCTTGTTTATCAAGTCTTTCCAGGGCACCGATAAGACCTGGAAATACTTTATCTAGACGGTCCAGCAGTTCCGGTGTAATACCAAGAGACGACATTTGTGGTGAGATTGATAGTGATGTGTGTATATATATGGAACGATTGATACTCAAAAGTTGTGATTGATAGTGCTCTGTGTAGGACTTGAAAGGCGTTTGCAAGTGGATAGAACGCAGTTATTTGTATCCGCAATTGTTGGATTTGCCGATATGATAAAGAGGGGGGTAACTACTGGAACACCGGTTCATAGTGCAACCGCATCCATGTTTGATTGCCGGTCAGGATAATTTCCTCTTCTTGGTGCAGGTACATGGATGGCATCCGAGAGTAGACACCAAGGACTCCTCATCTGACACCTCCCTGGCAGCGATGACTTCCAGATAGCGAAATATGACCCACAAAGGGTGCATAATAAACCCCCTTACATAGTGGAAGTGTACGTACACGTGTAACGCATTACAATGGATGCGCAAGCTGAGAACTATAATACTGCAGTCAGATGATAAATGAATCTAGTTTCAATTCTACCTATACATCGGCATATAGATGCAGCTACCTATAATGTAGACCATATTCTCCCGTAACGTGGAACATTAGGCAGGACTGTACGCACACCCATATAGGCTATCAGAAGGCGGCCTATATAGTTGTTTCGGGCACATAGTGTATCAGCTGAAACGTAGCTCCTAGCTATATACATTAATTGAGAAGCTCTACTAGACTGTAGTGCAGAGGGACGGAAAATATTTCCTCTATCAGCGCGCTCGTTTATCTTTATGACGTTAATACACATTTAATCTGTTTCTAATGCATACAAGTACCGCTGGAGCGTAATGCCACGTACGTTTTATTACTAGAAGCCGAAAAAACTTGAAATGCTTACTATACAAAAAATAGGCAACTCATCCCCCTTACTTTAACAGAGGTATGTACAGCCGTTCTATAAAAGTGTTCGTGATTTGGTTTTAACGTCAGTGCGCAGTGTGATGCTATGAATGCTGAGATTAAAAATAACGAAAAGTATGTGATATAGCTCGTGACAATATATAAGAAGGTAGGCTATTCTTCAATGATTCCAGGTGCCATTGGTCACTGGGAAAGTCTTCTCTTGGGGGGGTTTTGATAATCCACCACGGTTACAATGTAAGGAGAAATGTCTCACTTCGAAATCAGAATCACGAACACTTTTGCAGAGTAACTCAACCGGATTTTAATGCATAAAGTTGTATTACGTATCCTTTCAAACTCCCATTACAACTCCTATCCTTTGTAACCTCGATAAAATCTAACCGGTATTTTTCGTGCGGCGGTGATCGAAAGTCGCCAACTGTCCCAAAGCAGCTCAGTGCATACCGTGGCTGAGACATTAGTCGTGCAATACGCATTTCAAGAATACGTTGAAAGAGCTTAGAAAGCATTTCAGTATTTCTATCCGTACAAGACATGTTTTTGCAAGTCAGTAGAATCCATACGCAAGTGATATATAACTTGTGTTGAACTCTATTTCTAAAGATGGAGAGAAGTATATCTCGATTAACATAACGTTCCTTTCAATTGTCTCATCTACATACACTAATTCCGATCGCCTAAAACGATAACAGTACTTAACTTTGGCCTTTACGTCTAAATGTAACCGTGCTACCACATGAAACAATATTATAAAGCAACCCCTCTACCGCACCCAAAAGAGCCACCGGTAGGTTCCCGAAGAGTGAAGCCAAGACAGCCTAGACTTTAACTCTTAAAATAAAGTTTGTTTCGAGAAGTATAAGGGCAGACTGATATGATGCGGAACAGGTGAAACAGAAAGCCAAAGACTATAATATCCAGAAGTACCAGAATAAAAGCATAAAATTAGGTCAAACCACCGACTAAAGTAGGTCGGTTTACACAACTGTCTTATACACTTTATGCGAAAGTAAACCTTTACTCTACTATTACACTCTTCCCTACTTTTTTATGGTAAGGAGGTCAACAGAAGAAGCAAAACGATATGCATTATAATACCCGCCTACAGTTCTAAGATGAGTCGGCACTTGTATGTGGCATTTGCACACGCCATTCTTATTACCGAGTGAGATTTCATGAATCTCGTAACTAGTTTTTGACCAGCCAGCAACCCAGTTTTCTAAGCAGGAAAATGTGATATATACAAACAACAAATAGACATATATCACATGCGGTTTTACCTCATTTAGCATAAGTGACATGCACCAATGGGAATCAATATAGCAATTCCACGGCTCTCCAATTGTGACACATCCGCCCGCCTCAGCCTGTATTGTTCCCGTTTCTTTTTTCGTGGCGCGCTTTATGGTAAGTACCTACGTCCTAGTAGAACAGTTTTGCATGAGTTCTCTTAACTGCTTGATAAGTAGTAATACGGCTCGCGGCGTGATATCCTTCAATGTTTGAACTAGAGGTAAAGTTTTTGAATAGGAATCGATCAATAATATATAATATTATGTGTTTATATATGCTTTCCAAATTAATCATGTCTATACGAACCAATACAAGAGCCTATACTGCCATACCCATGCTACAAGAGGCTGCAAGCTACCACGCCAGGCTACAACGTCGTTAATGTGACATCGTCCGCAAAGATCCTGTATGATGTCCCCGAGTTAACACAGGCAAATCCCAAGCGGACAAACGCGGTGCTAACTCCCGCCGGCGCACTCCACACTGCCTGGCTACCCGACCACGTCCCCCCCATTGGGGTCATCATGATCTGTGTGACATCATTAATGGAAGCTGTGACGACGCAGTTTCCAGTTGTCCCAGAGGGAGTGAAGGCCCACATGCGCAGCAAATAGTTTGTTTCTGAACAAACAGTCACTGTCTGGGCTATCCCGACGTTCCAGTTATTGGAGGCACCCTGCGCGCGGCTATCGGACAGGCATGTTAGCACAAAGCAGATCATAATGGGCTAGGAGGAAGACGACTCACAATGCACGGGAGCCGGAGCGCTGCGAGCCGGAGTATAAGCCAGTATTGGCCGAGGAAAGCGCAGAACTGGAGACGATGGACCAAGACCCGGAGGCGCCAAGAGAGCCAGTCTCAAAGCCGGTATTTTGTAGGGGAGAGATCGTGGGGCAGGAACTGAAGCACAACAATGTTAGCGGAACTAGACATGATGAGAGGGCAGGCATTTGCGGTTACTCACGCTGGGAGTGTAGTAGTAGTGACTGTCTGAGTCTCTGTAGTAGTTGTTGGCTTATCGATCGTGGTAGTTGAAGTTGTAGTATCAGTGATAGTGGTAGAATCCCGGATAGTGGTAGTTGTGGAGGAGACGTCGGTGATCGTTGTAGATGAGACCTCAGTTGTAGTTGTGAGCTTACCCTCCTCAGTGACCGTGACTGTGGTCGGTTGAGTTGTTGTGACTGTTTCAGCTGGGAGGGAGACTGTAGTCGGGACAGTAATTGTCGTCGGGACTGAGATCGTAGTTAGTTCACCCGCACTTGTCACCGTCAAAGTTGTCGATAGTGTCGTCCCAGGAAGCTCCACCGTTGTTGGGACTGTAATGGTCGTGGGCACCGTCAATGTCGTGAGCAGCTCTTCTCCGGGCAAAGTTATCGTTGTAGGTACCGTGACGGTAGTAAGCTCTGCCGGTGCGGTGACAGTAGTGATCTCGCCAGCTCCAGGTATAGTGATAGTGGTGACAGTTCCAGGAAGCTCAACCGTAGTTGGGATAGTAGTTGGGATGGTGATGGTGGTAACCTCTCCAGCTCCCGGAATGGTAAGCGTCGTTGGAACAGTGATGGTCTCCGCTACTCCGGGGAGAGTGACTGTTGTTGGGACGGTGACAGTTGTCAGCTCCCCCGCGCCAGGAATGGTAATGGTTGTGACCTCGCCAGCGCCTGGAATTGTCAGTGTAGATGTAGTGACACTTCCTGGGAGCTCAACAGTGGTTGGCACAGTGACGGTCGTGATCTCCCCGGCTGCTGGGATGGTGAGAGTGGATGTGGTGGTAGTCCCAGGGAGCTCCACGGTCGTCGGGACAGTGACTGTCGTAACCTCTCCCGCCCCCGGGATAGTAAGTGTCGTTGGGATTGTCACTGTGGTAAGCTCTCCTACGCCTGGGACAGTAAGGGTAGAAGTAGTGACAGCTCCCGGAAGTTCAACGGTGGTAGGAACAGTGACGGTTATAACCTCTCCTGCACCTGGGATGGTGAGTGTCGTTGGGACCGTGAGTGTCTCCGCAGCACCTGGGAGAGTCACAGTTGTTGGGATAGTAACAGTTGTCAGCTCCCCTGCGCCAGGAATGGTCACGGTTGTGACCTCGCCAGTCCCAGGGATTGTAAGCGTAGAGGTGGCGGTAGTGCCAGGGAGCTCAACGGTAGTAGGTATAGTAACAGTTGTCACCTCGCCAGCTCCCGGAATAGTGAGGGTTGTAGGAACTGTTACGGTGGTGACCTCTCCAGCACTCGGGACAGTAAGAGTGGAAGTAGTGGGGACTGTGACCGTCGTAACCTCACCTGCACCAGGGATAGTAAGTGTTGTCGGGACAGTCACAGTAGTAAGCCCTCCTGCCCCTGGGACAGTGATAGTCGTGACTTCGCCCGCGCCCGAAATTGTAAGTGTGGATGTCGTGACACTCCCGGGGAGCTCAACGGTAGTGGGTACAGTGACGGTCGTCACCTCACCAGCTCCCGGAATGGTGAGAGTTGTAGAAACCGTCACAGTGGTGAGCTCACCTGCTCCTGGAATGGTAAGAGTAGACGTTGTCATAGCCCCAGGAAGTTCGACAGTGGTCGGGACAGTTACAGTAGTAACCTCTCCAGCCCCGGGGATGGTGAGGGTTGTAGGGATTGTAATTGTCTGGGCCTCGCCCGGCAGAGTGACGGTTGTGGGCACAGTGACTGTTGTGAGCTCTCCAGCGCCGGGAATGGTAATAGTGGTGACCTCGCCAGCTCCCGGGATTGTGAGTGTAGACGTTGTGGTGGTTCCAGGGAGTTCTACGGTAGTAGGAATGGTGATCGTGGTCAGCTCTCCTGCACCAGGAATCGTGAGTGTCGTTGTCGTCACGGCACCAGGAAGTTCAACCGTGGTCGGAACAGTGACTGTTGTGACCTCGCCCGCACCCGGGATGGTCAGGGTGGTGGGAACAGTAACGGTGGTAAGCTCTCCTTGACCGGGAATAGTGACGGTGGTGGGAACCGTAACAGTGGTAGGTTCTGCTGGAACAGTGATAGTCGTGACCTCCCCGGCCCCGGGAATGGTAAGTGTGGTAGGGACGGTTACGGTTTCCGCTTCGCCCGGAAGCGTAACCGTCGTCGGCACAGTTACGGTTGTAATCTCCCCAGCGCCTGGAATTGTCAGTGTTGTTGTTGCCGGTACAGTGACTGTCGAATACTCCGAGCTGGTGATGGTCATGACGTCGCATACATCGTGGGTGGTCAAGGTGGTGGTCGACACACCACCGGGCAGCGTGACGGTTGTGGGAATGGTGATAGTGGTGATAACACCGTTCGCTGTGACAGTCTTGATACTTCCCGGGATGGTTGATGTGGAGACAACATGTGTTTTTGTGCTTGTATAAAGGGTCACACTGGTCTCTATCAGCCTGACAGACTCTCCCTATCGCGGTGGGGAGGAAGCTGATAAACAATGTATATATACTCACGTTTTCCCTACATCACGCCCAGGCACATACTTTGTGCTTGTTTTAGTGACAGTTGTCGTAGTTGGAGGTACCCATTTTGTCACCGTTGTCCCAGGGAGCTTCCTGTACGCCATCCTGTCAGAGTTTCCTCAAAACCTCCCGCAAATTGACGTATTCATTCGGATATATCAATGTTTATGTACCTCGTCCTTATGTTCCACATCGTCGTGGTGACCGTATTAGCACACTGCCCTGGACGCCTATCATCATGCGCATGTACTGCCACAAGACTCCCCGAGAGCAGGAGCGCAGAAATGAGCGGAAACTTCATGATTCTAATTGTTGGTAACGACAGTCGGTAGAGAACGAATGTTGCTTTCTCTTCTTTGTCCTCCTCCACCTCCGAGCTGAGAGAGGACGGTGTTTTTATCATCCCTTTCTGGCGCTGGCTAAGATTGCATGCAAAGCCCAAAAGGAAAAAAGGCGCGGTAGTTGTGGTACCCGTGAAGAATGTAGAGGTTTAGCGCGGTGTGGCGCTTCTGGTTACAGTTTAGGGCGGCCCCCATCCCGAGCTTAGAGAAGAGCAGGGGATATTGGATTTAGCGACTTTAGCTGGGGTAGAAAATATCCTGATTGCTGAGTCGCAGGGGGATCGGGGACGCCGTGTGTGTCTAGGCACTGCATACATGTAGTACATGTATCTATTGGCCTATCCACAACAGAGATTCGCACTGAGTCGTACAGGTTAACTTTGGGTCTCTGCCTCGACAAAAAAAAAATACATGTACCTACATATTGTTCGTCACCGTGAGGTTTTGCCGCTACCCCTAAGCTATGTACCAACTCAATTGCAAAACGACTGTGCCCTAGTCAGGCTTTGTCGACGACGGGCGACCGATAAGACTTCAAGGGTTGTCAAAACTAGGTTGAGTAAAGCTCAGGAACCGATTGCTTAGTTCTGCACTTTGATCTCGACTAATCTCATCCGGAATTCGGACCCACTGCACTGGAAGCCATCTGGAACACATACATGTACCTACATATGTATGTTGTGCAGCTAACCGAATTGTACCTTAGCAAATTAGGTGGCGCATCGTTTGACGTGGGGAGGATGCTGTAACGAATACCGCCATATGGGAGACCTAACACCATTTCCCTTTCAGAGCCCGTCTACCGCCTCCATGCTATCCAGTACTACGCATACATGTACGGACATGTATACATGTATATATGGTGTAGATGTTTGGCCCGCTAACTTTGGCTTTGATGTCGTTAGGTACATATAAGCTTTTCTAGATGAGCTTTTTGCGAGGGGGATAATCCACGTGCGTGGCCGGCCCGCGTGCATGTCAGCCAAGCCCTTATCCGATGCCCGCGCTTTGGATTGGCAGTTGAGGTCAGTATCGGATGCATCTGGGACCTATGCATCTGGTTCGGTTAGATCCATTTCGACCCTGTTTAACCCACACCCGACCAAGGGTAAAGGCAGTAGCTATCATCTTCATAAAATCGTGCTCTCTGTCTTCTGCCATGATGGACACCGACTTGATATGCATGCATAGCTACGCATATCCCCAGATAATTCAACTCACCTTCCTGGGTTGACTAAAGAAACCTTGAAATTGGTTCTGTTCCCAATGGGCTACGAGATGTTCCTTCTCACATGAATATCACAGAGGAAGGTGCATCTGCTCGGTAACTATGTAGTTTTGAAGGTGGATTAACATTTCCCTAATTGCAAACCCACTTTCAATTTTCGATACATGACAACTCTTGCCGGGATTTTCGCATGCCCAGCAGGCAAACGGCGCGAATCCCGCCTTTGCGAGAAGGAGAGAGAAACAAAAAAAAAGACATAGCATATCTCAATCCCGTGCCCAAAAGCATTATATCAAGAGGGAAAAAAAGAAGAAGAAGAAGAATGAGAAGAAAACACTCTGTCTTCATCCCGACAGAACGATTAAACCATGATTATACGGGTGTGAGAGTTATGTCATCAAGGTAGATGTATGCCCCCGCTGGACACCCGGAGAATGTCACATACAATGTCGAATCAACTATCGGGGAAGGCGAAGTCCACGGTTCTTTGACCACCTGTTTCCATTTGCCCACGTCCCCGCTTGTAATGGTTTCACTCAGTATGAAAACATCCCCGAGATTAACTTGGATCTTGCAATCCTTTGACGTTCCTAGGACGAATAATTGCAGATTGTATTGCTTTCCAGGGCACAAGACAACTTTCTGCCCGAGTTTATAGTACCAGTTCTTATTATCGCTCGATCTGAAAGCTTTACTATATGTGATAGAGCGATTAGTATAGGGCAGTCGGGGCAGAGGGGTCTTCCGCAGATTAAGTGAGACTTACAATGATTTCTCGCCAGTGTGTTTTTCATTACCCGTAATTTGGCCCGTGCCGCCGCTAGACCCGGCACTAAACCACCCTTGAGGGGTACTAGGTCCTCCTGCAATGTTGGTTGGGGGTTCGAAACCTGAACCTAGGATAGGGGCAGTAGGGCATGGACACTGCGAGACTGTCGTGGTTGAGATTTCCGTAGTGGTAGATATCTCCGTAGTAGTAGATATTTCCGTAGTAGTAGAGATATCAGTAGTGGTAGATATTTCCGTAGTGGTAGATAGTTCCGTAGTGGTAGATATTTCCGTAGTGGTAGATAGTTCCGTAGTGGTAGATAGTTCCGTAGTGGTAGATGTTTCCGTAGTAGTCGAGATATCAGTAGTGGTAGATATTTCTGTAGTGGTAGATATTTCTGTAGTGGTAGAGATATCAGTAGTGGTAGATATTTCCGTAGTGGTAGATAGTTCCGTAGTGGTAGATATCTCCGTAGTGGTAGATAGCTCCGTAGTGGTAGATATTTCCGTAGTGGTCGAGATATCAGTGGTGGTAGATGTTTCCGTAGTGGTCGAGAGTTCTGTTGTAGTTGATGTCTCCGTAGTAGTGGCTAACGGAAGCGTCGTAGTCTCTGTAATGGTTTTGGTTCCTTGGGTCTTTGTAGTTATCGTTGTGCATTTTGTGTATATAGAAGGCACAATCCTACATGAATTAGTATTGCAGTGGCCAGTGGCATTGGAATAGATCATACTTTGTTTTATAAACTGTAACCGTACGTGGCTTCGGACACCCGCCCCCTCCGCCCCCTTCGCTACCCCCACGACGCTGATTATCGTGTGCACGAGCCGAAACGGCACTAGTGGCAAGAAATAGAGCAAAGAGGAGCTGAAGCTTCATGATTGCAGTGTTGAACTATGATGATGGGTGCGCAGTGTTGAGTTATGAGGATTGATGGTATGTGTTAGAATTCCCTTTGGAGTGGAAAGTAGGGCTTCTTATATGATCCCATCTCTCCCCTCTGAGGTTTTAATGTGAGCCTTCAGAATTCGCAATTTTGATCATTTCCGCAAGCAAAAACATTCCGCCAAGACCAGTCAACACTTGTAAATATTCAGAAAGTAAAACCCTCTGGTGTTAGACTCTAGAGAGAAGTATAACCAGGCACCATGTCTGGCACCACCACAAAGACATCAAGCCAGCATGTGGCTTGAACCGTTCCTCTAGGACGTAAACAAGGAAAATATTTTCTGTGGCGACGTTATCTCGACTGTAATTGGGTACTAGCCGTTGTTTCCTGCGCTAAAACATTCTCAAATTTGTCAAGAGGCACCGATGTCTTAATTCTGTGGCTGTGAAACATTCGGGTCTCAAATCCACAAACCTAATCCTGCGAGGGAACAAAACTCTAATTATGCCAAGAAGCCCTTACACCTGCCTACAAGAAAGGGATTGGACAAATCGAGAATTCTGAATGCCATAGCTTTTGTTCGCTGCTGAATTACCCGACAATTTCTTTATGCATGTGATTTAGCGCCCAACCGCAAAATACATTAATTACTTACGGGCAAAGGTAAATAAAAAAATTTCACAAACTCTAAATCCATAGCGATGGCTCCCACGTCCAAGGGGAAGCTAAGAGTAGTGTCTCAGACCGTCTAGATCTATCACATCTGGGACCAGTTTACAGCTTTCTCCGCTGGACGCCGCTGAAAAAGACTTTTTTTTTGTCTGCAAGAGTAGCCTTGAGTTCTAGACTAACTCATCTCGATCTGAGCTGCCTGGGACGACAGTACCGGAAGCCAAACCTCTGTCCCTAAGGCACCATTCTAACGCCTTTGAAACCTTATAGTGGAATCAGATTCTATTGAACCTTCGTCTCCTGGCGCATGGCGCACGCCCTGAGATAATGAGGAATATGTGTACTTTAGATCAGAGTTTGAACATTAAATGATTTTCACTTACTCCGAGTCTTTCTCAACCGGGTTGGAATCGTGATATCCATTTTTGTATGTGTACATATTCCAATCCATGGATATGTTGCAAGGGGGAGGGGGGGGGGGGGGGCAGCATGGAGCATATTTTCCCCCCAAATCCCTCATCCATGTCAATGTAAAGTAACTCATAATGTCTTCGATCGTGTGAATTTGGTTGATCCCAAGCTTTTGCACGCTAGGAAAAGCTTTGATCACTGCGATGTGCGTATATGTGATGTCTCAGATCATTAGTTACAAAAGAATAAGAAGCACGAGGTGATATGGTGCCAAGCTCATGGGAGAGAGACATGCGTTATTATGGGACACTTCGAAGGAACTTACCATATGGCACACGTTTATCTAACCACCTCGCTATTAAGGCGTTTGCAATCTTTCATGCTTGTAAACAGATACACTTGTGCATCCATAACAGGGATACTAATTAGCAAAGGCGGACATACTAACCAGCAGAGGAAAGGAGGGAAATGGAACGCTGAAAACCAGTGCTCTTCCACAAAGGGGGTTGACAGTTTACTGTACCTATAGAACGAAGATACTGAACTCCATCGAAATCAGACCCTAGGTCACACGGAAAATGAGTCCATAAAAACTGAAGAGAAGATTGTCTCAGCTGCCCGTCGATGCAGTGTCTGCTCTGAATTCTCGCTGGGAATACCTATCCTGTGCGAGGTGATTTTCGATCCCGTTGTCAGTTGCGACATATTTCTCGAGAATTATCAAAATCAAAATTGTTTAACTAACCTATAACTATATCCTTCCATTTCTTTGAGCCATTGTCTCAGTTCTACCCAAGACATGTCCAGCAGCTTCTATCAGTTGAGAGCTGAAGGTACATACAAAAGTTCGATCCACATCCCTCTTAAGGCGCTTGTCTTTCCCCGCGGCTTTAACTAGGTTCCCCGGTACCAGTTTCCTCTCTTCTTCTCCGCGCGAGTGCACACTCGGTGCCGATATCAAATATCAGAGATATAAGAAAGGCCCCTGCTCTGACTTACAATCAGATACGGGCGCTGTGGATTAATGTATGTGGCTAACAGGGCTCGAATATAAGGCATGCATAATTCAGGAAAGCTTGGCTGACCCGGATACAACTCATGAAATATGAAGAATAATTGTGAAAGCATTAAGAAACCATGAGACTCCATAAAGTACAGCCAGATGACTGCCTCCGAAGCTCTCTCCCGAGCACGTAAGTTCATTAAATCGGAGATGTAGCTAGGCAGCATCTTTAGAAAGCCTTGTTTCCAACCTCGATGTCTAGAAGTAGCTACCGCAGGTATACATTTGGCAATAAAGGTTTTATCCGCCACTTCTCACCACACTAAGCTAGTGATACAGACGTTAGCCCAAGCACTAAGACCAGCTGTCTCAGACATGTTCCAACTTGAATTTTAGCGGTTTATTTGACTACTGTCGCTCAAGACGCAATATCGGATTAAACCCAAAAGAGAAAATCAGAGGAACCAGGCTCTTTCGCATTGGCCAAAGCACCCTTGTGTGTGAGTGAAAGTACTTTATCTGGTGTTATGCTTCACTCACTAATAGCGTTGTGTCTTTCAAGCCAGAACTCCATGAACGGTTATTCCCACCTTAGTAAATGGATAGACTAGTACATACTTGTAATTTATTCACTATTTGAACGAGAGTACCCGCAAAGGTGTTGGCGGTATAGGGAACAAGTTCATGCCCGCCGCCCCGCGACACCTTGAATCTACGAAGGACAAAAACTAGGCCCTTTATGCAAACAAAGCTGACTCGAGGCTCTACTTCTATGATTGGTTGATGGGAGAATCGGCGCTAATGAGATCACTGGAATTTGGAGCTGGAGTCTTTCTCGCAAACGGCCTATTATGTCTCAGGTTTTGTCTCTTTTAGTCCCACACCGAAATCTCCTCGGGGAAGGGGGCTATTTTCCATATCTAAACGAGATAGTCCCATCAAATAGCTTTAAGGTAGGACTTGGGATCGATCACGATGGCCAAAAGATCTGGGATTATAGTCAAATATCGGAGATCCATCGAACAGGTAATGGGCTTTCGGTAGCTAGGTTTATGAATTTATGAGATCGTGGGTGCGTAGCTAAGATATGAAGTAATTAGCGTAGATCTCGCAGCACTCACTCTACTTCTGATTTGAAGTGGAATGAATACAAGGAGTGATTTTACTTGTCTCGAAGCGGCGTTGAAACTACCGGCGGCCTTAAGCTTGGGAATGGGACTTGACGTGATCGAACTAATTTGTGGCAGGTCATCTCGTCTCTCCTCAATTTATTCCCAGATTCAAAACCCTGAGCCCTTTATCAAAATATCTGACAAAAGTGGGACTAGGATGTTCCTGATCATCAAAAATGCTTTGGGATCGTTAGAAACCCATTACCTATCATCATTCGGACCCCTCGATACCTATAGTCTAGAATTGCAATTCTCAATATCCTACCCCGCAAAAGACGGGTTTCTTCAACCCCCGAGGCCCTCATTCATATTCTCATGCCCAAATGAGTTAATTTTCTTCGTGGCTACAGGGCTCACCCCACGAGACAAAAGACACTTTGCGTTAGGAGGTTCGGAGTGTTTTCTAGTGCCGTTGTGGCTGTGTAGCCAGGCCTTCTTTGGTCCAGGGTGAGATTTGACTCTAGTGCGGGGGTCAATCAATATCATTAGATCCTCACAACCTCGAATACCCACAAAACCTTCATCTGTAGTCCGATTGATACGATTTTTGATCTGTTGAGAAGCAGGATGGATTCCAAACACACCTATGCCTATTTCCAGATGCAAATTGCTGAGCTTGAGGTGATAGAGAGGGCTTTAGTAGAGGACAATTCACGGTGGAGAGGGCAACAGCACGATGGTGGTCAAATCGACCTGAACTCTCTAGAAGAGAAGGCATGGAATACCTATTTCAGGTTTTCAAAGGATGAAATATATCACCTAGCCAACTGTTTGTATATTCCTGACAAGGTATAAAGCAGTAATTTGATTATTGAGGAAAAAATCACAGTGTTATGCATGGTTTTAGCATGACTGGCATGGCTAAATTGATTGTCTGACCTAGACTTAAATTTTGGATGGAAGCCCAAAAGGATTTCCCGCACCATCAATTCTTTATTAGAATTCACGATAGGTGGAAACATCTACTCATATTTGATGTAGACTGTTTGACACCTCAAAGGTTGCATTTCTTCACTTTGGCAATATAGAGTCGTAGGGCACCTTTGGGTACTTTTCTTGGTTTTGTTGATGGGACTATTCGAAAGATAGCAATACCAAAATATGGACAAGAGTCTGTATATAAGGTTGGAAACGATATCATTGCTTGAAATATCAAGCAATTGTCACACCGGATAGTATTATTATTCATTTCTACGGTCCTGTGGAAGGCAAGAAACACGATGCTGCTATCTGGCAAGAGAGTGTAATGGCTAACATTAATTTAATGGTACCAAACGCAAAGTGAAAAGCACTTCCGGACGCCGCACCCTGTTTCTTGGCATTTGGGGGGCCGGACCTCGCGAACGCAAAGTATCTAAAGACTGGAAAAAGGTTATTTACGCCTCGTGGCTGAGATTCCGGGCTTGAGCGGAGCGCCAACGCTCACGTGCAAGACCGCGCCGGCTTACCATCTCCTTCACACGAAATGCGACAACAGACCAGTCTCGGAAAGAGAGTTCCTCCGCTTGCTTCTGGCAATATCCCAATTACCACCTGGGCGGGACTCCATCTAGAATGAGTACTGGCGGCCGTGCGGCGATTTCTTTATCGCCCACGCCCTGGCACGCTGTCTCACGAGAACAATCATCCCCCGTACGGTGGAGCCACAAAAGTTGTATGTAGAACACCTAGTTCCGAGCGACGACGGACCATCAGACCCTGCGTCTATGAAACTGCCAGTTCAAGGCTCCCCGTAGCCACATTCACCGCTAATTCTGCGGCGTGGAGTAGATCTGTGAAGTAGCTGAGAAACGGAGGGAGGCTCTGCCCAGGTACGGGTGAGGGTGCGGGTGCGGGTGCGGGGCTCGTTTATCTCTCAGATCAGATAAGCGAGAGGACTGATCTGTCGGGAGTGACATCATCCCGCGTCACACGCAGCGACAGCGAACATGAGTGCGGCTCAACAAGGCACAGCAATCTACACTTGACAACCGCACTCTAGATACAACAACATCCAGCGAATTATCACGAAATCAAAGTACGATTTAACGACACGACAATTAACATCGATTCTGGGACTCGCCGATGACTAATCCACCGGGTGATGCCCTATGATGCGAGTGAGCGCTTGTGAGGCGAGTGATTCACCATGACGCTATCGGATGTTTCCGCGGTGTTCCGTCCGCGCAAAGAAAACACACAATACCAATGTATCTTGCTCCCCCTCCTCCACGCAACTACATTAAGCTCTAAAGTCAGCCCAGTTCCAGTTTCCATGTGGTGCCCGGCCGGAGCCCCCAAGAATTGTCATCCCGGTGTTCCACATCAATAGGTACGGACCTCGCCCCGACGATCTACCCTATATAATATAATAACGCCCTAAGATGTCAAGTAAGATATATTTCATCGGAAGTGTCGGTAGGCCGGCCAGCTATAGGCCGCAGAATCTGGCCACTCGATCCGAACCTAGGAGTTAATGCGAATCTGCAGTTAGCTTTGACGAAACAGGTATCGTCTGAATTATAGGAGAAAGAGAATGGCACGCTCTCCCTTATATATCGGTGGTAAATATCCCATCTATGGTTTTGTTTTATTTTCTCTAATGCGATATACCACTCTGCCCTATGGGTTTAATTCAGCCCCTGTTTGCGCCATGCATGAATGTAGACTATGTAGTGTACTCGGCCATTCGGCTCAAGTCGAGAGCCTTGCCCATAGCTCGAGCCAACTTATCTCGTAGAAGGCTGGGCGCGCTGGCGCTCGTGGGAAAAGAGATCTTAAGGTCTCAAGCTAAACTCAAGCTAAAATGAGGCAGAGTTGATTTCTGAGAAGATAACGTCCTATTATGTCTGCTTGATTGTAGGTGGTACTCTTGTACGATCGCGACGTATCAAAGTCAAAACTCGTAAGAAACGGCTGATCAGAGCAATCTCGATTATCCAGAATCACTCCCCTAGGCCTGAATATTTAATAATAGCAACATATACATGGCTCAAGCTATCTCCAGTCAAGCTAACCATCGATATAGCTCGAGCCAACTCAACTCTTGACCCAGCTGAGCTGGTAACGTGGGATGTGAGAGAGAAGCTCAACTCGAAGACTTGGGACGACTCAACCTACTTCGGAAGTACTACAAGCATGCGGTGTATGTGTTGGCGGGTTAGGGTATTTCTCGCTTTTTACAGTCAGATCATCATGGACAAATCAAGTCAGCGCGGCGTATGTCGGCATGTAGTGTTAAAGCCAGTGGCACGATATGATTATGTTAGAAAGAGGTTAGTAAACAAAAGGAAGCGAGTTATAAGCACGGTTGCAGTGCCCTGTGCAGTTCCGCCCACGTACATCTTGCGACTGGCACCTCCCACCCCCTCCCTTTCCACCCAGACATATCGATCACCATCCCTCGTATCGGTTCATCAGTCAAGAAAACACATTGCATCATTGATACATGTAAGTAGATATCTCCCCTACCTTTGTCCGCTTAAAAACAACACGACAGTTCCTCATAATAAAGAGGGCACTTTGTACACAGTCACCGAAAATCAACAACCTCAATTGCAATCCGCTCTTCCTTTGCCTCCGAACAGCCCCTACATTCTATCCGAGAACAAAATCATAGCGCACATCATGCTCAGCTCCGTCTGAAAGGAAATTTGGCCTTTGTAAGCTCCTGAACCCCCCCTCCCCCCCCAGTTCTCCTCCTCCACTAGAATCTCACACGCACCTTATCGGTTGTAGCAACCACACGTGGACGAGATACTCAAAGGTCCTCTCTTTCGTCCAGACCTATCGTGCTGAACTCGCCTGACACACCCAGACGCTCGCGGGGGCCTGCTTCCTGACTGTCCATTGGAGTGATCTCCACTCCTGGCTGACGCTCACGGGCCGCCGCTCGCGCCACCCATACGACGAGGCTAAAGATATAGCCTGTTATCTGAAGTTCAGTCCACCACCGACAACGCTGTACCGCGCGCAGGACCAGGAGGAGGAAGTCAAGGCGCTGCTGTGCTGGCTGGAGGAGCTGATGGTGGCGGGCAATGATGCGTTTCTGGGGCTTTTTAAGGAGGTGGATACTCTGGAGAAGCTGGAGAGGAGAGGGTACCTGCTGCTAATGCTGGAATACTGGGAGCAGCGGCAGGAGCGAATACAGGCGAAGAGGCCATGGGCCGAGGAGGTGGAGAGGGCGATGGGAAGCCGTGGGGGCTCTTCGACGAAGCATTGCCTGGTAATATTATCGAGAGGAGAAGGCCCCGACCCATACATACATCCCCATATAAAACCTGTGACCAGCTTTATCGGCATGGTTTTTAAGGTTTAACTGTGTGTTAGGAGAATAGAGAGTCTGAGCCTATTGAGGTTGCGCTAATTTACTACATCTTCGTCTAGCTAGCATGTTCACCGTCACTTTATGTTCATGAGCTTCACTCAAAGAAAGCGATAGCAAGCTCGCGGGGTACCCCCCTTTCTTAATAGATCATGTTCATCCGCCATCGAGGGAACACATACATGGCCGGCTTATCAATACATTATCACCCGCCCACAAATCAAACAACAATTTCTCCATGTGTAAGTACAATTGTAGTAACGGCATGCTTAGTATGAGCGGTACGCGGCGATATAGTAAATGTATAGAAACTAAAGCGCGTTCAATTCTGTCTGTTACTGCTGATGCACTATAAAAGGACCATCAATATCGACTGTATTGTTAATGGTGATACAACGCATCATTTAATGATAAGGCTTGAGCTCTTTTTTCGATAGCGCTCTTCAACATTGTTGCGAGCACCTTCCCAGGAACTAGTAAGAACGTTTGGGGCCGAGTTTAATAATTCTAGAAGTTGTGCTGATTTTGCTCTCATTCGACATCATACTACAGAAGAGTAGCTCTTTGGAGCGAATTTTGAACGAAGCTATTGCAGAGTAGTTACCCATCTAACAATGTTTTGAATCCTTATTTTCAAGTATCTGCTGCCACCCCCTTCCCGCCCCAGCCTAAGCATAGAGATCTTCTAGTCTGAGGAGCGGAAAAGCATCAGTAAACGTGTCAGTTTTTGTGCGAGAGAAAGTCTACAGCAAATAGCTTTTTTTATGAGGAAATACATTATTTGATGTATCCGGTTAATTGATATTATTGAAATACATCTAGTTTTTTTATCTTTTTGTGTAGCTATGAATAGCCAATTTATTTATTTTCAATTAATTGTACCTAAGAAAGACACATGTGCCTCATTAGTAACGAGGTTATGAGGGTCCCTAAACGGTAGACAAGGGTTAAGGTTAAGTTACCAATCATTATGGACATTAATAGCTCTTGCAGCACTGGATCAGTCAATCGTTCCTTGAAGGGAGTCAAGTTCCCAAATACTGCACCATCACTGGAAATACCCGGTGCCATCACAGGCTTGGCTCTCACGCAATGGACATGGCGGACACCTGCCACAATGGCTGGACATAAGACATTGAAGTATCCCACTGTCCCTTCTATCGGATCCGCTGGTTGGACAATTGAGTTGGGCAATGAGAAAGGCCTGGCCCGCTTTGAAGCTTAGGGCCGATCTAAATACCGCAAGCTTGGCTAACAGGGTTGATTCAGTCACCCAATCGTGGAAAGGTATGCTGAACCAATCGAGCGCATCAAGCCCTTTTGTATTTGCCATCTTTTCGGTAGACAGTAGGTCTCCGTGTGTGGTAACGTCACCGTCAGTGGATGAGTGTTTGTCGCCAGGCAAGGCTACCTGTAGAAGTCTGGGCATGGGACAAACTCATTAAGCATTTTTACAGACAGAGAATCTGAGCTCAACTATTGGTTCTGCATACTGCATTGATGATAAACCTGGTTGTTTTGGGATGGCTGCAGGTACTATACTCACACGAGGGAGAAAGAATTAAAGTATGCAAGTAAAAAAGAAGATATTATTTGTATAGAGAGAGGTTGATCTGACATACAAACTAGGTATTTCCATTTTTTGTTTTCTTATCCTATGGCCTAGTATCTGATAAGTGGATCGGTGACATCGTATAATCATAATAACATGATTTGCAAATAAACTCAAACCTCGCTACAGAACATGGGAGTGCAGCAGCTTATTTTAAATCAATGCCCACAGATTGAAAGGAATAAATACTACTCATTCATTTGCAATAGAAGTATTTCCGAGAATCGACATTGTCAATCTCTATGAATATTTTCAGTATATTAATATAGATGTAACATGGGACCATGGACAAGAGACTATAAAGCCAAGGAACACAATCGAGACGGAGAATGTAGTAAAACAGAGTTCGTGACTGTAGACTATAGAGATAGTTCTACCTGATCAGTATCCCAAACAGGACATGTTGGTATAACATGAGACAACAATATTATTCATAGAATAACATACAGAGATTGCATGAAGTGAAAACGAAAGCTTGCTGATTATGGTGCAGCGTCGTAGGTGGGAGAAGAGTCAGATGACGATGCCGATGCCGGCTACTTCAGGTTAGGAGACCATTATGACAATAATGGGGGTGGCATGGTATTGCAAGTCGTGTCATGCGCAGTGAAGAAGTACCACGAGGTGGAGGTTATGCCCATGGCTACGCGGAAAACTTTAGGGAGCAGTAGTGGGGGTGACTAGGCATTGTTTTGCGAGTAACTGGCTAAAGAGGATGGGTAGTTCAGCTGTGAAGCGGTCAGAGTTAGAGACGGGTATGGGAATGGTTTTAGTAGTGAAAAAGCGGGGTTGGTAGGTCGGGAGGGGCGTGTCCTTTGGGGTGGTTCCTGCATTTGTTCCGGTCTTCTTTGTGAATTGTCTTTGAAATTTGGAGGGTTTTGCGTGAGGGGATCGAGAGATTTGATGCCGTCAGTGTAGGAGATTAGTACAGGGGTTAATGTGGAAGGGCGGGGGGTGGAGGCTGTTCTCGAACTTGAGGGGGTTGCAGTGGGTACGACTAGAACGGGTGTGGAGCAGAGTTGTACTATGATACTATCGAGGCAGTTGAGGATGTAGGGGTCAGAGGAGCGTTGAAATAGTCGTAGTTCCTCTTGTAGCTCTTCCTGTTCTTATTGGAGATAGGTAATACTGCCTGCCATTCATGAATTTTGTTTGGCCATGTCGAACAGGAATGTGATTATGAGTCTAATTCCATCAGGGGTATCTTCATTGGCCAGGATGGCACCAGTGAGGTTGGAGAGAGTGGTGTTGTAGGCATTGCCAAACATATCTCGATCGAGGTGGCGAATTGGAAGGAATTCCAGGGCCGAGGTGATGTTGGAAGACGGTCTTGGGATTATGAAGCCTGAGTGTGAGAGAGTTTTTGATGGGCAATGCTGGTTACCACCCAAGTTTTTGGAGGTTATTTTCAAAAAATAAATAAATGGCGGATTGAAGGTTGGCTCACAACACAGCTAAGCCCACGGTTATTATAGCCAAGGAATAAGGCTGCGAAGGAATCGTGCAACGGTGAATATAGAGTACTATTACATACAAGCGTCGTCTTCCGTCTATGCAAGGCTGTGCTAACTGCCCTATCGCGTCGACTGCAGGGGCAGTTTTGAGAACAGAATAGGATAGGCTGCACTTAGTCTCGTAGGTAGTAGTACTCATGAAAGCAGATGGGTTAGCTAACTGAGAAATGTTTCGGTTACAAGGCACGAATATTTCTGCCCTTTCCAAGTGCTTTGTTGAGCGTGACTGTCCGGTACGTACCGCACCTCCTCTGCCGCCGACCGAACGCCACCCCACCACTGGCCAGCCTTTCTTTATCACTTCGTTAACGCCGAGCCCCCGCAAGAAAAAGCCGAGTTGATATTCTGACCGATACGCCCGATACGCCGGACGTACCTGTACACTGAACGCTCTGCCTATGGTCATAGGCTGGTGGTTTGCAAATAAATTGGTGTCGGCCCTGCGGGTAGCCTATTAGGTGAATGTTCACTGAATCCGCCAAGAAAAATATGTTTAGGTAAACTGATAAACAGTATTATATGATTGGCGATCATTTTTTCGCAAACTTGAGACCTCCAAGGCTGTCCCTGAAGTTGGATAGCAGTAATAAAATGTCTGTGTTCTATCCTCTAGCTCACCGAAATGATTTGGTAAAGTTGAAGCCATGGTTTTGGTAGCCTATTAAGTAACGTTCGTGGTATAGGCTGCTCACTTAAAGGATGATTGAAAACCACTCTTTTCCTATCCCATAAACGAACGTTCTTCCTACAGGTCGTCCTATCCGCCGGACGTTCGGTAAATTGGTAGCGTCCTGGGCCAGAACAAGGGCCATGAAGTGGAAGCTACGTATACCTGTACTCAATAGCTAGTTGTACGAGGGAATGATTTAGACTCAGCCCGGACCCTCGACAATCAAGACATTTATATTATAGACTACGTGACTTCTATTCCATATATTTACCAACGATGTATGATCCTGACTCTGAGCCACTATCTTGCTGTTTTGGCCCAAATCCAAGTATCATCATCACTTTTCTGAGGAAGCTCGAGGTACGGACTAGTTCTTTACGTTCTTAAGCTGATTTTTACCTTCCACCAGTTGTGTAATGGTCTTGCCGCCAACACAGCACACTAAGGTATATAAATACAGAATTAAAGACATCGGGTATGATTAAACGCCTTATCATACTACACTGAAACCTATAAGGCCGGGGACTAATATTGCTACGAGCTAAATACCAAGAGACACCACCAGCTCGCAAAAATGATGACCACAGCAATAATTGTCTCCAGCAGGTACAGTACGGTAGCTCGCCCCACATACACCCTCGCTGCCGGCTGATCATGACATTCATCTACACTCTCATGTCGTTGCCCCATTCATCGACTCGCCCTTAGCTGCACGAGCATATCCTGGGATCCAGACTGACACAGATTGAAAGGCGATCCATCTCTAGGCCTACACACACCCTACTATGTTCTACCATCTTAGAGTAGAAACCTTTCTTGTACGAACCTCCGAGCGGTCTTTTGTCGGGGCCGGTGTGAATAGTGCGCTAGTGCTGGGTTAAAAAGGTGTTACTTTAGTTTCGGCGCTGCGCGGGCCGGCTATTCTATAGAATTTAATCGTATTTACATCCATCTTCACCTTTCATTTTTCCTCACTAACCCGGTAGATTGTGACTAGAAACATCGCCGTCCAGCAAATTTCAGCAAAGTGGAACCATGTCACGTGTCACAGAGAATATTAATCTCACGAGCGGGGCTTGGCGCCATTCTACATATGTATCATTGAGGTCTGGACAATCAAAATTTCCTACTTGAGTGAAGCCCTAAGAGCCAACAATCTCCTTCCAGCACAGGATCTTAGATTAGGGCAGTATACATATAGCACGTTACCCGCCCCTGTGCACCCGCCCCCACGTCGGGCCCCCTGCTAAATTGCGGTCACAATCGGCGTTGATATGTGTTATCCTCACTGCATGATTCATGTCTAGCACCCCACTACCGGAAAGGCTGTTGCTCAGAAGAACGCTGGATGGATGTCTCGCGCGGAAGTGTCTGCGACCTCCGCTCGGCCACCACCGACAGAAATTATAATATTCTGGGCAGCCGCCGACCTTGTGCCGATGCTCGGTTCATATTTGACCCGCTACCTACCCGCAACACAGAGGATAGAGGATTCCTGCGCGCTGGGCCTTCAATCGACGCTCACGGAGGGCTGTACTCATGGCGGTCATCCTGGTTTAGAACGATACTTCTATCCCTAAGATCGGAGGATTGCGTAGAAAGATTTATCCTCAACACAATTATTGTTACCGGGCCTAACCCACTGTATACCACCTCAGCCCTGATCGCCGGTTTCAAAGCTTGCTAGGAATTGCGCGCTGGGAATCAAGGATGTTAACTTGGTACCGTCTTTAAAAGGTCCGACCTTCTAACAGTGCTAGTGTCTGAACATGATGCCGCGGAGGACATCAATCATGTTACTGGTATTTTTACTTGTGTACGCAAGGCCACCGGCCTTCCGGGGCAGAAAGAGGCTTCACCCGCTGCTATCTGCCGCATGGAATCCCCATGAGCCTTATGTTTGTCGGTATCAACTGCGCTTAATGAGTGGGCTCGATGCTGACTTCTGCTCTGGGACGAGCGAAGATCAATATGAATATTGGTGACAGGAACATGGAACAAGAGCCAATATACTTCAAAGAGTTATTTTCCATATGAGCGTGTATCAATCAGTAATTCCAACAGCCGGGAACTAAACCACGCACGGCGGAATATTACAGTACTATAGTTGAGAATACTTCATTCAATAATTCTTCATATTTGACGGACAAAAATTGACCTTTAGTACCCATCGTCTACTAGAAGCCTCTTAGTACCCATTATCAATCTCATAAACATATTGCACTGCATAATCTGGGGGGGACTATTGGAAGTTGTAACTGATAAGCATACAAGATATAGCTTTTGAAGGCTGCCTAGTAACACACATACCCATAACCTGGACGAGAGAGGAGTTGAAATTATTTGCAGGGAGGTCTCATAGGGATCTAAAAGTCTGAATAACAGTGGATTATTTATAGGCCACCCACAATAAGTCACTTACCAAGTGTTCCGGGCCACTGGCGAATACCTCGAATTCGCGAGTGGACTTCACTAATTTCAGGTGGTCCATTCGCGAATGGACTCCTAGCCTCATACATCTGTGGTTGGGCCAGTACATTCGCGAATAGACCGGGAAAACTGTTATTTTAGTCAACTAATAAATATTTATATCAACCCCAAAGACTCTATAATCACAGAGACCTTTAAAAAAAAAAAAAAACTAGCGATTCTAAAGGCCGAATCTAGAATAATAATTAGTATCTTCAAGATCTTTAGCGAGCATCAATTATTGGTGCCTGATCTGTGACATATATCATGTTCCTTTGGCTATCAGCCTCAGCAACTTCTACAACCTCTAGTAAAGCCCAGATCACTCGTTTAATGGTTTCAATACTCCATTTCACTACCATTTATCCATTCCATTCGCCAATGGACCGGTCAGTCCCAGATGTATGGAGCAAGCAATCCATTGATGAATCCGAGGTATTTGCGAATAGCCCGGAACATATCGCCCCGAACATGACATTTCAAGGCTGTATTCCACTTTGGACAGTGATTCAGGTCGCTGTTTCCCTGCATTTCGATATCACGGACAGTTAATCACGCGCTATCACTTGAATATGCAGTGTGGTCAAGGCAATTGCGCAAACACCATTGACGAGTAAATTTATGATTGATTTCCGAATATTATACGAGCTCACACTACAACATACCCGAAACGGGGATGGTCCGTACGAGGTGATCAACAGCTACTCACAAGGAATAAATAGATCAGTTTTCGCTATTGACGTCCTTTTAATAGAGTCTTAATTCATGCGGGTAAGCTTATCAGTGTCATGGACTATCTCTATATAAAACGCCATTCCACCGAGTTGTAACCCCAGCTACAGAAGCAATGACAAAAAACCGACATATATATATAAGGTATGCTCTCTCTAGTACTAAAAGCAAAAGAACAGCAAAAACCACTCGTTGAAGGTCGGTCGCATATTGAAAAGCTTTTATCATACTTCACCAGGTTATAATTACCCGAGCTAAATTTTACCCATTCGGGGCTTTGGTCATTAGCTATTTTATCAGTCACCAGGTATTGAGATTGATAAAAATCAGAATTTATCAATCTTTCATAGAACCGGTCTACATATAACCCATCCAACGCCTATTCGACTCATCCAACGTCTCTTGATATCCTACTGCCCCATAACACGCTGTAGGCCAGGTTATCTTAACAGGCATTAAAGCTTAAAACACGTTACTACGACTACGTGGCCCGACCCCGTTAAGAATATGTGTTAGTTTCAAAAACATATCAAGTTAAGCTGCGGCACCCTTTTAGTTAACCATGATTAATCTCGTTTTTTCGTGCATCCCAATGTCCAGAGCGATAAAGTCTTCAGATCTCAGATAACGAGATCTTGATCACCAACAGCCTGCAAACGTCCTACCAATTCGAACATAGCCTTTCTCTTTCGATTAACACCAACAGCAGACTTAAATCGAGACAGGATACTAATAACTAGGGTTTAGGAAAAGAAAAATAGAAATAAAAGATCACCAGTTAGTAGCCCTAATAACCTGATACGCTAAGCCCTGTGATTCATGTACGTCTTCGACTACGGCGGAAATGAACCCGTCATCATCAGCCGAATATGAACTACTCCCTAACACCAACCCAAACGAAAGAACAGGAGCTCTGCATACAGCCTAAGGCTCGATTTACAGCTGGTTGGACCTCATAATCCTCTGGTGGCCCATCATCTCCCTCTTTTCCTCTCTTCTCCCTGCGATCCAAGGTACACTCTATCGAGTGATGCTTCATGACGCCGCGCACCACCGAGTGAGAATCCATGTCCGGGCGAGAATCTATGAGCGATTGATACCATAAGCGCGGGGGTGGGGCAGGTTACAAGGGCAGAGAACAAGAGTATAAATCACATGCGTCGTTGGCGTAGTAGGCGCGGTTTGTCGTATATGAGTGACAGGGTACTACTACCTATTGGTCCAACAGGCTAGTACGCTATCTCTCACTGCATAGCAGTACTGGCGGAGAGAGCGTCAGATATTACGGTATACTCTCAACAATCGTAGGAATTAAAAAATACTTTTTAGAAAATAGCTTTAAAGCTCTAGCCCTTTTTTATAGGCTTTTTGGGCCAATGATAATTAATTGCTTTTATTAGCAGTAGAGAATTTAGCATAGACAAAAGGAATAGAAAAAAGAGGGTGGAATCCCTATCACCATCCGGACCGGGTACAAAGGAAAGGAATAAAAGAACTTCCACGGACTTCAGGAGATATCCATTTCCCAATTCTCCACATGGAGCCATACTGAGTTTCTCAAGTAATACCTCGAAAGCTGTTAAGAAACCCCAGTTGAAATGAATTCGCGATAAGAATTTGTGCCACATCGTTATGCCCATTCTGGGATGCGAGTGTCATTGCTGTATGACCAGTCGTGGTTGTCGCGAAGATGTTCACCCTGTACTGAATAAGGAGCTGAACTACCGCTTGATGTCCGTTCTGCGCCGCAAAGTGTAACGCGGAATAGCCGGTCTCTGTAATTGCAGCTATGCTTGCGCTATTCTTCAGAAGGAACTCTACTAGCTCCACATTCCCTTTTTCCGCTGCATCATGTAATGCCGTATATCCGTTGTTGTTAGCCGCGTCAATGTTTGCGCCATTCTTCAGAATGATCTCCACAATACTCGCATGCCCGCCCCAAGCAGCAGAGTGTAATGCCATTTGACCGGTTTCGGCTTTCGCGTGGATATTAGCCTTGTTCTTTAGAAGGAGCTCTAATACCCCATGCTTCCCTTGCTGGGCTGCAAGATGTAATGCCATATGTCCGGTGTTGATAGCCGCGTCAATGTTTGCGCCGTTCTTCAGAAGAGTCTCTACGATGTTTGTGCGCCCATGCCAGGCGGCAGAGTGTAATGCCATATAACCGAGTTTTATTTTCGCGTGGACGCTGGCCTCGCTCTTGAGGAGAAGCTCTACTATCTTCTGATGTCCTTTCTGAGCTGCAAGATGTAATGCCGTATGTCCGGATTCAGTTTTGGCATGAACGTTGGCCTTAATCTTCAGAAGAAGCTCTACTGACTCTTGACACCCTTTCTCCGCTGCCCTATGTAATGCCGTATATCCGGCGTTGGTCGCCGCGTCAATATGTGCGCAGTTCTTCAGAAGGGTCTCTACAATGCTTGTGTGCCCGTTCCAAGCAGCAGAGTGTAATGCCGTATGACCGAGTTTTACTTTTGCATGGACGTTGGCCTTACTCTTCAGAAGAAGCTCTACTACCTCTTGGTGCCCTTTCTGAGCTGCAGCATGTAATGCGGTGTGTCCAGTGTCGATTGTCGCGTAGACATTTGTGCTGTTCTTCAGGAGGAACTCTACTATTCCAATCTTCCTATGAAACACCGAAAGATACAATGCTGTGCTGCCTTTGCTGGTCACCGCCTCAATGTTTGCCCCGTTCTTTAGAAGAGCCTCCACCGCTTTAATGTCATGACACTCGTACTCTCCCTTAGATGCCATGTGCAAGGCAGTGGATCCATCCACATCAGTAGACCCAGGATTTGCCCCCTTCTCCACGAGTTTCGTTACTACATCGGTGTGCCCTCCGAACGCTGCCAGGTGTACGCTTTTTGTCGTCTGTCGCCGCAATGTACACTCCGTTATGCAAAAGAAACAGGACCATATTACTATGGCCGGCCTCAGGCGCGAGTTGCAGTGCCGTCGTGCCTTTGCAAGGATCATCGATTTTAGCACGATTCTTCAGGAGCAATCCAGCTATCCTTTCGAATCCTTTGCGCGCTGCTAGGTGAAATGCCGTTTCCATTTTCTCGTCTACAGCTTCCATATTGGCTTGGTACTTTAGGAGAAGGGACACGATATCTTCGTCTCCAGTTTCAACTGCTAGATGCAAAAGAGTAGTTGTATTATTCATTTGCCTTATATTCACAGCTGACAGCGTTGCTCCTAGAATTCGTTCTAGGCTGGGACGGCTTTTACCAATCACAGCACTACATGCCGTGGGGAACTGTTCTTTAGAGATATTCTTAGTTTTATGGTTTCTAATGGTACATGTATTTCCTATTCACCTTCACTGATCTCAGCCATGGCACTGCCATTCGAGATAAAATTCTTGAGGTGCCTGACAACACTGGTATATGTCGTGTTCCGATTATTCTCAAATTTTACCATCGTAGAATGGTCTACCTCGACAGACAGTGACTCTTCAATTGTATCCGGTAGCTGAAGTACGGATGAACCACTATCCACAGCCATGAAGTATTCGCCGCTCCTGGACCAGATGCCATTCTCATCATAACGGATAATTAGTCATAAATGATTATAAAATTGACTTGGACGTACCCTTTTTAGTTTGCGAGTCTGTTGTATTTCTTTGAAGCTGACTATCTTCAGATTTGTCACTGTGGTATAGTTGATAAATCTTCTCAACTCGGACCCGAGGTTATTTGAGGCATTACTAAACGACAAAAGGAGTTCTTTTCTAGGGGAATCAAGCTCAAGCATAGCGAGCATATCGTCGATTATAAGACCACGGTGAGGAGTACCAAAAAAGATTGTAGCCCGAGTTTTCTCGAATAGAAGGCCGTGAATATTGGGATGATCTTTTGCTTTGACAATGGACTAGGCCATGTAAATTAGCATCTTACAGTCTGGGGGTTCGTTTGAGTATCGAGTACCTGAGCAATGATAACACCACCGAAGCTATGACCAATAAACATTATTGGTCTATTTCTTTCCTGAGAGAACATTAGGTTTCTAGTGTCCTTCATAGCACACAAGCTTACCTCTTTTGATTGCCACGCTTTCTTCAGCTCCTCTAAAAACGAATCTGTATAGTCCGGAATCGTATGAATAGAATTGCCTGCAAGTTTCGAGTTATACCCATATATCATAACTCTACACTGTGGTAAATCCTCCTCAAGGAAATCACGAAGCCACATCATTTGTAGCCTACCCCTTCCCCTCCACGATCCATACGCATGGCCATTAAGCTTGGGAACAGCTACAATGCTATAAAAGGTTAGCACATGTCACTACTTGTCATTGATATGGAAGCCTACTCTGCTTGTACTTCGCCATCGGTCTGATAGAGCTGAGTAAGACCATAAAAATCCTTGTCTATGATCAAAAAAGCCTTGCGGGCACTGTTTTTGTAAGGGATTTCAAGAGTGACACCGTTGGCGAGTCCGTTCAATTCAAGGGGCGCTGACGGCGTGAAGCTGACTAGTGTAATGCGAGTATCATTGTAACAGGATCGATTAAGTGTGGTCTCAATGTCGAACTCTTCCTCCGGAAATGCCTCCGAGAACGAACTCTTTAAAATGCGAATAGTATCATCTAGACCTTCGGTTTTTCCCGCTGGAGGGATGCCTGCTACTCTGAAGACTGCTCCTTTTTTGGGGACTGCCTTTGCCGCGCTTGGGGCTGTGGTTTTTGCACCTTTGGTTGTCTCTTCTTCTACCTTTGGGGGCGGTCTCGAGTTAGATCTAGCACCCCGTTTGAAGATATCTCCCTAGGGCATGGCTCCAACGTAGAAGGTGACTGGTTTTTGAGTTGGAAAAATGAGGGAGAGATTGGGTGTCGTATTTTTGATGCTAGTATATAGATCCGGGAGAAACGGCTGTTTCTTGTATTCAAAATATAGAGGCCTCTAGCCCGGGAGTTTCGTTTGTGGGGTGGAGTGGGCAGTGAAATCCAAATGAAACTGATGCGCAATAACAGCAGTACAGGTATGTAGGTACCTACCTATACACTTCACGACCCTTTGCTTTCGATTGAACTGGCCGATTAAACTCTGGTTCTGTTTGTAATCTTACGATAGGTTATCACAAGATCCTCGCCTAGATCATCGATCTTCCCACAGCACGCGCAGGATCAATACATAATAAACATGTTAGTAGGTGACTATGTACCTAATGAGGAAGATCAGATCGAGGACACCAATAATCTTTGCAGGTGATAATAGATGCAGCGAAGGAAATAGAGCTTTTGGCCCAAGCTCACCTTTTGCTCTCAATCGTCCTGTTTCGTCAAAGGAAATTCAGGCCCGCGATATTTGTTGACATCGGTAATCCAATCTGTATGAAGAACCCTCTTTTAGGAAATTCTATTTTGGACCGGTCTGAGATTGGTCGAATTTTTAGAAAAGTGACAACTTGGCGGCCAAGCAAGCATTTGAGGGCCGGGGTGTGTGCCCCAGCATTTGCAATGTAACCTCCACCACCGCAATTTGACTCTTTCTCACTTCCGATCTTTTGGGACTCCCCCAGAAATCCCTTTAAAAACACCAGAACACTGCTTAGATCAAGCAGGGAGCGAGCCGTATTCTGTGGTTATTTCTTTGTATTTTTAATTAAATATTTTGATTTTTTATGTGAAGATATGTGAAAGTTCTTTAGACGTTTTTCCAACATACAAATTGTGTGGCTAAGCCCATTGTAACGCATTCTAACTCTGAAAATTATTGATCACTTTTGGTTGCCACCCGTGGCGCCTATAGAATTTCGAACCAATAAATCAATGTTCTCGGTACTTGAGGTGAACACCCTGTACTCTACATATAAGTTGCAGAGCGTTTTCCCGTACATAATGTGAAGATTTGATTGCCAAGAGGGAGAACCCTTTTCTCCCACATTGGACCGGAGAAACTCTACGGGCCGGGCCAGCCTGTCAGGTTTGCAACCGGACCGTTATGTAGAGTACTCTACATGCACCGGGAAAAAACCAGAAGTTTCAACATATACACCTACATGTATTTGTAATAATGCGCATGTTTGTTGCAAAACAATCTGATAGGTGCCCATTTCATTGCAAAGTTGCCCAAATTGACCATTTCTCAAAATCGACACTCGGGACTCATACATACCCAGGAGATGTGTTCCCCTTTTTACAACTTACCCCTCCCAGCTTATATCTCGGAGAAAAACGACCCAAAAAGCGGGGGTATATAGAGGCTTCTCATTCGTACAAACTTTGTGATGGTGTGATACTATCGAATACCCGAGGCACAATCTAATTACTCACACGAAGTGCGCCAGATCCTATTCCTTTTCTCTCGGTGAAACATATGTAGTTTTTGATATATTGGTTATGGAATACATGAACCACAGCAACATGCAGGGCATATAGATAGATAAATTCCTGACCAGGCTGATAATAGAAAACTTTGTTGTACTATACGCGGGTACGATATGGAGGATAGATAAGTGGACACAAACCCCTCTCCCCAGCAGACTACAATTGCAACGGCACACTAGAACATCAACGCATCACATGATCGAGAACACAGCACAGCACAGTATACGTCAAGATAGCGACTTAAATCTCGTAATTCTTATCCTCAAAATAAGCTTCTACGAGCGCATGAGACCTCAACATAATTTCCTTCACCCATGCCAGTCAGCACAGTCATAACCACATAACTATATTTATAAAACAAAACCAACATACCTTCGCTCTCCAAATCGGCTGCACGTACTTGGACACGCCCTTGGCCATGCCACTCAGATCCGGAGGAAAGACATGCGTTCCCCCCTCAACAACCGCATACAAATTCTCGCCGACACAGCCCATGACCATGACTGTCGTCTGAGCACCTACACCCCGCACCCATTAGCCCCTCTCCCTCTCCATAAACTTGGAAAAAACAGCACATGCCCGTCATTAGCACTCCCACGACCGCAAGCTCGCTGATCGTCTTCGCATCACCCTCCACAGCGCATCTCAACACTGCAAGTATTTCCCGACATCCAACCAGCAGCTTCTGCCAGTCACGCCGGGACTTGACGGCGTCGGTGCCAATGTCGCGGCACACCTCGACAAGGCCAAAGGCGGGGCGAGTGCCGTTGATGAGGGCGCGCTTGGGGAGAAAGATCCCATCCCAGCGAAGGGCTGCAAGAGGAGAGGTCGGATTCGGGGTTGGAAGCTTCGTTTCTTTTCTGTTCAGGAATTATTAGTTTAGATCAGGGGGGACTGGAGGGAGGGGACTAACTGTTGGCAGAATAACGGGGAATCCAAGAAATAGTTTTGCCAGAAGAGAGGGTGAACCGATGAATCGTAGCAACCTTCATGGAGGGGCAGGGTGAGGAATGAAGTGGTGATGAGCTTATAACTAGACACTGTTAGTGATGTGTAGAGAAGGAGGATAAAGAGGTGGGACGGACGAGAACTTCATGACATCGTCAATCCATGTTTTGGTTGTGTCTGTGATTGTGTCAAAAAGGTCGGCGTGGGGTTTGGCGGCGATGGCGAAGCAGTCTTCGAGAGTTTTGACCTTTATATCACCTTAGCATTTGATAGGTGGATGTTCATAGGAGAGTGCGTATCATGAGGGTTGTAAACTGGTCAAGGTACAAAAATGTAGGGGACGGGTAATGTAATATGTTTTATTGATTTTGAATTTTTTTGAGCTTTCCGGCCACACCTCCGACCCATCTTGACTATGCTAAACAAAAACCGAGAAATAAAACCCACCTCGCGGTACCTCTCAAGATAGGTCAATAGCTTCGCCGGCACCTCCGGAATCTGTGGCATTTTCACCATTTCTTGAGATTTGTCGGACAACGTTTTTCGAGTCACCGAATCCAGGATCCATAACTGGCAACGGTCGAACTCCTCCTTCTCGTATGCGGTCTTGGCTATCGTGAACACGATGCTCTCGAGCGTCTCATTCTCAGAGACATTGAGGAGGTTTTTCATGGCAGCGAGCTGTGCGATGAGATCTTCGAGCGTGGGGTTGCACCACGGGAACACGCTGCTCGTGGAGGTCGCGGTAGATTCTGTGCCGGCTGTTGAAATACTGTCATCAGGTGCAACTGAAGACGAGGAGGTTGTGGATGTGGAGGAGACGCGGGAGAGAGGAGAGGGCCGTGGGCGTTTGTAGGATTTGCGGGGCGCGCGGGGGTTTGGCGGTGGTGAATTATCAGAAACCGTGGAGGATTTGTCGGGAGCCGCGGGGGATTGCTGTTGGAGGATCCAGTTGTTGAAGGCGGCCTGTGTGTTGGGTGATTTCTACAGAGATGGTTAGCATGCTTGTTTACTATAGTTAGTTGGCCTACACCGGGAGACGAGCGAGGAGTGGAATCATGCGAGATACCCAACATCTGCCAGGCAGCGAAGAGAGTGAATCAGGTGGCTAGAGGGCACCTCCACCGTCAATTCTACCGGCCAACATCTGTCAGGTATCCCACACGGGGCAAAAAAAGGGCAAAGAGCAAAGCGGATTACCAGCCCAATCATGGCGAGACGGCATTCATGGGGCGGCTCTCCGATCCGTCCTCCAAAGAGGACGTTGTAGACAAGGTAGCGTTCAGTCCGAAGTACGGGTGGCTAGAAGGCACCGTGCAACGATTGACATGAAGCTCCAGTCGTTGTACACAGGTGGCGGGACGGCACCTGTGGACGGGGAAAAGATGGGGGCTTGGACTGATAGATGGCGAGACGGCAACATAGGTCCAAAAGAGATATGGTCTGGCACACAGATGGCAGGACGGCATCGTGGGCGAGGGGTGGTTTGTGGTGATGGCAAGAAGGCATCGTGACAATGGAGCGCCCACAGATGGCTAAAGTGTCGTACTGGGGACAGAAGCGATGGCTAGAAGGCATCTCAACCGTAAATCCCCAGCAGTTGGCTAAAAGGCATTGTGGGCAGTGTGGTCGATCGGTTCGTTGGAGGTGGCGGAAGGAGCTGATGGGGGGAGAAATGGCGGGCATCGCATCGTGGTTGTTGTTGGTGGTTGTTGTGGGTTGTGGTGAGGGGAGATGAAGCGTGTCAGGTGAGGTGCTCGCCAAGACAGAAAGTGGTGTGGCTGCCAAGACCTGGGTTATGTAAGCGACATCTCATCGTCACAACCGAAACGGGAGGGGGAAAGTAACAATCACGAACCTAAAGACCACACATCAAAGTCCGCCCGCAGAGTACGATAGATTAAGCTGTAAAGTCAGTCATTTAAGAACTCACATCTTTCCACTCCCTGCGGAGGCGCTCGGCCCAGCCCGCGCGTCGCGGGTTCTCGGCGTCGTTCGCATAGTGCAGGAGCGTGCTGTTCCACGCATCGCCGAGGCGGCGCTTGATCTCCGTGTCGATGGGCGTTTCGAGCGCGGCGGATTCGGCGGTGAGAAAAGCCAGGAGCGTCCATGTTTTGTAGTCGGCGTTGGTGGTAAAGTAGGTCGGGATGGACGCTGCTGACATGGCGATGGTGTTGAGTTTGGTGGTTGGTGGGTTTGGTTGGGAGGTTGCTGGTGATTTTAGTGGCCGTTCGCTTAGGTGTGCGTGGCTGGGGACGCTAGCTGCTTTGGGCTCGGCTCATGTGCCAAGGCTTGGCATGCGCACCCAGGAAGCTTGAAGTCTAGCTACAACTTTATTTCGACCGCATTTCATAACTAAAAATACAAATACCGAGAGGAAGGAAAGACGAAACAGAGAACACCTGCTGTTTATCTTTCACTTCAATCTTTAATTCTGACATCGAATTTCCGGCAAACCCGCCAAAACGAAGCTCCTTCTCATCATTCCTCACATCTTCATACTATCCAACTGCTTCAAACAGATAAATATATTAGCACTCGTCATCTTTATCTCCTTCAGAATGCGGGGCACTCATCTCAATAACCAGCTGTGGTTCCCGCTCTCGATCCGACCCTATCACACACCCACATTAGCAGACCACGCTCCGCCCAACCTCGCCCACCCCGAAATTTTTTCAAGCTAATAACTTGTCCCGTTGGTTTCAACTTTTTACGGTTGTTTGTTTCAATCACAAGCTAATAACTTGCACCGTTGGGGGACACAAGCTGATGACTTGCGCACTGCACGGCTAGTAACCGCGCGGTGTTCCGAGGGGGGGGAGGGAGGGAGAGCGGCGATAAAATATAAGCATGAAGGAGGTAGACTTACCTTTATTATTTGCAAAGGTTTGTTGGCGAGAATTATGATAGGTAAGGATGACTGACCAGCTCCTACATGTCTTGGAAGGTTCACTATAGAGGTTCATCTCGATGTCGAATTCGGTTGGTGTTGATGTTGAGGAAGGGAGGAAAGGAGGGAGGAGAGGAGGGCTTCTTATATACCCTCATCCGAGGTGTTGATGCGGTTGTTGATTTAGGTAATGAGGTCGAGAAAGGAAGAAAGAGAAGGAGGAGAGGAGGGGAAGGCTTCTTATATACCCCACATCCCACCAACCCTAGCCCTATGTTTGCTATTCTGTGTCTTTCTAGACATAAGAAGCAAACTTGGTCTAGAAGCTTCCATCGTCTTCCACGGCCCTCCAGGTTATGGCGGCCTTTGGGGTTCTCCGCGGACGAGCGTTCGGGAATGAAGGATCAAAGGAAGAAAGGGGCCAGGGAGATAGCCTTCACCGTAGGAAGCAAACATGCCCCGTCGCCGCTAGTGGCCGGGTCTCTACCCTTCCAGAGGGCTCCACCAGGCCGATGCACCGAGCCTCCGGGACCTGGAGTTCCTGCCTGGGTGTATTTTGCTGGAGAATATTGAAACCAACAACCCCACCATACACGACAGCTTATTGAGTACCTGGATGGAGAGTGGTTTTGTAACTTAGGCATACTTTGGAGCGCTAAAGGAATGTCTCAACTATCAGTCTTGGAGGGACGACCGTCGAGTTCTGGAACCGGTGGCGGGGTGTATTGCAATAATGAAATGTGAGGGTGAGAGATCTTCTTGTCTTTTTTACGCCCGTCGTTGGAGGTATGATGTTCGACCGGATTGTGGGGTAGAAGTGAGAATGAGTAGATGAGGAGGGTATCCCTTTAGGTATGTGCACCGGTTTAGCTACCCGCGTAGATGGTATACCTATCTTCCAGGCCATGCTCGAATACCATCCTGACTGGACATTTCGTCGCAATGGAAGGTTTCAGTCGACAGAGTAAAATCTAATTATACGTCCTGTCAGGAGGAAAATTCGTGGATAGGTGTATGAAGACCATTTCGAACCAGAGGATGTCTGAATATTGAACTTGGCGTTCTGCTCGGCGTCACATGGAGACTAGAAAACTTGGATGGAACGCTTTTAACCCGGTCTATCAAAGTCTATTTTATTTAAATGCCCGGAATTGAAATAGTGATGTCAGAGAAACATACACACTCAATCTGAATACCAGGGCAATTTTTTGTTTCCGGAGTAGTTAGCTAAACAAACTGTATTGCCACATCTATCGTTCCCATATCCTGTCGTGATAGCGCCACCGCCTTTGCGGGGCGCACGAAAGCCTCCGAGCTTCGTTGGACAATCAGAACCGGATGTATTCCAAGAGATGGGGTGTATTACATTGAATAATCCGACTGTACAAGAGAACAAGTGAGAGAGCCCTTCCGTGCACACGAAACACAAGGAACACGTGTAATGTGGGGCAACAGGTGACTCTCCCGATTATATGCTGAATGAAAAGACAAGTGACACAGACAACGACTCACATCCACCCTAAGAAGCACGCCAAACCGTTGTCCAAAAGAAAACAGCGATCAGCAATAGAGGTGTCACGTATGTCCGGCCCGTAATGCGACAACCATTGGAAGCACGTATCATGCAGAAAGTTGGAACTCTGTTCCTACATGTAGCTAAAACTCGACTTTGTTTCTAAAGAAAAACTGTGCTGCGTGTTCAGAAAAGCTGTTATCAGACCATGATAGATGAAGACAGCGTATAAAGACAATTATCAGCTTAGAGTATAGGCCAAGAACACATAGCAGAACGTGTGTCAACAAATACATGTAGAGAATGAGGAGGAGGATAGGGAGGAGGGGGACTGAGACATGAGCAGCCAGACTTCAGCAACGATGTACATCTCCACTCCATACTATGTCTCCCGCATATGTAAAAACCACCAGAGATTTAGAAAGTAGTTAATTCACACATTAACAACCCCTTTCTGTCTCACTTCACCTCCCTCCAGCGACACGACATTTCATCTCCGTACCGCACCACCACCGCAGCCATGACCACAAATGCCGTCCCCACAAATGGCCCCCACTGTCCCACTGCATCCATCCTCTCCCCCCTCGGAACTCGCCACATTGCGACCTGCGTCACATACAGCACATACCCTCCCCACAAGGCACAAACAAACTGAATAGTGATTGTCAAAATAAAAGCCCACCCTTCACTAACCATCAGACAGCCGCAACAACATTCGCACATCCTCCTCAAGAACGTCCGGTTCGCCTTCTGATGTCTCCGCAGCTCACTGAGAAAGATTGTAATCGGTACTAGCACCAACGGACCCATGGCCGTATACCGCTGTAGCCGTATAAATCTCGCCATCGAGTCTGGAAACGACGCCTGCGTCGTCTGCTGCCCAATCCTCAATCGTCCTGTGTAGTCCGGGTCGCAATCTGGTAATGCCCGGGGCAAGAACCGGACATTCAACGCCGCCGCGAAACCACCCACCATGATAATTACCATCCACGAGAACACGACCGCGCGAGTGCCGACGAACTCTCTCCTAAAGTTTCGTGACCGTATAAGAACCCATGGAGAAACACAGAGAGCAAAGTAGATGACGCCGTAGATGGGGATGGCGTCGAGTTCGGCTATTGGCGGTGGATCGAAATGGATTGTGGATAGGGCATGGACGGCGGCTACGGAGCTGTAGACCATGGCACCGCCGAGCATGGCTTCGGCGAACCAGGCCTTTCTATGCCATACTGTGCCGAAGAGTAGGAGAGAAAGGTAAAGGTTTTGAGGGGCGATGCCATAGTTACCGGACACAGGATAGGCACACACTGATGACATATTCTGGGTCTTTTAGGGTGGTGGAAATGGCGTCGTGAATATAGGATCTGGCCATCCTAATAAATAATCCAGTATATGAGGGGTAATGGAGGTACGAGGGTAAAATTCTACTCGCGGATGACAAGAAGCGTGCCTTATAGGCCGCAGTTGTGGTGGGCTTCCTCTTAATTCGACCAACCTGAAACGCTGATTGGATTAGCATCGAGACTGGATGAACTTACCAAACCCCACAGCCTTCCAACGAAGGACATAGAGTACTGCCGTACCAAAAAAAAACACCAATGGCCCACACGCTCGCCGGTGTAACAAGGCAATGCTATCGGAGCCATTGAGTCTTGCCTTATTGGGATATGCCAAAAAGAAAGGTTCGCGACTTCAGTGACCCCCTCTCAAAGTATGCATTCAACCTATAACACCCGCTCTTCAGCAGTCAAGCTTCACGTCAATGATTGCCGCAGCATGTTTCACAAAGTCTTGGCGCCCCACACGTTGGCCAAGACAAGGCTGTCGACATTCTTGCATTGGCGTTATGTCTTACTTACTAGGACCTCAATATCCCAACAATCTGAATAGCGGGCCCAGGTTTCCAATGCACCCCGTGCTGAGTCTACGAACTAGCTTCCGCAGAAGCACAAAAGAAATCGACTTTCCCGATACGCTAAAGACAAAGCCTTTGTACGTTCTTGCGGTCAAATTTTCAATATGCCTACTACTCTAGGCATCGCTAAAAATAATCAAGATTGAGCAATTAATGAAAAGTGCTCCCCCAGCTCTATTGAGGGCTCAATCGGGCCGATACTTGTATAACTCTACTAGACCGATACAGTGACTAGTTAAAAATCCAAACACCGCGATAAATTACTATTCAAAACACGTAACATAGTAAATAGTCTCTTACGGTAGTCATGTTGTGAAGGTATATGTGGTATGCCGGTTGCCATACGAGATCAAAGCCATGCACAAAAGTGCACTTGAGGGCTGAAGACATACAGACGGCACTTCAGGGGCTGAGTAGAGTACTATACTGGAAAGGGAGACTACAGAACGCCTCTTAGGTATTGCAGCAATACGTGTTGAGTGCTAGGCGGCCAGAGCCACGATATTGGCTTCTCCAGGAATAGTGCTTTGTGGGCTATTTATAGGCACGCGGCTCAATGCTGTAGCGAGAGTTCCAGCATCTCAGAGGTAAGGTGGGGAGAGACTCGCAGTAGATTGTGCGATGCTGAAGAGGGTTGTATATTTTGTAGTGTTAGTTGAATGTATAGGGAAACCTGTTCCCAAGATGATGCTACACATAAATGTAGATATGATAAGAATGATCTAGTCAAACTTGCTAAATATACTAAATATAAAAGACCAATGAGACTACCTAGATAAGTACTTAGACTCATGCATTGATATCCTTCAACGCACCATTTATTCTCAAACCGTTTCACTGCAAGATAGTATAATCGACTTCCTTCTCGCAAGTCATGGCCAGGTGGAGAGTTTTTACATTCACCATAGGGTCGATCCGGGGTGTAAATCGATATATTGATGAGCAAGATATTGAGAACTGAACGAGCACCTTAAACACACAAAGGAAAGCCACCCGGTCATATAATCAGGCCTTTACCTTTCATCTACGCAAAACATTCCAAGGCCATACACACTCTGCTTATAACCCTTCGAACAGTTTTCCTATACTCCCAACATCCCCACATCTACCGCGCATAGATAATAACTTTATCTTCTGCTCCGGCTCATGCCCTGCCTCGCTATCCTCAGTCGCCAGGATCCCACCGTCAGCCCAAGATCATCCAGAACTCTCTAATCATTATACGTTGAACACAACACCACCATACTCTCTCCTTACAAATAATAGATCTGGATCATAGCAATCACGCCCACCGACCCACCTCCATAGCTCTAGCTAGCCACAACACTACCGCCCTAGCTAGCTAGCTAGCTGCTGTCTGTAAAATATCCCCTCACTGTATCACTTCACCCAGTATTCCATCCTGATGCATTAACCTACCGTCGGTGGTGCTCTTCACTCTCAAGCCAGGCCTTCAGAACACAGAAAGCTAATAGCAGTCACTCGCTCATGGAAAACACCACCTAGCCTCTAATCACACTCAGTCACTATAGATTCCCCCCTAGGCCTCTTCCGGACGAATTCATGGTCATGACTGCACCCATGATATAAACGGCGGTATCATAAGGCATCATTGCTGTAGTGGCTAGGAATTCTTGGCGGCATATTGATACTGGAAAATTGACAGGGTGGTCAATTTCACTGCGTTGGATGGTGTCTAGTTGCTGGGGCAGGAGTGATGTATTGCTGGGAGTAAGTGGACGAAAATATGAGAGGAGACGTTAGGAGACGAGCAGGAGGCGGCGATAGCACGAGTTGTCAGGGTCTCAGGGCATTAAGATGGTTTCTCCGGTCAGGCAGGATGCCGCCGAGGAGAGACGGCTGCAGCTCACAACTGAAGACTACCTCGTGAACGTGGGCGGGAATCAACGCGGGAAGCTGGCGCTTTCAATTGTACCAAGTCCTAATGGGTCAACCTCTATATACTTTACAAACACTCTGTGGTATATAGCGTATAGGATTCACTACTTTGTTACTCTACGTAACCACCCACTAATGCCAAAACCTCCCTTATGAATGCTATGCATCAAATGGGCTCTATACACCCCTATTACCCGTAATAGACGAAAACAGAACATACTACCATAACCACATAGCGATAAACATATAGAGCTCCGCAGCTCGGAAGCCCACACGCACAAACTGTGCTCATGGGGCGAGTGAGCCATCATGTATCACTCGGCCCTGAATTTCTTTTAGTTTTGTGATAGGTTATCGTTCTATTGCCGAAGCCAGTCTCCTGCATATTCATCGATGTTTAGAAGTTATTCACTACGTAGACCTCGATCATGAGCGATGTTTACGGCTCTTTAGACTGCGGGCTCCATTATGTACGGCCCTTCGTTTTGCTACACCCATTTTGGAGTAAAACAGGAGTTTGATAGATTTTGTTTGATCCTACGTGATCCTCAGTAGGCGGCGGGCTCAGGCTCTGGCAACAGAAACAAAGGTCGATTTGACTATGATGACAATGTGATGATGAGATAGATAGAGGGGAGTCGTGACAGAAGAAACATTGTAGCTATATTTAGACGTAGACACGGTCACCTCTCGTGACCTCTTCTGACCTTCCGTCCGAGTCGTTAGACGCGTCGCCTACGCCACAGCGTGTGCAACAAGACTACGTTACTCACTGAATCTAAAGGGTTACCTGTACTCTCTTTTACCCTCATATCTCGGTTTCTTAGTGGCTCCAAGTACACAACCAGAGTGCAAAAGATACATTAGCCTCCTAGTGCGATGATGGTGCTTCCATTTAGATATAGACGGTAGCGCAGAGCAACTATACAAGAAACCTAATGTATGAATTTTCTAAACTGGATTATTACTTGTATACACATGTTGGTATACTGAGATACATGGCCATCTAACACCATCACCCTCAAAAACTCTCTTTTATAGAGAGTGCCAGTAATGGGAAGGGTCCTCTGGCTTCAAATCTTTGCTACACAAATTACGCCCATTATTGCTAAAACTACCCAGTAGCTAATTTTTAAGGTGTTGAAACGAGAAGTTGTCACCCGCCATATCAGTCAGGATTTTCAAAAGAAAACAAAATCAAATCAAAAACAAAAACCAACCCAGCCCGTACGGATAACATAACTCCTTTATCGACCACAGAACATATAGAAATGTGCTCAGCACAGCATAAAGCGAATTAAATGTCCGTACACAAGTTTCGATTGAACTTAAGGAAAATAAAAAAACTAAAAGATGTCTATAGACATTTGCTCACTTAGAAGCTGAACTGAAAATACTCCAAAACTCTCTAACATGGCGGTTGTAAAAGATGGATCCTATGTCCAAGAGTAAGTATTTATACACCAGTAGTTAAAAATTAGATTTTGCAATCCCGAAGCCCCAATGTTTCAATGTGGAGGGATACAGGTTTTGGCCGAGGGAGTTTCGATGGTAAGATATCGCCGCGCTAGTAGAAGCTTCATTCGCGTGACTAGGTCAGATGGAGTAGTCCAGGGATCTTCACCAATTGTGGGTTCAGGATACTTGTCCATGATCCGCTCCAAGGCCTTAGTTTTTATATAGCTTCTGCTTTCTACGAGCTTACATAGAACTAATTTAGTCACCACCAAATCGGGGTATCTGTCCAGGAGGATCTGCAGCACCGGCACCCCAGAGCGCGAATTACCCGCGGCAGCAATTAAACCCGCTTCGGTCACCGCCATGTCGGGGTATCTGTCCAGGAGGAGCTGCAGCACCGGCACCTCACACCCCGAATTACCCACGGCAGCAATTAAAACCGCTTCTGTCACCACCAAATCGGGGTATCTGTCCAGGAGGAGCTGCAGCACCGGCACCTCATGCCACGAATTACCCGCGGCAGCAATTAAAACCGCTTCTGTCACCGCCATGTCGGGGTATCTGTCCAGGAGGAACTGCAGCACCGGCACCTCATAGTACGAATTACCCGCGGCAGCAATTAAAACCGCTTCTGTCACCACCAAATCGGGGTATCTGTCCAGGAGGAGCTGCAGCACCGGCACCCCAGAGCGCGAATTACCCGCGGCAGCAATTAAACCCGCTTCGGTCACCACCAAATCGGGGTATCTGTCCAGGAGGAACTGCAGAGCCTTAGAGTCCAGATCTTCTAGCGCAGCAACGAAAACAGCTTCTGTCACCACCAAATCGGGGTATCTGTCCAGGAGGAACTGCAGAGCCTTAGAGTCCAGATCTTCTAGCGCAGCAACGAAAACAGCTTCTGTCACCACCAAGTCGGGGTATCTGTCCAGGAGGAGCTGCAGCACCGGCACCTCAGAGCGCCAATTACCCGCGGCAGCAATTAAAACCGCTTCTGTCACCACCAAATCGGGGTATCTGTCCAGGAGGAACTGCAGAGCCTTAGAGTCCAGATATTCTAGCGCAGCAACGAAAACAGCTTCTGTCACCACCAAATCAGGGTATCTGTCCAGGAGGAGCTGCAGCACCGGCACCCCAGAGCGCGAATTACCCGCGGCAGCAATTAAACCCGCTTCGGTCACCACCATGTCGGGGTATCTGTCCAGGAGGAGCTGCAGCACCGGCACCTCAGAGCGCCAATTACCCGCGGCAGCAATTAAAACCGCTTCTGTCACCACCACATCTGGGCGTGTGTCCAGGAGGAGCTGCAGCATCTCAGGGTCCTTATTAGCTACCGCCGCCACTAAAACCGCTTCTGTCACCACCATATCCGGGCGTCGGTTCACGAGCGGCTTCAGTATCTCAGGGCCGATTGGCCTCGACGCCGCCGTAATCAAGGCTGACTCGTCTATCGCGAAGTGAAGGTTTCTGTCTAGGAGGAGACTCATCACCGCCGCACTTCCCACATATGTACCTATCTCCGCCCGGGCGATGGTCCACTTAGTCGTCTTAATATCATAAATACGGTGTAGGAAAAGCCTGAAAACCTTACCTCGGACCAAGATATCTACCACCATATTCAAGACCGATGCAGTGATAATGATATTGGGGAAACGATCAAGAACGAATATTAAACTACGACACAGAGAGTCTGGATCCATTACGGTAATGACGGCCATAATTAGGAACGCCTCTGTGACAATGATATCGGGGAACTGCGCTAGTAGGAGATTTATTTTCTGAAAACCATTCTGGATTCCAGCCAATTTAGCCAGCACCGACTCAGTGGCCAGGGCCTCAGGCCACGAAGCCAATAGGATGTCTACAATATTGGTGCCAGAATAACTATTTATCGCCGCATCAAGGACCGACTCGCTTACTATATGGGGACGCCTCTCCATGAGGAGCCTAATCATCTTGTCGTCCCACCGTTTTTTTACGGCCTCAATTAAGACCAGTTCAGTGATCGCAGCATTAGGTCGGTCAAGTAGGCGTCTAAAAAGAGTTTTGGACACACCCGCCGCGGTGATGAGGACTGAATCGTTGATCGCAGCGTCGGGACATTGGGTGAGTAGGAATTCGAACGGAGTAGGATTACCCAGGTATTTCTTAACCAGCGCAATTAATATTGAACTAGAAATCATAGCGCGAGGATATTGGCTCAGCAGCAAGTACAAAACGGGTTCTAGACGTAGCCCCTCTGTCGAAAGATCCGCTAATATTTTGAAAGTATTTGAGTGTTGTTTTAACAAACGTTCTATGAGTATGAGCGTGCTGTACTCCCCGCACTGCACTGTCTCTAGCATGATATCCTCTGTGATCACGAGGTCTACGAATCTGTACATGAGAATACTGAGCCCGTCAATGGTATAGTATTCCGTATCAAGGTGCATTGATGCTCGTTCTTTCAAGTCCCCTTGAGTAAAATAGCGCCCTACCTCCGCACCCAATGCACTCTCAGGGACGAGGCGGTGGGAAAACATGTAGTCTGACTGGAGTGACTTCATCTCATTTTTGGGACAGACCCCCTCTACTGCAGTGTGGATAATGGCTTCGGTAATTTTCATTCCGGGATACCTTTCTAGTAGCGACCTCATAGTTTCTCCACTCTTCTTACTCTTTGTTGTGACTTCCGGAATACAGCGACAGAGACCTGGATCGTGGGAAGTAGACAGCAGCGAGTCCATCATGTCACGACCATGATGAGTCTCCTCTAGTACTCTCAGATATTCATCTGCCAAGCGCGCAACAGAAGCCACAGGGAGCGATGATACAGAGGACTGCGATGGCTCAAGGAGCAGCAGCGGCAAACTTAAATCGTGGGTATTATGAATCCGCCCCCCCTCCGCCACTGCTGATAACAGCTCACTTCTCGCCTTCATGAAGCCATGGAACAGTAATATCTCCCTGATCTCGTTGCAATAATTGCTATTCTCTATTATTCCGGTGATATACCGAGAAAGCTTAAAACTTGGAGATAGTATGAGTAACATATGGATATTATCGCTTGTATAGGAATTCTTTACAATTCCGCAAAAGATGGTCTCCGGGTCGTGAGCAATTTTAGTGCTTCTAGACAGTAGCATTTGCATGACCTCCCAGCTTCTGGGGAACTGTTGTTTTGATGCAGCTCTGAGGGTAGAATCGGTAATGATATAATTCGGGTATTTGTTTAGTAAGATCCTGATAGCCTCGACACTTTTGTAAGTGCTTGCTGCTGCTGTAAAAACAGCCTCGGTTATTTCGATGTTGCGAAATTCAGAAAGCAGCGTCAAAAATATGTGACTGCCTGCGAAATTCCTAATGCTGTTCGACAGGACTGCTTCAGTTATAGTAAGGTGGGGGTAGTTGGCAGCTAGGATCATGAAAATATCTCTGCCATTGGGATTCTTTGCCGCTATCTCCAACACCTCCTGAGTAATTCTTGGGTGTTTGTCAAGAAGTGTGCTCATTATCTCGCCTCCGTGATCTGGATTCCCTGCCGCTGCCTTCAAGAAATCCTCACCTACCTCGGCATTGGGGATAGTGGATAGCAACAGCTCGACAGTATCTTTGTCTCCCTCTTTCGCTGCCGCTTCTAGGACAGTTCTGTAGTTACAGCTATTTGCATGTATGCTGGCACCTGCATCGAGAAGCTTGAGAAGTGCCGTTGGTTTATGAGAGATTATTGCAGCCATCAGACTATTTATAGCGGGAAAGCCTCGCTTCGCATTGACATCCGCCCCGTTCTCTAATAGAAAATCCATAGCTGATTCATTCCCTTGAAAGGTCGCCACGAGTAACGGCGTGTGTCCCATATCGTTTTGAGTATTGATATTTAGAATGGCAGACTTCCAGGAGGTATGAAGCACCGTTCCAAAGGAAAAGCATGGTAATAGAAATATTGGGTTGGGGGGCGTCGACAACCAGTATCGACGATGCTTGTACCATAGATCGGTGACCCATGATAGACCTTGCGGAATCATCTTTGCAAGATTTATCCACTTTAAATAACATTCTCCTGGCTCTTTTGGGGTTCCTAAGAAACGCTGAAGAAGATCTACCTGTAAATTATCTATTCCATATTCATAACAACGTTCTGCATGATATGGCCAATGGACGATGCAATATCGGGCAAGTTGGATCATCGGAAGATCGCCTTTAGGGTTCGCTAGCTTAATAATCCTATCAGGTTCATGATTAAAATCCGAAAGACAGGCTTCGAGTGCCATACGATATGCGTGTTGATAGCTGAAGGCATCGGTCTTCTCAAGGTATTCTTCAACTGATAAATGCGCAAAGACCACCCGGCCGAGCTCTTGATCAAATGTAACCAGATTATTACAAAGACCTAGAAGGAGGGTTGCGCCATCTCGGGGGACGGTATTGGGGTAAAATGAGAGCGCCGCCCAGAGGTCCCGATTTAGTGGCGCCTCTGCGCACATAATCCACATAAGCGCCCTCTTTACACATTCCTGCTCTCGAGGGGTTCTCGAGGATATTTGGTCTATGATCTGTGAATATGTCTCCTCAAGGGTCTTGGGTAGCCTTCCTAAGTTCTCCCACACATCCTCCTCAAGGCTTAAAGGATAAAGCTGTTTAATCTGAAGATTCGCCCATTGGAACCTGTGAAGTGGGTTATGAGTAACGTTAAAACGACCAGGGAGCCGCAAAGTACTCTTACATTTCTTTGGCACCGTCGACGATAACTGAGATGATTTTCTTCTTCAGTTCAGCGGTAACTTCACCTCGAAGTAGTCGCTTAGTATTTATGGAGTTTTCTACCTCTCGGTGGATGAATCTTTCAATATCGTATCTGTTGTCTTCTGCTTTGATAAAGAGGTTTGGTACATGCTCAAGATGTAACTTAATATCTTGATCGTCTCTGCTTGCAACAAATATCCTCACAGTACTGCTGGTTCGGCGCAGAATATCTTGTAAGGCACCTAATAGCCTTAGCCGTTCCTCTACGTCGTTCTCATCCAGCGCGTCAATGACGATTGTGGTTTGAGGAAATGCGCTCAAGAGGGAGATAAGTAGGTCTTGGCTTTCTTCAAAATCCAAAGATCCTGCAGCAAAATCATCTTCCCTCCTTCGGTTGTATTCCTCCACCACAGATTCTGGCAGATGAGGATATACGAGTGAAAGCTGCTTTACCATGGACTGCATGAGGATGGCTGAATTTCGGCGCGAAGGATCGTTCCGAGAGCAGTAGAAGTACACGATAGGCTCGTGTCTTGTTGTTTCGGAGTTTAAAAAATCGATTACTGCAGATCTGCACACTAATGAGCCATTTTCCGTAGGTTTCTGGAATTCGGGAACCCTACACAAGTTTTGTCTTGCCTGCCCCGGCTTCACAGTAGGTTAGAAACTAGTTAATGATAAGGAAATAACCCGCTTTTGACCAAAAGGAAGGGAAAGAATGGTAGAACCTACGTATTCCATGTAGCCACAGTATACTTGAAGCCTTGGAGCTACGCCAATTACGGAACTCGTTCTTATTCAGAAGCCATTGACCTGTCTTATCCAGGATTGTTTCCTTGGCAGTCGCATGGTGCTTTTTGTATTCAATCATGGAAATCCACTGGAGAATGGTTTCTCTTTGAGATTCTGAGCAGGGTTTGACGAAATTAGAAATCGAGTGTTACTCCCTTTGTTCGGGCCCAACCAGGCACTGCGAGACTTACTATTTAACAACACTAATGATGGTCCCAACGTTACCCCCGCTAAAAGCTCAGATAGCTCTGACCTGACAAGTTGATAGTTTTTCTGTAACATGGACTTGTACTTGACCATGCTTGAATGATCTGCATCAAGGCCTATTCCGGTAAGTGCCGGTGGATGTATTGCAGACTTCGCAGTCACCATTCGTAATGGAGCGCCCGATCTCTCCCACTTAATTTTAGTCCAGTTGAACTATATTTCTCCTCTAATTTAGAAAGCGCTTCTTGGAATGCAATAATAGCTTGTGAATGTTCAATGTTACCTGAACCGTCGATGTATTTTTTAGCTCATGAAAACAGATTATCTTGGTAGGTCTCTGTTTAAAATAGCGACCGAATTCCTCGCCGAGTGTTTCTAAAAATTGGGAGGTTCCGCCTAGATCTTCGATGAGATGGTTGTTGGGCTTTCCTTTGACCATTTCTCTCAGGCTAGCAACCTCAAGGGTAAGGTTAGGAACACCAAAGAACATGATGCCATGGCAAGAACGAAGAATATCGGCATATACGTCCTTTAGATCTACACTACTGCAGTCCGCCTTACGAAGGGCCTAATATTATAAAAAACCAATTAAATTCTGTTCCCAGGAATGTTGAAAGGATGGTTTGACCTTCTTGATAACCACACCACCTAGGCTATGACCAATGAAGATAATGGGTCGTTGAGTAGTCTATTCGGTAATATTAGTATCTTTCACAGTAGGGGAATCTGGGGGACCTTACGCCTTTTTGACTTCTTGCATCCTTTAGAGCTTCCAGGAATGACGTAGCCAAATCCCCTATCCTAACTTTGGAGGATTCAGTGGCGAGCATACTGTTGTATCCGTAGGTAAGAATCCTAGCGCTTTGTTCTAGATCTTTGGGGACAAAGTCCCGTAACCACATTTCTGGACCGTCAGGAGACCTCCACGAACCGAAAGCATGGCCTGCAAGTCCCGTAACTGCAATGATACTAAATGAAATGAGGGTAATATTAGAAGGGTAAGTTCTTCAAGTGGGATTCATAACATACTCGAGAGTAGGGTTCTTGGGATTATTGAGTGGTGTAAGGCCTTCAAAGTGGGAGTCGAAAAGGGCTGAAAATCTGGATTGTTCTCCCCCTAGCTCGATTACCAGTGACGTCGAAGGAGGCCTGCACATTTGATCTAGTTCGGAGGGAAGTTTCCTAAAGTTGACCGTGGCCACTTGGTAGCGATCGTAATCTGATGATGGTGACGGAGCGAGAGAAAGAGTATGAATGTTGTCCATCCGCTGACGCTTTGGTCCACGCGAGGGGCCTTCATCCTTTATATTCAAGTTATTTATCCATCTAGCTAATTGCTCCTGGGTGACGGATGCAGGAATTTTTGAAATTCTCAAGGCTAGCTTTTCATCGTTCGGGGGTAAGTTCCTAGGTTCGCTTCCGGCCTCCGACAGCGAGTTGATGGTGGGAGGTGGATGCTTTATAATGTCAAGGGTCCTAGGGTTTGTGTGGACACTCTCTAGAGCCACAACTCTCATGAGCGCTAGAAACTCTAGAGGTATCGGAAACCATCCCAACTAACCTAGACTACATGCACTGGTAGCGACCGTATCGTACGTGCCGTACTGTACACCTTGCGAGTCGCTCAGCGACAAAGTTGTCGCCCCTCCATTCAAAGGATGTTCTGCCATGCTGCTAAGATACCGCGCGTTAAGAAGGGTTGGAGTTCTTTCACGAAAACCTTTTTTAACGGATTTGTTGGTGGATGAAGTTCAACTTCAGTTGATCAAGTAGGGTGGGATGTGGTGGATTATGGACATCCGCTGTCATTGCCTCGCAGGGTAAACGACCCCCCACCCCCCAGGTAACGCCGCGCCCTTCAGCCTCGTTATGCAGCAGGAACATTCTATCGGCCAATCGGAATCGAAATAACTAAAGGACACGATTGGTCACAACTCAATTTACGCTCTAACTCTATGTATAGTTCTAGGTCGTAAATCATGGGAAGGCACCAAAAATGCCACTTTTCAACATAGTCCTAGACCGCCAATTGTCATGGATTATTTCTGAGAAGTGGAAGACTATATATGTTTCATATGAATAATCGCTCTATCAGCTAAAAATTATAATATTAGACTTCTAGCATGACTTGTGTTGGTTTTGTTACGTTGAGTTGCCAAAACCACATATTTGTATGGGATGCAACCGAATCTCCAAGTCGCTCTACTTCTAGCTCATGTAACTTCTCCCACATTTGACTTTATGTTCATGAGCCGAGCCAGCTCGAGCTCAGTGAGCCTAGTGAGCCTCACCCTCCAGCGAGACTAAGCCGGCTTGAGCTGTTTTCCTCCAAGACTCGAGCTCAGGTTGTTTGCTTTGAACTAGGCTCTGGAGGCAATCGAAGAAGCAAAAAGGAGATTTCTACCCACTCCAGTACTCAATTAACCAGTTATCTGTGATCTCTTCCAACATTATTAATCCATGAAACGGAGCATATATATATCTGCCATTTTGCTACAGCTGGTTCAAGGATAACCGGTTTTATGTATCATTAATCACTAACTCGAGCCAGTCTACGAGACTGTCACCAAAGCTCGAGCTTTAGGAGCCGAGTCAGCTCATGGACCATACTATCTTGAGATCATAAAACCTAAAGAAATATAACGTTCATACCAACACCTATACTATATACACACGTACATTATATGAAAGCCGGACTAATATATTAGTACAGACAGGTACTAGATAAAAAGTATGATCTGTGGAGGGTGCGCGAAGGGTGTCTTCTCACTTATCCAGACCCCCGACCCACGAGTAGTGTTGGGCACGAGCCTGTTCGAGACGAGCCTGAGTTGGAGCTCGAGGTGTTTGGGCTCAGCAGATAGGCTGAAGCTCAGACTCGAGCTCCCATTATCATACCCAAAATAGTTTCTCGGTATGGTTCTGATTTTTAAAGACCAACTTCGGGGGTCTATTTTGATTATGCCATCCCATTTTGCCATTACCCTGTTAAAATCAACTCATTACAAATAGTTCATAAGGCTCGGACCTAGACTCGAGCTTTCACAATGTTGGATAGAGCTGGCTTGGGCCTGTAGGAAAGAGTGGTTGAGGTATCCAAGCCTAAAGCTCGGGTCAGCTCGGCTCGTGCCCAACACTACCACCGAAGTACACGGATAACATAAATCGTCGTCACAGCAGAAAGCACCAAAATAAGCACACTTCAAACGATTTTATAACCCCCCATCCGAAGGCATAATTTGTACAATTTTCGTCATGAAACACCTATACATGTATGTATGTAGCCCCGCAATCGGGAGTAGTGTAAATTAAAGACCCTTAACCTTTGAACCTTTACCAACCAGCCCAACTGTTTATATTTAGCACGAGCACGTATCGTGGGGTATATAAGCCACGACGGCGCTGGCCGTTTTAACAATGCAGGTGTTTGGTAATATGTATCCCATAAACTGTCGAGACAATGCTGACACCCCTTCTAAAATACCAAGAGGTGGCTAGAGCCAATAGATGTTGTGGTTTTTGTTGATTTATTACCCAATTGCGCTGTGGCTTTTTTGTCTCGCATGAGGGGTGTCAGCATCGACGGTTTATGGGATACATGTAATAACGAGTCGAGTTAAGTAGGTATGCCGTGTACGGGTTGCCAAGGGCCATGTCCGGGGTCATAGGGCATCACTCGCTAATCGAGTGATATACCGCGTTGAAAATAAATAGTAGTGAAGAATAACAAGAGGTAGTGAATGCGGAAGACTGTGACTTTCTTGATTGACTTGCTTAACTATAATACAGGGGGCATTGAAAGCCTATATTTATAGAACAATATTGTGCCTAGACCAGTCCATATATGACATATATACTAATACTCCTCAGAGTACTAGGACTTTGCTCCTTGGCTTGGAACACAATTCCAACATACCGTGCTAGAGTGTCATCCCTGTGTACGTGTGTGAAAGTTCCCTTCATGACCATATCACAAAGGTCGATCCGTCTGCGTGTTTTTTGTGCGGCTGTTTGCATTTGGTGGTTCAGGCGTGTTCATTGAGTGTTTGCATGCATGGTCAATAGGTAGAGTACCTTCGAGATTGTCTCAGGTCGTGGCACAAGCTCTTCCCCGCATGCACTTTGAGGCATCCCGCTACTTGTTGCCGCGCGCTCTCGATTTCCCTCCTTAGCACTACGTCAAGCTGGCAATTTGGAAAGTAGGTAGTATCGCATGAACATATATCCGTCGAGCCTCGCGATTCTAGCTATGTACATAAACCTTCGAGTTCAGCTGTACGGGGCCGGCTAGGTGGTTACTAGTTGACATATGAGTACGGTTAACAAACACAGATATGACATCAATTAAGATGATGTATAGGTGTGGTTTTAGGTACCAACCGAGATAGAGACACCTCGTCCTTGCGCGTTTCCCGCCGAGCGCCAGGATCCTGATCAAGAGCTACAACAACATGCACTACCGCCGTATCTTGCATTCTATCTTAGGTCACTTACAGACATTTCCATTATTTGGCCCGAACCACCTACTACACCCCCCGCCCCACCGGAGAGCGCCCTCCCTCCCTCCCCCAGCATGTTTTGTCAGACTACTACGCGCGGGATTAACACATGTTTGCGCGAGTCGACAGGTACCGTCAACATTCAATCCGTCCTCGTCAAGAGCCCTCGCACTCATTGGTGTACAGAACGTATTTTTCACCACCGTCGGCGCCGGCGGGATGTGCCATTGTTCTTGTTATAACTTCTTACCGGCACTTGCGCCTGCAGCTACTACACAGAAACCTCTGTTCTCACCTCCCCTACCCGCTACATTGCCCGCACCATCACCGCCCCCTCAGTAAATGGTACCCCCCCCCCTCCCCGGGGGGCGGCCTGACCACATGAAAGAACAACTACTCCCTACGCTATTCTACCCATTAGTCTCACCAGTTCTGCCGTAGCGATATACCCATCCGTAGCGCACTCACCGGCCACCACCAACACAGGCTCTGATCAGTCACAACCTCGCGCTTTATGACACCGAGCAAAGAGGATTTCTCGCCCTAGCCACTACATATTATCGGCATAGGCCTGTCCCATATCCATCTGTCCCTCTACGGTTGCCTCTGAATCTGTGAAGCGATCGGCGTATTCTGCGGCTGCGGGCTGGCGTTACTCTCCAGCAGCATCCCACGGCCTTTTTGTAACGCCGCGGATAAGGGACGGGCATAAGGCTGGACCGCTCATATACAGAATTTCTCGCCGGTTGGTTTCCTGGAAGATGTGCGTCCGCAGCATGGGGCGGGTGAAGTCTCGTGGATGGGCGAGAGGCGGGCAGCGCTTCATACTACATTCGACCGGTTCTCTTCTGCAGAAACTGATAATATTTACAACAGAAAGACTGTCGACTACCAGTCAATGAGTGATGGGCTTCACTAGACACTAGCAGTTGCCGGGTTCCTTTTATCCTGTCATCATGCCGCTGTAGAGAATATAGGACATACCAACAACGATACAACAGCCCTACAAGAAGATCTTTTATGTTCTTATCCTCACACTGCAGCATCTTGCGATTGATCTCTTCTATAATATGCCAAGTGGCGTTGCAATAGAGTCAACTCAGACACAACAATACAGCCATGCCCGATCACTCGTTATTGGCATAGGGTTAGGGTTTGGTCGTGTCCTCTTAGATCGCGTTATCCTGATATTGATGAGGGGTCTTTATGAAATGCTGTTTCTCATAGGGACTCCAGCAATAGATCTTGTCTTTCTGGATGACAATGATAGTTTTTCATATTTCCTGTTGCTATCGTTCTCATGGACTAGGCTAGATATTGGAGGATAGCACTTTGTCGATCTCCAGGAGTTTCTTGTAGCATCACGTGTGATATAATATTTAATTGGATGTGCTTTAGTCCCACGCAGTGTGTCCAGAAACTCTAGTTGAATACTATCGGTATTGCTACTCTTACGGTGACTATGAGCACAGAAGGAGCAGGGGGGCGAAGAATCGGCAGATCTACAGAGTAGCTCAGGGTTGTACAAAGACAGAGTTTCAATGCATCTCAATCATTTCAGCACTCGATTCGCCAGCGATCCCATATGAGGACCGCGTGCACAATTATTAACCATACAAAATACGCCCCCCACGTTCCTACTCTCGCCACTTGTGCTCCATTTACATTGGACGGTTAAAAGGATTCTCCTCGATCCTCATCTTTGTATGTACCCATTTGCTTGCTGTTCCGAGCTGCCTTGCGCCCCCCATCACCATCATCAAATATGCGAGCTGCGTGCCGCACGGTGATAGGTGTGCTTAAATCCACCCAGTTAATTGTTCCCTGAACCGATGTGTTGGATGCGGATATAAGAGTAAGAACTTAGTTTATTCGGCTCGTTGAGAGCCTGTATGTATATGTAGGTATAATTTTTTGATACGTCGGGGAGTTTAATCGGGGCGGGAAGGGGGTCGATGGCAAGCATTAAAACATTACATCGATCAAGATCTCTGGTTTAAGCCCGCCGTGGGTTTCTGGAGTGTGAGTGTCCGGATGCACAGTCTCGTGTTTAGGGTTCTGCACCCGGTTAGTTATGTAATAAAACCTGTCAAATCGCTTCATCAATACATGTAGGTATATAGAGTACATGTAGTAAGCGCATGTCGTATGGTACCCACATCCCCCGTCCAAGCGCCCACGTACCCGTAAATCACACTGTTTCTAGTTCACCGACTTGCTCCGCTACTCTAGAGTAGAATCTTGCATGACACCGCATACAACCTTATTCTTTCCCAAATATTACATATATATACCGCAGAATCTCAGAAATAGCGAATCGGACTGGGCTGGAATACCACTTACTTATTGGTCAAGACGACTAGATGTTACGCTTTGGCTCTGTCGGATTGAGGCTCAACAAGCATTTGACCAATCCGAAGCCCAATATTCCAGTCCTGTCCAGTTCGATTCGTTATTCCTGAGATTTTGCGGCATATAAGACATTGAAACTTTGATCAGCACTTTATGGGCTGCTTTGGCCGCTGGCCTTGCATTAAATGGGCAGAGCTCTTAGCTACCTTGAGTTTTGAAAAGAAAAACAAAAAAATAAAAGAAATAAAATTTAGAAGTATTTCCCCTACTCTAGACGTTTTGGAGCGAAACGGGAGTTCAATAGATTTTGTGAGGATCCTACGTACGACGCAAGCTCAGGCTCTGATGACAGAAACGAAGCTCGATTCATTGTGATGATAGGATGATGATGATGATGGTAGGGGAAGACCGGAAGGACGAAACTGTAGACTACAAAGACTTAGGTAGCTACTTCTGACACAGTTGCTTTTAGTGACCTGGGGCCACAGCGTAGTTACGCGACCGCCTCACCTGCGCCACAACGTGGCCCCTGAATTATGTCACCCCCATCTCCGGCTTGCCCAAAAGCCTTTGTTCTCTAATGCTATCCCTTAAACCGTCAACAAAATGCTGACCCACCAAAAAAAAGCAAACTTGGTGTGGCTTTACTAACAGATCTTCTTATCTTTCTTATCAAATAAGAGATCTCCCATACAATTTAATGCCCATATTGCTTTTTTCTGGGGTCAGCAGTTTGTTGACGGTTTAAGGGATAGTTAGCACTAATTTGACGAGTTTACTTCATACGGAGGGTGCGTCAGGAACAACCCTTGTCTAAATTACGGGGCACAATCCTCTAGATATTTCGTATATGGACGTTGTGGCGCGTGGCGCTAGAGGAGGTTTAGTATGTCTATGGATAAGCGCAATTGGGGGACTTCTACATCATCAACACATGCTCTGTCTTTTGCTTAGTCTATATCAGCTTGAGCGACCTCAATTTGTGTTCGTTCCAGCCTAGACTCTAGTGAATACAAGAAACGGCCAGCAACGTCGGATATCCAGGGCAGTTTCAATTCATGTCTCCATGAATCCATGAAATTATCAGTTCAGAGCCAGTTTTTCTGCTACAACGAGTCGTTGATGATAAGCAGGATGATTGAATTGATGACCTTAGTGTCAAATTCTGTCATTGGTCGCGTACAACTGTCTTTGGATATTTCCTTCGCCAATTCAATCCAGACATGTGGTATATACACATCTCATTTCAGTCTGCCAGTGGTTTGAAATTCCTAGCTCTATGAGCTACAGGATATGAGTGGTACGACCACCGGGCCAACAATGTGAACCTATCTATTGGAGCCAGGAATATTCGTCCATAAACATTCTAAGACATGCTACAAATGATGTGAATGATTTTCGTATTCCTACGCATGAAGTGTCGTTTTCTTCAATGGGGGAGTAACTCCTAGCATGGAGGCTTGTATTCATGCCGTTTTAATTTTACCCCACCTAGCTTTTGGCCTTCAGTATAGGATACATGTTAGCAGGAAGGTCGGTCTGGTTAAGGAAACTTCGAAAGCTAGAGGGTTAAAATAATTCCCGTAAATGATTCAATTGCAACACTGAGCACTATGAAGTGGGTTCTCGTATAAAGTGTCTCGCAATTTGTATGAATTCCCAACATCTAATTGATCCCTAGAAAATTATAGCTATACAAGCAGAATGCAGCCTTCAGCCGCAAATTCGCTAAATCTTAAGCCTAATAGGGAGGAATAATACTGTCCGATATATGCAATGTCCAACCTATCTACGAAATCAATTATCCATGATATCTACTTGGACTATGGATCTATATTAACAGTCAGTGCAAACCATCATCTATGAAAGTAGATGCTACATATATGTCGCATCCCTTCCGAACTCGGGAGTTGCTCTTTGTCCATTACACATAGCAGCCCTGCAGGCCTGGTAGGAGGAGGTCAGCCAATGATAATGCTTCCTGACCACAGCTAGGAAGATTATACTATTTAGATTTTGACGGAAAAGCTGACAAAAAGATCAATAGCAAAAGACCGATCCTCCTGGAGTGGGGGACGGGGTTGTGGTCTATCCCTTGACCCGTAGCAGAGGGCTTTGAAGCCCTCGCCAGTAACCAACGGTGCCTGGTTGTCGACCGTATGTTCTTTAATTGACCTCAGATCTCATCAAGATGAGTTTTAAGGTGTGGAGCTCAGGATTGCATAGTTTCATGAGTGGTGGGTTGCAGGAGAGCGTTGTAGGCAAAGTGTCAAAACCAAGCTACGGGTCATGGGATAGGAACCAAATAGACCCCTATTCTTTTGATAGAACATTAGGGTTTGATCTATTGGGTGATAAAACCTGTTCTATTACATGTAGTTATGGGAAATCCTCCAATATGTCGATCAGACCCACTAGATTATGACGACTCGATTCGCGATGACTTAGTAAATCAGATTGTATATTACATGTCTCACCACAGACTAGGCGGTAGGGCCTAGCTAGGGGTTAACTCCGAGTCGCCACGACGAACTAACCAAAAGAAAGCTTATAAGGCAAAATTATGGTACAGGTATAGGTGAGTCTTATTTGTCGAATCAGCGGAGTATAGAGTAATGCGCAGCCCAGTAAGAGCACATCCCATACTAGGAATATCCCCGAGCATTGACTTTGTTGATATTGGCCAGTAATGTGGAGTACATTGACTAGATCTCCTAGGGGCCGGGCTGGGGCAGTGTTGAATTTCTATTAACGAATGTATCATCATTAGCTACCGAGATATATACAAGGCATACGTTGGTGATGCATATTTCTGGAGTATCAAAACCAACCCCCGCAATTCAAATACCAGATCCGCATTGATCCTTAAGGTTCAGGCGTGATTTTATATTAAGAATTAATCGTATGATTGAAGATGTTAATTTTAGGTAGAGGGCAAAGCACTCACTCATCGAAAAGAGTCAAAAAAAATGAAATATTCAATTTTTTAGACCTTATCTCGACTAGCCTTCAGAAGTATGGAGCGACAAGAGAGAAACCGATCACACAGATAAAATGTTTATCCTTAAACTCACAACCATAAGCCATGATGCATGCGAGCCCTAATTGTCATTTGATTGTTGTATCTATTTTGTTCATCGAGGATCTCCAGGTGAAATTATTTAGTTGCTGTGCACTTCACTCGCCGCATATAAAAGAACACTTGGAAATTTCGATGAGTGAGTGGGCATTAATTTTGATATCACATTTTTCGGTTGGTTCCTTTGGCCCGGTTGGCCAGTAAAACATTTGCATGAACTATATATTACAGCTGTATTGTTATCTGGGAAGACACATGTACAATACCAAAAAAGGGTATGGATTCGCTACGTTATTCCCCTTAATGCGCTAGTAATGCAGCAAGAATGCGGCATTACTACGGTATTCTTTTTGTAATGCTGGTTTAATTCCGTATTATTCACTAAATCCCGTAGTCATACAGTACTGGTTTCACCCCGTTTTTTCGTACTGTAGTTTCCATAGTTCTCCCCCGGTCTGTTGAGACATGAGGGGTAACTGAGATCGAGGAATAAGTGTGGCGGCTCGGGCCGCGTGCGCGGAAGGTTGCAGAAGTACGAAGTTCTATGTACTCTCATATGTCGAATTTTTGAAGTATATAAATTCTAATCTAAGCTTAATTAAAATATTTTAAACCTAAAATTATCTTCGCTCAGCCTAGTCTAGTTCCCAAAAACGTCCACCCAGCCCAACCCGGCCCATTCAGAGCCCTGGCAAGCCTGTCTATTACCAGACCCATTGGAAGGTCTGAGTATTTGATACAGTGTAAAGCCCATTAATTGTACGAAGATATATATTCCTCGATTAATCTAATAGTATCCCTAATTAATCCCTATACCCAGCTGCGTGATCTAATACATGTAAAGATGCATTTATGTAATTTCTGCACTTTCAGCATCTAGTTTCTTTACGACCTTATACATGTAGCTTACAGGGTGAAAATAACGTATACCATATTGGCCTTAATGTTTAGATGTATACGTTGCGTGTGGGGACATACATGTACGTATAGTTATCCTCGGGGCGGCGCCACAGGGGGTGCCCTACAGGGAGAAGTTTACTGTAGAAACAGGGGCAGGGTCTAAAGCAAGGTTTCTATAGCTGGGAAATCCAATAGGACTCCCCCCATATTTCTAACGCAAGCTGTACAATGCAAGGTGTACCTCTGCGCGTTTTCGCAATCATTAGTGCGCATACCCATTAGAGTCCGGTGCGTGGTATCTACCTACTAACATTAAATGTTAATTCTTGATAGTCTGTGATAACATTATATTCTGTATGATACCTCCAAACTTCTAACCTAGTCTAGGGAATAACTGCGTACTGAAAAAAGAGACGATGGCGTAGTAGATATCGATAATCATTCACCTCAAGAATAGTCCTCAGTTTTCCCTGTCGAGTACCAAGTCATGTATTGACTATAAGTTTACCTTGAATTGTATGGCTCGGCTTAGGTTGGCTAATTGTAAGAATGAGAATTGGAATTGTGATCAACAAGGCTAGAACTTTGATCTGGTGCTCCCCAGTGCTTTCAATTGTACCCAATGAAATGGCGAGCGACCACCTGTACTAGGTAGTGCATCACTTAAGTTGAGGGAGATAGATATAATTGCGATGTATTTACTAGTCATCAAGTGCTAAATAGTCTATAGCTATAGTAGTCTCGTCTCCCCTCGCATCGAATACTTTAAAGCCAACGCATATATAATAATGTGCTTCTAGGCGAGAAAAGTAAACCCATGTGTCCCGATGTACTCGGGTGTGGAAATAAGAACCAGAAAATAGAAGTGATGAAAGGGGAATTGTTTGTATGTAGTGGCGCTCTGCCATACAAATAACCATATTGCATTTTCTGGTTCTTTCTCCCATACCTGGGTATCGACATAGCGCATATATGTTACCAAACGATATAATCTAATTCCTCGTACAAGTGGAATCAGAAGCAACTCCCAATCCTCTATTTTGATAGTGTTGCAGCTCGCAGAGCATGAGCAGTTATTGGAAAATTCAAGAGAAAGTGTATTTTGATCGACCATATGCATCGAAAAGCTGAATAAGTCAACGTGGCGAGGGTACCGATCTCACTCCTGATCGGTTGTGGGTGGGTACCTCCGCTCTCTGTAGCGGTCTAGCCCTCTACATATTTATTCATAAAATAAAGAACAAACCCGGGAGAGAAAGAGAATAATTCAAACCTCGAACTGACTCCAAACCATTCTTAATCCTATAATACACTCAATTGGTCAAACGATCCCGGCTTTCCCTCATCTACTATCCTCCTGAACGATTCTTCATCACAAGAAGCACTATATTATTATTCCCCCCAACCCTGCTGCATAACATGAACGATACCGAGCATACGGGGACCAGTCACAACCGCAAGAACAGAATGCTCATGACCGAAGGATAAGTCAATGGTTCCGGGAAAAAATAAGTAGGCTCCTGTCTTACTTACCAGAATGTTAATCTTAATAGTTAGCAACTTGCTTTAGATGAGCCTCCCATAGAACCCACTAAAAAGGTGCTATCGAGTGGTTTTTACACTGTGATATGCTGGCATTTGTGGATCTTTTCACCATGTCTTGTTACTGGGGTTCTCTTTTGGCTCAATATCTCCAATTATGCTATCGGCAGAGAGATTGGTACCAATTCAAAAAATACCGGCATTTTTTTTCAGTCATCGTAGTATGCGCCAAGCTTCATGAAATCTTGATAGTGGCTGGGCTGCTTAGTATAGTGCGGCAGGCTATCCAGCGTGGATTGACGCAAGGCGGTATGTTACTTGGATTGCTAGGCGATGAGAAATCCCTCCAGACTGTCCTCTTCATCTGCTCACAGGAGTTCCGCCCCGCGTTCAGATATGGGTTCTCTGAGGGCCCGCGGAGTTTGAAAATGAAGATTCGCAGAATTGTGAGTTATCTTCGTTGTATGCTGTCTTTTTACGGTAGTGGGCCCGGCGAGTAATGTCTTGATCGTTCTTAAACTCGGTTGGTTTGACAAAACACTAGCGGCTCTGACGGCGACTTCCAGTTTTAAATTAGATTTCTCTGGGGCTCATTGCTTCTCCTATATCATTATTTCTCCTCTACTGGCCAGTAATTATCTGGAAGTAGTACCCGACCAGAGGGAACCTAAATCGCCATACAAGAGAAACGCACGTATTAGCGGAAGAAAAGCCGAAACTTTGATGTGAACACCCAACTTGTGATAAAATGTTCACCCGGCTATACGCCCGTGATATGCATCATCGAGAAATCCACCCATCCTCATTACTCGGGGGTGAAGGAGATGCTGGAATCCCGCCGAGACACTTGTTGGTGGCAAAAGGATATATGAGGAGTAGAAAAAGGGGACAAGGCGTGTAGAACAGTACGCGTTGATTCACTAGAGGACGGATGAGTGTTTAGGTATGGCTAAAGAACAGGTTGTTGTAGCTTGATATATTTATTTTTTACTTTGCATCCTATTTCTTACAGCAGGGTGATAAATATACATAGTAACCTTCTAGGCACCCATTAATATTTTAATTATAAGACGCTCAAACCTAGTATAATATCGGACAAACTTGAACTTAAATCATTGATAGTTGGCCTGCCCAAAATAGGACCCATAGAAAACTCTTTGGTATGGTAGAATTAATGGAGAATATAGTGCTAGTCGCATTCGTAAACCACCACTAGCCGCCATCAGTACGTCCATCAGTATATACAAGACGATAATAATTCAGTCTAATCAGATTTTCTTTTAAGACTACCTATGAAACCCCCAATTCAGATCTATTAGCCATACCTAATCATCATGCGTGATTAAATGACTACTCCGCGGGCCTGATAGCTCCTTAGCTATATATAGACTGTTCAATTCACTTGTTCATACCTAGTAAGGACGTGGATAACTTTGGTCTCGGTGAGCCGTTTTATTGCGGGGGCGTGGCGCAAGTTCATGCGAGCGACACCATACCATAATTCTCCAAATTACGAGGCTCACGGGGTTTTTCCGACTTAATATATTCTACGGGCGCTTATGTTGACCGCTAGTCCGGACAGAGAAGAATTATTGTAAACCAGTGGATTCGTGAAAGATTTGCTCTTTTGGCCATGGTCGGCGATAGCCGTCACTGCACCCTATGCGAGTCTCCTGGATTAAGCGCCACCAATCTATCTTTAGCCATTTCAAGAATGCTTCAAGATTACAGAGCCCGATTCACGAAACGGAGTTGTATCCGCAATCAATAGCAGCTCACAAATGATATAAGCTGAAGGAGAGTGCGTTTCATTGAAAAACACCGTCTCAGGTAGTATCAGGCTCGGGTCGAGACTCTGCGAAAGCCTGATCGTGTAGAATACTCGTGTATTATATTAAGAGAGAAATAGAATCTTTCTTAATGCATGTTATATATCCTTCCGGTTATTCGCAGCGTACCATAACTCGGTCAAGGATCAATCAACGAGTGAGTGACGGTCGGTGATCGAGTGATCGACCATGAACAAGCGCCACCCTAAACCTGCGACCAATGAACCAATTCCACTCCGTTCGGGAGAGGGAAAGGGATACCTCGAATACTTTTCAACTCTAAGAAGCCTAAGTATCCAACCTACCAATTAGCATCGTGCCCTAGTTTAAGATAATCTGGTGCCTAAACCTCCTGATGATGATGTGCGCGCCTTTGCGTAACAATTATAGGCATGATTGGGAGGTCAGCCGTGATATATTGAGTACTAATTAACTTAAATATCTCTTGTTGTGTAGGTCCAAGAGGTGTATTCGTCATCTTCTAAAAAGGGTTGATATCACCGGCGCAAGTTAATAGTCACGATCTAGTTGGTGATTAGTAGTGATGCACACGAGACAAGAAGTCTCGAGACTAATAAAGGCAGTCTCAAGACGTCTCGAAACATTTTAATGTTGAAAAATGGAGCATTTTCCAGGCGAAGGGTCTGATACATAGATTTATATATGTATAAATTCAGAATTTCATTCAAACCCCAACCCTAATTCTCGTTTTAATCCGATATACTACTAGACCTTTAGTGCTCGATCTGTGGTTTCAAGACTTTGTGTGATACCCACCCTTATAGATCCCTTTATTTAATCAAAGGACCCACTCTTTTCAGATGTAGGACGAGACGAGATCAATGGAAGTCTCGCCTTGTTTGTGTTATGTGCATCACTAGTGATTAGGTTTATCTCTAGCATTCAATCGAGTTTTTGTGGTATTTTGGATGTGTAATTGTTATTGCTTGCTCTGCGATGCTTGTTGGTACTAGTTTCTATGTAGGCATTATTGGTTTAATCTCTGATATTTGTAGTTAGTATACGGCCACCATCACGTATTCACAACCACATCCTGCCAAGTGCTTTATCTTCTGCCGACCAATGTCTTTACCGTTATATACTGACAGAGATTCCGTTCCAGCTGTTGTCAGGAGGGCATATATGGGGTTCCCTAACCTAAATATGCTATTTCTCGGACCCGGTATGATCTTGAGAGACAGCTAAGTCGGTGTGCGGTGCGGAGTACCAGCTCCGGCACCGGTCGCAACGATCGTCACCTTTCCATCGTGAGACGACCGGCGCGTGAGCGGGATATCCGGAGCTACCTATTAAGTGAAGGTTATGAGACTAGATTTTCCAAATGAGCTGAAAAAATGAAATGTTTCATTAAGGTTGTGCTGTGGTTAGCAGTCGAGGCGAGGTACATGTTGTAATGTACTTCATATTTGCATTATATCGTAAACTACATGTATGTATAACTCCGTGTCCAAAATCCCGGTGTTCTGACCCATACATCCATCACGCCCCGTCCGCTGATATCAACATATAGGCCGACCCAATTGACTGCTTTCATCGGATGGCGCTACCGGTTCATCAATGGGTAGCATCGACTGAATGGGATACCCAATCATGGCACGGCGAGTGGTCGGGCTACCCAAATATTGAACAGTAAGCGGATGGGTGCCCGCCCATTTCCAAATCTCTTTATCACGAAATACATACACAGTGGGGTTTCGATAGTAGCTGCATATGGTCGGGAACGGGCTTTCAAGTTCGTGTGCCACTATCGGGAATATTCTTGTATCGAGAACAACTTCGCCCACATTGATCCGTTTGGAATTGCCCAGCTATATGCTATAGCTACTATCGAGGATAGGCTATTATTGATAATACTACTATCGGTACTCCACTGTGTAGTAAGGTAAATACAAGTATCGTAGCAGCACATCTATTGGTTTGATATCAAGTTACCAAGCCTTTAATTAACCTTACGGCAATGATCTACTGATTTGAACTCAATTGTAAAAGGTTCTAGGGTTTCAAACCTTTTCCGAGTGGTATCCGAGTCACTTTCTATTGTCCTTTCCACATTAATTAACGGCTGAATAAACTCATTTAGTTAGAGCGTGAGCGCATTGCCGAAAATTGGGAATACACATTTATGAGGGTACCGAACCTTCAATGTTCTATATTTATCGTTTGCGATATGGGCAGGTATTTTATGTGATATCTCTAAATAGGCTACCCATATGTAAGCCACTACCTGACTGTGGACGGGGCAGGCCATATGATGATATCATGCTGGCGGGTAGCGTCCTTAATTGGATCAGATCATATATATGTAAGCACATAGGATGTAAACAAGTACATGTAGTGGGTTCTCTCAAAAGCTATAGGTCCTTGCTCTAACATGTCATTATACATGTATATGTACTCATCACAGTCCAAAATAGTCGAAGTCTGGCGCCCCAGGCTCCTCAGGTTGGCTAAAGCTGCGCTCGTCCTCCGATTGTAGATCTATTACCTGCATGATCTTCCCAACTCTCTCTACCTTACGAGGCTGTTCGTCATCTGACGATAAAACTATGACCTCCTGTCCCCCCTCAACCTCCCCGACTTCGTTCGTCTCTCCACCCTGTAAGATTGCTTCCGCGGCCTCCGATGATTGTATAACGCTATCTATCTCCGCCGTCTCTTCCTTGTTGCCCGCTTCCGTCTCTTCAACCTTCAACACATGCGCCCCTCCTTGCTCATGGGTTACATCCTCAGTGTCATCGATCTCTTTGTCAGTCTGCACCCCGCCTTTTTCTTCTTTATCAGGGCCTATCTGTGGAGGGAGTCCTATCTCCTCATCCTTTCCTAACTGCTCCCATAGACACCCTCTTGGTCGTCCCCTGACTCCCTTTCTCTTAGGTATCCCTCCTTTCTCCTCGCTATTGGCGTCGTTTTGAAGGCCTTCGACACCTCTTTTCCTTTTCTTTCTTCCCTCCTCCCCAACTACCACGGCCCCACCGCTACAGCTATCATCCTGGTTGGCCTTTTTGGTCTCCTTTTTCCTTCTTATCTCATTTTTCCTTCTCTTCATTAGGAACCAACTCTTCTTTCCCGCCTCATTTATGAGAGCTTTTACCCTCCTTCTGCATTCAATCTTCTCACTTGGTTTCTCTGGCAACACCATATTCGATAGAATATCTTCTTCGACTTGCTCGCGTACCTCCCTTGGTACGTCTAGCCACGCATCATAAGCATAGTAACCGAGCCATTGTTTACTAAAGGTACGCTTTGAATCCCTAGTTAGCGGTGATCATGGGATTGATTCTCTAGGAACATACCTGTAGATCTACAACCTTCATCGTCAAACCAATCTCTCTAGCCAATCTTACAAAAGGATCCTTGGAAATGTTTTCCATGGTCTTATTCGCAGCGGATTGCAATAATTCGCTAATGCGGGCATGCCAGTTAGGGTCGCGAGATGCAGTCGAGATGCTCGACAGGGCCTTCAATTTTTCTCCGAGGCTAGGGAGTATGGTGGTCCAGTCTAGATCTATAGTGGAAATAAGCTCTCTCCGTAGCATTCGCTGTGGTCCCCTTACATATCAGTGATCAGAACTTCAATGAGTAGACCGATAAAACAGCAATTGAGTGGATTTCCACCAGGAAAAAAGGGCACGGGCAAAAAACCAACACAAAGGAAACGAAACTGGCCCTACCTTTAGGTTATCGCTAGTCATAGGGTCTCCAAGCGCTGACAAGAGCGATATAAAGGGGTCTGTTTTCATATCTAAGCGGTGTAGGGGAGGAACGTGAGCTTCAGGCCCAGAGGAAACTCAAAATGATTGCCTTATCTCTGAATAAAAGTAAGTTTGATGTATCTGATTTTTTCGTGGGCTTTTGAAGCCTTTAAAGTTGCACATTTATTAGGAAACGATCCAAGCGCAATGTTAGGGTTCAACTGGCAACGAAAATAACAGGCCAATACCCCTAAATCTCGAGTTATTCGGGGGGTTGCCAAGGCAAAAAACCGAGGATCTTCACCTTTAGAGGCAGAGATCTTCAATAAAAGAGCCCTCTTCTGCAGGATCTAAACTAAATGTAGTTTAGCAGCTGAGCTTGGCAACCCCCCGAATAACTCGAGATTTAGCGGTAGTCTTGACAAAGTACACGCGCAATGTCCATCCTTCAGGCAGACCATATGCGATAAATTAAACGCCAATGAGTCATGCTGCACAGTGAATGCTGTTCTGTCAGGGAAGAGATATGCAGGTGAACCTTTTGGGCACCTAAGCGCTCAAGGGCGCGACATAAAGTGTCAAGGATGCAGCGCAGGGATATTAGGTGCCACCTCAAATGGGATTTGCAGCAGATACGAGACAGATTTTGACACGAGTTCACGCGTTCTGCACACTTATTTAGTGCATAATGCTTCCATTCGACGCGTCCCTCCCCCGCTCTTCCCCATTAGCTGGCGGTTACATTACCAATAGGAAACCCATACGGGGGATAAATTGAGCATTTCTTTACTCACTCACATACCGCTTTAGACGCATAGAACGCTCTATGGTTATGTAGTTTCACACCCGGACAGATGATACCAGGTCCATATGGGGACAAATGTTGTTCATGCACAAAAGCTGTCTATTCGCGATTCCTCGGCTGTTCTTTATCCCCCGGTTATAATGAATATGGAGATAGGACAGAGTTTTAGGGGTGTTGATTAGCGGATAGACCATCCGGGCTATATCAGCTCCAGTACGTTATCCCACCATTTAAAATAGTTTGATAGATTAGGCTTTGTGAAAAAGACTAGCTCTACTACACTAAAAAGATATGGTAAACCTGTCTCTTGCATGTGTTACCCCACCTCTTTGCGGGCTTCGTTGTCTTTGGTGTAACAAGTTTTGTATCAGGACAGAGAATTCTTGGAGTGGTGGCTTCAGCATCGACATCAAGGTCTAACTTAATCTAGTAGGGAGTCCATATAGTATCCGGCACAGCCCAATATGAACATTACCTGACGATCCAGTGGATCAGATGACCATAATTTGGACCCATGGCCATGGGCCTGAAACACTATGTCAAAGGCCGGGCACCAGATCGGATGGGAATGACCCGTGAAGATGTCCTAAACCAGGAGACATTCCAAACGAACTGCCCCTGTAGAGTAGCAGTCCACCGATTGAGTATTGATTGTAGAGGCACATCTTTGTATTACCGGACTCTTGGACTCCTTATCAAATGATTTGGATAGATGCAGAAGGAGGGAACCTAGCAACATGCATGACATATTTGTTTAAAGTATATCATGGTCGGTCACAGCTGATCAGCTTTATTTATTAGTTCCAAAAGGGTAACAATAACGGGAAAGATAGCAATCAATATTGATTCAGATTGAACATTTAGCAGGAGAATCGGAAGTTATTAGTGAGTTTGCACTATTTGGCCTGTCAAAAAGAAAATTGGATGGCTTATAGCGATGGGTCGACGTACTACGTACCTACTACTAATCTCTTCAGTCATGCAGATTAAACCTACAACACTGATTGTTCTCTATCAATTTCACTGATCTAAGCTTGTGATTTTATTGTTTGGGAGGTGCTTTGAATCATTTACCGGCCTGATTTCATTTGTGAAATAAACAGTTAGATCTTCTATTCGTTCTCACGTGGATCTAGGCTATGTATGCCAGCCTGTGAAAGTCCCCCTCCCCCGCGAAATTCACGTAGCATTGCGTTAGGAAGATTGCAGCCAGCTCGTAGTTTTTGGCGTTTCCGGCAGTCCGGAAACCTCAAAAAACTACGAGTACAACGACATGCAGGAAGTATTCCAGGATTATTACACGTAGTTACACGAGAAACATTCTTATTTCTTTTAGCTGTCAATATTGATTAACCACTCACCCTCCGTTAGGTACGGCAGTTTATGTACAGCGACCAGAATGATCTATGGAAAAACATGGGGGTCGAAATTGTATGGTGAAATATCTGTGCACGACACCACACCATACAAATTTAACCCCCCTGTTTTTCCATTTGATCATTCCTATCGCTGTATATGGGTCGCGTAATTGTCTGCCCAGCCGGTTGGGACTCAATCCCAACCTACCGTGCAGAAGCCCAGGTACCACATGCACAAACGATAATCCACAAATAGGAAGCCTGTAGAATGGTGTCAATGTGTGGTACCTTTTTAATTTTGTCTGTGAGAGGAAGGTGGAACTTCAACCAACATCCCAATTAAGTCACGTAATTGCCTTGAGGATCTGAGGGTCTGTGGAATGTTATCTGCAGATACAAGGTTATTCGGATCAGATCCGTAAAGCTGAACTGTTTATATATTAGTTCGGGGCTCAATATGTAATATTACCTCAGGGACCAATCATCTTCGCGTCGCCGGGAGCTAGTGCGGAGATTTTCCCTATAGATACGGTGCGTTACTATCGGCCATGTATCCGGCACCCGCAATTGGTGGATGGATGGCTTTTACGTACCCACACAATGGGGTCCACTATCGAGGATATTTTAGCCGTCCTACTATATGTGGTTAATCGGCAGAGGGCGTGAGTACAGAGACAGGGTTCTGGGCGGGGTAGGAACCATACGGTGCGTGTCAAATATTTCCACGTTCAGTGCTGAGATGTTTGTCCGGGTATCGTTTGTTTTGTTTACCGTTTACCTGGTTGTTGCTTTGCAATTCGCCTGGTTGTTTCCTTGCCCCGTTGTCTGTTTAACTACTTACCTGTTTACCTGGTTTCATACCCAGATCTGTTTTGTTTGTGTTTCCACAAAGTGCAACAACAAGGACGGTCTGGGAACGGGATTACTATTCACCTGTTTATCTGCCTTCCCCCTGTTCCTCTACCTGCCATGGATGCCTCGTGGAACCATTACGTCAAGCCATGACTTCCCTAAGCGGAAACAAAGAACGTACCGAAAATGGACTTTGTTGTTTATTGATCGGGACGCTCACCCTTCCGCCCCTCTCTACTTCCTCCGCACTGTCTTTATTCACTATTGGCCACGATACTACTCCCCCTCATGAGAATGTTGATACACAACTACCGCGTTCTGCGGAGAACTTCCTTTCTGCTTCTTCAGTCTTTGGTGAATTAAGAGTATTTTCCCTCCCTCGGTGTGCAGGACCTGGAAGGTGGGGATGCTTTCTCTCTTTGCTTTCGTTTTCCTTTGTTCGACGAGACATACAAGCATCAAGCTAGCTATGTACTTTTCAGTATCCTCATGCTAGGGGCCGGGAATATACAAATGGCAACCTGGAACCATCTTTGGGAAGATTAATCCTCCCATTTTCACCCACCATTCCCTTACTCCCCCTCCATTTCTTGGGGGTTCTTGCCATTTCGCATACCGTTCTTTGGCCATTCGCCGATGCTCCCGATCAACCGCCAATCGTAAGTGTCATCACGACACCACTGGTTGTGCGGTATATCCCTCCGATTGACAGCAGCATCTAGTTATCTTTATATCACTGAAAGAGCCTTTTCCCTATGCTAGACTGCGGATCAATACATGAATCCCAAGCTTGATGAGAGTGAAGCCTATAGATATTCTCTAGTTGTAGCACCTTAGGCTCCATGCGGGGCTTTCGGCCTTTGCTGTTTAGGAACAGAAGGTTCTGCTAGTAGAGGTCTTGCCCCACATCGGAAATGCGGCGATATATTTGGATTTGAGGGTGTGGATTATGGTTGAACTTTTCACTGGTATTGTTAGTCCTGGGAGTTGAGGGTGGTTGTACATACAGTCCTGTTCGTACTAGGAAAGCCACCATGCACCTAGTTGATACGTCCATTTCAGTGAGGTATGGTCGTTCGTAGATTAAATGACACGAGGAATTAAGCTTTGCTACTGTTAGTTGTCCTGTATTCGCCCCTCTCTTGCTGTCCCACACCCTGCTACATGTACTCAATGTTCTCGTTCGACTACCTCCGTTCCCCTTTGCCCTGCCATCATCCGGTCTACGGCTACACACCGGGAGCTTGATGGCCCCCACGCCCAAATATTAACATGAACTACCAGGGTAGACCAAATGTGCCCCAACTCATTGGAAACGGAGGTCTTTCGGCGGCGTTCCCGCACCCGCACCCGCATGTAGCCCCACGACCACCCCGTAATGCTGTTGACGGAGCACATTACTGCCCCACAGATATGTACTGGTTACCATATCAATGAGCGGCAGAGAAGGTCAGATCCGCCCATAGGACGTGGATACAGTACTAGACGTAGGCGCAAGATCTATAATTCTATGACATACAAGCAGGTACCAACTCAACGCACGACGGGGTAGTATCATGGCGGATGGCCAGCCCCAGCGTATAGAAGGGTTGGTTGAATTTTGGGTGAATCTCGTATCTCCGGGTGGTACCCGCCCATTATGTCGAGTGAGACACTGTGACTCACCAGTACCAATGACTGTCTGTGCAGGAAGTTGTAGTGTTGGCGAGTATCGATGGTTGTACTCGCATGAAGCACTGGAGATATCTCTGTTTTCACCGTAGAAGACCGCCTTCAATGTCACAGTCCATGATGGTCCGTATCGCAGTTCAAGGTCGGCCCTGCTCGCTTGCAACGCTACGCGCGGCTGGCTGAAGCCGGGGCGGGCTTGGGTGCGCTTACCCGGACATCTCACTAGCCGCTTCCGAACCCCGCTGTGCCAAGGTTGGACCCTGCAAAGAACAGCTGTCACTTAAGTTGCCACGCTCGAAGTGCTCGTCTCAAGCACAGTGTCTGGACTGTCTATAACAGCAACAACAACGCCGTACGTCGACGCGCTCTTGACGACGGAGGCAGAGGTGCTTGACCCGCGCGGTCGCCGATATCTAGGAGGTTGTGTTATCTATGGGGCGGCCTTTACTCGCCCCTCCTGTCGGATTGCTTCCGTTTTCTATCTCTGGGGGTAAGTATTTAGGCCCAGCGATCACAGGACAAACCAGCGGCCGCACGCTGTGCTCTTGCTGACAGCCGTCTGTCAAGTTTGGTGCTTGGTGGAGAGAAATAAAGAAATTTACATCTGGCTAGAGTAGAAGGAGAGCCCAGATCTAGTTACAACGGAGCAGCATCCTCATCTCGTCTTGAGACCTCAGCTCCTGTTTCAACGAGCCAGACAAAGATTAAACCTCATCGAAAATTGCAATAGGCATATCTCTTCCGTGAGGCCGTTTATCCTTCTTCTCGGAAGAGATGGGGCCCCAAACTACAGGGCTTTCCTGCTCAGTGTAGTAAACTTACCGCCTGAGCTGAGTCTCGCGCCACTGCGCGCCCCTATATCTGATAACACCTCATCGGCTCCAATGCCTACGGTGAAGCGTTAGCCTAGTCGCAACATGCGAACACAACCGGTACATGAAAAAAAGAAAAACAGAAAAGCACGACCGCGAAGGCAGCAACACAGAAAGGGAAAATGTTCCCTGCCCCAATATAGAGAACACCTTAGATCACAGGACTGGTTTTACTTGGAACCCTGTTATGGCGGGCGGGTGTTAAATGGAAAATAAAGAAATATACGGTTTATCTATCTATGGAGAGGAAGATAAGGTTGGATAAGTGGTTCACTGGCTAGTCGCGACGGGTGAGAAAATGGAAAGCCCCGCCATCATGCGCTGGCGAATGGGGAGGTTAAAATAACCTACTATGAACTGCGCTTGAGGAACGTATTATTCCCCCGCAGCAAAAGAACGAGAGAACTTGGAAGAGTTCACACTATATGGAGGCAAAAGAGAATTAAAAGACTCACCGAAGATATAGAGCCTCCATGACGGCATAATTAAGAGGAGGAAACAAAGGGAATTCTTCGCCACCAGGGGACAGGCTCGAAGTGAGGAGAGAATGGCTGCCCCTCCAGCGAGGGGCCAAGAACGATGAGAAGTAAGGTCTTTCGTGATAAGTGGGCTTAGAATGTTAAAGGAGATGATCTCTCTCAGTATCTGTCTCCCTTGATGGGAAGAGGCTGAGGTAAAACTATCCGAAGAAATAAAACAAGGCAAAAAGGGAGCTAACCTAATGATAGGTTAGGTAAAAGAATTAAATATAAAACAAGGACATACGAACATCCTTCCCGCAAGGGACAGATGAAATATAGAGAAAGGGAAGGTCCCGAATAAATGGTGGGCGAAAAACGAAGGAAAAAAAAAAAGGGGGGGGGGGGAATCCACGAGAGGTGGAGGGTAAAGAAAGTAAAGCCACCGTCTTTCCCAGTATCGAGCACCCTTGATGGGAAGAGTTGAACGCCGGTGATGGTGAACAGGAAGTGGGGAGGAAAGGCGGTATATATACTCCACCCTACCTCTGAAATTACATTATGCTAGAATTAGGCCTTACCCTTGTCGGCGAAAACGTTGGAATGTTTATTTGGTCTAGGGCCCTCTAACCTTATCTAGAAGTCTTGGTTCGACAGGGGAAACAAGCAAGCAGGCAAACAATGTTCTCTATTGGAGCCTACAATCTTCGGGAAATGCAAACAGGCAAATTCTGTGCTCCATTAAAGCCCAGCCTCTTCCCCCAAATGAGGCAAACAGAAAGACCAGAAAATAAGAAAACACGCAAACACTACGCTCTATCAGAGTCTAGGCTTTTATCCGGATGAGGCAAACAGGTTGATGTTTGTTAATCTGGTGTCTTCGCTCCTTTAAAACAAGCAAGGTACTTTTACCACCAGGTTTTCGAAATAGGATTGTGCTATTTACCATTAAAAGCATATAATACCCGCCAGAATTTTGATTACTGACGAGCTAGTTGGGACAATGTAGAGATCTTGCACGAGCAGATATGGGACATTTTAAAAATGAGTTCCGAGCGGAGGTGCTCAGCGGGGATCGAATGATTATACGTGCATCTCAGCAATACCAGGAAAAAAAGTGACCAATGAGTCCTAGGACAGTCATCCACAGGATAGAAGAAGGCGAGACTTATGAAGAGTCCACAAAAAAATCTTTTGACCCTCGAAAGTACACCCTAGCTAAAAGCAAACCATTGACTGAAGATGAATCCTCGAGGAGGCAACGGAGCAAGGACGGGTAGTTTCTCAGAAAGTAACCCGATAACAGGTCTATAACTAAATATATCAGCTACTCTGCGCATCCATTCTGGCTCATACCCTATGAGTACATGATCTGAAGGCTGTATGTTCTCATGACATATCCGAGTGATCTCATATGATGCGAGTGATCTCTCATGACCGGGTGATTTGAAATGATACGAGTGATGCGCTATGATCCGATGTCAATACCTTGCAGGCACCGTTAGCTGTCATGTTAAGTAGTATATCATCAAACTGAGAAATAGTTACCATCTTTTATACAAAACCTAAATATTGTACTTTGTGCGTTTCATGAGGAAGAAGCGGTGCTGGTGCTAATCTTCACTTGAGATATACAAAGGTTGATAAGACTTCCGATTCTTGGCGTCCTCACGCTGCTGGAGCCCGAGGTCTCGGTATCGAGTGTTTGAAGATTCTGGTGCTCAAATCACTCAGATGGAGGGATGTGGGAGTGATGATGATGAGTAGATTAAGTAGGTGCTGTAGCATATTTTATAGGCTCTACGAACTTAACACATCCAACCACATAATCGTGGTAGAGTGTTAAAGCATTTGTTCAAATAATCTCCGCTACTGTTTGCTGAGATAGGTGTGCGAAGCTAGGTGGACAAGTTAGACTTTCCCCGGACCCCGGTTAGGCCACATAGCTATCGATTAGGTGGTCAGCCGAATTCGCAAGGAGTGACCGCAGACGATATAGTTAATGTTCTCTACTGAATACTCTTATAGTCTACTCTCTTATTTGGCTTTCTGCCGTAGTCTAAAGACTCACCGGGCCAACGATGGGGCGAACATTGACGGTGTTTGAACGAGCGCGTTAACCATATCTTGTCCAGTTACTCCTTACAATTTAGACTGGAGACCTGCGGCATAGTCGTTCAGCGGTCTGTATTCTGTCGCTCCTGATGACATGCGCATAGTCGCATACTGCCGCAGATGGGCCTGAAGCTGAGTTGAGCGGTCATAACCGTTGACGTACTTTGAGCTTTCTTCTCTTTCAGACCCAGATCCTACACCTCCGGAGCCTCTTTAAGCTTTCCAAGATCGCTCATATCACATAGATGCCATTAAACCAATGTCAAGACCTACCTCCACCCTCTTCAAGCAAGCGTACACATTGTAAACGGCATCGTTTTTATAGGCAACTCATGAACACCGGCGATCCACAAACCATACTAAAAGATCCGCCATTTTCTTAGGCGCCCGACGAACATTTTAGTCTTGTTCATGGGTTGCTGAGCTTCGTTAACCGCCTACAGCACCGTGCTGTCTTGATCCACCTACCTGCTTTGTTCTGAAATCCGCTCAGGACTGGGGTGAGTTGGGCGGCTCTAGGTCGTGATCTGCTGGCTTCTACCTGGTCGGTTCTTGAGCATTTTCCACCGGTGTAGTACAATTTGCTATTCGGACCCTCCGGAAGAGAGGTGTGTGCGGTTGACCGAACCTGCAGAAAGCTATACGCTCTACTTGTATAGTTCGTATGGCCTAGATAAACGCCACTCTGACTAGCTGAAGCCGTATCACGTTGGAGGTCTTCTATGGGTGATTCTTGTTGAACAAATCGAGATCGCTCTCATGATATCGATAGAACGGCGCGCTTAATTCATCTCCACAGCGAGTGATAATCCATGACGCGAGTGATTGCTCATGAGCGACTCATGGCCTATCACTCGCTCTGTTACCCGCCCACTTTTGGGTCGGGCATAAGTTCCTCACTTACCTGGTGTACTGATTTTCTATAAGGATCAGAGAACGGTTGAGATGAGGCCATAACCTTGTTTCCGGCCAACATCATCCTGCTTGATATCTTCGATCGCACCTCAAAGGCGGGCGGGCAGGTGCATTTCGTTGTCTAATCGGGAATTAACCTACCTTTTTAGAGCCTCAGGCTTTGACTATGGCAACAGAAGGTATTGCCGGCCTTAAGTCAGCACCTGCCGGATTGGCCATCTAAACTCAGACTCTTGACCCCTTTGTTGATTCTGCCTCAATAGCTGGCTGCGGAAAGACAGTAGAGCTTCTCCGTGTTGCTTTCGACGTGAAGGAAGCTTACCTTTTCCTTCTTTTTTTTTTTTTTTACCTATCCTGAGAAGGTACTATGCTCCTTGCTATCATAAAAATGAAATAATAGTACCTACCTTTCAGTAATCTCGTTGCTGTTTCGGATGTTTGGTGAGGCGGTTCTTCGTTCCATTGGTCCTGAATTCGGGAGACGCGGGTTTCCATCTACCTTTCTTCCGTGCTGCGATGGTGTCCCCCCCCCCTCACCCTCTTTGAGTAGTCCACCTCAGCGAAGAATAGGTTTTCACTCCTCTTTCCTATTTTGCCATAGATAGCGGTTCTCTATCCAAGACCTACCTATACCGGATGAAAACCATTTAGACTTCCACCACTGCTTCTCTAATCTTTGCTTTATCGGGAGTCTTTCTTCCGTTCTTGACTTTCGGTTTTTGTTTTTTTTTTGGGGGGGGGGGAGAGCTTGTTTTTGGTATTTGGTTTTTTTGCCCCTACCTGCTAGATATCTTCCCCCGCCCCTTCCTGGTGGTACTTCCTTCCACCAGCCCCGCAGTGGGCACTCTACGCTCGTCTTTGTAGCAGTTTAGGCATCTCCACGGCTCTCCGTCCAGTCGATTATGAGCGAGGTGATCGCCCCCGAGACTCTGGTAGGGGAGCATACTATTGCTTTATCCCTTGCCTCTGTAGACTTATTCTGTGTGGTTCTTACCGTTTTGGCCGCTCCACATCAAGCACCCCGAGCCCGTTTTGTATAAGGTTCATAGTGTTCTTCAGTATCTCTGCAATTTGCCATCTAGTAGGCTAAGACTGGTGTGTTATCTTCCCAGTGTCCTTCTCGAAAGAGGAGCATACCATTTTTTATCCTTTTCTTCTCCGCTTATATTTGAGGAAATCAGCTTGGTGCCGGGTGGGAGCACGACTTTTCCAATTGTCTTGATGTGCTTCTATGCGGCGAGTCTCCCCGGGGGTGCTCGTGGCAGGTTGTCTACCTGTAGACTGTAGCTGTTGGTTATGTACTCCGCCAGAGTTGTATCGGTTCAAGACCGGCCAACAGTTGATTTCCTTCCGGGTAGCACATATTTTAAAGGCTATGCGTCAAGCTACCATTTGCTCAGTGAGCTAGCGCTCTGCTTCGACCTCAGGCCCCGGTTGATATGCCCCCTTAGAAACATGCTCTGGAGGAGCAAGAGACACCAGTGAACCGGCAATATAGTGCCCGAAGAGTCATTAAGACCTACCGTTTGTCTAATCCTAATGTCAGGTTCGCATTCTCACTGTTTAGCCTTCAGTGTCACGACTGCGGATGGTCATGACGTTGAGCTGTCTGTGCCGGGAGTCAGTCGCGCATTTGGATGACCGCGCTACCGTTTCAGGATCATAGAGTACGGCAGCTGTCCCGGGTGTGCGAAGGGATATCGTACTGAGTCAATCATGTCACCTCCGGGGACTCGGGCGGCGGAAGGGTAAGGTGATGGTTGTGAGGCCATGCTGCCTACTCGGCGGCATGATTATGGCGGTGACCGGCTTTTCTTCATTATCGACTTAAAGCCGCATGTTGGACAGTAAGAAAGAACCGCCAGGTATGGGAGGTTGTTCCGGTCAGTCCGTAAAATCTGTCCGGGCAGTGCCCAAGGCCAGTCAGAGCACCACATCGCCGGTGACAGGCGGTTGCAGCCGCGATTCAGAGTTCCTCCCGCGCGATGGTGGTGGTGGTATGCTTGTGTAGCATTTTGGGGGAGTGTAGGTGTGGAGGAAGTGTCGCCGCGGTCTGCGGTGTGGTGTTTGACCCAGCAGGTATTGCGGCGCGGGTATCCCGTATGTTGTCCTGTCCGTGCCAGAAGGCTTGACACCGCCAAGAGGACGCTCCTCCCGCTTTCTACGCAAGCAAGATCTAACCAGCGGACAGAGACCCGCACTGGCCTGCACGTAGAGTCTCACGCCCGTGCCCTAAGGACTGCTTCGTGTGGGCTTGGCCGGGTAGTCACATACATAAGACTCACCTGTGCGCGCTCCTCACTTTCTTTCTTTCTCAACGACCGACACTGCCGCAGCGTTGGACTACCTCATGCTTCTCATATCGGCATCACCCCGCTACTTCTTTATCTCCACCTTATGGCTCGAACATCTGGCCGTTGGGACTCGCTTCTTGTATTGCAATTTCGTACTTTTTTCTTTTTTTTTTTCCTGTTCGGCCGCACCAACCGCTATATAACCGCAACGTAGACTCTCAACAGGCGGGTTCAGCAGCTTATAGTCTGGGTCTGAGCATAGACAAGCTGTGGAAGCTTTGAGGATTCGACCAGAGAGTAATATCTCACCACGGCGACTGGATGACGGGACCAGAAATAATCGAGCAATGCGGGCTGCCCTATGCGGCGGGCGTAGTAAGAAAATCTTACAGATAGAGTGGAGAGGAAAGAAGGATGATACAGGTATATCTTTTATATGGAAGAAAGACGTGAGAAGAAAGCTTTCCGCGTTGATATACCACGAGCGGGTGGTTAAAGGAAGAAAACGAAAGCAGCTCGCCCGGTAGGACATGGGTCAAGGCCTGACTTGTGGTGAACAGGGCAAAAGAATATCTCATCTACAGTGCGGAAATGAGATCCTTCATTTATGGGACGAGAAAAGAAAGGATAATAAATAGAGGACTCACAAACGGCTGCGTAAAAGAAGCAAGAAGAGTCATCCTCATTTCATTGTGGAGAGGGAAACGATAAACCAATAAACCCTTGTACTATGAGGTTGAGGCAGGTTAACAAACTTGAGAAAAGAAGGGGGAGGAGTTAGTCATTTCCACGAAGGAATATGCAGGGACCTGAAAAGACGAACATTTAATCTTTATAGGTTATAACAGTATAGACGAGGGGGATCTTCTCCATGTCGAGCTGACAGAGAGAATGGAGAAGAAACTAAGAAGGGAACCTTCGCCATTAGCCAGGGCGGATAGGAATAAACCAAAAAAAAAAGACCCCTTTCGATCTCCAGATACATGTCGATCCACTATCAAACAATGGGAACGATGGGAAGAGCGCTACTCGGACAATGAAGCAGGGAGAACGACGATGAAAAGAGAATACTATCCGCCCAATACAGCAAAGAGAAAATATCGTTACGCGGAGTGAGCGAGAGAGTATTAATGAGAAGCCTTCCTTAGGACAAAGAGCACAAGATGAGGGACAGAAAACATATTAACCATCCCGTAGAAAAACAACGTCCTCTCACGCCGGGACATGGAATAGAAACACAAAATAAGAAACCATATCCTCATGATCAAGTACTTATGTGAATAGAAGAAGAGAGCACTTCCTATTATAATACAGGGAAGGTGTTATATTAAAATAAAAAATCCCACCGTCCTGGCTTCGGGGGTAAGAAAATATGCCATTCATCATTAGAGAGGAAATACACAAGAGGCACTCGCAGAAGAAGACACTTTAAAGGAAAATCAAATCTAAGGCACTACCTATCACCATACAGGGAAGGTAATGAACAAAGCCTACCTTATTTAGGACGCGATGGTCAAAAGGAAAGACGAAGGAAAGCCCTTACAGCATTGAACAAAAAGAGAGCATCGTTTCCTGCCTCATACCACGTTATGTGATTTCTAATGCCGATGGTTATCAAGAAATGAGGTCATTCCGTCCAGTACCGGTCCCTGATGGGAAAATTCAATCGCCGATATTAATGGCCCAGAAAGAACCTTTGGTCTCGATCCCAGGTTTCCCGACGGCGATCTGAAGCAGTTATACGAAAAGAAACTGATATCAACCAGCACTAATCCCTTTGACGGAATCTCCAATAGCCGATGATGGTAACGAGAGAAGATCCAACATGTTCGACAGCACTGAATCTTCTAAAGAAATAGCTGTCAGCCATTGATGATAAAGATAGAGCAGCTCTGCTGGGTATCGTGCTCCTTAGTGAGAATATCAGAGGCTGGCGATGATAGAAAAGGAAATTGTCCTTCTAGCCTTATCTCTCCTTATGGAACAATCAGTACCGATTATGAAGGGCAAAAGGGAATCGTTTCATCCAACATCGATCCCTTGACGGAGTAACTGATATTGGTGGCGACTAGGAAAGAAGATCACTTACAATCTCAACCCCCTTGACGCGTATTCTAGTAATCGGCGGGAGTAATTTGAAAGATGACATCCAATCAGCTTCAGGTCTCTTTATGAAGTAATTACTTGTCCATAGTACTTATGGAAGAAACAATACTTTCCTTCGACGAGAATTCTAATGCCGGTGTTGAATCCCTTGGTGGAAATACCTAAGTGAGAGCTAGAGGTGGCAATGAAGAAATCACCTCATTTATCATCGAGCCTCTTGATGAAACATCGAACGCGATAATACTCAGGCAGAGAGGAGATCAGTCCGCTCAGCTTCAAAACCCCTAATAGGAATGACGATGTTGAGCAATACTAATTTTGAAAACATATAACACCTCCTAGTCATGGGCCCGTTGTTGAGGACTTAATTAAATACTAGTTGTAATAGGGAAAGAAATATTTCCCCGGTCTTAGATCAATTGATGGGAACGTAATCACCGATGATGGCAAGATGAAGAGATCATCCCCTTGTCTCATGGCTAGTTCTTTTGGTAGTACGCCTGGGATTGGTGGTGATATGAAAAAGAACTCATCTCTCCCGTTTTCAGACTTGTCTAGCTATGGATATTCTGATGCCCGGAATGCGGGAAGTAAATCATCCCTCGAATATCAGATCGCTTTGTTTGAACTCAGGCGATTCGCGGTGATGAGGGAACGGAATAATTATATCCAATTTCAGGTCCCTTCATGGAATATGTGATGCCGGTGCTGGTAATAAGAAGATCGTATCCTTCGTAATACCGAACAGGCTGGTGAATGGTCTGGCTACCGAGTCTTCCCACCAAGTAATTGTTCCGCTCAGTCTTAGCGCGCTTGACGGATATTCTTATCACCGAGAATGGTGAAAGGAAGACAAAACTAAGTCTCCAGTCTCTTGGTGAGAACTTCGAGGCCAGTGGTTTTTGGGTGTAAGGAGCGGTCCCATCTACGTTCAGTCCCCTTCATGACGATTCCGATGCCGTCTTGGATGCGGGGTGGGGGGTTGTCACGGTCAATGTTACGTGCGTGGATAGGAACTCCAACTACCGGCAGTGACAGAAAAGCTAGACATGTATTCCAATGACTGATGGATAAAGAACTCCCTGTTCCAGGGCCTTGTAGATGACCAGTGGCGATGAAAAGAAATTAGTCATTCCCAGTCTCAATTTCCTTGGTGGAAAGTTTAATGACTCGCGGCTATGAGGATGAGGAAAAATGATCCCATCGAGTGTCAGGCCTCTTCATGAGAATTCCGTACTTACGGTGTTCGGGAAGAAAGTCGAATACGAAATAGAAATCATCCTATCCAGTCTTAGTCCCTTTGATGGACGTACTGGCGAGCGGTGGTGTTGGCCATGCTAAAATGAAATCAAGTAGTTGATTTTTAGGGCTCTTGAGCTGACTCCGGGTACTAATCGAGTACTGAAAAGGGTTCATCCCTCTAAGTCTCAGCTCGATTGATGGTTATTCCGAGGACCTATGGTGACGATTATGAGGAAACAATAGTTATGATCAGGGAGAAAAGAAAGCATCCCAACCAGTAGCGGGCCTCTTGATGAGAGCTCCGAATACTAATTTCGATGAGAAAAAAAGACATTGCATCTGATCTCAGTCTCCTTGATGGTTAATCTGATAGCCTTGAGTTATGATTATAAAGAAGAACATCTCATCCAGTGCCGGGTACCTTGATGAAAACCTCCCTATCGATGATAATGGGAAACTTCGAAAGCAATCATATCGGGTCTCAGACCCGCTATGGACGCTCTAACGACCGGCGGGATGAAAAAATACGTCAACAGTTTCAGTCCTCTGATGCGTATCATGATAGCTGGTTGTAGTAGCTATAGAGAAGAGAATGATGACGGAGAGTGAAGGAGAGAGGAAGGGGAGGGCTCCTCATATACTTCATCCTAATCCCCATAAATTGAATTCGGAATTCCTGTCGAATTAGGGCTTGCCCTTATGAGGGCAAATGTTGAGCTTTTTGCCGCTCTAGCTAGGGCTTTCGATTGGAGAGGGAAAACAGGCAAACAGCAAACTCGAGATGTTTGCTGGTCTAGAGCTTCCGAGAAGGTGAGACAACCAGTGAATCGACCATGTAAACTAGAAAACTCGGTATGTTTGCGGGTCTAGGACTTTCGAGGAGGTAGAGCAAACAAGTGAATAAGTTAAAGCAAACTAATAAACTAAGAAACTAGGAAACTGCAAATATTGGCCGCTGTTTATAGGCCTAGAGCTAACTGTAAGGCTTGCAGGCAAACATGCAATAATCGGGTTAGAAATTGTTCATCTAGAGGTTTCCCTCAAACTTGAAGATGGTTATGAATTAGGTATAGGGCTTTGATAATAGGATTTGAAGTAGAATCATAGTCTCGATATACCGCTATACATAAGCCCCGGTTTTACCGAAATGGAAATCAATATTAGGGCTCCAGATGGGATATGCCGCCTATTATCGACTCTTCGATACCTATGGTGTCTCAAAGCTAATCTAACAATAGCGAGGACTGGATGCTACAGGTAACTGAGTAGTAACAACGTTCTTGATATCTTCGATCCTTATTAAACATTTAAACATCGAGGATTACAGTGGATATTATGGCCGAGTGATAATTTGTGACGCTCCGACTACCTGATAAGATGGGAGACGTACGGGAAATAGGATAATACGAATCTACTGTCTCGTTATACCCTCACTGCAGATCAAACAGGATAGCATACAGTCTCGGGGGACGGTATATACTTACATCGTAACTTATCACTCGGCTCCTAAATCCTTACGGACGACCTCATGCTTTTTTTAGTTTGTTTAATTCATTAATTGCATGACGGCCTCACGCCGTACAGTGCTTACTGCTTCAAATCTCTTCTATAGTCGCTTTAAGATTTCCTGTTTCTGATCAATGTGAGAGCGCTTTTAGTAGTTAACTTTTGTAGCTAATATAGAGAAGGACTAGCACTTTATAATAGTTTTGTGCGTAATATCGTCGTCAGTCATATATTGGCAACTGCCGTGCCCATCGTCGGCCGATAGCATCCGGAGTATGCAGCTGGGTGTGCAGCTCGAGTACAAAAGTCTATGTCCCGAGTGCTTGGCTCTGTTGGCCCATCTAAATGTATAGTCTTGGCGGAACTGAGCCTTCTCGGCTGGCAGTCTGCAGGCAACAAGTACTCAGAGGGAATAGAGCATTTTAGACTCTAATAATTAAAACATTGGTATCTAACTTCCGACCGGCATATCCCATCGAATGGCGGCAGTATAGGTATATGAAGAGCAAGTTATTAGTTGGTGTATTCTGCTAATAATTGGGTTATTTGGGACTTGGACTCTTGCTCGTCTTTGAACGATGCTGGGCGGTCCAGGCCGTGCAAATCTCATCGAGGTTTGGCTGTACGCCCAGAACAGTGTATCAAAGGTGAAGGGACGAAATTTCCAGGTCGGCGCGGATCCGTTATTCTGGCTGCGGTATACTCCTCACGCCCGCTATTTTACATCTTATACAACGTGGAAAATTCAGGTTGGCATTTAACATTCAATAGCTGATGGAGATCGAGGTGAGTTTGAAGTGAGAGGTTGACGGTATTAATTAATTCTCGAATCCTTATGTACGACCCCGAACAGGGACGCGAGTAATGATAAATGAAGACCCACAGCACCTACTAGTAGTTAAGTATATCAGATGAGTTGAAAGAGAGCAACACGGTATGATCTACAAGAGCGCTCGAAGCGAGGTTTGAGATATCTTGTGGTGCCTCATCCTCATTAACATATATCCTTGTCTGACACCAAAGGTGCCTCAAGGAACCTCAAGGAACCTCAAGGGCAATTCTGAGAGATCAAAGAGCGGAACTCGCCCCAATCACAAGAACTTTCTATACTTGATCCATTAACCCTACCTTAATCGGGTAGATTGTATAAGTATATAATATGCCAAGGATTGTCCTTAGGGCCCTTGAGGTAAGGACAGATAGGGTGCTCGAGTTTTCTTGTTCTTTTAGAGCATTATCGTTGTACGTCGTCAACGGTACATATCTCCAAGACAAGGACACTAAACGCTCGTCCTCGTGGACCATACTACTTTACAACCAAGGATGTAATTACTCTAAAAGAGCTCTGTTGATCGATTAGAGGACTGAACTCGTTCACCTACTCGGCTGGTGAAGCATAATGGCGGGCGTGGATGCGAGATATATGTAGCCACTATGGGGGTACACATCGATGCCGGAGCCAGAGGTACCATGAGCGAGTAAAAACTCGGGTACGGCTTAATAAATAGGTATTCCCACTCATCCACAACAACTGCCGGTCTTTTTTTTTTTTTTGTTTAATTCATTAACTGCATGTAAAACAACTGCCGGTCGAGAGAAAGGCAAGGTAGACAACACAGCTGAGGTGGGGAAACTGCTCTACAGAGAACCCCGCCTGTCTCCAGTAGCGGATATATGTAGTCTTTACACGCTTATCAGTCCTTTCATAGGATTGAGGGCGAGCCGCGGTATATGTTCCTCCACGTTTTAACTAGCATCCGAGTGATATGTGATGGTTAAGAATCGATATCACAGCTTCGCTGTCTCTCCGGTGATTGAGCTACAGAAATACGGACCAGCATCGGGATTCGCTGGTCTTGAAGGCATAGCTACGACTTCAGCGCCGAGTCTTGGGTTGATGCGGTCTTCATGCCTTGAACTTGCAGCGCTGCACGTGCCGTATATGCATTAACAAGCCGGGACTAATGAAATGACGTGGGGTTGGAAACGTGCACCGTACCTATTCCGCTAAACTGCCCTCGATCATCGGTATTTGTGTCATAGGGTATCACCCGTTATTCATTGCTGGGTGGTTCTGTGGCGGGCCCATCCTGCGCATCCGGCCTCAGCAAGCCATGCTGATAAGGATAACACATCGCCAAGCTTAGTAGCATGCGTACTTCGTACGAGCCCCCTCTCCCCCCTCCCCCATGCAGCTAAAAGCACCAAAGGAATCAAGGTGAGCATGGGGTTGAATGGCCGAGCGGTATAGAGTTCACGCTCTGTGGTCGTTCAACCCCCCCTCCGGACGTAGAAAAGACGTAGCAACCGAGGCCTAGGCAGTGTTGTGAACTTTTTTTGTTTTGGTAACTTGGTTGGGTATTGATGGTCGAGCGGGTGTTTTTACTTTTTTTTTAATTTTTTTAATTTTTTGCATGCAAACCTACGGGACAGGACGGGGAGGTTGGAGTGTATGGGGGTGAATGATTATCTTTAAGCTTTCAGATTTTCTCTGTATTGGGGTCGGAACGAGTACTTTACTAGTGACGGGCACGAGACAAAACAAGACGAGACTTGGACAGGTCTTGTCTTGTCTTGTAATTTTTCATTCTGGTCTCGAAAGTCTCGAGAAAAGGGCCCAGCCTTGACAAAGTCCTGAGACTTCGTGGTCATGTGATTTTGATGCCAGAAAGGGCCAAAAAGGCCCGATTCTGAGGTCTGTTGCCAAACCCTAACCCTGGTTTAGGTTGCAATATCAAATTGTGGTGGAAAAAAGTCAAAAATGTCTCGAGACAAATCTCGAGATATCTATGACCAGTATTGTCTTGTCTCGTCTTGTTGCCCCCAGGCCCCGTCTTGTTTTGCCAAAAGTCTCGAGTTAACACGGTGCCCGAAATAAAGGTGCCTAGGGCTGTAAGATATCAACTGGACTCTAGGACCCTAGGGTAGCGTTTTTTAATACTAGATATAGATGGCATTTGAGCCTAGGTGGATCTCTATCGTGGACGGATGGCCCATTGATGTGGTAAAGTCATTATTGAGGACGATTAAAGGTGTTATGAGTTGGTAATCTCTCGCTATTTGAAGAACTAAGTACTAAAGCTACACATGAGGCATCATGCGGGCACTACCTTCATACCATCTGTTAAACCATTATGCCACAAAATGGATATATAGCGCGCTACCGATATCTCCGCCCTGAGCTGCCGTTCGTTAGTTAACACGTTGGAGACCCGAAACCCTGGTCACGCCGTAGGTGTTCTGAGCTTCAAATAACTGGTAACTGCAATTTCTTATATCTCTCCATCACCACCACCCCTTCCCAGAGACGGAACCGCACAAATTCCTCATAATCAGCGCTCATGACCATAGTAATATTCCACCGGCCGATAGACTCAACCAGAACCAATCATCGACCAACCCGCGACCAACACCCCCCAAAACAAGTACCCATTCCATGCCCTATCCCTATAGATACCAGGGCCCGCCCCTCAAATGAACCCCTCCCCACCACCGCCATCACAATCCTTACCCCATGCGCCCCATACTCCCCAAATGCTCTTGCCCGCCGATTAGTCCAATGCCAGCACAAACTCCCTATGTCGCTGTTGTTAGTGACCGCTGTCTTGGTGTTGCAAGCTGTGAGTTATGGTGCGCCGTAGAATATTTTATACGTGCGCCATTGGCGGCTGGCAGGCGCTTGTGGATATGCTGGAATGAGTGGAAGCTTAGGGGCCGGTCTCCCCCGTTACCAAGAGGCAGACTGCGTCTCGCGCGCGCTCTTATATCGCGGGCCGTATAATCCGATCCATCCAGGAAATGCTGAACAGGACGGTCTGGCAAGTAAGTTGAAGTGATCGGCATTTTAGAGCAATAGCCACGCATCTGCCCGCCAACATGAGGACTATGAACTGAAACAAATTCTTGAGAACAAGTGATTTAGAGAACAGATCGATCGTCTCAAATAAGACGTCAATCGCCCCGAATAGAACATTGATATTGGTATAACAATGTAACCAGCACGTTAGCTAGTAGATAGGTAGATCAGACAACCCCTTGGTCAATGATCGCCAGCCAAGATCAACCTGAGCTGACATCAAATATGTTCCATCGCTTTTACTATCCAATGCTCTGGTTCAAGCCAAGATCCAGTACATCCCTCTCGGGCCACCCGAACTCCCCCCTCCTTTCCAACCACCTATCCACTTACTAACATTGAGCAAGTATAGCATAGATCAATCGAACCTCAGAAACAAAGAGATATCAAACAATACTAGACCAGCCGAAAAGCTCAGTCACACGCACACAAAAAATACGGTGCACCTCATCCCTTCATAAAAAAGAAGAAAGGAAAAGAAAAGAAAAAAGAGGTGGAAAAAGCACTAAGAAACATTAAGCAATCAATAAACTGGAAAAAAAAAGAGACTAAATATGTGGTCAGTGAACCTTTACGATTCCAGTCATTATCCAGTAACTTTCTGCTTGAAGCGTCGAGAAAAAGAAATATGAGAAGCAAAACGCATAGTGGGACAAAAAAAAGTCCCTAGAAGTTTGAAGACCGCACACAAATAGGGTCCAAGCGCAAACGCATTGAAAAACAATGAGAAAAAACAAGAAAGAAAAAAAAAATAGGGGGAAAAGGGGGAAAGATATGATTATTTTGGTAAAATTAGGTAGCCTCACTCATCCAGTAACATCTCTGCAAACTGGTCCAGTTGGATGTACCGAAATTTACCCTTCCACTTTGTCTTAAACTCAGCAGCCTTGTAGCTGAATCCTAAGCTCTTTTTGAAAGCCACCAGCTCGACGTTCCAGCCCTTCTTCAATGCCCTCTCCACGACTTTAAAAAATCCCGGACTATACTCCCCAGCCGCCGCATCACCTGATGCCAGAACTAGTGTACTCGGCTCATAATCGACGATTGACTCCATCATTTTCAGATGAAGAATCTCATCAACCGCCTGTTCCACCTTCGCCATACGCGTCTTCAGAGGGCTGTTTGTATCAGAGCCCGAAGAAGAGCTGTACTTAACAGCTCGCTCTTTAACGACTCTTTCGAGAATGCTGTTTTCATATCCGAGAGCCTCGGCCTCAAGCATAACAGGGGTGATGGGAGAGCTGCCGACAAGGGCTTTTTTGACGGTTGGTCGTCCGCGCTCGAGGATGAGCGAAAAATTGTGAAACGAGAACTTAGGAGCGCGAACCCGCGCGGTTTTGGGTTGACCACGAATCTGTTTAATCAGTTCATAGAAGCTGATCAAAATCTAGTCAGAGTTAGCAAGGACAACACAGTGTAGATATAAGTGGTGCGCTCACGTTTGAGTTGTCGATAAAGACATGTATATCAGTGGGTTGAGGCGCAAGGGGGCGGGGAATATCAAGGGTAAGGAGGGTGACACGGTCTGAGGGGAAGAGGCGCATTATCATCTGGATTAGCTGGGCTTTACGCTCGCTAACGGGCAGCCCCGAGGTCCGAATTACCGGACGCTGCAGGGGATTGCTCTGAACGACGGGTGCTAAACCGTCGTCGCGGGGCAAAATGCTGGCAGGGGTAAGGCGAATGCGGGGTGTGGATCGGGATGTCTTTTCCGCGGGATTCGCAGAATTCGCGAAAGTCGATGTAACACGAATTCGGGTTCGAGGAGGCTTGCGAGGTATCTCCTCAGTAGTATCGGTATGGTTTTCGGTGCTATCGGTAGCTGGGGACTGTTCGGGGGCGATAGGCGTCCCATTGAGTGTGACTGTGACGTTGGGACTCCTTCTCCTCTTTCTCCTTCGTGATGTCCCCTTTTCAGGGGAATCAACCGGCGGCGGAGGAGGGGAGGGAGGTGGAGTAAGGATGCTGTCTAGAGACGGAAGGGGTGTAGAGTCATTGTGACAGTCATTCAGAAAACTCCAAAGAGCTGAAAAGTCACCCAGTGACCTCACGTCACCAGACGCACCAGATGCCACAGCCTTGGGATCAAGTACAAATGGGTTTTTGGGTCCCGCGGAGAGTGTATCTAGAAGATCAATCACCGGGGAGAGATTAAATCCCGTACTGCTCATATACAGAGGCTTTAGCGAAGTAAACTCGCCGAATCTAGCTGGTGTTGTTTGATAGTTGAGTTCCAATAGCGGTAAGGGTGGCAACGAAGCTACAAACGATGAAAATTGATTATCAGGTGTCAGTTGTGGGGTACGAGGGGCTCAGAAGGGAAATAGACATGTAGTAAATGGTCAAAAAGATATATAAAAAAGAGGGCGGGAAGATCAAAGATTAAAGGAAAAGTCAAGCGTTCAGGCAAACAAAAGAAGATGAGAAAGAGAGGAGGAAGCGAGGGAGGTGATGTGTTTCACGGGATAAGTATGGATCATAGTGTGAAGCGGAGTACAGTGTAGCACAGTATGATTGGGTACTCTACGGCATGTACCACAAATTATGATTATGTAACAAAAGCTGGAGCCTCGAATGCCGGCGGCAGCTCTGGCGGCGGAGTAAGCACTTGCCTGGCTGGGCGCCCATGACCTTACAAGATACGCTAGATAACGGCCATCCCCACGATCTGTGCTGTGATTCATCGTTGGTCTGCACGTGCTAGCACGATAAGGTCTGTGTGTGGTGATGGGTTAGGGTTAGCTCGGCTCTCCTATCCCCGTTAACCGCATCTGTCTGATAGCCGGATGTCCCTGGGTCTCATCTCTGCTTATCTATTCAGCCAGCCACGATATCGGCCCCCCCCCGTTCTGACTCCCATCCATTTTATTCGTCCATCTATCTTTATCACCCACCCACCCCCCGATTAACCTCCCTTCCATCCCCCTTCTCTCTCTTTTCTAGCCTATAGGTGATTCATCCTGTTCTGTCATTTCAATTGTCGACATTCCCCCCTCCCTCTAGAGTATATCAGGTATAATATCTGTGTCCTCAATTCCCATTTCCCAACCATATTCAAGAACATCACCACCCATCATGGCTATCCATCCCTTGTCCCCGGCTCCCATCGACCCTACTCCTCCTAATGCTCAAGGTTTTGCCACATCTGGCATTACCCTAGCTATCCCTCTCGACGTCAACCCCGAACCACAGCCTTCCACCGCGAAGGCTCGTCGTGCCGCAGCAGCCTCCACCGAACGCCGAGATAGTTTGAAACGTCGCGAAGCATTGCTGCGCGGAAAGGAGGGTAGTCGGCGTCGCCAACGCTGGGAGAATGGTACTTGACATATCTTTGCACTTGTGCTCGATCTTGGTAGCTCATGTTCTAATGCTGTGTAGATCGCTTGCTTTCGAACCCCCATGCTGTGCCTCCTTCAGCCGCAGATTGGGAGCCTAGGCCTCTGCATTCCCAGAAGCACGTTCCATACGAATTCGCCTCCCTGTGGGATACTCCTGCCTTCCAAAAGCGGCATCAACGTAATGTAAAGTCCAAGCAGGAGGTTGTTGATAAGGTTCCAAGGGAGCTGAAGGCTCGCTTGAAGCGTTCCCATGCTGCTGTAGATCTACTTCATGTTTTGGAGGAGGAAGTGAGGAAGTTCATCCTCGGCGAACAAAAAGAAACCTCTCGCGAGATGGAGCATGAACGTCCAGAGAGTCCGGTTCATGTCAATATTGAGGACGTGGAGGATGAGTCGGACGAGGAGATTGTCTTCATCAGCAAGAAGATGAGATACCAGCAAAGAAAACAGGATATGAGTTCGTCCGTATCGTCTATTGCAGATGTGAGGGTGACGGAAAAGGTTCTCTTTGAGAGCTTACTGTCAGACCCTAGTGCCTCCTTTGGGTAAGCTCCCCCCAATATCACATACGGGCTAGTGAATACTGAATTTTTTAGACGCTGGTTGGTCCATGCCATCGCCTCATATTATGACCTCAAGAGCTGGAGTGTCACGACCGGAAACCAACGTCTGGCCTACATTGGCTTCAAGGAGAGCGCTACCTCGAAACTACCCCAGGGCGTCCCAAAGCCGCTCTATCTAATGCTATAAACATCATGGTTCGAATATAGTTATACTAGAGGGTGACTCTTCAATAGTCCCAACTCTTTTCTCTTTATAATCTTTACTTCTGCCCAACCATACTCCGATCAGTTATGACCCTTTGGTAACGTGAAGAAGACTTTTAATGTTGTATATCGTATTCTTTTAATGAAACCCTTTAGAAATATAGTTCATTTCCCTAAACAATACAAACATGTTATCTGCGTGTGACTGAAGTATTCTTGGCACCGTTGCCTAAATGGACGAGACCGGGGTCTATCTAGAATATCACATACATGATCTTCCGGTAGTTATCAATCCTTGAGCCTTAACATGGATTATCTATACCGTCCCTTAACTGTCCCGAAACCGACTGACCAAACGGGTAATCCTTCAATTCCACCCAAACCAACATAAGGAAACCGATGTCGCATTATCCTCATATAACCAAGACAACCAAACCACTGTATCAATATAACGCGTTTATCCCATAGCCTAGTAAAGGCTACGTATTGCGGGACTTCCTATCGATCTCAGCAGGCCGGAACCCCGGGGCGGTATTTGGCTAAAAACGAATATGAAATATCTTTGTTTTTTGCTGTGAATAAAAGTCGTTCCAGAACTTCTCGTGTATTATATACGCTCCTGGTGTCATAACTTGGAAATTTCTGGTGTTGCAGAGGAGTATCCAGTCCAGCGGCCAGAGTAAAGCAATTACAGCCTTTAAACCCTATTTTTCTTAGAAAGCCATTAATTATAAGAGAGTATCGGTATCGACGGTTAACTCACTTCGTATGTGGCTATTTCATGGACAGGACATACAAATCGGCTTATAATTGTATTTTGTGCATCGACTCGGTAGAGTGCTGCATAATTCGGAGGTATATCGGCCATCGTATCCTAGGTAATAAATATGTAGGTATTAGCAAACAATTATACGGATCTCAGGCGTAAATTAAAGCATATATAAGACCTTTGCAACAGTGTCGATGATGACCATAACAGTTTCTCTGATGTAGAAATGTATCGCCGAGTAGATTCAAGAAGTCAAATGAAAATACTGTAACGGATGAACTACATAGATTGATTATCACTGTGTTAAAGAGGGGAGAGTGCATTTAAGGCAGTCACTCCGGAGGCGCCAAGGATTCGCCAAGTCAAGGAATATTAGAGTACACTACACACACCAGATACGTCTACTCAGGTGGGCCAGAAAATGCAAGTGATGATACAGTGGTTATTTATATGTAGTGACCATACAAATAATCTCTGGTTCTTTCTCCCATACCCGAGCATCCACCGACTCTAAGTCTTCAAAAGCCGGAGCACTTAATTACGCTAGGTACAACACATAACTCATAATTTTAGAACGTACTACTCTACATGCATGATTCTATTTCAATGGCTTACCTAGAGTAGGCCTAGATCAAGTTCTTTCTCTCGTATGATTTTTTGAAATCCCGAAACTACATGTACCTGGAGTGAACTTAGATATCGGGCGTTTCGACAAACCCTGCACTCAAGCACCGAAAGAAGACTAGCGCAGGAACGAACTTGAGCCTCAATTTACAATTGACGAGGTGTCCACAAGCCAAACCTCTCTCAACAACTCCACCACCCCGTGTCCCACCAACCACTAACCCACACACCATCACCCCGTACGAACAAAATATGCATTCCTCACTCGTGCGCGTTCAGAATGTCTTTGGGTTCTTCACAACGGTTGCTTTCTGCGTCGCATCGCTGGTAGCTCTGTCAAGCATGTTGTTCCCAACGGAACCAACAGCTGGCACAGCTGTAGATATTACCAACTTTAAAGTGTACGTGAAGCGCGACCTGACTATAGCTGGCGGATATTGATGATATGCTATAGAACGAAAGGCAGAGTCCGACAATACCATTCTTCGAAACCTCAGGAGCTTGCAGCGATTAATTTCGACCTTGAAGCCGGTAAGATACTCCCCCTTCACTCGAGTTCCCTGCGCTTTCATTCGGGGACTAACAACTTTAGATCTGGAACCCCTCTTCAACTGGAACACCAAGCAGGTCTTCGCCTACGTCTCCGTCTCTTACCCGGGCCAGAAATTTGTATATTCCCCCACCGCTCGCTCTTAATCGCATAGCTTCAAACTGCTAACTTTTACAGACTGAGAACGAGGTCGTGATCTGGGACCGAATCATCAGCACTCCTGCAAAGGCAAAAATCAACCTCAAGAACCAGAAGCCAAAATACAAGCTTAACGATATCACCGGGAAGATGGCAGAGAGGACTAATGTAACCCTGACATTCCACTGGAATGTGCAGCCGCATGTCGGCGCTTTGACCTGGGGAGAGAGTGGAAAGTCAGAGCCTATCACGCTACCAGGATTTGGGAAGAAGGTAGGGGGTGTTTAGGTTACTGGCCCAGAATGTGTATTTTAAGAGTGTGATTATTGCAATACTATGTTGTATGTAGCTGCAATCACCGTTTGATGTTAGTCATGATATAGCACTCGATATATCTACCAATTAAGGTTAAGCGCGCGGGATCTAGCAGGAAACCTCAATGTGGCAAGATCACACATAGAAACCAACCCTGCACCTGGAGGTATTCTTTCTGTTGTGGTCCATACACACATAAAGTTATTAAGAAAGGTTTATTAAGGGCCTAGATTATCTAGACTATTTTTTAAAATGGTGAAGCTCTATATCTGAGTGATAGCTAACAGATAACTAGAGGTTCTAGATGCTTTTCTACTATAACATAATCGATGAGGGACTCGATCATCATATATCACTCAATATTCCAATCTACAGCCGACAGCTCATGCATATGCGACAGCCCAGCTAAAATGGAGTTCCTTAGCGTCGATACCCTATACTCGATATTGTATTCGGCAGCATTCTCTAGCTTGAGTCTTCTTCCTCGGACTCCTGTGGCTGTCTCTGTCTCTCCATAGTGTGCGGCAACGCACTAGCTATCATAAGATTTATCGTAAAGATATACCTTGCGGAACGCTTCGTCCTCTTCCGATCGGAACTTGACCATCCCGCGGTGATCTCTGTTGATCCCGATCTCCTCAGCGTTGACTGCGCCTGGTATTACCGCGGAGAACCTCGGTACAAGCTACATACAGTCCATGAGGAAAGAACCTACCATCGTTTGCCCCGTAAGGGTCGGCGTCGTATACGTTTCGTACAGAAACTTTGTTTCAAACTGGCCGCTGATTGAGTTGTACTGCTCCGTCTGATGTTCCAGCATCTCCGAGGAAGATCTAGGTGCTTTAGCACATTTGTGTTGGTGTCGGTGAATACTGACGCGATGTTAATCAGGGATTTGGCCAGCGGGATGCCGTTTCCGCCCTGGTGCGGGGTCCCAAAAAACATGATGCCGTACGTGGAGAGGTGAATGTCTTTATGAGCGAGGAGGTGGTTCCTATTTGCCATGCTAGCGTGTATTAAGGCCTTGAGGACTTAGCTTAACTCATCATGCCACCAGCCACATCCATCGAAGCAGAGGAAAGGGTAAATCTACACTTTTACAGACGATACCGCCTAAACTATGTGCAATAAAGATTATTGGCCGCCCTTCCGTCTACACATTTACCATGCCATGTCAGATTTCTTTTATCGTGGGCCCCAACCACCGGCCGACCAACTGACAGGCCAAGCTAGTTCAAACAAACTATCCAAACATCAAGCTTACCTGCGTCGACCTCCTAACTAAGCTCAGCTCCGACACCAACCCCACACAGTGATCATTCAAATGCTGCTTCGACACCAGAGCACCACACGTCCTCGAACCGTACCCGTAGCTAAAGATACGCGCATTCGGGCTCTTCTTTGGCAGCAAATCTTTAAGCCAATTCACGTCGTTATCGGCGGTCCAGGACCTCTCCGGGTGGCCGCCGAGGCGATGAATCGCAACGATGCTGGAGCAAATTATATACGGATTAACATAACCGTATGCTAGTTATATTTTGTCAAGAAGAAAAACGTACTCTACAGTCGGGTTTATCCCAGCGGCAAACTCCTTTAGGCCAAATGCCTCGCGCTCGACAGCTTCGGTTGACGGTGACTCCTGGATATGATCAAGCACGAGTTATTATCTAAGTTGGCAAGCAGAGCTAAGAAGAAATACCTCCCCCCGCGAAAAGAGCCTGAACAATATCTTGAGCATGGTGGTTGAATTGAAGAACGGAATGTTGGGGGGGGTGGGCTCTAGCTTTTATCAGGCGCCTGGCCGACGCCTTGGGGTGAAATAAGTGAGGCACTGGCCTAAACTGACATCCCTGGACAGTGTGGTTGGTTTGCCTCAAGTTGCAAAATACCAAAGGCTGAATCACCGAATAGATGGACACCTATCACTCAGGCACTACTCTATGAGGTGCGGCCGAATCAAAGGTGACCGAATAGAAGGGCACCTATGACTCAGGCACTATACAAGGAATTGTAGATCCAGCCTTGCATTTGACTCCCAGAGAGAGGAAAGTTTGACCTCCACTACTTCTAACATTTGTAGAATCACCAAATGGACATTTTTTTTTTCATGGAAGCTTTTTTATGATAAAATTCAGACGCAAATAGACCTTATATCAAATACTTCAGAATTTAGCAACAATGTTGAATGTGAAAATAGTCCATTTACTTTGGAATTGAGTTTCTATAATGCCAAGCTAGAGGGAAGCTGGAAGCCTCCTGCGCAATGGGCCTATTATCAGACTACATGTATGTAGCTGGTTTCTTGGGGTCATGCGCCCTAAGACGTGCTCTATTATTACCATTATCAAGTATTATGCACATCACAACAGTTTCACTAAACCCCTTTAAGCAGCTTTTGTTTGTATGCAGTCCATAGTCTGTCCAGTCCGTCCAAAAAGTTGACGGACTGAAAAACCGCAGTGCACTGCAGTCCATGTACGTAGTCCGTCCCAATTTGGACTGCTTGGCTTGGCAAAGTCGACTGCAATCGACTAGTTATGGGGCGACCAAAGGTAGTGTTTAAGGCTGAGGCTATGAGGTGCGACTCGACCCTTCTGGCGCCGAACGCAGTTTAATCCTTACCCCGGCGGCTCAAATAAGTCCTTAAGTTCCATTGGTTCGTAACTTGGCCTGGATTTAGGATACCCTATATGTTGGCGTAGACATCTCGCCTTTAAAACTGGGCGAATCACACCGCCCCTAGATCTGGATCCATAGAGCCTAAGTTTATCCCGGAAAGGAAAGCAGATGTCAGAAATGGACGCGAAGTATTCATCTCCTTAAAGATGATCTCAATTAATTTTGGAAAGATATCTGTAGCTTCTTTAAAGATATGGGGTTTTAAATTTTGGGGATTTTTTTGGAGGCTCCCTGATCCAATTATAAAAAGGTAACGTGCGAGGATATATTCCGTAAGTCTACTCTACTCTCTTTGCGATAATGTCAAGTGTCGGATGACATTTGAAATGGAAACAGGATTATCAGGCCGCAATTTTCGGATACCAAGAACAATCGAGCACTCAAAAAAGCCAAAGGAATAACTTTTGTTATCGGTTGCTGTCACCTATCGTTTGTTTAGCGTGGTCATGTACTATCACTCGACGCATCTGAGAGACAGGGATACACTACCTAAAAGGGCATGGCGTAAAAGAGGTGGTCTCGAGTTTGTATGTTTTCTGGGGTACCAGTACCTACAGTATCAGAAATGGGGTAAATCTGATACCGCATCAGTACGGTATTGTGAGAATGTGCCGCTTTATCTCTGTATGTTAACAAAGTATACGGCAGTGGTACGGCATTGTCAAAGACTGCGGTAGTCGTTTTATCCATGTTTCTGTCACTGAGTTGTAGTGGAATGTGCAATTGGAAGTATTAAGCGGTTGAACCTGAAAACGCACTGACCGGTTGCACTTGTGGTCGGACGAGCACGGGCGATATGCCAAGTGCCGTACGAGTAGTTGATGCGGCATCAATAGACATCTGAGACTACTTGTTTGGTGTTCTCAGGAGAGAATCTTGGCTGCAGGCCGTGAGATATAGTGTCGCTATGTCCGCGCCGGCGGCTGCGGGCTCCGGTGTTTGTTTGCGCGGTGGTATTATGTGGTGGGATCGATGATGCGGTGGTGCGGTTGGTAGGCAGCGTTCTGTAATCGTTGGGTGGTGGTTGAGCTTGACAGTTGGATATACTCATCAAACACCTGGCGTACTATGGTAGCTACGGTATCACTAGTAGTATTATAAGCCTAGTAGGCCGAGTTAATTAGGACCACGGACTATACGCATAAGACAGTATTATAATATTAGAAACTGCCTCGTATATTGCTATTAATGGTACGCGAAGCTTATCCTTGATCTTGGGGTTACCGCTAGGCCTAGAAAATCGATATTAATTGTAGAGTTGAATAAATCAGAGATCTGACCACCCTTACTTGGTGCCTGCCAGTACCTCAATCATATACAGCTACATGTAGCTACTACTAGTAGCTAGCTGTATACAGTGTTAGCATCAACCCTTTGACACACCTCAACTCTGTTTCTTAAAACTGCCCTAGTAATATACTATCATGTAGATTGTCCACTATCCGGGATTCACAACAGCCCAAAAAAAAAAACCTTGGTACAGGCGCGCGCGGGTGGGTATTCATAGCAGCAACCTAGCTGTAATTCCTTTCAATGTTTTGGCCGACCGCTGAAGGGGGCAAAGACTAGCTAAGGCACACTACCGTGCTGGCACGAGAAATTAGGGGGTACCGTTATCTGTTTTTTCGTCTTGCGGCAATTGTGTTTTTCAAATTTAAATGCTCTACAGTCAAGCACACCCCACACACACACACACCAAGCAAGAGCTGGCTCGATCGAGGTTGGTCTCACGTTCCTCAACTCTGCTCAGACGTGCAAACACAGGTTCTCTCTCTGTCTTTCTGGGGTTTGGCTGCGCACTTTTTGAGCGTCGGTCCGCTGCTCTCTAGATCTGGGTAGGGGAATGAACTCACCTCGAGGGCACTGCGCTGCGCTGCGAAGGGGGAACTAATTACATTGGCGGTGGGCTGGTTCTTGTATGAGCCGAGCTCCGCGAGTACGGATCCAACCAAGCTCATGGTCAAACTCGCAAGCTCAGGTAGGTGCACCCATCGAACTGCCACCCGCTGTAAAACTGCTGAGCGACAGATACACAAGAACGAACGGATGGCGCCAATCCTCCGGGTATAGCTGCATGTCAGGACCGCACAGTGCCCAAGGCTTGTCAAGCCCAAGCCCAAACCCACCGACTGCGTACGTCGACCCGGCAACTCGCCAGCAAGGCACACGACGGAGCATCAGCGGCTCATCCATCCATCCATCCATCCATCCAGCAGGCAGTCAACCACCACCACCATCACCACTACCACACGCAGCAACGCACCCACCCAGCCAGCCAGCCCACAACACCTCCGAGTGACACCCCACGATGCGTGAGCGAGTGACGAACCATGACGCACGATTACCACGGCGGGGTTTCTGAGAAGGGCTTGGGACACTGCAGTTGGGTGGTGGGTGGTGCGGTGTTTGTGTGTGTGGTGTGTACTTTGGTGTTGGGTGTGTGATTTTGGGGGTGGGGTTATTGCGGTGGACGGGAACCTTTTTTTTTTCTTTAATCCATTGAGGACTGTGGCTGTGGCTGGACTGGGTGGGTGGGTGCTGGGCTATGTACGTGTATGTGTAGCTTCACCGGTGCGATGGGGAGCGAGGGGGTGGGGGTGATATCTTTCTAGCTCCATCACTATCGCGAGTGAAACACCATCTCCACCACCACCACCACCAGAAGTGGCGGAAGAGCAAGAAGTAGAAGTAGTAGTAGAAGTAGCAGTGGTAACAACGCCTCGTAAATTACCATCCATCCATCCATCCGTCCACATTGAAAGACATATATGTATGTAATGTAGCTACATGGCAATATAAAACGCATATGATAACGGGAAAAAGGTAAAAGGAAAAAGGTAAAAGGTTACAGGAATGCGCCCAGCGTCTACGTTCGTGCTTACTTGCTGGCTGGCTACTAGGTGTAGCTAAATAGCTAGCTAGCTGCTTGCTCGTGTCTATCGTTTTTTGTTGTAGTAGTGGAAGAATGTACCTACCCACCTACCCACCACCCACCGCCCGCCCCCCACCGCTCCCCACCGCTGTTGTCCAAAAGGAAAGAAAAACACTTGGGAAAATAACAAAGAAGGAAGAGAAGGAAGGGAAAAAAAGAAAAACTAGAACTTGTCCCAATTATCATCATCCCACTCATCCTTCTTCTTCGCGCCCCCCCACCACCATTCACCCCTCCGTGTCCACCGCTCCCCCCACCCCTCCCCCTCTTCACCGCCCCCGTCCCCAACGCACTATGCTGACTCCCCCCCCTCCCCGCCTCCCCCCCTCCCCAAACGAATCCCAAAACGCCCTCCTCTCCTCCGGAATCTGCGCGCCCCCTCCCCCTCTCCCCGCCGCCCCACCACCATCAGCCAGCCTCCCCAGCGACCCCACCCCATCGGTAACCCTCCTCGCCAGCTCGACCTCTGCAATCTTGGCCGCCGTCGGCTGGATCACAGCCTCATTGACCGTCTTTGCGCTGCGCGCCACCTGCGTCGTGAAGAACCCGAACCCTTTTGTCAGCGCGCCCACGGGGTCGCGGCTAAAGTCGTCGAGCGTGGGCACCTCGGAGGCTGGCGCGGCGGCGGGGGTGGGGGAGGAGCCAAAGCCGGAGTATTTTCCGCCCTGCGAGGGGGGCAGGTCGGCGGGGCGGGTGGCGTTGGCGGAGCCGAGGCGCGCAAAGAAGGATTCGTTGCGGTCTTTGGTTGTTGGTGGGGAGGAGGAGGAGGAGGAGAGGGCGGCGGTGGAGAGGGGGGTCGGGGTGGTGGCGCGGGTGGTGGTGGTGGTGGTGGTGCCGGCGGGGCGGAGGGGGCGGGTCCAGGGGGTGTTTGTAACGTCGGCGCTGAGCTGCGGGGGGTTTGTTAGTGCTGGGGAGACGCGGGGGATTGGGGGGGGGGGTGCCTTTTCTTTGTAGTCTTCGCCAAAGGGGCTGCTGTAGAGGTCGGCGATGCTCAAGTCTTTGTGGAAGCCGTCGGAGGCCTCAAAGAACTCTTTGCACTTTGCGTTGCCGCCGCTCTGCATCCGCAGGATCTCGTCGGCTTTGAAGGAGTCCATGGTGATGCTGCGTACAAAGGAGATGTGCACGCCGAGGCCGCGGTGCACGCCGGCGCAGCTAAGGCAGATGAAGATCTGGGAAGGGTTAGGGGCCGGCGCGCTGGGGGAGGGGAGAGGGGAGAGGGGAGGGGCAATCGACGTACGCCAAACTTGGGGCTGGCCCATTGCGGGGCGGGGGCGCCGCAGTCGCAGCAGAGGTTGTTGCCAGGCTTCTTTTGGAGCTCGAGGAGCTGTGGGGGGTTGGGTTAGCTGTGGGTGCTGGGGCAGGGGGGGAGCTAGACAGCTACCTTGCGCCGGGTTTCGGGGTCAATCTCCCACATCTTGGACATGGTGGGACGAGTGAGGGCTGTGAGCGGGTGAGTGTGTGTCTGTGGGCGAGTGAGGGCGGTATGGGATGTACCCGGGGTAGGGGTGTGTGTGTGGGCGAGTGAGTGTGGGCGAGTGAGTGTGGTGAAAGGGGGTCTGTGTGGGCGAGGGAGGCGGTATGGGATGTACCCGGGGTAGGTGTGTTATCCAGTTACCCGGCCTCTCAACAGAACCCACAGCTCTTCTTCACACTTCGCCCGCTCAACACCCCCGAAAACAACACACCACCGCATCATCACCCCCATCACCCCCATCACCCCCATCACCCACAAATAGCACCCCCCACCCCACAACTCCCCAGCAAACAAACAATCCCCCCAACAACAACAACAACAGCACACAATGGACTTTGCCTCCATCCTCGCCCGCGAAATCTCCAAAAAACGCAAAACCCCCGCCGACACCCCTCCCACCCCCACCCCCACCGACACCCCCGCCGCCCAACCACCTCCAAAGAAATACCTAAAACGCTCTCAAGTCGAAGCGCAGCGCCGCGCCGCCTACGAAGCGCAACAATCCGCCCTCGACGCCGAGCGCGCCGCAAAAGCCGCCCAAAAGCGCGCCGCAGAGGAAGCAGAGTTCCAGCGCCGCGAGGCCACAAAGGCAAAAGCCAAAGCGCTCGCCGAGGCGCGGCGCGCAAAGGCGGAGCAGGAGAGCGCCCTGAATGCGCCTGTCGCGGCCGAGGTGGAGCAAGGGGAGGGGGGGGCCCAGGAGATGACGGACGAGGAGGCGGTGGCGGCGCTGCGGGCGTTGGCCGAGCCGGCGAGGGTGTTTGGTGAGGGCGCGGCGGGCCGGGTGAGGAGGTTGAAGAGGTGTCTGGCGGCCGCCGAGGCACGAAAGGAGGCGGAGGCGCCGCCGTTGACGTGGGAGGAGATGATGCTGGATATGAAGAATGTGGGCACGGATGATGCAAAGGTCTATCGCCAGCTGCATGCGTGGTTTGCGCTGGTGCTGAGGGAGTGGGAGATGGCGCTGGAGGCTAGGCCGCAGGCGGTCAAGGAGAGCTTTCAGGGAAGGGCCGCGGCGAGGAGTATGGAGCAGGCCAAGATGTATATGGCCCCGCTGTTTACCCATTTTAGGAATAGGGATTTGAAGAAGGAGTTGTATAGTAAGATTTGTGAGATTGTGGTGGAGGCGCAGGCGAGGAGGTATGTCAAGGCGAATGATCTCTACTTGAGACTGAGTATTGGCAATGCGTAAGTTTTCTCTTTCATCTTGGCTTTATTTCTCGTTTTTGTTTTTTTTTTTGCTGACGGAGGGCGTGTAGTGCCTGGCCCATCGGTGTCACCATGGTGGGTATCCACGAGCGTTCCGCGCGCGAGAAGCTGCATGAGAAGGGCATGGCCGCGCATATCATGAGCGACGAGGTCACGCGAAAGTTCTTGCAGAGCATCAAGCGGTGCTTGTCCTTTTGCCAGACGAGGTGGATCCCGGAGGATCCGCTGCAGATGATGGGGTAGTTTTAGTGGTTGCGGCAGATGCGGCATGAGGAGTGTAATGGATTTTTTTTTATTTTTATGGCTTTTCCTTTTTATTATTATTATTATTATTATTATGGTTTCTTGTGATTTTAGATTTTTTAGCTTTAGCTTTAGCTTCGGGGCATGCATGCATGCATGATATTATGGCCCGGCGGTGCACGTGTCGGTTTGACATGCACGGAAAGGTTTGGGCCCCGTGGAGGGTCAATGGTCAATGGTAGTATTTATCATCTAGGGATGGTTATGAAAACTGAGATATATTCAGGTTTAGGGTTTAGTTGTATAGTATCTGATATTGCCTGCACTGCTATCATTTCCGCTCCCGGGTGATCCTGTTTCCATGTGCACTGTAAGGCAGCTAGCCAGTGAGACAGCGGTAGCGGCAACAGCACCTATGGCATGCTCTACTCTTGTACCTGTATAGATCTGCATGTAGCCAAGAGGTATCCCATGAACCGTAGAGGCCTGAGGTTCCAATTGGGTACTTTGCAACTCCAACCTCGATAAAAACACAAAACAATACATAATCCAGCCCTGTTGACTCATAGCAAAGAAGCGGGAAAGGTTATTAAGAGACCCCAATAACAGCTCCTAATATAGTGCTCACGGACCTGGTGTTGCTGTTGATTTGAGAAGGGTCAAGTGGGACCCAATTGGGTCCTTAACTCGGTTGCTACGGTTGATGGGATATGCACCCCACCCCCCGCGGTTTCTGCTCTCGCGCTCGGCGGCTGTGGGTTCTCTACCTATAGGCCTATGAAAAGTGCTGCAATCACTACATTTGACTTATTAAATTTGTTGCGGCGAATGGTTCTTGCTCCCGTGATTCCTTTCCGTCCACCTAGCTATAGCCAGGGTGGGCAGGGAGGAGCCTTTAGTTTTGTGCTGGGATGAGAAGGGCCTGGTGATGGAGAGGCAGGGCCTGGGTATGCGTTGGGGAAGAGTGGTAAGACTGGACGGGACCGAAACTTTGATTTGCTTGGGCAGCTAGCTGGCGTCGTTGTGGCTTAGCTTGGGCTTGGGCTTGGGCTGGGGCACAACGAGTGATAATCTGTGCACCAATTTGCGTCCCCAATGCATGGCCGCGCTACATGTGTGTATGCAGTCACAGATGCGTGCGTGTGCCGACGGTATGTAGAAAGCCATGTCGGTGGCTTCAGGGACGGTCGATGGAGCATCGGACACGTGGGTGGCTGGCTAGGTGCGCAGCTGGTTGGTATGCATGAATACCGGCTGTTGATCCCGCCTCCTCTGCCGGCCGCTGTTTATCACCAGCTGTGCTGTCTCTGCGGTTAGATCGTAGCCCTGGCGCTGGCCTGGGAGCAACCTGATAGTGCATTGGGGGCTTCTACGGGCTCTGGGCGGGCTTGTTGGTGTTTCCCCTAGCTGTAGGTATACAGGTGGTAGGGATGGAAATACTGATGTTCTTCTATATAGGTAGATGTAGAAGAGCCGGTTTGTGTGCAGTTGGGAGTCGCTTCTGGAAATGAGTGACGATTATGGGTATGCATATATCCGTCCGGGCGGGGACGCTTCGTATCTGGCTTTGGCTGGTGAATGATGCATGCTAATGCTAAACCTCGTGTGAGTATTATAATCACCAATGAGCCAGTCCTGGATGTATTGCTGATGCCTTTGATGGTCTTTGGGTTGGGGCGCTTTGGAGCCCCTTGCCAATACATGTGGTCTGGATTATCGCGCATCTTATCGTACATGCAGGTGTTGCAGCTTGGACTGTCAACGTTTGCGCCGCTCATTAACACACCCATGGACATGTCTAATTAACCTAGCGTTCAGGTCTGGAAGTGGAATGCCTGATGCCTGTCCTCGATGCTTCCAACACACGAATCGCATATAATTCTACAGCAGGCGACAGCAGATACCGTGGCAATCGAACAAAGGCCTTTATGGATGTGTGGTTGGTTGGTTTGTGGACGGAGATGCGACTTTTGTTGTGGATGTTGGTGTACCATGTTCCAACACAGTTGAAGAAATAAAGAGACTACAGTCGATATGAGGATATGGTCGGGACTGAAAATCTGTATTCTTTCAAGGCAATTGTCATGATCGATAAGAAGGAGGTTGCTGTTCTTGTAACTATGCAGTATCACCATGGGAGTCTATTTTATGGACTGACCCACATGGCTTCTGTTATTGTTATCGTTATCAATCATAGATGAGCTAGTATGTTAAAACCTCAATATTGTCGCAATTGCACAACTAAAAACTAAAAACCCAGCTTGAAGCAACAATAAACTCAATTGCTTATATGATTACGAGTATTCAACACCACCACCACCCTCGCCAGCCCTCTACCTCTTCTTCTTCTTCTCCTTCTTCTCCTTCTTCACAACCTCACCCCCCTCCGCCCCCGCCGCCCCCGCCGCCCCCGGCAAGCCCATATCCCTCATCATCTCCCCAAACACATCATCGCTGACCCCACCCCCACTCAACGCCGCACTATGCAGCGGCAACACACTCCCCATCTTCCACCCCCTCGGCGCCTCCGGCGCACTCGGCACCTTTCCATCAAACGGCATCCCCGGAATACGCACCTTCAGCACGTCCTCGGGCGCCGTCGGATGCGCCACCAGCCACTCCCCCACCTTTTGGTACAGCACAAACTTGCTACTCACATCACCTGTCGCCTCGTTCCCCTCGCGCGGCAGCAGCACACGCACCCGCCCGGGGTTGGCCCAGTCCTTTGGGTGCGTCTTGCCGGGCTCAAACACGGTCTTGAGACGCAGCGAGGCGCACGCGTCGACGAGGGCGCGGGCGAGCGGGTTGGGGATTGAGAGGGCGCGCGGGGCGCGGCGGCCGCCGGACCGGCTGCGGCTGCTGTCAAAGTAGACGGGGTAGAGGCAGTGGTAGGATTTGTAGAGTGTGGCGGAGCCGGCGGAGACGTAGTGCGTGGAGGGGTCTGAGGAGGTGGGGAGGAAGGCGGGGTTGAAGGAGGGGGGTTGGTTGGAGGTGGAGGTGGAGGTGGAGGTGGGGTGTAGGGTGGGGCGGTGGTTGGGAGGGTGGGCTTGTTGCGGGGGTCGAAGAGGGAGATGTCCATGTCTTCGGGGTCAGAGTCGGAGACTTCTTCGATCTGGGCGTGGCGGGACATTGTGTGCTTGGGGGGGGGTGGGGGTGGTTCAATTGGGGGTTTGTGATGGCTGTGGGTGGATGTCGATGGAGAGTGGTGTTGAGGTGTCGAGGTGTTGGGCAGAGACGGAGAGTTGTCGTCTGTGGCGGGGGAGAGGCTCAGCGGAAGCTTGGCTGCGTGTGGTTAGGATTCTCTTGGCGGACACATTGCAGCAGCTGCAACTGTGGGATCTGCAAACAGACAGACAGAAAGACAGACAGACAGACAGCTTCACATCGACATCACCCACCGCAAATACTCAACACAACACAATCGCTATACAATAATCCCAACCGCCACCATGACCACTGCCGCCGAAGAACGCGAGCTCCTCCTCAACCCCGTCGTCCCCGAGAACGTCCTCCACAACACAAAGGTACATCCCATCCCATCCATCCACCTACCCGCTCTCAATCCCGCCCGCTCTCAATCCCGCCCCGCTAACATATCCCCTCAGACAGTAACCGACATCCGCTCGCTCACAGGCTCGCTCTTTGGCGTCGCCGCTGGCATCCTCGGGCTCGAGTCCTACTGGGGCTTCATCTTCTACCTTGTCGGCTCGTGCGTGGTCAGTGCGCTTATGGTCGCGCTCAACACCGGCGGCAGGCCTGAGAGGTACTTTAGGGGGAAGAGCGAGGTCTGGACGACGGAGGTGGTGAGTGGGAGTAGTATGGCGGGGTTTATTTTGACGTGGACGCTGTTTTTCGGGCTGTTGAGGGTGTAGGAGCAGTACTGGTGGTGGTGGTGGTGGTGGGTAATACTGTAATAAATATCTGTCAGTCCTGTGTTGAAATGAATCTACGGTTTCTGTCTACTGTTTACTGGGAGTGATGTAATTCCGCACACCAATTTCGTGATAGAAAAGCTGCACCAAGACGATTTCCACCAGTTTGCACCTGTCTGTGGCTGGAGCTGTTGATAGCTGTCATGATCCGGACCAGATCATGGATCAGATTAGATAAGATTGTAGTCACCGTCACCTCTGCTCTGCTGCTGCTGCAACCAACGCGACTTCCCTCGCTCACTCACCTCCGAGACAGACAGACATCATCATCATCATCAACAACACCCCCCCCCCCAAAGACCATCTATTCTATACACACACACCCCCAAGACCATCTATTCTATACACACACACCCCCAAAGACCATCTATTCTATACACACACACACACCCAACACACACGCAATGTCAATCACCGGCGACGTCGTCTCCGCCCCCATCAAGGTCGACCGCAAGACCACAACCCCCTTCCTCCTAAAGCTCTTCTACCGCCAGGGCGGCTTCCACCGGTTTGTCTCTCCCCTCCCTCCCTCCCTCCCTCCCTCCCTCCCTCCCCTCTTCTCGCACACACTACCAACACCCAAACAGCCTCGACGACTTCCGCGCGCGCTCGCAGCCAAACTCGTACGTCACCATCTACACCTGGCGCGACTGCACGCTGTCAGAGCTGTCCATGCTGCTCAGCTCCACGCTGCCCGCGCTGTGTCCGCCGCGCTCGCGCGTCGGCTTCCGCCTCATCTACGCCGACACGCGGTACGGGTCTGCGCGCTACACCAGCAAGGACCTGGGCGCCGTGGTCCCCGGCGGCGACGCGGCGCTGGATAATGTGGGTAGGAAGACGCTGAGTGAGGTGGCGTTTGTGGTGGGGGATTGGATTGATGTGGCGGTGTATCCGGAGGGCCATGGGGGCGTGGGTGTGAGGGGGGGCGGGCGGTGGGGGTTTGGTGGTGTGGGTAGGGGAGGGGAGGGGGTGCCGGTGGGCGAGTGGAGGAGGGGGAGAGGGTGGAGGGGGGGAGGGGCAGGGCGAGGAGGGGGTTTAGAGAGTAAGGGGGTTTGGGTGCGGGGGTTGGCTTTCTTTTACAATCTTTTTTTTTTTTTTTACTGCAGTTCCGTAATGATGGACGAGTGGGCTGTATAGTAGTCAACTAAAAATGCGCTTTTTTGTCTTTTTGTCGTGGCGGGAATTAGTTGGCTCGTAGGATGGAGAATTAAATTACACTTTATTGACATCTCCAATATTCTCCTTCTCTCTCTCTCTCTCTCTCTCTGCTCTGCATGTCTTTGAAATAGTACACAAGTAGCCCCCTATTGTTAGATGATACAGTGCTCAGGTTTGAGTGAAATCCTGGGCTTGTAGTCTCGTACCCGCCAGCGGTATCTAATCATATTACCACTTTGAGGTCTGTAAACCGGCGGGCAACATCAGATATATGGCTTCCGCTCTACAATATCGGCAATAGTCGGCTTGATAAATTGCAGCTGTACTTGCTATACCCCCCCAAGCCCAAGTCTAAATGCCTATTAGAACCTACAGTCCACGCGCCGCTCCCTGGCTACAAGCGTGCGTCGGTGCCTTGTAGGCCGTGGAAGGTGTCCGGCACGGCGGCGGGGTTAGTGGTTGTGGGGGTTTTGTAATGTGTGATGGAGCGTGGTTGATAGTGACACTACAGTAGCAGTGATATGATACGTCCACAGAGATACGGCGAACAATCCACCGGCCCGGCGATCCCGAGGGTAATGATCATCAGTCAATCAATCATTGATTGTGTGTCACGTGAGATTTGCAGCGAGTGATTGGCTGTGACGTGGCTGAGAAGCGTTGGTGGGGGGAGGGAATACTTTCGACAGCAGGAGTATTCTCGGAAACGATTATGGGTAGCATTTTGAAAGGACCCACGGTCGTCATCTCTGGCGTGATTGCTATCCCTAGGAGTTGTACGTATGCTCTTCAAGCCTGTTATTATTATTATTATTATGATAAAGAATTCTGCTCCGTTTATATTATTCACTGGATGGATCCTCTTGCTTAAATACAAAAGGCGATTTCCACTTGTCCTTAATCTCCTTGTGCTTTTCTGGAAATTGAGAATTTGGGTTAGTTTATTGCACACCAGAAGAGCTAGAGCTGAAACTTTGTACATACCCAGCCGAAGCTCCCTGAGCTCCTTCTTTCTGAGCCTTGCCGCTTCTTTTTCTTCGGCCATCTTATCGGCCCAATCCTCTCCCACGCCCATTACAGCTATACACAGAGCATTTAGAATATGGTATACTCATTTCGGGGCGACAATAGGGGGCCAACAAACCTGTTTTGAGCTGCTTAACCGGTCTTGGTTTCGGAAATGGGCCGTAGTACTTATTGGTCTTCATTCCAGGTATTCCGCGGAAACGGACTTGATAGCGAGAGAAATCAGCTCTATGCAATTCTCTTCTTAGTGATAAAGATTGACCTACCGAGTTTATCAAAGGCGACATTAACTAATACTTCGTCCATCACGCCGCCCTGGGGATTTGGTATGTTGTAATCAGCACCCATCTGTACCAGCATTGCTGTTGTTGTCTGGCAGTCATTCTTTAGAGCTAAATGGAGCGCTGTATTCCCTTCATAGTCCTGAATGTCGATTATTCCGTCGCTTCTCTCCAAGAGCATGAAAACCCCCTTGTATTCATCCTTTTCGGCCGCGTGGTGAAGGGGTGTCCTCCCAAGCGCATCCCGGAGATACAAGTTGGGATTCGCCTTCATAAGTAGTGATAGGATAGTCTTCCGCTTGAGTCTTGCTGCGAGGTGGACTGGAGGGGTCTTTGTGCCTTCTGGGGGGTTTACCGTGGCACGCGCATTGAGTAGTAACCTCACAATGACATCGGAATTCCTTCTGATTGCAATGTTAAGTGGTGTTTCTCCATCATCCCTTTGGGTATTCGGGTCGGAACCTGCACGTAGAAGCGCTGGAATAGACAATTTTGCCTTGTGCGCTACGGCAAGCTGAAGAGGCGTGTTTCCTTTATTATCCCGTATCGTTACATCGGCTCCGAATTTTAGTAAAGTCTTTACCGCATTCGCCAGGTTTTGCTGCGCAGCCCGATGGAGTGGCGTCATCCCAGCATAGTTTCGACAATTGATATCGGCATCACCTTGCTCGAGTATTTTCTTGACCTCCTCCTCGTTCCACGGATCAACTGCCCGGTGGAGGAGCCTGTTTCCGGTTTCCTGTGGAACCACAGGTCTTGTGCTTTCCCTCACATATATTGGTGTAGACTCGTCTCCCTCCTCACCCTCACTGGGGACCAGTCTTTTTAGCTTGTCTGGACGCCATACCGGTCGTGCCCAGAGGGAAGGATTGGGGCCTCCAGGTGGTTCAGCGCCTGTCTTGGGGTCGTCCCACACTTGTGGCCGCAATCTTCTTCTTTCCAGGAAGTCTGGAGGATCGAACGCAGACCCATCATTCCATCCTGGGTTTACTTCTTCGGCCCCATGGAACCCTTGGGGCCGGTTCGATGAAGGACTAATCCTTCTGGTCGTCGGCCAATTACGGTGCTCATTTTGTTCGGAATATGGCCGGGAAAGAGAGAGGCCTTTTGGAAAAAGAGCCACTTAGCAGTGAGCAGAGCTACTTCAGCTTCCTTGACTAACCAGGAATAACGTACGATAAAATAATGACGCTCTACTGCGATTTCGTGCCAAGTAGCTGATATTCATGCAATTCATGTTGATTCTGGGACCGAGCGTTTCGAGGTTGCCCATGCTTAAATTTCAAGGTCACGTGCCTCGATTACCCTGCTCAACATTGGCAGAGTCGGAGACGCGTTGGCTCAGGTAGTATGGCTTGCCCCCCTGCCACAATTCTCGCGAACAACAAACTCGCCTGCTGCACAAAGAACTTCATCAGCCATTCCATTTCTCTTCACACCGATTTTTACGCACCTCACGAATAAATAACGACGAAAAAAGATGTCTGGCGACTACGAGACATTCGAAAACATCTACCTTAATCTTGGACAGCCGGGGAGATGTCGGTTCGCCCCGAGCGGGATGGGCTGGAAGCCTTCGAGCGGCGATACCTGGACCCTCCAGAACACAGAGATCAGTAGTGCACAGTGGTCCAGAGCCGCCCGAGGCTACGAAGTGAAGATTTTTACGAGAACGATGGGGATTGTGCAACTTGATGGATTTGAGCCGGATGTAAGGCACCCCCGAGATCTACCTTTACCATTGTGGCCAGGATAGATAAGCATCGTTTCCGGTAAGAGGCTGTTACTAACTTTACCTGTCTTTCCCCGCAGGATCTTGACAGAGTTAAAGATACGTTGAAGACCTACTACAAGGTAAATCTCGAGCACAGGGAGCATGCTCTCAAAGGATGGAACTGGGGAAAGGCCGAATTCTCAAAGCAGGAGCTTTACTTTAATGTCGCCAACAAGCCAGCATTCGAGATTCCATTCTCGGAGGTGTCAAACTCGAATTTGGCTGGTAAGAACGAGGTTGCTGTAGAGTTCGCTACCGCCGATGGAGGCACCGCAGCGACAAACGGGGAAAGCAACAAGAAGAAGAAGAAGATTTCACAGGGCCTAGATCAGCTGGTCGAGATGAGGTTTTATGTTCCAGGAACAGTCAAGAAGGGAGAAGGCGATGAGGGAAGCGATGTGGATGGAGAGGCCGGCGAGGAGATGAGCGCTGCAAACTTGTTCTACGATACCCTGAAGGAGAAGGCAGATATCGGAGAGGTTGCGGGCGATACTTACGCCACCTTCCTGGATATTTTGTTCCTTACACCCAGGTATAATCCATTCCTCCCAATACTTTGTTTATTGGTAGTACTAACTAGTTTATCAGAGGTCGCTACGATATCGATATGTACGAGAACTCTTTCCGTCTTCGTGGCCGAACATACGATTATAAGATTCAATACGACAATGTCAAGCAATTTTTCCAACTGCCTAAACCTGATGATGTTCATCAGATGATTGTCATTGGGCTGGACCCTCCTCTACGCCAAGGTCAAACAAAATACCCTTTCTTGGTGATGCAGTTCAAACGGGAGGAGGATATGGAGTTCGATTTGAACATAACAGAGGAGGTTTTGAAGGAAAAATATGACGGAAAGCTCCAGATGCACTACGAGAACTCTGCACACAACGTCGTATCGCAGATCTTCAGCGGTTTGACCGGAAAGAAAGTCATCAGCCCATCAAGGGATTTCGTCAGTCATCATCAACAGTCTGGCGCAAAATGTTCCCTCAAAGCCAACGAGGGACACTTGTTCTGTCTGGACAAGGCGTTCTTATTTGTGCCCAAGCCTGCAGTTTTCGTTTCATTTGACAGAGTTGCTTATGTCACTATGTCTCGGTATGTTTTGTCTAATAACAGGAATTGCTATGGATGATGGTGCTAACTCGGCTAATAGTGTCGGGGGATCTGTGTCGGCATCTCGGACATTTGATGTTACGGTCACCCTTAAGCAAAGTGATGGTGGTGGAGAGTACCAGTTCAACAACATTAATCGTGAAGAGCAATCATCTCTAGAAGATTTCTTTAAAACCAAGAACCTCCGTATCAAGAACGATCTCGTTGATGATTCAAGCGCCCTTCTCGCTGCTGCTCTCCAAGACGACGACGACGACATGGACGAGGATGTTACCGTCGCCCGTGCTGACCGAGGCTCCGCTGATGAGGATGAAGAGTCTGTCGACGAAGACTTCCAAGCCGAGTCTGAGTCTGATGTTGCTGAAGAATATGATTCCGCCCACGAAAGTAGCGGGTCAGACGATGAAGAAGGCGGCCCAGAAGCCGCCGCTGCTGGTGACGACGATGACGAGGAGATGGAGGATGCACCGAGCGAGACAGAGGCGCCGGCTAAGAAGAAGGCAAAAACCACGAATAAAAATGTTCAAGTGCGGAACTAAAGGGAATTGAACGCCTTTCCGTTGGAAGTTCATTGCTGGGTTCAATTTTTTTTTCTTTTTCTTTTTTTCTTTTTGATACTTGGTGCATTGAATATCCAAATAAAATAGGAAGGAGGTGTGTACCATAACCAAAAAAAAAAAAATAGGCTTTTGCGGTATTTTATGTCTAGGATGGCCGCAAGCACTATATATTATAGTCTAGATGACCTAATTTATTTCTATTTAGATTTGTTGCACCAGTGACCCATATCTTCTTCTTTTTCGTAGCGAGTGATAATATATGACCCAATGAAGAACGACTCTCGTATTGGGCCTATCAATAATAATAATAATGAAAAAAAAAACAGCATGCTGTATACTTGTTCATCCCCATACTGAAGTACGTATTGAGAAAATATCAATTGTCACAAATACACTCTACCGATTACAAACGGGACACATTGTGCAATAATCGACTAGAAATCCTGCGACTAGCCATGGTACGTCAAGTTAACGCCTTCCGAGGGTTATCCTCGTCGCGATTAACATTTGGTCTTTTTATATTCGAGCGACGTATGGGGTATCCTCCGGTACAATCTCTGCATATGTAAATTTTAGAACCATCCATTACTTGTACATATGTGACTTGAGAATATCTGTCAACTTAAAGAGGAAAGAACTTATTTAAGCACTCATCGTCGCCATCACCTCCCAGACTTTTCGGAGTATCTATCGAGACCCAGAAATTAGCCATTCTCGTCAAAGACCAACAAATTCATCGACTTTATCAAACCCTACACACGGTTCTCAAAATGCATTTCACACCTCTGTTCTTCGCATTCCTTTCCCTTTCGATATTCTCTCGCGTCAATTCGTCTGCTCTCCCCCAGGGCGTCTATGAGACTATTGTTCCTCCCGGAGGTATTCCACCCGGATGTCAGTCCACATATGGTGAAAGATTCAACTTTAGGAGTATATATGGCCCAGTCGGATATCCTGGATTCCATCGTATCTGTGCTACCCCTAGGCAGCTACAAATCAGAGTTACCAATGGAATTATGACCGATCAGGTGGGAAGAATTGGTGCCGTCGTTGCCAATAGACAAATCCAGTTTGATGGGCCCCCAGCCCAGTCAGGCTCTGTTTACACCGGAGGATGGTCTGTTTGCGATGATGGAACGTTGGCACTAGGACTACAAAAGTTCTTTTTTGCTTGCGCAAGTGGTACCTGTGAGTAACATTCCATTCGCTTTTTGTTCCATGATTTGTTGCGAGAAATCTGACACTCTTGGGTAGTTTCCAATCTTTACGATCAGAAAATCGCAGAATACTGCAAGCAAGTAGTTTTCCAAATAATGCCTATTGTGGACTGTTAGGGGACGGAAAAGTAACCGACTGGGATTTCGGGAGGACTTCTTCATATGATTGTGACGGGAGGGCGGTTATGGTATCAATAAGTGATTCAGACCTACTTTAATAAGCTGTCATCCGATTGTAAATACTTGGGTCAAAAAAACAAGATTATTAGCTTTCCTATAACTAGGCAGTGGATGTTGTATTTTCAGGAACAATTGCAATGCCACTGTTCCTTGTTTGTGGTGATATTCTCGTGTCGATCCGGATTTTATCCTTATGTATCACCTCTAGCCTCCGTTGCTATTTGTTTCCCCCACAGGGGCCCTGTATTAGTACCGCAGTACTTCCATCTGTACGCGTATGTACATGATACAAGTATTTAGCTATTGGAGGGACTCGATGGCTCAACAAACCATGGAACTCACCGGTTAGAAGAAGAGTGGAAGAGTGGCCGCTCATTTCTCTCGCACCTAGCCTTCTCGATATTTAGTAGAGCATGTGGGGATGTATCCCACACTGGCTGGGCGTCGAGGAGTCTCCTAGGATTGGTAGTACAAGCAAATCTGATGTAGCACAATCATGTCATCGTTGTGTTGGAACCTTAATTACGCCACATGCACATAACCTGATAAGTGGACATTTGTACTCTACTTCTTTTAACCCATGTTCTTAAACTGTGTGAGAACCGCAAAACTCGCTTCGAAATTCCATCGACATTTCTCTACAACTATCATCATGGCATCCACCGACTCGATCACCACTCCGAATGTCCCATCATCAGTGACAAGCAGTCCGCTGCAAGATAATATGATGTGTGGCAAAGTATTCACTGGAGTAACACTGGAAGATATTCCGAAATCAAACATATTCACCTCTAAGCTTCCACGTAATTCCAACGGTATTTTCTCTGAATAACTGTCCATTTTTTGCTAACTTGTGTAGCGGACCCAAAGTTCCCAACCCCCGAGAGCTCGGCCGAGGCTCCAAGGAGAGCTCTTGGTCCTCGTATGGTCAAAGGTGCATTTTACACCTATGTCCGCCCCGAACCATGCGAGCAGCCACCGGAACTACTCGCTACCTCAAAAGCCGCATTCAAAACGCTCGGTATCAATCCTGCCGAGGCTTCCAGGCCCGAATTTGTTCGTTTGATGTCGGGCAATGGTGGTTTTGAGGATAAAATATATCCGTGGGCACAGTGCTACGGTGGTTGGCAATTTGGACAGTGGGCCGGTCAGCTTGGCGATGGCAGGGCAATTTCCTTATTTGAGGCCACAAATCCAGAAACAAAGGAGAGATACGAGTTGCAACTCAAAGGAGCGGGCAAAACTCCATACTCTAGATTTGCCGACGGGCGCGCAGTGCTACGATCTAGTATCCGCGAGTTCATCGCGAGCGAGTATCTCCACAGCATTGGAATACCAACCACGCGTGCTCTCAGTCTTACTCTACTTCCTGGAATCGAAGTCGCAAGGGAGAGGCTGGAGCCATGCGCAGTCGTAGCGAGGTTTGCACAGAGCTGGATTCGAATTGGTACCTTTGATCTGCCCCGAGCGCGAGGCGAGCGAGAAATGTTGAGGCAATTATGTGATTATGTTAGAGATGAGGTTCTGAAGCTTCCACCACACGTAGCAGAAGTGGGAAAGCCGAACAGATACGAAGCTATGTATAGAGAGGTTGTTAGGAGGAATGCAAAAACCGTTGCATGCTGGCAGGTGTATGGCTTTATGAACGGTGTACTCAATACTGACAATACCTCTATTCTCGGACTATCTCTCGACTTCGGGCCATTTGGTTTCATGGATGTAAGCTTTCTCTTATTTTTGTCTCTTTATTTAATACCTACTGAGAACGCCCAGAACTTCGACCCAAGGTACACCCCCAACCATGACGACCATCTGCTACGCTACTCTTATAAAAATCAACCTACAATAATTTGGTGGAATCTTGTTCGTTTTGCCGAATCGACTGCTGAGCTCTTTGGCGCGCTAGATGTCGATGACCCTGTCTTTATCAAATCTGGTGTTCAAAGTCAGCCCGAAGGCGATCTTCTCGTTAAGCGGGCTGAAAAGATTATTGAAGACGTTTCAGAATTATATAAAAAGACCTTTTTAGACGAATACATTCGCCTTATGACAATAAGACTCGGCCTTAAAGAATCTCAAGAGAAAGACATGGATGAACTCTTTACGCCATTATTGGAGCTTATGGAGAAACTCGAACTTGACTATCACCACTTCTACCGTCGCCTCTCAAAACTCCCCGTCCGAAAGATTGTATCAGAACTCTCCCCAGAGTATACTGGACTCGATGTATTTCTCCAAGAAGATGGCTCCCATGGCGGTTATACCCCCCCACAGGCTCGGTCCCAGATTGCTACTTGGCTACAAACATATGCAAAAAGACTAGAAAATGAAGCAAGTGAGGACGATGCTCGAATGGAACGTATGAAGGCTGTTAATCCCGCCTTTGTGCCAAGGAATTGGGTTCTCGACGAAATCATACAGAGGGTGGAGAAGAAGGGTGAACGTGATGTATTGGCTAAGGTTATGGAAATGGTTGAGAGGCCCTACGATGATTGGGAAGATGATGAGGATGGTAAAAGATGGGTGGGAGATGTTCCTATGTCGGAGAGGCAAATACAGTGTAGCTGTAGCAGTTAAAGCGGGGGGCCGTGCGTATTCAATGGAAGGATCGCATGGATTATACGGCCCATTGATTTTATGGGCAGGTACATACACGTAAAATAAAATACATGGCTGTGGTGTTCGTAAACGGATTTCTCCTAAAGGTTGCACAGGAAGTAAATGGAATACTGTATTTTAGCTGCAGTTAAATATTATGACTTTAGAGCATTCGATATTCATCGCTGGTTCTGACACTTTTAAAAATCACCATGGTCATCTTGGACATCGCGTCTATTTGGAACCAATATCCGGGAGATTAATGAAGTCAAACTTAAATGTAACATCCTTATATCCAGTCAGATAACAGCTAACTACGGTTTAGCAAAACGAAAACGAATCAACCCCAGCTTTTTTTTTTATTACATACATTGAACACAAAAGAGAATTTAAGAAACACTGGCTAATGATTATCAATCGCATCGCTACTATGCGGTAATGCTAATGAATATGAAATACTGAACGTACTCAAAGGACAACCATACAAACCCCGTAATGGACAAAAGGGAATGAAGACAGATGATAGAATGGTATAATGGTAAAGAACAAAAAAAAAAACCTATAGCGCCCTTTCTTAAGTTACGCTAGACCGTCACAACGAATAACTCGTCAAGGCAACCTTGAGTATGACCTCGCACTTTAGACCTTGAATCCAAACCCTCCAAAGCCACTCTTCCTCTTGGCGCTTGCGCTTGCCATTCTCCCGTTCAGAGCATTGTGCTGCGGCTTTGCGACTTCCTCCTCCTCACTACTACCACTACTGTCAACAGACGAGTCCGAATCCTCGGAATCGTCATCTTGCGGCGCAGCTGGTTTCTTGGATTTCTGGAGCTTGGTGGGGCTGCTGGCCTTGGGGGTAGAAGTATTACGACCGGATTGGGAGGATTGATGCACTTCTCTAACGTCTGGAATTGGAGCCATCTCCATCGCAGTCAAGCTCTTATACCTCTGGCTTCCATTGATACTCTGGCTCGCACTCAAAGACTGACGTTTACCGTAAGTGTGCCCTTTGAACAGTGTCTTTGCCAATGTGGGCTTATTCTTTCCGGTAGCACTCGAATCGCTTTCAGAGTCGGACCCAGAATCTGTGCTTGATGCTGACGCTTTGGAATCAGAGTCGGACTCAGATTCTGTTTCTTCTATAGCTTTCTGGCCAGATGGAGGCGCCTTTTCGGAGTCGGACCCGGTTTCTTCTACTTGTTTATCAGACATGCTTCGTTTATTGTAGACTGCGACCGCAAACGGCTGTTTTGGAGTAGGTGATGATGAGGCATCAGGCATTTCCACATCTTCCGTTGGTGAAATAGCTTTGGCACTCTTGAGAAGGGCGGTCGCAGTGGCCTTTGTCGCTTCGGCTTCTGAATCGTTGGATTCGGAACCAGTCTCGGACCCCGTCTCTGAACCTGTTTCGGAACCTGTTTCCGGCTCTGGTTCGGGCTCAACTAGCTTTTTCATTGACTGTTTTATAGCTGGCGCCCGTGTCTTCCCATTCAGCTTTGGGTTTGGGGAGGTTGCCCCCCCTGCCACCACCTTTGCTGCCTTTATCGACTCGGTCGATTTAGTCTTAGGCCTAGGTGTCGTCCCATTCGTCACGGGCTCAGATGCCTCATGCGCAGAATCGCTCGTAACTTGAGGGGTCTTTACCCCCGACGACGACGGCGTCTTCCTGGTATTTACCCAATTCGGTGCTTCTTGATTATTGCGTTCATATCCTGGTGGTAGAATTGGCGTCTGTTTTATCGGTATTTGACTGGCCGGAGGTATACTTGTGTCAGCAGTTGTGGCAAATGAAACTCTAGTTGGATGTTTCTTCACCGCCGAGCCTTTAAGGTTACTCCTCATTCCTTGACTAGAAGTAGGAGGAATAGCTGGTTCGCTTTCGCCCAAGGAATTCTGGTTTGGGACCTCCCCTTCCTTCGTTTGCGCAAGTTCCTCGGATGTTTGCCGATTTCTCTTTTCCCGCTCAAGCTTGGCTTTCTCGGCCCTTTCTTTGGCTTTGCGAGTCCTTTCCTCGGCAGCTTCCTTCTTTTTAGCCTCACGCTCGGCTTTTTGTTCCTCAAGACGTTTCTTCTTCTCCAGAGCTTCCCGTTCCTTCTTTTCTTTGGCCGCTTCTTTCTTGGCTTCCGCTTCAGCCCTTTGTTCCTCAAGGCGTTTCTTCTTCCCCAGAGCTTCCCGTTCTTTCTTTTCTTTGGCTGATTCTTTCTTGGCTTCCTCTTGGGCTTTTTCTTTATTCTTTTTCTCTAAAACCTCCTGTTCCCTTTTCTGTTTAGCAGTTTCCTTCCTTTTTCCTTCACGATCAGCCTTCTCTTCTTGAAGACCCATCTCCTCTGCTGTTTCCCGTTCTACTGCTCCCTTGTTTACGGCGGCTCTCGTTGTCCTCTTGGGGGTTGGGTTTTCGCATACAGTCTTTTCCTGGGAAGCCTCAAGGGCCACCACACTGCGGGACTTTCTCAGAACAGTAACAGACAGTGCCGCTTCGGCAGCTTTCAGATCAGCGACCCCCTCATCAGCCTTGTCATTTTCCAGGGTAGCCGCCTTCTCAGCAGCTCTAGTTTTTGCGGCCCGTTCTTGAGCAGCTTTCTCCTGAGAAATCCTCTCTCGCTCAGCTTTCTGTGCCGCTAATTTTTCTTGTGCAACTCTCTTTTTCTCGAGTTTCTGCTTCTCGAGCTTCTCCTTCTCAAACCTCTCCTTTTCAGCTTTCTCTTTCTCGAGCTTCTCGAGCCTTTCCTTTTCAAGCCTTTCTTTCTCGAGCCTCTCTTTCTCAATTCTCTCCTTCTCGAGTCTTTCCTTCTCGAGCCTTTCCTTCTCGAGCCTTTCCTTCTCAAGTCTTTCTTTCTCAATTCTCTCCCTCTCGAGCCTTTCCTTCTCGAGCCTTTCCTTCTCGAGCCTTCCCTTCTCGAGCCTTTCCTTCTCGAGCCTTTCCTTCTCAAGTCTTTCTTTCTCAATTCTCTCCTTCTCGAGCCTTTCCTTCTCGAGCCTCTCTTTCTCAAGCCTTTCCTTCTCAATCCTCGATTTCTCTGCTCGCTCCTTTGCCGCCTTTGCTGCCTTTTGTCTCTGTTCTGCAGCCTTCGCCGCCACCTCCCTAGCTTCTTTATCTTTTCTCTCCTTAGCCTCACGCTCCCTGCTTTCTCTCTCTTCCCTTATTGCCTGTCTCTCGCTTTCACTTTCTTTCTCGGGCTCGTCCTTTTCTCCCTCCATTCCACGCTCCAGTATTTGTTGACTAGATTCGTCATCTGCCCCCTCGGACGCGGTTTCGCTGACGATGCTAGCTTTGCGAGGCCTCTTAGAAGCAGAATTGGGAGTTTGGGTTTTGGGCATGGGCAGAACGTTATCTTCCTCATCCGAGGCAGGGACTGAATAAATGCTAGGCTTTACAATAGATGATACAGGAGTGGCAAAATGGTTTGCTCCCGCGTGACGATCTGCCATTGCCGCGAGTTTTTCGGCAACAGTTTGACGACCTGCTCTTGCCGCAAGTGCCCCCCTCCTTACGCCAAGTTTTTCGGTAGCGGTAGGGGTGTAATGGAGTGGTCCGCCGCTCCTCGGCGGCTGTAAAGGCCGGGAAGTCTCTTGTCCTTTGATATTGCCGGATGATGCATGCCCTTCAGGGAAACCCTTGGTGTGCCCCACGGCATGTAGTTCCGGGCTCGTGGGTACTTGCGAAATCCTCTGCTGGATAGGCTCGGGTGTCTCGGGATCAGATAGGGGATCATGATTTCCAATCGAGGTATTGAAATTTGGGCCTATTTGGTTAGGCTCTGGGGTAGGGATAGACTTGTCATCATGCCTAGGACCTGGAGAAGAGGAATGATATGATTCGAAAGAGTCATTATCCTCATCGCCGGGCACTCCATCATAGTTGTAATCTTCAAACCCGGCCCCAGCTCCCAAGTCCACTAGTGGGTCGGATACTACTTCATTATTCCAGTTTCTGACAGCAAGATTTTCTTCCCTTTCGTCCATACTATCTCCCACCAGAAAATCATTCAGCCTCTGTCTCTTACCTGACCTCTGCCGTCCACTCTCTCGTGAAGGCTGGAGCGATACTGATTGAGAATGGGAAGGTGGCTGTGAATGCGATAGGCCTCTCTCGTTACTCGCTTCCCTCACATCTTCCATCATCCCCGCTGGTCTCAGCCTCTTCCTTCTAGCAAACTGACCTATCCTTAACCCAGATTCCGGTGGGATCGAAGACTCGCGGACCGACGATGCCTGCACCACCCTCACAATTGAGCTCAAAGTATCAGAGGCTTTATCTGAAAACACATCCTCAACCGTATACGACAAGTCCAAGTCATTTTGGGCGGAATCCTGCAATCTGTCGATTCTCAAGGGCCTGGGGAGAAAGAAAGAAGAATTTTTCTGTTAAAAAGAGCCCGACGATCCAAGTTTATAGATCATGAATAGGTAGAGAATAAAGGCGAGAGGAACCTACGGGCGGTGTGGATAGAGCCTTCTATAGCGATTCGTAATTGAGCTTGTCAAATCCTCAAGTGAGAGTGATGGCAGTGCGACTTCAAGGAATGTAGATACCGGCGTTGCGCTCGGAGCGGCGTTCGCTGGGATGATGTGCACTTGCAGACGCATCCTTGCGGATTCGAGACGGGGCGGGGGTTGAAGCAAGTGAGAATAGATTGCGCGTCAACAGATTGCAAGATAAAGGGGAATTGACCTCAGAGATGGATGTGTTGTTGGGTGATCTTCCCAACGGAATGTGTGGTGGGGTTAAGTTTTGGGAGTGCAACGCGAGACAAAAGTCGTTGGCTAGGTTGTCGCGACTTTTTTTTTTTGTGTGTGTGGGCGGTGTGTGGTTAGATTAGATCTGATTAGATCCGTGTCCTAGATAGGTATCATGCACTGTCGTTCACGATACTGGGTGATGGCGGACAGGGCCAAAAGGAGACAGCCAAGCCAGATTTTAGCCAATACCCAGTATCCGCCAATACCCCGTGAACGACGGTACCTAAACCCAACCAGACATGTGTAGTGAAAAGGATCCTAAGAGTTAACTGAGGCGCAAACTTGCGGTGGTTACTTTTTTTGGGTAGAAATATGGTTTTCCAGATAAAAATTCATTTTCAAGCCAGTTCCATTGTTTTCCCCGCTTGTGAGCTTAAGAGGAATGAAACATGGATTATCACTCGATAAACCATGGATAAATGGAGGTTAGTCGGGCGCGACATTTGACCCCGAAATGATACTGGTAAGATACAATCAGATGGCAAATAGTCGTTTCCGATTTAAGTTTAAGGCACTACTTACTTAATCATTCCATGATGTCACCAATACTCATTCGCCCGAAGGAGAAGTTGATACAACATGCAACTCGTATCAGCTTGCAGCTTAATTGTGTCTATATCAATTGATCAAAAAAAGATTGGAAAAACGAACTGATAGGAATCTTGTTATAGTATTGAATATAGCAATTCTGTGATGAGAGAAGAATGCTTGTCTAAACATTTAGATAGATCTAAGGACGGCTTGAACGCACGAACATCTTGAAGATGTCGGCCTGAACGGTTCATTCTGACAGACAGGGGCAAATATAAAAATAAAATCAAAATAGAGAAGAAAAAAACCCCGATACCCACACGCTGCCCTCTCCCCCGCAAAAGCGATGTCTCTCAACCCCACATCAATTGCGTCAATACCATCTGAGGCCTCGATCAATCTACGCTCAATTCACGTCACTCAAAACATCCCGTGTTTCTAGCAGGAGCATACCAGAGATCTTTCTACTCTAGAAGCAAACGATGGAGGTTGCCCCGTCGCCCTCAGCCGCCCCACGTAATCCATAGCACCCTATGACGTTATGTTTACCTCTAGAAAGCTGATATAAGATTCGCTGCCACATGGACATCTCTGAAGGATAAAGACTCTTCTTCGACTTATCGCCCCATCCACCATGTCTGCACTATTCAACCAACGCACTCTTCGATCATTCACCCGACTTTCAAAAATTTCACCACAAACAACAAGGACTTTCCGTCTCTCAGCTATCGCAATGGAACAGAAATACAAGGAAGGCCAGAAGGTTGAATACCATCCTATCGGTGGTGAGTAGTTCTTCTCAATTGAGTGTATTACTTATGCTGGTGATAACAAATTGGCTTTAGGACCCCATGGAACTTCTACCAGTACCGGAAAGATCGTACGAGTCCTCACTCACCCCGATGCCGCTGGCTCCACTGGAAACACCGTGAAGGCATCCGAATCAGATCCCCGTTACGAGGTATTTATCACTCCCTCTTCTCAACTTCCTTTCTCGGGATGACTAACTCATGATCATGGCAAAATAGATCCAAAACGACAACACGGGAAAAACCTCGGCGGTGAAGGAGAATAACATTGAGCGGGTGCTTTAAATATCTCTTTAAAAGTAATCAATCGCATTGGTAGTCTAGGAGGAAAACAATAAATTACCAGTGTTTATTCTCGCTTGATGTGAATTGAATTCTAAACTGAAAACGTTTTGCGTGATTGTGAAATTGTGGTGTGATTCACGGTTAAGGAACTACGAGGCTCTCCCATAAATGATGCATATAGCCGCTCACTCGATTTAGTCGATTGAAATACCTATAGCTACATGTACATACATGTACGTATACGTATACTTTAACTTTAAATGTATCGATGCATATTCTTATGCGTCCAGGGTTTCCTCCCTTTCTCAATGAATGATTTGTCGGCCAAGTCTTCCTAAAATCTCATGTTTGAAGGGAAATGATCAAACTTACTACTTATTTGAACTCAACCTTGTGGTTCGTTTTCCCCGTGTTCAAACAGCCGAAGCGAGAGATAGTCGTACTTCAAATTATGGTCGAGAACAGCGAGTAAAGCCCCCGCAAGGGGTGAGGCACCCCGTTCTCTCTCCGAGGGGTACCCCATGAAATATATCTCTATTAAATAACTATTTAAATTCCACCATAACTCCCAACATCTTCCACTATCTCTACCACCTTACCATCCTCCACCGTTTCGAAAAACGGCGAACACAGCGCCGTCTGCTGTATATCACCGGGCTCCTTCCACCTCACACCCTCCTTCGCCCACATCCACCTCACATAGACCCTCAACTCCTTATCCATCGGAACCACACTCCTCCACTCTTCCTGCCCAACCTCCACTCTCTCGCCTGCCGCCCTCCGAAACTCATCTCTGCAAAAGATACGCCAGCTATCCAGCGCATATGCGCCCACGCCTGGTAAATGCGCGATCTCCCAGCAACGACCCTGCTCCACACCGTTATTGGGAAGCAGTGAGGAGGGGAAGGGCTTGGTGTCGCGTGGGGGATAGTTATACTTTTTGGTGGCCTGGCCGAAGATTGGTGGAGTCGTGAGCCAGGTTGTGGCGAGGTTGTGAAGGCGTGTGGCGCGGATATTGTAGAGGCCGAGGGGCTGCAAGAATGTACTGATTTTGGTGAGGGGGGCGAGGGAGAGGGCATGTGGAGTAGGGTAGTCGCGGAGGAATTGACGGAGGAGGGGAATGGCGACGGCTGTGGGTTGGGAGGGTTAGTTCATGATTTATTAAATTCGAAGGTCTCAGAAAATGTGTATACTAACACCCCCGGGTTCGGTTTAGAAAGGCTGTTCCTACGATTAGATGGAACTACGGCGAGGTAAGAAGGCTTTTTCTTGTAAGATGTTCGTTCTAGTTTGGAGGATATACTTACAGCATCTCCTTTGAGCTCTTCCTGGATCAGACCGAATCTGTCTGAGCTCAGCGGCGGCCAGATTGCGGTTGATATACCGGCTTGAATTCGTCGAACAGTTTTCTTCCTTTCCTTTCGCTCTTGTTTTTCTACTGACGCTGTTTCCTCTCTAGTCTGCCGCTTTCTTCGATTCTTTTCCCCTTTTCCTTCTGGCTCTTCTTCGCTCTGCTCTATATATGATACAACCTTTGCCCTTAAGTGGGTCCTCCTTGGCTTCGATATCGAAGCCTGCTCCTGCTCGGCACTATCTATAATCGCCTTAGACGGGTCATTAATCTGGCTCATCAGTATCTCCTCCGGCGCATTTTCAGACTTGATATCAAAATGCGGACTGGCCGATTTCGTCTTTTTAGATCCTGTTTTTCTCGTCACGGGCGGATGTTCGGTTTTGGTTTCGAAATGAGGGCTTGTCGATTTTGATTTCCTGGCTTTCTTAGCCCGGGTTTCTTGGGGTATATTTTCTGTTATTGTTTCGAGCGGGGCTTTGGTCCGGGTGTCGAGGCGGGGGCTTTCGACTTTTGGCTTTTTGACCCTCTTGATTCCTGATGTTTCGCTTTTTTTATGTCTGGGTTTTGTTCTCCGTGACTTGGATATTAGTGCGGTTTGGTCGGCAGTGTTTGCCACTGTTTCTCTTGAGTTTGATTTTTGGACCCCTACCTTCCCCGCTCCTCTTTTAGGCTGGTGAAGAGCTTCAGGCTCGGCTTTGAAGTGCGGGCTCGTCGCTTTTGATTTCTTGGTCCTTTTGGTACCTATAGGCTTTCTCTTCTTTTTGCGCGGCGATGAAGTAGACCCAGTTATTGCTGACTCTTCGGGCTTATCCTCAATCCGAACAGTCGGAATTTCCGCAGGTGTACCTTCAACACTAACGCCCGCCTTTCCACCCTCTTTCAACTGGGCATCTCGCTCTCCTTCAGCTAAACCCTTGCCTTTCTGGCTTAGTACTACAGTATCCTCGGGTCTGATATCGAAGTGTGGACTTGAAGTTTTCGACCTCTTCTTTTTTCCAGAGTATTCTCTCCTCTTGGCCCTTTCTTCCCGCCTCCTCTTCCGTGCACTTCGCCGGAGCTCATTCTTAAGCTTTGTGGGTGTGCAAGGGCCCTCTTCGCTAGTATCAACAATGTTCTTTGCGGGAGTCGTGCGCTTCTTCATTGCTGGCTGTTTGCCTGTTTCTCTTGCTCCGGGGCCGGTCTTGGGCTTTGGTAGCTAAGCTGAGGTAAAGTAATGATATACATTCATCTCAGGCCAAGACAGCAACAACGGGATGACGTCATGGCTTTGGTACTTGCTCCATCTACCTCCAATATGGCGATCAGATCTCCATACTAAGAGATTCACAAGTGTTCCATACAAGGTAGGCCGTTTCAAACAAACGGAGAAGTATGCAGTAGGTAAGCCTGGTGCTTGAGTGAGATCAACTGCTGTGGACGTCGTTTGTCGTGTTATCTGGTTATACATACATACGTAAACGCACACCCTGGGTACAGATTAGATTAGATAAGATCTAGATGTACCAAGTACATGTATGTACCTACATGTTAATAGGGTTAGGGTTGTGCTATTATACACTCAGCACGCTGTAGAGGAGGACACGAGCTTCTAAAGTGTTCTGACTATAGCTGGTTATTTTCTTCGTTTATCATGGAAGCTACATACCTACACTGCTAGACTGAATAAATACATATTAATAAAGGAATCACACCGCACCCGCACCTGATTGCGGGTTAATTCAAACACGTGATCGATGCCTATCCAGTAATTCAAGTCTTTGTTCGCTCCAAGGTTATGCCCGAATAGGACGGCTAGAGCCTATATTACTCCAGAACCTATACATACATGTAATAGCTAGAGCGTCTGGGTCGCGAAATTGATCATATGCAGCTCCAAGATACGGTTACAAGGAGTGTGGTAATCAATATAATAGCTAGTACCGTTGAGTTTTTGGGGTACAAAGAGAACAAAGCAGCCGTCCACAAACAAAGAGTCCTCTCTCTCGACCGCCTAACAGGACTCTAAGACAAAGACATGCTTTGTTATTCTTGGCAGTTTTATACATATGTTGGGTTCATAAGATGCTAGATGGGAGGACGGGCCGTTTTCTGGACATCATGCCCAGGTCTGAACCACGATAAATACCAAAAGACACGTAACAATTATCAATCTCGACAGGCCAGAGAAAATAAATTCGTTATACATAAACGTTCTAACTATTCAGTGAGAGAGAGAATATGGATGCAATAGACCCCTTCGGCTTTGGGCGTACTTATGACCAAAGAAGGAGAGTAGATCGGACTGGCCTGCCTGATCCCAGACGATCGCGAACATATGCGAGTCATCGTGGACTACACCGCGATAAACCCATCTCTTATGGTCCCCACAGCCGTAATGATACCCTTGGTAACGATGGTGATAGTGATAGCGATATTCATGATCAGGTCGAAGGCGGGAACTCCCGTATTTTCCATGTTCTTTTGAAATTTGACCTTCTGGACAGTATAGTAGCTAATATACCTTCCTCCGCAGATAACTACATGTACCCCGAAGCTTTTGTCCGAAACCAATCACGACTGAATAGGTGCTTCAAACAGTGGAACGTCAGCTTTGAAGATCCCGAGAATTTCTGTGCCACACTTGTGCCCCTTCTGGTCACATTCCAGACACTTTTAAACTTAGGTGGCCAGGAACGTGCAAACGCCTATAATGACACGACAAACTGCATAACACTGCACGACTTTTTAATCGAGATAAAGAATCATCCTGACCATAGTCGCCGACACGATGCTAGGATTATTCTTGATGAAATTGATAACCGGATTAAAGGGTACCAATGGAGAAGGCTTACGCCGACTCCAGCGATACCACCACCGCAATATATAGTACCCAGTACTGAGAGACAGTTTAGATTCGATCCATCACTTGCAGAGATCGAAAATCTATGGAGTAGCAGCGCAGTTTTCCAGAAAATCCCATTTACTGCCGGGGGACCAGGGCAGATCGCACCGAGAATTGCAGGCCTACGACGTCCTCCCCCAGCATTAAAGCCTCGACACATTAATATACCAGACACCCCATTTATCCCGCTTGTTAATGAAGTATGGACTGCCAATCTAGAGTCCCGGGTAGATAATACGTCTATAACAGCCGAAGCTGGTTTGAATACCTTGATGAGCTTTGGAGAACTTTCGGACGTTCTAGGTCGGCCAGGTCCTGAAATATATTTGCATGACTCACCACTGCATGATACATATATTCCTATGCCTGAAGGCTGTCGGTTCTTGAGGGATCCTGTGGTAGATGGAACAGATCCTGAACTACAGAACATGGACATTTGGCCAGATTTGGAAATCATTGATGAAAGGGTTGCGCCAGACAATGATCCACTGTCACGGGTTGGAAGATATCACTATCTTTATATCCTATTTTCTCGAGTTCGTGAACTGGTTACACAGCCAAGGGTTGCAAGGAAATTTGCGATTGTGTTTCGGGCACCCCCTGGTACCTATGGCCCTTATAGTAATGAGGAGCTGGTCAATGAGCTTCCGCCAACCAATGACGAAAGTCGGTTTTCAAAGTCCTTTTGTTTTCCATTTAACATACCGATGGAGGAGTAGTTATTTCTTGTGCTAACCCATATATTGTAAACAGTCGGACTGGTGATATTTTGGTTCTCGAGATTATTTCCTCCGGTCCATATAACTCGAGACTTACCACCTAATGTTTACGGCAGTCAACCTCGAGGGCGCGGTCTTGAGCATGTAAATATCAACGCTAAACTAATGGATGCCATCGAAACTCATCGACAGGATATGGAAGTAGGCCACCTACTTCTATTAACGTTCCAAACTCTTGTTCACGAACTTGCACATTGGTTATATGCGAGGGTAGGTACATGTAGTGTCCCGCATTATCTTTCTCAAGGGACGTTTAATTGAAACCATGAAAAAAACAGATATGGTATCGACCTGAACCCCATGGCCCGGAAGTTTTTGTACGATCACTCCGGAATGTTAGGCAGCGTAATATCACCATACGATATGGCCGGGCGGAAATTTGGCCTGGAAGCGTCTATCTCACACCACGGAAAATGCGCTTCTTCATACACCCGCACCAGGAGTTTTATGACCATCCAGACTATCGATGGCGGCAATTCCCTCGCTATCGTGGTGAGATGGGAACGATGATCGAGTGGATGGTATTTGGTTATGAGCTTGATCTGCCACCACCACTGGGTACAATGGAGGGTCTTGAAAGATATCTTTCGGTCCTCTTCTACGGTTCTTCGCCCGGGCAAAATGTCGAAAACCAAGTCCAATTCACGGCTTATGGGGCCGGTAGACTTCTTCAAGCCCACAGTCAAACTTGGACTCACAGAAACCCTACCGAAGTACTCGCATTAGCAACCTTCTTGAGGACGGAAGCAGCCTTACAAACAGTGCCACCGGAAGATGGTCAATTGCCAATAGCCCCAAGGTTGGAACTTGAAGATTGCCTGAGTACTCGCAACCATGTTGATAAATACGATGCAGATGAATTGCACATAGCTGGAAATATTGGGGAGAATGGGACATACCGTAGGGCTGTTCAATACATTTGTAAAGAGAGGCGAGAGACTGCGCACAAAAGGAGAGGGCAGCCCAACGAATATGGATGTATCGCCCCTTCAGAGCGTATACCGCCACCGCCTCCCCCATCAATTTCGAACGGATATCCGACTCTTGCAAACAGATATCTATCCTTGAGCAATATCACATTCTTCATATTAGCGTATTCTTCTTACTTTTACAACTACAAGATCGGCCTAGTTTCTATCTCTATCAATGTTCCTTCCTACATCCCCAACATCACCGTACACGAGCTTTTAAGTATTACGGTCGCTATCTCTGTATATCTGAGTTTCTTATTGGAGCGTCGGTTTCTAAAACTCGCCGTTCCTACTATCATATCATTAAATGCGCGTCTTTTGAACATTCTGAGGCTCATGCCCATCATTCCCGGTGCGCCTCCTGCTCCCGGTACACCAGCTGTAGCTTGATGAATTCAACTGGAAGATTTTAGCTAGTTAGAGGAGGGGAGTACGGTGATTGGATTAATCAAATATCGTACGTACATGTACTTTAGTTACATTGTAATAATTTATCGGGGTAATATAGCCCGATCAAAATGCATGCCAAATTCTGTATCAGCAGAGAAACTGTGTAGATGTTATCACTTGACCGACTATGAATTGGGTAACGCCTCTGGGTGGAGACATTTTCACATTGCGAACGATCGACATGGTGATGAGCAGGGCAGGGATCTTCTTCTTCTATGGGCGAGAGTGATATGTGATGACGCTGACGCTTGTTTCCGAATAACGGCACTTAAGCGAGCAAGCGATTTCATCCTTGTAGCCCAGTATGTAGTTAGTACATAAGCGCGCGCAAGTAATCAAGTAACCAAGCCCATATTACCGTATCCGGCTAAAGCCTGTAATACCCCCAACCCAGGCACGGCTTGATTAGTAGATATGAGATTAGTAATTCCAAACTATCTCTCCCATTGGTGCATACAGGTACTAAATTACAAAGAGTGTAAAAAGAAGTCCCTAGAAAGAAAGGACAGAGTAGTATCGGACTACATGTAGTTAGGATATATTTGAAATCAGGGTTTGGTGTGTGTGTGAAGTCAATGTGGGGCTCGTTGTTGTATAAATACCTATTGCTTCTGCTTCAATTCTTCAGATATCAATTCGCATCAACCAACATTCAGAACCACATCTTCAACGCCGTCATAACCGCCTTCAAAAGTCAAAATGCCTTCTTACGTCGTTACCGGAGCAGCTCGCGGAATCGGGGTAAGCTATCCATAACCCCCCACTACTATTTCATACGCAAACTAACCGGCCATCTTTTCTACCCCCCAGCATGAATTCGTCAAGCAGCTCGTGAGTCCCGCGACCCGCCCCCCACAAGGATATGATACTGATTATATATAATGTTAGAGTGCAAACGCAAACAATACTGTTTTTGCTCTGGTCCGCAACAAGGCCACCTCGCAGAAAGTAGAGGCACTAGCAAGACCCAATATCCATCTTATCGAAGCGGATGTCACCAACTATGCCGCTGTCAAGGTATGCAGTACTTTAGCGCTGCGAACTATACCTCTACCCGGTCAAAAGCTAAAATAGGAGTGGAATAACATAGGCTGCTGCAAAGGAGGTTTCGGATATTACAGGAGGGACACTAGACGTCTTGATCCACAACGCAGCCGTTATCGATCCCGAAGGCGCACTATTCGTTCTTTCGGAATAGTAAGAAACTCTCTCCTCTTTTATAAAAGTTAGACTTGCTGACGTACTATCAAGCACGGATGATTCCCAGGTTGAGCACTTTACCAAGACTGTCTGTCCCCTAGTGCATACCTCTCACAAAATCTCTTCTTCCCTGCTAACAATCCGTTCCAGTTCCAAACTAATACCCTCGGTGCCCTTCATGCGGCCAATAGCTTCCTCTCTCTCCTCTCCGCCGGCACCACTCGTAAAGCCATCCTGATATCATCAGGCATCGCCTCCCAGCAATTGAACGAAAACGCCGGAATCGCCACACACGTTCCATACATAGTCTCCAAAACTGCCGCAAACACTTTGTGGTGGAAGTACGCTATCGAGTTCAAAGATCGGGGTTTCACATTCCTAGCGATGAGCCCTGGGTATGTTGATTCTGGATCTGGTCCTGGCGACGAGAAGGAGCAAGAGGGGGTTAGGAAGTTTGAGGCTGCAATTAAGGGCTTGGTGCCAAACTTTAAGGGGAAGATCACGATGGAGGAGTCTGTGAGGGATCAGCTAGAGACTATTGGGAGGGTGGGGCCGGAGTATAGTGGGAAGTTTGTATCGCAGTGGGGGAGCCAGGAGTGGCTTTAGAAGCATGTATTAGTTAGGGGTGCAGTCCGATTTAAGGGTGGATTTTCAATAGCAATTGTTTTTATATTTGGTGAAAATGTCTAGTCTTGCGCCACTCGCCAAGCCTTACGAGTGAGAACCTAAGATTGTGCTGCCTAACCTCTGATTCAATGAAACGAATATAGTAAACCCTTTATATTTCGACAAATACAGAATGAGATAATTTCTTGACACTAAAAATCACGCTATATAATCACTTAAAACACTTCTCAATGATCTACTACTATGTAATTACTAACAACTATATATAGCTTTCATGATCATTACTCTAGATCTTCTTATTATTAACTCGATTATTGTTGCTCGATATATAATGATTTAACTTGGTGATTCCGGGTCTACAGCTAGTACAGAACATCACAGATGTAAAGCGCCCGAGAAGAAGATGATTATGTTTATTTTTTATTTTTACTATATAATTTTTTGCCTCCTATTTTTTCTAACAGTACACATATAATGCCAATCTTGGCACTAGTAGTAGGAGGGGGGTCGCATCGAGTATTACGGTTAGTTTCGATGCGATTTTCTGTCGAAGTATGAACTCAGTAGCAACCGATTCCCCTGCCGCCGGAGCACGAAAGTAATTGGTGCCGAATAGAGTGATGTCCCGCATGGGCCCGACTTAATGGCCACCACAAACTGCCAAATACGAGATTTCAAATGTGTATATAGTCGGGTTTCTTATGTTTCATTATTTATTATTTATCAAAGCTCCATGGCCATGGGACGTGTGGGGAAGTCCGGAGGACCTGTAGTATGTCTGAATAATTAAATTCTAGTACTATAGAATAGAGTAAGAGGTTTAAGAATAGTACGTCTTCTACTTTTATGTGATACTGACAGCTACATACATGCAGCTATGTAGCCAGAATCGTCCAAAACAGATATTGGATGATATAATACGGCATGGGTGAAGAACATTAAGGACGTTCAGCGATTATGTACTTTAAAAACTCGACATGAACTTGAACGCAAACTCTACTAGGCGTGGAAATGCATCAATTGATGCATTATTCACACAACGAAAGGCAGGAAAAGACAGAAATGATATATTAACACGGGATGTTGTTGGGAAATGCATCCAGGGATGCATTTCCTGATACCTTTACATTGAGATACACCTTTCCTGATGCCTTTCCCACACTACTTGGCACACTCCTGTCAGGAGTTGTTGGGCACATTTGTTGTCATGGATTAGTCAGCTGGGCACGTGACGACGTGTACAATCCTTTTGCAAAGGTGTCCGCAGTGGGACTACCTCTTAGCTAGCTTGTATTTTCTTCTTTCTTCTCTTCATCATCATCATTGTCGTCGTCGTCAATGAAGTTTTCTTCTCTCTGTCTATAAAATAAGATTTTATTCATTTTGTCGTTCGGATCGTTGTGAAGCCGAATACAAAAAAGGAACGAAATAAACAGAGACACTGAACACAATAAAATAACCCGGCCAACAGCGTTGGATACTACTTGTTTATAAGTAATTATGGTCTAGGTGATATATAATAAGCAAGGTTGATGATAATATATACTAGCTAGCTTAGTGCAATAACAAGCAGAGGTTCGATCCATGAGGTACTCTTTTATTCTTTTTTCTCTTAGGAAAGGGGAAATGTGCTTTGTTTCCCTTAAAGCACATTTACTGATGCATTTACTGATGCGTTTACTGGTTCGTTTCCTGATGCATTTAATGATTCGTTTCTCGATGCATTTCCCATAGAAAATATTGCCTCACATTATCTGTGTAAGTCGATATTCATTTCCCCACGACTTTACTAACGAATCTAACCCATACAAAATTTGATCCATTTGCAGATGCATTTCTACGCCTCCTAGAGAAATCACCTGCGTATATGCATCGAGAAACGATAATTAGCGGAACCACTAAAGACGCCACGAACATCGCAATATGCAAATCGTAATAGGCGCAGTGGTAATCAATGATAGTGATAGTCATAGTAATTATAAAATGTATGGGGAACTGAAGAGATTGTTTAAAACCCCATGTTTGAGAACTTGTAACAATGGCAACAGGAACACGCTCATAACTTATCACTCGCACCAGTTAACGTATGATTGGCGCCTTTCCAATCTGGGGTTGATGCGTGGAGAGCTTGTTTTATTGTAATAGTTGGTCAGTTTATTAAAATTTGCCCCAATCAACGTGATCGTTAACGCGTTGATATGATAAGTGTAACCACACTGGTACCAATTCCACTTACAGACATTGATTGGTATCAATAAATCGATCCAAAAGATTGAGCCGAAGTGTAGAAAAACAAGGATCCTTGTATACGCTCCCAGTTTGAGGTTTGAGTGGTTATGAACCACGTATTAAATATTTTTGTTTTGTTTTGTTCCGTAGACTCAAGCTGGCGTCGCAAACCATCTTGCTATGCACAACACATTCACGGCGTCGCAAAAACTTAATGGTGATCAAACATAGATCATTACTCGTTTGTATTGATCATAGCATGTGTATCGTGCCCGAATCTCATCCAATCACTCCAAATATAATCACAGAACAAAGTAAAGAAGAAGAAAATCCATACCAAATAACCAAGCAGCCAACCAACCATCAAAAACACCTGCAAACAGTAACAGTATAACGCAGAAAAAACGAAGTAAAGATAAACTTGTTAACAGGCTCAAGTAGGAATCCAAGGCAGGGTGTAGAAGTGTAAATAATCAGGATCGAAGAAAGGGTACGGGTGTAACGTGAGAAAGCATCAAGCGTCAAAAAAAAAGGGTGGGCTATCGAAGCGGCAGTAAAATATTTGCAGGTTCTGATTTGCCGATCAGAACGCCGAGTATTAGAATAGAGGGGGCATCGAAACAGGACATATTAGAAAATGATAAAAAGAAATCTAGGAAGGGAAGAAGGGTGGGGTGATTATCTGAAAAGGGAAGGCGTGTTACCCAGGTTGTACATGTTACAGCCGAAGTTTACGAATGATGAAGCCAATATGCATACGTGAAAGTGAAGAAAGCTATAGTTAAAGGAAAAAATAAGGTCAGGGTCAATCATGAGACGATGCAGCTTTTTGGTTTTCTCAATACTTTCTCCTTTTTTTCTCTGTTCTCTTTTCCGTCAACTTGAAGCTTATCCTTGTCCGGATTAAATGAAAATTCGTTCAACTCTTCATCTTGTTCTTCTTCGTTTTCCTACCACATCCCTAACTTAGTTTATGTGCCGCAGTCGCACCCAATTAGGACTAATGAAAAGGGGGTGATAAAAATACCGTCACTTCTCCAGACCTCGCTGACAACGGTTCTGGCCACATTTCTGGCACCGGTCGAGCTCGTATCCTACTTAGTCGCTTTTGGTTTTGGAATTCAAGCTCCTTCTCAGGTGTATCCTTTGATCCACGAGTCCGTGGACGGCTAAGAAGTCGCTGAGAGATTGTACGGCCCACTTTCACAGTTGGTGGAAACTCCTGGTTCTCTTCTGTTACGATAATTGTAGGGGTTGTGGGAGTTGTTTTGCGTTTATCAGTTCTTGAGTGATGGCGCTTCGGAATTGGTTTTTTTGATGTTTGAGAGGGACGTTTTGATCTACGTATATCAATTGCAGTGAGGGTAGAATCTGAGGGAGGCGCTGGTAGTGGTTTGTTGATGTTCGCGGATATTTTGGGACACTATTTGTAGAAATTAGTGGAGAGCTCGTACAAATAGAATTCGGGGTAAAATCTCACCGATTTTTTGCTTGCCACCACTATCGAATCCTGTATAAGAGGCATAAACTTTAGCATCTAACCACATTCAGAAGTACCTTCATGACTTTTCTTGAATACTATGGAGGATAAAATCTTACTTTGTTCCTCCTAGATGCTTCACCTGTCCTCTGCTCGATCTCCCGAACCACACGTCGCAGTTGGCCGATATCCTCCTTCAATCCTGCACCTTTCGTCTGCAACCCCACCAGGCCCGTAAACCATTGTTCAACGTTGACGGTCATCGCAGTATAAACCCGTATTAGATCCGTATTTTTCCATCCCTTTTTGAGACTCAACAGGTATTTCGCCAGCTCATCTACCGCACTGAGCCCTTCTCGCACATCCACTAAAGCGCTCTTCATAGCCACTGTAGTCCGCGATATCACATATTCAACATTTTCATTCCCTTTGACGATTTCTAGCCGGAATTCGCGATCGCCCAACATTTGGTCAAAGACATCGGATGCGCGGCCAGTATCTATCGGGACCCGCAGGTGCTTTAGCCTTTGTCTGATGTCTGACTTTGCCATCTCAAAATCATTTGTGGTCGAAGAGACAAAAAAGTCCATATCATTTACATGCGACTGGAGTATTCGCACCACCTCCGGGTCAGATTTGGCGAGCCGTGCATGCAGCAGGTGAATTCCGAAGGCGATTTGCGACACGAGTTTAAGGAGCCTGTGGTGTTCCGAGTGGCGGTGACCTTGCCGAGAGTGAGAGCCTTGAGAGGAAGAAGACGAATAACCCGCTCCGGAGGAGCTGCTCGCACTTGCACTTGTACCTGCATCTTCTTCGAGATCGAGAATGGATTCTTCAAAGGCGGCCTGCATGGATGGTACAGGATGCCGGGGTGCAGGTGAGATACCACCATAATCACTGCCGTTTTTGCTGCTATGGGACGTCATGGAATGAAGTGAAGGTGATACTGGGGGGCTGTAGCTCCGATTTCGAGATTGAAGTCGGAGTTTCTGGGAAGCCATCATGTCTTCCTCTCTATTTCTTTCCCCCTCGGCTGATTTCGTTAATGCTTGTTGTGGGTTGTCAATAAACAAAAGTCCAGGAGAGGAAAGTGGCTCCTCCCTCACCCTGTCGATTAGGAATTGGCGGCAGATCTATCTATGATTCCTTAAGCCACTAGGCACCGCAGCACTATTCACGGGGAAGGGGTGGGCACGTTCGTTTTTTTTTCTAGTTAGTGTTTTCTTTACCTGTGTTGCTTTTTCGCTTTGTTTTCTCTTGTCTCGATCTTGGTGCTTGATTTCGTGAACATCAACAAACTAAAGAAGGTAAACCACGGGCAGAAACCCGGCAGTTAAAAATATAGGCAATCTTTTGACAGTCTGTGCGAGTATCATACAGTAGCCTCTAGCTAGATACATGTAGGATGGCACAAAGGGCTCAATTGAAAAGACTCATCAAGTGGCACAGCACGAGGGGCACTATGAACTAAAATGCGCAGCTAGCTTTGCCATTATTTTTTGTGAATTGAAACATAAAGAACGGCTCTGACTTACAGGCGTCTATTTGGGCCCTGCATCTACCAATATTGAGAGAAGCCAATATCTCAGCGCTTGGGTTGACGATGTAACCGGTTAAACTCCCCTTTATTCTGTATGCGGTGTAGCGCAGGCCGTGTAGCGCGGATAGCCCTTTGCAGGTACATAGTGGATTCATGTAGACAACCACCTGCTCGCGATCTGGGGAAGATGTAGAGCACAATCAATACCCTCTAGCTAGGGTGTGAGCAGTGCCGGAGGACCCCCAGGGACTCATGTATGCCATTTTAGCATGCACCAGAAACGGGCCCATCATGTAATATAGTATTATACATAGGTTACAGTTAGCAAGCTAAAGCGTTCGGCCTCGCATTCAATCAACCCCCACTGCCGAAACCCCCGGCGCCTCAAACCTAGGTAATCTAGAGAGGAATAGAGTAGAATGCCTACTGTCGTTCTCGATGTGATGACAGACACTAGACCATATCAACTGATTAGGCCAGAAAGAGAAAGATAGAGCAGCCCAGATTTCTTTTATTGGCTCAAATCACCCTGTCCATCAACACGATCCAGCACCTGGTGAGCGACAGTCGTGAGAGCTCAATGTCTCACTTTTTCTTTTCTTTCTGGTATCGGGTACTGCTGATATGGTTGAGCCAGAGTGTCAAAGTTGCCGAACTTCGAGGCTTAATGGCCAACCACCACAACACATTAAAATTAAAATAGCTCTGTAGGGTGATAGGAAAAGAGATAAAGAACACTATAACAGAGCCCAATTAATTTTATCTGTTGTGGTTGCTGAGCTATTGAATTTCTAAAAGTTGGGTTTTTAGTGAAAGGCTGACCGAATGTCGCACTTCCACACCAATAATTACCCGATTGGGAATACATCACTGGTGCCTGGCCAATATCTTGGCATAAATATGCTGTCTTGGCAATTTCGGACCGATTTTGTGCCAACGTAATTACTAGATTAGGAAGGTGATCTTCACTGGGGACCAATGTCGCACCCTTCCGTCTCTAGGTGTCCCCAACCATACTCTCGGAAATCTCATGGCGATCTGCAGATACCTGGCTAACCCTGTTCCGCACCACCAAGTACTGTTGGTTTTCAATGAACTTCTAGTCACCATGGCCAATAAGCCTTCGTCAAATCTCGGGTATTAACGCCACCAAAGGTTGTGGTGTCTGTCACAGTCTGTGGATACGTAGGTACATACATAACTACATTATTAGATTGTGGCTTTCCCCACGGTTTTGTGTGGCTCCCGACAACACTCTTGAAGCGTAAGAAATGATTGCGCCAGCCAAGTAAATACTGGATCTAGCTAGAGCTATCATTCCTAAAGCTCATGATCGGTCGTCTTTAATGCGGTCTTCTAACGCATAAAATCTTTACCAAACTGATCATGGTTTGAAAAGCGTCTGTTTTACACATTCCACTCCATGACTAGAGTGTTGTCTGTCCTCAGCGACAATGTCCATCGGCGCCTTATGGTTTGAGTTGTAACACTAATAACACTTTCTTAGGCTTGGTCGTTGAAAACAAGACCAAAAGGTTGGAAGCGCTTGATGGTAATAATAAACGTTTAAGGGGCAACACTAAAAGTTTAAAGTAACCTATCCCCATATGTGATTGGGGCCACTCTCTTGTAGGCTTTGAGGGGACGTAGGGAGGAAGCCGCTTGATGAGGGAAAACAGACAGAAACCAACAGTGATAATTAAGCGGAGTGAAACCCCTTCATCTACTCTAACCTCAACCTTTAGTATGTCATTCAGAAATATAGGTTATTTTAAAATATGGCCCCCATTTAGGGGGTATTTATATTTTTACCGTAATCATTACATGATAACTCCGTTGTCACCCGCCAAAGCAGATAGTATGCCCAGTCTCCAATCAATAAGCATTCGGCATACGGTAGGGGACCTGATTTGATGCCATATCTTCAAGGGTCTGGATAGATCCTGTTATGCACATACGGGTGGGATATCACGACATAGCCTCTGCTTTAACTATAACCCGCGGAATTATGATACGCTAGCTATAGAGCCTTCGAATTTTGAACTGCTAGCCACGATGTGAGATATTGGTTTCGAATTCCATTGGTTCCTTCATTGATTTTTTGGTAGATATCGAAGACAGAAACATACCGTGTCATTGCCGTGTCTCCTAGTCTTTTTGGAAGAAGGGTACATAAAAAGAAACTTTGTAGTTTTGTTTGGTGGTTCGTTACACTAGCAGATCATCAGGGCTAGGGTTATTCATCTTCCACTTGTCAGATTCAAGAATCCAGCATCAATTACAACATACATGTAATTCTACACCCTATGAGGATCTGGGAATTTCACCATTACCGTTATAACCATGACCATAAGATACTAGTCTTGCTGAGTGAGGATGCAGATTGAACCGAGGCGAAGTAAGCCGGAAAAAAAATCAACTCACTTATCCTAGGGTCTTGGGAGAGAAAAAAATGTGTTGAAAAGGCCTAGAGGTTGTACTAACAAATCCCCACAAAAGTATTCTTCAGTGGGCGAAGCTAAAGTAAGTGATAGCCGTGACATCTACCGTATGTATGATGGTGCTCCCGATACTAGAGTAGATCATGTTATGTACGTGCTCGGGTGCGGACAAAAAGGTGACCTTCTATTGGTACAGACCGACGAGAATTGGCGTTCCTGCGCGTCAACGATAGGCCATCACGAGTTTAGTGTCCGTAGGGCCCATGTCGTGAAGATCGCCGTCATGAGAGGGAGGGTACACACAAGGTTGACTTGTGGAAAGAGTGACCTGGAAGAAGGAAATATCTGGCTAGTTCATGAAGACAAAAAGTAAGCAGATGCAATCGAGGCTAGAGCAACAGCCCGACCGCATTAATTAGGCACATACGTAGCGATTGAGTTGAACTAGAAATTCAGGAGTTAGAAAAAGTTTCTTTTCTTGTTACACTACTCTACCTAACGACCCCCGTCCATCCCCCTTCCATCATCCATCATTCATCCCACATATCTCCCCCCACAAGGTCTCAGGCGTTCGTTATATCTATATAAATACTTATACCTACCTGACACTGTGTTCCCATGTTCGGTACCTGTCCCGAGGAACTGGAGATGAAGAAAAGCTTGGTTTTAGTGAAACCCATGTCCGTACTCATTGTGAATTGGGGCGGTTCCTGGGGAGGTTTTAAACCTGGATGAATATGTGTCTGGCGGCCGGCCTCACATATGCAATGCACGGGACCAGCTTCATGTCTGTGTTCCGACCTCTCTACCTATCAATACCCCGCTTCCTTATTCCCCATTCCTACATACACCGCTGGCCTTGTTCTATATAATTCCATCCTGGGCCCTTTTGCTCTTCGACGCTATGCATCGTCTGATCTGATCTGATCTGATTTATTCCGCACCTCTCGACTGTTCATCTAATCCAAGTCTTGTCGATTCACAGTCCGCACATCACATCCTAGACGTGCTCCATTTTTTTACGTTTTATTTTTTTTTTTATTTCTTTTATTTTTTTTTGAGAACTCTTTGGTCAAGTAAGGAGCAAACCATGGGCAACACGGATAATGAGAAGGAACCCGTCATTCCTGTAAGCAACATTGAGGTAGATTCTGGCATGGTGAGTCATCATATCATATTCATGGTGGTGGTGGTGATGTGCTAGTCGTGGTGGTGTTTTCACGGTGAAGGTTTTACACTCCCTGTCCTTCTAAAATCTGACCATATTCTCCTACCAGTACTACCAGGCGGGAGACGATGATGAAGACCAAAGTTCCGGGAAGTGAGTGGCCGAATTCTTCCCCTGCAGTTGACATGTTGGGAACACAAACCGTGACAAATGTACCCAAAGCAACTGAGCCGCGGTGAACCAAAGTACTGGGTCCAGCCATGTGCTGTACATTGTAGTCCATAGGGAAGATAGAGACACTTATCAGATCAACGTATAGTAGCCAAAGCGGATGTGTTTCTCTAACATCGAGTATCACTGACTACCCCTTTGAACACGGTACGTAAAATCTTTCCATCGCTTTGTTTTCTAACTAAATCTCCCAAGGTAGGAGGTATCATAAATATGCAGAAGGCCAATACTTTTTGCCAAATGATGAGGTATGCCCCCCTCCCCCCCCAAAAGCACATTTATCAAAATAGACAAGAATGATACTTACTACACAATTTCTAGACGGAGCAAGATCGGTATTTTGACCCTTTCTGCCTGATTAACACTTTAAATATCTAATCCCACGATTGTAGCCTCGATATGCATCACCATATATTCATCAAACTACTACACGGCAAGCTTACTCTCGCACCTCTGGATCAATACCCCCCAAGGCGAGTTTTGGACGTTGGCTGTGGAACTGGGATTTGGGCGCTTGATATGGCGGAGTAAGATTTTCTCTGAGCTGGAAAGCGGCCCGTAACCGTACACCTTTAGTTTAATACGCTTTTGTGTGGGAATTTCTTAGATTATATCCCGAGGCAGAAATCGTCGGAATTGATCTGAGCCCAATTCAACCAAACCTGTCAGTAGTTCGCTTCTTATCGTTTCTTTCTTTCTTTGGCCCGGCCCCTCCTTCTTGAAACTATATTCTAATGTCGGCGTTTTTTATCAGCGTACTCCCGAATTGTCGATTCGAAATTGATGATGCAGAACTAGAATGGACATACCCGCCTGTACGTGTGAACCATTAATACCTATGTACTTCTCCAAAGGAGCTAAAGAAACTATAACTTTATAGAACCACTTCGACTTTATCCATTCCCGGATGCTTTCTCACTCTATAAGGGACTGGGTTCATTATATGGGCCAAATATACAAGTATGTCAATTCTTGTCATTCTAGACCAACTATTGTAGTCATAGAACTAATATAACTGCAATTGTACAGACACCTTACGCCTGGTGGTCACGTCGAGATAATAGAGCATGCCTTGGAGCTTGGTTGCGATGATAATAGCTACCCCGCCGATTGCCCATTATCGATATACATGATTACCTGGAAAAAGGCCCTCGATATAATGGGCCTTGCAAACATGCCAATGAAAGCGAAGGAGTATCTTGAGGACGCTGGCTTCATAGACATTACAGAAGAAATCAGACACATGCCAGTGGGACCTTGGCCAAAAGATCCACACCTGAAAGAAATAGGACACTGGGCTTTAGTTAACACTGAAACGAGTTTCGAGGCTTATGGACTAGCACTGTTTACACGGGTGTTGGGTATGAGCGCAGAGTCGGCGCGGGAATTATGCTTGGGAGCTCAGCGGGATTGTGGTAATAGACACATTCATGTTTATCTTTCAAAGTGAGGCATCCTATCCTTTCAATTTAATCCCGCAAAATGACATATCTCTAGGTGCATGGAACTAACTTTAGCAAACAGTTTCTTCTATCTGGCTAGGAAGCCGTATGATGTCAATGTAGATCACCCAGGGGGCATATAGTCTTCTTTTCTTTATTTCTTTATTTATTTTCCTAATGATTGAATTCTGTCATAAAAAGGCTTTTTCTGCTTGTTCTTTTTTGATTCCAATATTACATACTTCCTTTTTTGTTAGGTATGTACCACTATCCCGCGGGTCCTTATCTAATTAGTTGTTTTTTGGGGGGGGGCAAAGCTAGCGGCAGATGCAGGTAGACGCGTTTATAACTGCGCGTAGCCGTGCCTAGAGTACTTGCTCTACTCTAGCTGTGAGTGCCAATTCTGTTCAATCACATATTTGGAATGCTACCAGAATTGGGATTGAAAATCGGCGGGACTCGCTTGCACAAAAAGTGGAGACACTCCTCTTGCAAAACTATTGCCGCCAATAGAATAGAGTAAATACGTGTATGTAGGTATGATGGCGTGGCTTTATGGGCGTATATGCTTCCAGTATCCTGTGCAGGAGGTCGGTTACATATCACCTCAGCTGGAACTCAATGGAAAGATCAGGTAATAATACAGGGTAGAAGTGTAGGGTACGGCTCCGTGTGATCCGGTGAGGTTTGGAGAGAGCAAAGGATCTATCTACATGTACCTATGAAGTACCCAGTCAATCTAAAGAAGGAGGGGGGGATAAAGCCCGGGGAGTGGGGGCATAGAAGCCTGGAAATGCCTTTGGGCTCGGAATATGTACGTAGGCTACATATTTACCGCCGTATCCAGCAAGCCGTAGGAACGGACATACGACTGTTTGACTAATTGAACAATGCTTCATCTTTTTATAGCTTCTTTTACTGCCTCTGCCCCGAGTATAACTAGACGTGGGTCCCCCACAGCGGGAACCTGACAATTTCCAATTCCTTGGGATTTTGTTGAGGAGCACGTACGACCACGGCTATTCTTCTATATCAATCAATCATAAACGCGCGTTTACTTCTTTGACCACAGCAGTTTCAGTACACATCACCACGCACATCTCCACAACGGCACTCTCTACAGAGCCATAAGTCGACCCTAACCCAGACACACCTCCCCACAGACTTACCCCGCCTTCTCCGACCTCGTCCCAGCAATCTGGCAACGATACAACCCTCAATTATGCTCTCTGATACCATCTACCCTGCCCCTTCCTCTGCAGAATTGAGGAAGCATTTTCTGGGAAAGCACATCTCAGACCTTCCATCTCCATCTGTGATTCTCGATGAAGCTGTACTCAAGCGTAATTGCGAACGTATGCTCCAGGCTCCAAAGACTTTTGGCATTGACTTTAGAGCCCATGTAAAAACTCATAAGGTGAGTTGTCAAAAAATTGCGCACCCTCCTCTTTTCCCATTCCCCACAGTAAATAAAATGATGGTCTCGGGACTGGGAGGATCATCCGTGGAGCGTAACCTGGGATGGTGTGGCATGGGCCACGATCATACCCGCCTTGGGAAGACCCACACACATTTATGTAACTAGGATCAAGAGCTGGGATAATTTTGCACGGATGTTGTCGCTAACGACGCAATCATTACATGCAGACTATTGAATTGACCCGCCTACAACTTGGAAAAAGACGTGGTGGAAAGTTGGTTGTTTCTACAGTACGAGAGGCAGAGGCCTTGGCCCCGTTGATCAAGGAAGGCGTTGTGGACGATGTAAGTACCAATCCGATTTCAGCACATCATTAAAGTGCATATCCGTCACGTGAATATTTCTAATGCCTCTTTTCAGATCTTATATGGAGTTCCCCTTGCGCCCTCAGCAATCCCTAGGCTCTCGGCTCTTTCTTCTGCTTATCCAGCCCTTACTATCAGTCTTCTTATCGACCACCCTGATCAGCTTACACCGCTTCTCAAGTCCATTGCCCCTGGGGCGAAACAATGGCCTCTTTTCATCAAGCTCGACGTAGGATCTCACCGTGCCGGGATTGAGGTGGCTACCGAAGGCTTCAAAACCCTTCTTGGTCGTATCCGCTTCCTTGAACTTGAAACCACTGGAAAAGTCTTCTTGAAGGGCTTTTACACCCATGCCGGCCACTCATACAGCGCCACAAATGCCACCGAAGTCTTCACACTATTGTCAGAGGAAATCAAGGCAGGAGAGCTGGCAATGGTCTCAGCAAACAAAGAGTTTGGTTTGCCAAAGGAAAGTAGCCGCAAATGGACCATCTCCGTTGGCTCCACGCCCACAGCCTTGTCGATAACAACCATGACGAAGGATCCGGAATCCACAAGGACCTTTGCGCAAGATCTTGGATCACTTGACAAGCGATGCAGCCTTGAGGTTCACGCCGGTGTCTACACAATGCTCGATCTACAACAGCTTTCAACTCATGCGATTCCTGAACCGCATAGCTTGGGGGTTAAGGACATTGCTATCTCGGTCCTTGCTGAGGTAGTCTCAATCTATCCCGGTCGTGGTGAGGGTGGATCGACTGAGGCACTCGTGGCAGTTGGCACCACTGGGTTAGGGCGTGAGCCAGGTAAAGAATGGCCTGGCTGGGGAGCAGTCTCAGACTGGGGAATGCCTGGTGCTGGAAGAACGCCAAAGGAAAGCGGATGGGTTGTGGATAAGATCTCTCAGGAGCATGGAGTATTGGTGGAGAAGGTGAAAGGTGCAGGGGAGAAACTCAAGGTTGGAGGAAAGGTGAGAATCTGGCCTCAGCACGCCTGCATTGCGAGCAATGGGCACGGATGGTATTTCGTTGTTGGCCCTGATAACACTGTAAAGGACGTATGGGTTAGGTGGAGAGGTTGGTGATGTCACTGTAGTCTGACTCATTTCATATTGTTATTGAAAAATCGTAAGAAACATGATGATTTCCTTTCGATTATAGAAACAGTATATACGTATCCAACGATATTTAGCGACCCTAGAGTTGGTCAATCATCATAAATGAGACATTATGGATATGTATCTGCCTCCGGCCGCGGTCACGGGAAAACAGAGAATAGGACTGACATGATTTCATACATGACACCACCGGTCTAGATACATGTACTTTAGTACTGACCCCGAGGTTTCTAGGCATAGGTATAAGTAGCCATGTGGTCATAAAAAGGACATTCCCAAGATATAGTGCCATAAATATCCCTATTCAGTCTTAATGACTCCGGAGACATACCTACGTTCCCACGCCCTATTCCTTTGTTCCGAGCCGTATGTAGCCTCCCACGTGGCTGCAGGCCTGTACCGGGAACCAACCGGATATGTGTACTAGAAAAGTGGGTGTGGTTGTGTGCCAAGCCCCAGTGCTGGAAGCTGGAGTGACAGCGATTAGCCATCAACTTCTTCGCACACCACTTCATGGACCTTTCCTCCAGTGTAAAGCTCCACCCTCTAGAACATCTAATGCGAATACAGAATAGGAAATTCTCGGTGGATCGGCTGGCTTTGGCTGCTACCAATAGTATATCGTCAGTTTGAAAGTTAAGGCCCAGTGAAGGGGCGGAATCACCTTTTAAGCCGTGAACCTCGAAAAGCAATTACAATTCCTTACATACATACTCCGGCACTGCCTTCATGGCAACAGCAGCTTTGGGCGAGTGGTCAGATAACCCCATCCGTTCTGGCCATGAAACATGCAGATCAGCATATCATCTTACCATATCAACGCTCTATCACTAGAGAAGGTGAATGGCTAAGCACCATGTAGTGGTAACCGTTCACCGTAGCACTCGATTAATATGAAATCATGAAATATCACTCGCAGATCACTGGTCATGCATGCAATTGATTACTTGATTGATCTGTCACATGACCACGTTTTCTATAAGCTTTTATCCTATTCATAACCACATTGTATACTCTGTCCCATAAAGATACTAAAGGGCATAACCTCCCGGGAAGCTAGACCACTGGATTGATCAGTCACAGACTGGCTGGGGCACTCCTCTTCACTACTGAAAATTCTGGAGATTATATATTGTAATGACTTGTCAGTTTGTCCGAATCTTTTGCTCTAGATCGACAGAGGAAAAGAAACTAAAACACGAATCCAGGTTCTTAGATAAGGATGTTACATTCACTCCCATCACCAAATCATAGGCTCTCAACCAACAGAAGGCTCAGCTCTGATACATGTCTAAGACCACGAATTAGGAACTTCAATGTTTCTTTCTCTTTCGGTCAGGAGTGAAAGCTTTCAACAGCTAACAATCTTCCTCAAAAAATGTGCTATCTAGGTAAGAATTTGGCGCCTCCAGCGGCTCTGAGACCGCTAGGTAACTGGCCTTACTCTCTATCCACTGTATGGGGCATTTTATTAACTCGTTGAGCATCTTGGCAGCAGTGTAACATACTTTGAATATCATATGGTTCCAGAACCCTCAAACCTGTTCCGTTGGAAGCGGGAAATGGTCACGACTTGCATGATACTTGAAAACTTATGGAGAAAGAGTTTCTTAGCGAACTCCACAACCCTAGCTAGCACCCGAGGGGTCCCCATTTCTATTTTTCGGTGAACAGGTTTAGGTTCCAGACGCATATGAACTTTCCAATAAGATAGAATAATTATCAGGATATTCATTAAGCACTACTTATTAGGATAGGGTATGCCGATTATATGAGCTGGAATATATATATATACTAGCTGAGATATATATGATGAGAATAATCCTCAACAGGCCCCCCCCGCTCAATTGATCAAGTGTTCGCTTACCCTCCAATACATTTAACAAACATTTACCGTCAGGGGCATCATGCGAGCGCGTTGATGCTGTCTATTGACTATTCACATAGTCCTTTAAGATTTCTTACTTATTCTTCAACGTATATCGTCGGGAAAACGTTTTCAAGTGTTATTTAAAATACGAGTGATAGTTGATGATCCCTTTAAACTCTCAAGAGACTCGAAATGACATTGGCTAGCTCTAAATAATATATATACTCAAGAATGAGCCGTGTCCAAGGATTCTTATCAGATATTTGGAATATCGTGGATGGCTGTACCAAAAATACCTCCACATAATAAGTGTCTTCCGTTCTATCGCTTTAAGGAATAACTGCTCAGCCACATTAACCCCAAGAAGTCCTGATTCCTCAGTTTATAGGTTGGTTTAGTGGATGGCTCTGGAAGACTAATATGCTCGGCTATTTTTTGCATACGGACTGGGCAGAGTTTACAAGATGATTTAAGGTCTAACTTAAGACCTCACAACATCCAGACTCTAGAATATCCGCGGTTTGTCTCGGTATCTATCGATGGGTCAATAAGCAAGGGTTCAAGTCTCTGGTGACCAAATCCATATATAGCACATCTGATTGGCCAAAAGTTAAAGGCAATGAAAGCTTGAGGTCATCACCATGGTATCAAAAACCAAACTAGATCTACTATTACTCTGGAAACAACTGAATTGTCCGAAGATAAGTCCCGTGGGTTACCTTATAACTGATTTTCACTGGCTCCCCTAGGCCTCATAGGCTCTGGAGTGTGCCGTGAGGTTTTTCGATATAATATAAATATACTATCTCATGAAAATATTTCTCGTGAAAATGCCCTACCTCTGAGCTTCTTAGAAGTACTTATATATATATATGCGTTCGGTGAAATATATCTTGGTTAAAGTCTTTAACCATGCATTGTGTGAGAAAATCCAAGTGCAAATTCATGATTAAGATAATATTTACCAACTGCTGATTCAGCCTACACACCATATGTATTTTGGGTAATCACGCGTCCTACGATGCCGATCACTGTAGAATATACAGAAAACGAGAATAAATTGGCATGGCTTGCGGTGTATACATAAGCTAGACAAAATGTATCGACATGAATTATCTATCTTAGTGACCCAAAAGGTATGTTTGAGACATAATTCACCTCGTTAGTCTAAAAGTTCGATACAAAATGGTCTTTGGGCCTAGCTGAATATATTGATAGACTCGAATGAAGTCTCGTCTCGGCGCGATGCTGACCCGGATCCAACAATTATAAGCTCGGAGTCGACTGGTATACATGATATAACAGATCAAAGCTTAATATTAAGTAACCACTCATACACAGCAAAAAGAAACCATGGCGGGGTCAGGGCTATAACTATTGGTACCTAGCGGAGAATACTTTAATGGTAACATCATCTCCTTTGTGATATATATAGTGGTTAATGATAGCATGAAAAATACTGCTGACTTTAGATCTTACTAATGGTTGTTACACCTCGACCATGTTTCCCTGTCAAACTATCATTTCCACATCCCTCGCTGTTTGATTCACCCAAATCGCTTCGAAACTACAAGGAATACCATGTCCGTCAAATAAACCCCTAGACACGCTTGCCCTATCTCCCCGCCGAGCTACATCTGATTTGGGTTACAGTGTACAAACACGGAAATCATGTGCCTCGGTCAGTCCATGCAAGGACCCGCCTCCGCCTCCGGCTACTTAGGAAAAGAAAAGAAAGATCCACGCCTCCCCGCCGTTGTAACTACTAAATCTACGCATCTTCTTTTCTTCTTCCTTCTTCTCTATATTGCATTTGCTAATAATCTATGCATAAGACCTCGGATATTTCTGTGAACAATTTCTTTTCTTTCTGTAATGGGCAGAAGGTTTTATATCTACCATTTACCATATTGTATATCACACTCCCGGTTAGAAGTTGCGCGTCACAGTGTGGCTACTTTTCCCAGATCAGGGAGGGATATTAAGGCCAGCCGGAGAATTAAGGGGAAAAAAGAAAGAAAGTGTAAGCATTCGGAAAAAAGCCGCCAGCCCAGCGGGTGACAGGATGTGCTTGTTTATTCGACCCTGGTCGGTTTCGTTTCGTTTCGTTTCAATCATCGGGATATTTTCCGGGGAAGTGACAGCTGCGGGCTGGGAGGGGGCACATTTCCGAGCTGTCGATGCCCTCTATGTTTCGGAGTCTAGACGGCTTCAAAACCGGCCCGCAGTATTTTCCTCTGTCTCCTCGTTGTCGTCTTTCTCCACTCTGGGGTAGAGATCCGATCCGATACTCTACCTAGGTGCTTTCACACGCTGCGTCACTTCTGGCAGGTTAGATTTACAATCGAGTGTGAGATGGAGTGAAGTGAAGCGAAGGTCTCTCCACCTTTGTTTCAGATGTTGACAGCAAACTGATAGACAGATAGTTGAGGAAATACCCGATACGTGTGTCTTCGTACGATACTCACTCTACTCGGAGTCTAGAGTACATACTCTCTACATACCTGTTGTAAAAGTAGAGCAGGTAGAGTACCTGTTGGTTGATTGGAATCGGATCGGGTTATGTAGCCCCGTTTTTTATGGTATCCAATACTGTTCCTAGATTCTATTGCCCGCTGACCGCTTCTCACCTTCCAATAGTATTCAGTATTACAAATATCTTTCTCTCGTTGATTTCTTGATATTGCCTTCTCGGACCGGAGGAGCACCATTACCACCATCATCACCATCCTCATCACAGTATCAGCAGCATCATGGCTATCAGAAACTGCTTATGAACGTATGTACCTCCTCACTCGAGATATATGTAGTAACTATTTTTATCACAATTTTTATCTCAGAATTTTTTTGCTCGGGAGACCTTCCGAAGCAGGGATGACCAAGCCAAGTAAATGGGGTACTGGTACCGAGTGCAAGGTCACGGTACCCTCCTTTCTTTCTGAGCTAAGCTAGAGAAGCGGATGATACATAAAACACTTCACGCAGGGAGACCCCTCAAGTTCCTGCGGGATCGATAAACCCGACGCACTAGTTGGACTCGTTTACGATGGTGGAGATAAGTTAAGTTGGGATCGCACATACATTGGTGGTTCGCACCTTGTGCGTGGGGTAGGTAGAGTACATGAAGTGATGAAGTGAGGTGAAGAATCGTTACAGCGATTCACAGTCATTTGGGGAATACACTCATTTGGCGAACAGGGATTAAGGCCAATAGATTCAGGATATCTTAGTCAAAACTCGAAGTTTTACTGGTTGCTGGCGGTTGCTACAAATTCGCCAAAATACCTGTGGATCGCTGTTGGTTGCTGTAGGGCACATGGCAGAAGAATAGGCCGGACTACCCTATATACTCTAGAGCAGGTACATAGCGTGTAGAATTTAAAAGCACGAGTCACTGCTAAGTGGAATGTTTTATTATGATAGGCGCAACTCTTAGGATCCAACTAACGTTACTCAGGCAAGTTTGTTTCGGCAAGTTCTTGATTAAGCTCAACTCACCGAACCTCAGCGATATCATTGAATGCATGGCCATGAAGGAAGAGAAGAAGTGGTACTATGCCTACTTCCACATGCATATGCAAAGAGCAGTGTTGGGGCCGAAGAGCACATATTCATGCAGAAGCAGCAAATAGATGCTCTATATTTAAGATGGGAAACAATAACGGACCAGCACTCAATCACGCAAGTAGATAGACATGGTGAGTGAGTGGATGAGTTGTCAAGTAGGAGCATATTGGATGAAGTAGGGACCAATAAGAGCTGAGAAGCTGTGGTCACGAGAAAAGCTTGGATGTCCTGCAACCAGTAGTCTTAACCGGGTGAGGAGGTGATGTTCAATCTGGTTTTCATGGTGGGACTCACGAGATTGACTGACATGCGGTGAACGGACTCTCGTTTTCTCGCCTCCAAGGCAAGCGCGGCGCAAGTACATACCTATGACAATCTAGGGAATGGGAGCAGTACATACCTATCTCCACAAGATACTTACAATACCCTATCTATGTGAAGTTTGCTTTTTCAATTTTACTTTCCGACACGCGCGACAGAAAGAAAGGGAAAAAGAAAAGAAGTTACATAGAAAAAAAGTTATGTACCTACTAGGAAGTTTGTAAACTCTCTTATTTGCCCATGTTCTCTCCACTCCTCCAGTTCACTCCTCCACCTCCATCTCCTCCTTCCCCCTCCTTCTTCCCCCTCCCCCCCACTTACTATTCTACACCTACGACGACGATTCGCGACGATCTTCATTTTTCTCTTGCACAATCCTGGAATGACGGATTGACCGTGGAGGTTTTTCCGGACCCTTTCCCGTTAGAGAACAGAGGGCGTTTCCGGGGAGAACCCTGAGAGAAAGGGATAAGGAAAAGGACCCTTTGGGGGGAGTGTGTGTCAAACTGCGTGTATCGATAGGTCAGGTAGGTGTGAGTCCTTGAGCAGTATCAAGAAGGGTGTAGGAGGTCAGTGGAGGTGGTGGCGCGTATTATGCCTATGGTATGGATGCTGTTGATTGATTTGATTGCTACGCTACACTACGTGACTGCACAGCTAGTCAGATATTACAGAGCTTCGTAACTCGTTCGCCATTGAATTGACCCGCGCCCTCTTATTCTTCCTCCGAACAAACACCAATTTGTAAATCAGCTCCGTCTGCTTTTTCAGCTCAGCTGTCACCGCTGGTCCGACTCTCACAGAGAGTTTCTTTCTTTTCTGCTGTGTTGCGTTGAGCGTCACAGCTCCCTGTCCCACCCGTACCGCAGTAGTTAGTTAGTGCCTGTGTATGCTGTGGTGTTGCGTCATCTGCAGTCGCGGCGGCCATCAAACATAGAATTGCATAGGGGAGTAGGTAATTCAGAGTTAGTCACTCTGGTAGCAGAGGGGGGACAAGACGACATAGCTTAGAAATACCAACGGGGAGTAGATATCACAAAACCTATCATCTTTGTGTGTGAAAAAGAACCTGAGAAGGAGCTGTTGGTGAGGAGATAGATAGACGCCTGGAAGATCTGGAGATCGAGGTAGTTACAGGAACCTACTACTACTCAGAGGGAAGGTCCGGTCAACAATCTCATAAAGAACTGGAAGATCGATAATTCTTCCCCCAAAAGACAGAAAAAGAAATCAGGAGAAAAAGAAAGCCGAGAAAGCGAAAGGAAAGAATTTTTCGAAAGGAAAGAAAAAAGAAACGAAGAAGTTAGATTGTTACTGCTTGCTGCAGTCGAAGAAAAACAGCCCTGTCTGCCAGCCAGTAACTCTGCCTGCCTGCTCGCCCGCCTCCTCAACCTGCCTACCTGCAAGTGGCTGGCTACTCTCGCAATCTTTCTCTCCTCCTTCACCCTCACTCATTCACTCTTCACCATCATCATCATCCTCCTCCTCCCCCCCTCCTCTCCTCCCCTCCATACAATCGATTCCTGCCTGCAGCAATCGTGATGGACAACCCCATTATCCCCATGTCGCCACTCCCTTCGGAGTCCCCGTTGGAGCCGGGCATTCCTGCGACATCACCGCTCGGTGAGGTCATACTGTATACTCGCTACGTCTACCCACTGGCTCTATTTGTCTTCTTTCTGTTCACGCTCGCTTGGTGGGGAATTTCAACATCCCAGTCGTCGAGGCCCTCACCGCCATCTGTCAACGGAATCTACGAGAATGGTAGGAGGACTCGCGATACTGGTAGCGGAAACGACGGGCCTGGCCTCTTTGCCAGAATCGCTGGTCGCTTCCCTGGGGGGACACCAGCAAAGAGCAAAAGAGGATCGAGTGACAAACTAACGCCGACGAGAAAGGCCGTGTTCAATTGGTTGCTTGTGGGAATTATTATGACCTTTGTGCTTAACTCGGCGAGCGTGATCTTCCACGCGTTAACAACCCGTGGCTGGTGGGTTGGACAAGCCTACGTTGTAAGTTCATCGAATAGCAATACATCATCACAATTTGGACCTTGGAGGGCGTTAATAGCTAACAAGCGCCACAGATTTGCACCGTTTCGCTACTGTTCATCTATGCGCTTATGCTCATCTCGCAAATCGACAACACCCTGTACCCTACGCTTCCTCACTTTGCGAGTTGGGTTTTAGGTATCTGCGGGGAATCTTTGCTCCTCGGTGCCAAGCTCTACATATACGAAGAAGACCTCGATAGACATAAACCGAAAGACGGAGAGCTCGTAAATGCGCTGAAAAAGAAGCACGGCATTTTCCTTGTTAATAATTGGGAGATTATCGATCTATCCATCGATATTTTCCGCCTGTTTCTGCTGTTACTTCTTGTGTTCTTGTATTTGATCCTTGTGATCGCACCAAAGCCTAGAGCAGATCCCACTGATTCTGAAGAATCTACACCTCTTTTGAGTGGTGCTGCTTCGCCATCTGGTTCCGCTGACTACGGCGCCAGCAAAATCAATGGTGTACCATCTCCGGATGAGCCTGCGGGATGGGCTAGGAAGATGACCCTTACTAAGCAGAGCTGGTGGGAGTATCTTCGTGGATACGCGATCTTTTTCCCGTATCTATGGCCAAGTAAAAGCCGTAGACTGCAATTTTTAATGATCATTTGTTTTATCCTTGTGATTTTGCAGCGCGGGGTGAATGTTTTGGTACCACATCAGCTTGGGAAGATTACAGATATTTTGGCTGGAGACGGACAGAAACAGCGTGAGTTTCCCTTTGCACGACATTTAAGATTGCGATCTGGAATTGATTGGTTTTTTCCCTTCTTTTTTTAGGCCTCCCATGGGAACAAATTGTGCTATACATTACCTACCGCTTCCTTCAAGGAAACATGGGTGTTCTTGGCGCCCTTAGAAGCACATTGTGGGTTCCTGTTGGGCAATATTCATATCAAGCACTATCAACATCTGCATTCGAACATGTTCACTCGCTATCACTCGATTTCCATCTTGGCAAAAAGACTGGCGAGGTTTTGAGCGCACTCAGCAAGGGAAATGCAATCAATAGTTTCCTTGAGCAGGTTTCGTTCCAGGTTGTACCCATGCTCGTAGATTTGGGTGTGGCTATTGCGTATTTCTTTTTTGAGTTTGATGCGTAAGTTTCCCATATAGCTTGAAATTATGGACATTGCTAATATATTCTAGATATTATGCGCTTATCGTTGCCATCGTAACTTTCTGCTACCTCTACATCACCGTCAGAATGGCCCAGTGGCGTGCGGATATCCGTCGTGAAATGGTCAACAAGTCGCGCGAGGAAGATGCCGTTAAGAACGACTCTATGATTGCCTACGAAACCGTCAAATATTTCAATGCTGAGGCCTATGAATTTGGACGCTACAGATCTGCAGTTAGGGCTTACCAGAATGCAGAGAGAAAGGTTCTACTTAGCCTTAACGTTATGAACGTTACGCAGAATCTGGTCTTTACAATTGGACTTGTTATTGCTTGCTTTTTGGCTGCATGGCAGGTTACTATTGGGGAAATTAGAGTTGGAAAATTTGTATCTCTTTTGGCATATCTTGCTCAATTGCAAGGCCCGCTGAATTTCTTTGGGACATTTTACAGGAGCATTCAAAGCTCTATGATCAATTCTGAGAGAATGCTTGAATTGGTAAGTTAAAATCCGAATTCTATAAGTTGCATAATTGCTAATAAAAATTACAGTTCAAGGAAGAGCCGACGGTTGTAGACGCCCCAGAAGCCAAGAAGATTAGTTCTTGCACTGGTGAAATCACCTTCAAAGACGTTCATTTCTCCTACGATCATCGCAAGCCCGCGCTCCGTGGTCTTGACTTTGTGTGCAAACCAGGAACCACAACTGCATTTGTTGGAGAGAGCGGTGGTGGTAAAACAACCGTCTTGAGACTCTTGTTTAGATTCTATAACATTCAACAAGGATCTATTATGGTTGACGGACAAGACGTGCGTGATATTACCATTGACTCTCTCCGTTCAGAGATCGGTGTTGTTCCTCAAGATACTGTGTTGTTCAACGAATCCGTTATGTACAATCTTAAATACGCCAACCCCGATGCAACTGACGAAATGGTTCATGAAGCCTGCCGCGCTGCTAGTATCCACGATAAGATCATGAGTTTCCCTGATGGCTACGAGACCAAAGTAGGAGAACGTGGACTGCGTCTTTCCGGTGGCGAAAAGCAGCGTGTCGCAATCGCAAGAACAATTCTCAAGGACCCCAAAATTATTCTCCTCGATGAGGCAACAGCTGCATTGGATTCTGAAACTGAGCAGCACATTCAAGCAGCTCTCAAAGAACTTGCAAAGGGCCGAACAACTCTCGTTATAGCGCACCGTCTTTCAACCATCACGCAGGCGAACCAGATTCTCTGTCTTCACGAAGGTAAAGTCATCGAGGCAGGAACCCATGAGGAGCTTCTTGCAAAGGGAGGAAGGTACGCTATGATGTGGCGTAAGCAAATCCGCGCAGAGTTGAAGAAGGCAAAGCTTGAGGAGACCGAATCCGAATCAGACGATATACAGCCTTTGATTGATTTGGAGCCCTCGAACCCTTCTAAAGAGCCGTCAATCTTTGAAGGATCCGGCTTTATTCCTGTACCGATGCACGACCCGAGGGATCGATGTGGTGCTGTTGACGGAGTGATACCACCAAGTATGTTGGATATTGAACCAAGTCCTAAGAGGGCTGCTGTACTCGAGTCGGGTATCCCTGCTTCACCGCCAAGAGCGCCAAGAGCACCCACACGTGCATTCACAGACTCTGGGAACAATTCTCCTGTTTCCGGGGGGAAGGGCAAGGAACGAGAAGGTTTGAGGAGGAGTGGGAGTGCGATGTCAACTGCAAGCGGCGGGAAGTGGAGTGCAAAGGGACTCAGAAAGGCTTTGAGTATGAAGGGAAAGAACGTAACTCTGCACAAGCGGTCTGCAAGCAGTAGTGGGCTGCTTGAGAGAGCTGCTAGCAGCGGAGGTGGAGGCAGAAGATCTGGTGGTGGCGGTAGTGGTAGTGGTAGTGGCAATGCTGCTGGTACTGATGGTGCTGGAGGTTCTTCTGGAGGCTCGAAGGCTGAAGCTGATAAAACAGAATGATTGAACTTTACTGATAGATCTTAAAAACCAAAAGGTGAATAGGGAAAGGATGCATGTCATCTGAAGTCATTTGTGGGGAGGAGCTACGAGAATGATAACGAGTAGAGCATTGTTTTCTGCATGTTTTTGGTCTTGTCGTTACAGCCAGCCAGCCTATTGCTTTTCTTTTTCTCCTACGCATTATTGTTCTCTTTCATGTTTGATGTCTGTTGATGAATTTGCATCCAACCTACGGGTACGATTTTCATATTTAGTTTCGGAATGGCCGGGGTTGTGTTGGGAAAGGTGTTTTTGTTGGTACTGCGACATGTTATACATGATGCTATACTTTGTTCTCGTTTTGTCTTTTCCCACCTTCAGTCCATCTATCGTTATTCCTTTAACCCCTGTTTTTCTATGATAAAGCGTTTTGTCTTTGTGTCTTCGTGTCTTTACGAATCATCTATACGAGTCCTTTTTTGCAAGTTTTTCAGAATTTACACAACCACGGTTTTGATGCATAGGTATCTTTTTTTTTCTTTTTCCACTGGCGAATCGATTCTCTATTGCTTCTTTGCTTTTTCCTGTTTTTCTGCTTTCGATTTTTCTTCCATGTTTTTCCGTGCTGCTTAATTGATTCGAGGATTGATTGAGTAAGACACCACTGATTTCTCTGAACTTTTCTTTTGACTGCGGTGTGAATAAGATGATGGGATCAACGAGCAATGTTTGTTTTTTGTGATTAAAATTTCAGAGGATTGGAGGAGTAGAGTAGAGTCAAATTTGATACTGGTATGCATGCTGTTGTGACAGAGTAGACATAGGTACCATGGTTCTACCTACGCTATCCCGTCACTACTTTATTCGAGAATGAGAACCGACCACGACACACGATCTGCAAATGCATCCTGGCGGGCAGTGGGGTTTATCCATTCAATTCAATCTAATTATTAACTATACCCGGGCTAGTTATTTGTAACTGATCGTTGGCACTTGCTCGCCGTCGACTTCTCTTGATCGTCCCGGCGTCACAATGGTCAGGAGGCATGGTCTATTTGTAACCACGCAGCTATACTATTATTCCGAAAGGGGACACCCGGGGTTAGTATCAGAACCATCTGACTACTAAACTGAATATTTGCACTCACTACGGCTTCAGCCCATAGTTCTCAACCAACTACTCGTCCTCGACTCCAGACTATCCTTCTCCCGGGGACGACGGTTCTTTGCAGAATCCATATAATTATAGCTACATATCGGCTTGCTCGTGTTCCCAATTTTTGTCGATCTGGTTAGAAATAACAAGCGTTGCTGACTTTAGCCAAAAAATGAATATGAAAAAAGAATGGTGAGCCGATGGCCACTTCGAAAAAGTGTATCCCTTACTATCCTATGTGGTCGTTCTCTTCGCCGGTCCTTTTCACATTTCCCGCTATCATTCACTTCGAGTGCAAAGTAAAAAATGTTTCCCCAGTTCGTATTTCAATCCTAAACTGCCGCGGAGCCGTTTAATTGAGCCGATTGGAACCGTCTAGACTATATGAATATACAGAGGCCTATCGTGATTGAGAAAAAACAGTTTGCTGTCGTTGTTGTTTTGACTGAGGGAAAAAAACCTGTTTCAAGTATCATTGGACGAATGCATGTGCGTGCCTTCTTCGCCAGCCGCCGTTAAACACGACGAGTAGAAATATCGGACTATGCTTCGCCGTGCGGCAAATACGGGTAAATGGCCCTATTTGTTTTTTGTTTTTTTGTTTTTTTCCTGCCGCTTTTTTTCCTGGCAGCTGGCGACGCGAGTTGAGATCTAGGCGTGAGCTGAGATCTAGACGTGTACGGCGTTGCGACTTATCCGCGATGTACGCAAGGCCAGTCGGTTCGGGCCGCGGCGTCTACGGCAAGAGTACACACACTAGCTTACGCGCAAGAGATTCCGCCTGAAGAATATTTTATCGACACATACTTAGCGTGATGAGAGGGGCTGAAACGTACTAGTTAAAAGTGTACTCGTGATAGGTTGTACTCGTGATATGTACATAAGCCAATCTACTCGTCTATGCTTCAGTACTAAGAATGACCCAATAATCTTGCCTGAACTTGCATCCTTTTCCAAGAGAAATCTACGTAGTCAGTGATTGTACAGTTGTCACTAGACGCCCAAAAATACCAATTTTGACTCCAACTGTTCATACCTTAGTACATTGATGTACGGAAGAAAAATATAATGCTCAAGTAGAATATACGAACTGCCTATCATTGGCATGATTCGGTGTTGTCGTGTGGCAATATTAAGCTATGGCCTTTTGCAGTCAGCCAACTCATAGTGAATTTAAGGTAGTGCGGGGTGTGTGGACTGACACTGGTTTGGGAAGGTATTTTTTATGCAATATGCAACGTTCATGTGACAGAAACCATCACTTGGAATTCGAACGGGTGTCTTGTTATTCGTGGGAACAGCCAAAGACGAGTCCAATTACTTATTGGCATGACTATAAGCCCACGACTAATAGCAACACCACCCCTCATCCAATGCAACAGCCCCACCCCCTCATTTTGTGCCTTTGTCTTCCCTTCCAGCGGAATGTCTCGCCATCTCTTGCTCTTGCATCTCATCTTTTATGTATCATCAGTGTCTTCGGTACATCCGCTGTATCATATCTGCATAGCTGCCACCGATTCATCGAACCCGGTCAGGAAAGGAAAATGAAAATCCAATGCTTATCAGGTAATAACTTTGATTCGTGCTTATACCAGTAAGCCGGTTAGCCATAACCAAAGGTTCTACGCCTCTTTAGCTTTTTTCTATCTCCGTACCTGCTATCATATCAGTTATTCAGAGTTCTCGCACTTACCATACCGCCTTGAGTGTGTATGTATATGTACGTACACGTGTCCAAAATCTTCGTCTATCAACTAAGCAAACTTCCCCTCTCCCCCAATTATCGATTAGTTCCTTGATTTCACTGGGGTCATTCTACGATAGTCTGTAAAGCTCAATCTCACAACTCAGATTATTCCTTGTCAAAAAATTATCAGCTACTTTTTATACCGATCCAAGATCCAAATAGAAACCTACCATTGGGACACGATAGATTGAAGCAAGGACTAAGGGTTTATAGAATATTATGTTGTTGTCCTAGCAAGAAGTTACGAATAGTTTAAGATCGACAGCAGTCGTAACTCAAAATCCCACTGAATGTTGTAAGGAGATGAGTGACGCATAAGAGTAGACCGTCCATATACCTCAACGCTAAAAAAGTAGTTATGCTATTACCAAAACCAGTCTTGTCAATACCATAAATCTGTCCGTGACTTTTGGGGGGGGGGGGGCTGGATATTACTTTCTTCATTGTCCCACTAGAGTTATCTGCCATATTTCAAAGCAGAAAATTCCGCTATTCCAAAGATGCTACCGGTCGAGTGATATTTTGTGATTATGTAGATCCGCCTAAGCAGGCCGTTTCAGTTTTGCCAAGACCCACAACAAGGGCTAATTGCAAACGTGAGAAAGAAGTAATTATATGGGAAGGTAGTCTCGTTCCCAGACTGTTTTGTTGTCGCGCTGCGTGCAGCTAATGGGAAGGTGTTATAAGATTGAGAGCGCAATCAATTTCACGAGGTTGCATCGCTGGCTGGTTCTAGATCACAGAGCATCACCCGGCAAGTAGTACTGGTGCGAGTGTCAGCCTAGGCTCCAAGCGGAATTCGGTGTGAAGCGGCAAGGGCAAGAGGCGTGAAGCTCTAGCTAGAATGAAAGGGCGGGGGTGCGGCGGGGGGTTCGAACCTATGTAATCCCAAGTGACGCATGATGCGATGAGGCGTTTTGGAGGGGCTCTGCACCCATGTTTGCGGAACAGAAAGATGGCGTACCCTGCAAAGCTTGGTGATTATGGCGACGGCCAGCTACTCCGCTTTAGGAAGGAAGGCATCTCGCCAAACATATCTTCCTCTTTTTTTTTTTTTTTTTTTTTTAGCGACGACAAGCATCTTGAAGCGAAAAGGGGTAGCTAGGACGGGCTGCTTACATGTGTCTAGGGTAGACCTACGGTTATCTCAACCGAGCGATTGAGACAAAGTCTCTCGTGTGGCCATGAATACATGTAGGTACATACATGAATAGGTACATACATGAATACTCGTAGCTTCATAGCGTTTCCGAACACGACCAATATTGCATGACATACAAAAAAGGTGGATTTGGCGCTTTTTTGTATGGCATGCAATAGCGGTCGTGTTCGGAAACGTCATAAAGCTACGAGTAGGTACATACATACATGTACTCGTATTTTCCTGACGTTTGTAAAAGGAACCGCTATTGCGTACCATACAAATACGCGCCAGGTCCAAAATTTAGTATGGTATGCAATAGTGGTCCCTTTTACAAACGTCAGGAAAGTACGAGTACTATATCCACCTACCTGCTCCTGGTACCGCTGATTTGGAGAGAGTCAATTCTAAATCCTGGGGTTGCTGAAGTCATGAAACACAACGAACTCACTGTGGTTAAGTTCTTAATAAAGAAGTTCTTATTGGGAGATTCCCAGTTTCCATAACTCAACTGAATGAATCTCATTGGATGATTCCACCAATAATCCTTGATGAAACGGCGTTCTTTGCAATTGTAGCATTTTCCGTCGCTCCCCAGAGTGTCCTCTGCGCTGTTCTCATAATGTCTTTTAACGTGGAATATAAGTGAGGTCTTGTGCAGAGCCTTTTTCTAAACATCATGTCTGTGCTATTGTTGACTTTATCAACCAATGATAATCGTCGTATCACAACATCTAGTCCGATGACATTTCTCTTACCGTGTTACATGCTGGTTAAATGCAGAAACCGCAACTCAGCCAACATTTCTTGATTGGATTAATAGTAGTTGGATTATCACTACTATAGGATGAGGGATTGCTTTAATGTTTGGTTGCTGCTCATAGGCGTAAAGCATACGGAACGGTATGGACTGCAAAGCCACAACCTCTCATTACTTGTGCTTCGAATTTTAAAGTCGTAATGTTGATGCCCAGTAATTCTTGTGCCTACTTCAGCTAAAGTTCTCTAGCCGCAAAGCCGTTTGGATGGTGTTTCTCCGGCGGACAACTATGTACCTAGAATATGCCATGCGACCACGGGGCTACATGCACTTTCTCGGGAAGAAAAAAAAACGATCTCCAACTTTTGACGAAATGTGTAGCCAGATGTCCTCATCGGAATCATCGGACAGAATTCATAAGATGATTTTTATAGCCTTGACACCCCACCAATTGAAAAGTATATCGTTTCCCAATTTGGCGTATTAACTAAAAACAATCTGGCGATAGGTGTGTAGAACAACATTTGGTCCCTATTGGAGTGAAGTGTGCCAATTGATGTTCAACCGAACCAATCAAGTCAAGGTAGCTAAACTTAGGCGCCCTGTCAACGGTTGTTTAAACCCATTGGGCTTAGTTTTGTGCGTGACCATCAACGAGCGAACAGGGTTGGGCGCTTCCATTCAAATTTAGAAACCACACCGGAAAGCCCATCTCTGCGTTTTTCGGGCTGATCTCAGTGTCTGTAGAGTACCTACAATGGGAATTAAGCTGTGCCATGTGTGTGCTCACATCATAAAGAGGCCTTCCCCACCATGGGGCACCCTATGATGGCAGATTTTTCGAGATACTATTTCCTTCGAATATTCAGAGTTGATCTCGAACGAACGAGCCTCCTTTCGGCTGCTCTGGGATCAATTGTTTGGGCCGGAGATCTAAACAATATTGCGATATCGACTCCCAGTTACGACTACTTCGTTCAATTGCAACTACGACGCATTTAACCGTGTCTTGAAGCGTAGGAAAGGTACACTGGGCATCGGCGGGGAGTATTCAAGGGAAAAGACCAGTTTTTATTACCTGTGCCTAGTGCAGCTGGAGATTGTTAGGGTTGGTGGATTGCAAGGCCGACGGCATAGACAACACACCGTAGGAATCGACGACACTCAGTTGTTTAGGCCGTTTTAGTGAAAATAATCAAAGGTATATTTAACACCCATTTATTCGTTGCTCTAGGCAGGGATGTGAGGCTGGGCCGAGGCTATCCAGTTTGGTTCGAATGGAAATGATTATTTCAATCAGAATAAGCGGCTAGAACCTCAGTTGTGTTTACTTAAAAATGTCTTCTAACTGGACACTTTTGACCTGCTTAGGTTATGTCGCCCTCATTACCAAAATCATCATTTGTATTCGTCATTCTTTTCACGATATCCTGCATCGTCCCATTCACAACAGCCCTGCCTGGAGGATTGCGATCGCGGGAGATATTACCAGATTTTCTCTCCTTTATTCCAAGCTGTGCGGTAAAATGCACATCAAGGAAAATTGCCGATGTGGATTGCCAGGATAATAGTCAAGCATGTCTCTGCAACTCACCGGGGTTTCAAGACGCTCTCTGGGAATGCATCGACGGGGACTGTGGTGGTCCAAGATCACAAGCGCACGATGAATCTGAGAGTACGGTTAAGAGTCTGTGCAAGTCAAGAGACTCGATGACCGAGACTTCTACTAGCTCAACGTCGTCGCAGATACGGACCTCCGCCACGGGTTCCTCCGAGCCAGCGGCTGAGACTTCGACAGCTTCGAGATCTTCCCAAGAGGCTTCCCCTACAGCCCAGATCTCAACAACTCCTACAGCTGCAGCTGATGGCCCCCTTACCACCACCGCTGTCTCCGATGGTGCCACTGCAAGTTCCGCGAATAGGGCTGTAATTAAGAAAGAAAAATCCAAGTTGTCGACCCCGGCAATTGTTGGGATTTCCATCGGTGCCTTCTGCTTAACAGCAGCAGTGATTGGGGCATGTGTCTTTTGTATATGCAGAAAGAACCATAGAAAACAGGCCCAGTCGCTCGAGCCCCATACTCCTCGCGGCGGAGCTGCCATTAGTGGCGACAAGGAGAATATCGGATATGGCGGATGGATTTCCATAGACCACAGCAACAATACCGGTGGCTATTACTCAAATCATGGGGTGACACCGATCAACACAGACGTGGCGAACGAGAAGCCTAATGCTCATAATGACCTGAATATCTCTCCCGTCTCCCCAGTCAGCCCCACAACCTTTCGAGGATTCGAATTCGGGGAGTCTATACAGCAACGAGGCCAGCCTGTTGGATCGCAGAAAATCATGGAAAACCCACATCAGTTTATGCCACCAGCAATGATATACACACCTCCGAGCCCCATCGGATCTGTGGACCGAACATCGGATTCGGTCATCTTGCCCTCACCTGCCCAGAATAGAATACACTCCTCAAACTTCTCTGTCCATTCTTACGACGGTTATCCAGGCATAGCAATTTCCACAGATTCCCCGGAGGATTTCCAGATGTCTTCACAACACCACACATGCTCCTCAAATACTGAGAAGCGTTCTGATCATCCTAGTGATCCTCTCATCTCAGCAGCCACTCCACCGAGATGTACTCCATCGCCTCCAGTATCGGAAAGCTCCGCTAGTATCAGATCAACTCAGGGGCCGCCGACTACGGGTATCTCTCGATCGGATACACTGGCATGGAGGCGAGAGCTGGACGAGGCAGCAGGACGCGCATTAACGCGTGTGCTGCATTCTGAACAGAGCATCAACGAGGAGATGGATGAGGCGAAGCGACGAAAAAGCAGTATCCCAGGCCTGAATAGGTTCTCCAGGAGGCTGAGCCGAGACCACAGGGCGGACGAGGAGAATAGCTTGGTCGGAGGCGAAAAAAGCACAGGTTTTTGGGGCGGTTTTGGTTCCAAGGGCAGCCGTGCAAGTCGTACAAGTCCTGCCAAAAGTTCGGGGTTCATGAACCGACGTTCGAACAGTAATGCTAGTGGGGGTAGCAAACGTTCAATAATTCCAGAAAGAGGGGGGCGCATTAATTAATAATGCGAATAGGTGTACTGGTGAGGAGGAGAAATAATGCAACTGTAAATGATAATGTTCCTGTATTCATCAGTATTTCTGTACACTTGTAAGATAGAACGATAGAGGGGTCTGAAGAATTATTACATATGAGCTATTATCTTACGACATGAGATTATCTCACAACCGTTGTTTTCGTTGTTTTGAGCCTCAGCTACACTTTTTTTTTGCTTTTGTTAGGTTGTGAAACATTAATTGGTTGTGGCAATAACGTATTCTTGCATGTTTATCAACGCGTATGACTGCGCCTTCCAAACATCTGCCTGATGATGGAATACCACAGATACTTTGTTTCGCAGGCTGAGTCGAAACATTGGTGGTTATATTGGTGATGAAATCCAGATGGCGATGAGATGGTGGGTGGAGGGAGGTGCAGAATTTCAGTCACTGCTGCCTGCGGTAATGCCTCCCGCGTCAGAATCTAAAGTAAATTGTGCTCATCGAATCTTTTTCTTTTTCATCCAATCAAAAGTAAATTTTGTGTTCTCAGAAACGGTAAGTACATGTAATGACGCACATTCTGTACCATACCCTGCGCGGCAACACTGCCAGTGTTGAATACTCTACATGTACTTAACCCATGGCCATCTATTAGAATATGAGTACATACATTTAGCGTAGATATAAACATTATGCAACCTGCATCTCAGAACCCGATGGAGTTCGCATCGGCTGAATCATTGTCAGTTTCCAGCGAAACTCTAACCCTTTTCAATCTGTAGAATGTATCAGGAGAAAATTCGATAGCTATTCTAGAAACTCAACCAGCATAACCGGAATCAGGGCCGTATCATATCGCGTGTGAAGCGAGTGGTGTCAGGCGTTTTTTATACAGTAAGACAAATTGTTGAATCTACCGTGTCAAGTCAAATCTGTCGGTACGTCCGTAGCCTGATGATATGCACGCCGTTTTCTACATACATAGCTGCACACCATTGAAGTCTACACTCCTATTTTAGACGGAATACATAGCTACATGATGGTTCGTTCCATTGAGAAGAAAACTTCAACCTGCATCAAAACTTTTTTCTTCTGAAAAAATAATGATGGTGACCATGGTGGTTTCTCACCGCTCTATGCCACGTCTCTCTTATACCGCGTATACTGCTGATGCTCACCCCCGCTTGGTTTCTATGGGGTAGCACATTCCGAGTCAGTAGAGTATGTGCGATCTTAGGGGCGCTGTTTATATTATCCAGTCCCTGGAGTAAAAAAAAAAAAAAAAAAAAAAGCGTGAGGCTGCTGCGCAGTGTAATGCCTAGATCAGCAGTTACGCTCAGTTACCCGCGATATTCGGATTCCGTCTCGTGAGTTATGTATGCATCCACAAAATCCTCCTAAGTATATGCATCGACTCTCTTGAATCGAAGGAATGGTATGAGAGTACGTATGTACGTGTTCGGTCGAGAAAGGGAAAAAAAGTAATTTACGAATGGGTTTGCAGTAGGTATGTACCCCTTAACTTCCTAATCTTTCTATAGGTGAAAGAGAGTTCAGAATCACCCGACCTACGCTAGTGCAGCTGAGCTACAACCGCAGTAAAGCTAAGCCGTGAAACAGGAAACATCTTCTCTCCTTTAAAGCCTTTTGAGTGACCCCTTGAATCAATTGCTTTCATCAGACTTCTTTTCATTCTCACCATCACACAAGGATCAGAGCGTACGTATTCTTCCTTTACAACGTCTCTTCTTCACCTTGCCTATTCCCGTTTAGCCTTTCCTGGCTGAAATCTCCCCTAGGGATCATCCTGATAGTGGTTCACAAACAAGCCCTATCATCGAATCCACGGCCATAATCTCCAGTTAGCCAGTAATGGGAAAGGCCCTAAAAGCTCCGCTTACAGAAACAATGGCCAGTGCCACTGCTATGACTCCCGAAGCTACTCAACTTTTTGCGCTCTATCAAGAGAAGCAAGATATTCTTGCTCTGGAGTTCAAACGAGCTTTGGCAAAGTTGACCGGAACGTCCCTGCCATCAGAGCCACGGAAGGAAATTGTGAGAGATGTGCAAGACTCAAGCTCAAATCTATCGGATTCCGAAGATTGCAGTAACAACGATGATACGGATGGCCACGGAGACTCATCTTCATCGGATGAAGATCCACCACTGCCACCAGCAGCGGATCCAAGTAATCCTTTGTCTCCTTCTGAGCTTGCCAGGCTAGCGAAGGGAGGTAGGCGATCACGGAAAAACGAATCCTCTAATCTAAATGCCAAAAAGAGGTCCAAGTCAACAAACGGGGTAGCAAAGAAAAAGCTAGAGATAAACGGCATTGCCACTAACGGGGTGAAAAATGGAGCGAACGGAGTCGCAAATCTATTGCCGAACAGAGGAAACCTTAACTCGTATTCTGGACCACCTCTATCACCTGGTTCTGTGATGGGAATGAAGTCCGATGGATCGATGGTAAATGGAGATGTCGCAGATAATGAAAAGAAAGCGCGGGTAAGGGCCAGCAAGATGGAGTTCAAGAGGCTTGATGAAGTGTATGTGTTTAATTCCAGATCACAACCACCACTCCAATATATACCCAATTTAGGTTTTAAGAAAAACGCATGATTGAGCTAACCTTTATTTAAATACTCTTTTAGATACAATAAGGCGATACATGACTTTTATCTTGCTGAATCCTCAACATCACCTTCGGCAAAGGATGATAAATGGGAAGAATATATCTTTGTTGTACGACGAAGATTTGGTATCTACCTCTTTATATTGAGTTGTATCACGTCCCAATTAATGCTAACTGTGAAACATCGAGAGTAGACTATCAAAACAAATTCCTAAAATCTTATGTTGATATAAAAAGTGTTGATCTCCGTGATGTTCTGAGGGAAGTTCTGAAAGATGTCTCCGGTATTGGTTTGAGGGAAGATAAACCTACAGTAGGTCCCCATAAGATAAATTCAAGAGAATCGGCGCATTTTCCATAACAACCTTCCTAGATCATTTCTTCTGTTTCAGATTTCTAACTGAGATAATTACTGTTTTAGATTGAGCCTAGTCTTCTATTCAATTACCTCCCCCAATTGGAATCCGAGCTTATTAAAGAAAGAAATCGTACGGAGAAAGAGCAGAACCAGACTCTTATTCAGCACCTTACAATACTCACCAAATACATCGAATCAGACTATGCCCCAATTGTCAAAAGGCTTTATCCGCTTCTCCAACACCAGGAGATAACATTTGATCTGCTATGGGCACTCTTCTTGCCTAATACACTGGTACATACTACATGTGCTGGTTCTAACGAGTCTCGGTGTCTGAAGTTGGACTGGGGTGAGCAGAAGGAGAGTCTTGAAAGAGGCAAATTCTTTCAACTTGATTGCCATTACATTGACTATGATGGCAAAACCTTTGGAAAAGCAAACGCTGTGCTTGAAATTGAGGAGTTCAGGGGTGCACGGAGAATCGATAGCCTCGGGGTTTTCCCCTTGGCATATCATGATGAGGAGGAAAGGATTCGAGAGAAGCTTATTGAGCGAGGAAGGAAGTTTTTGTCTCTTAAGGGGATGCACTATAAGTTCTATAAGGGACTAGCATTCTTCAAGAGGAAGAAGGGGGTGGTCAGGCTCAATGTGCACGGGCGTGTCATGATCGACCCAACCACTTTTAGAAGGATCAATCCTAACTATCGGATGAGTCCCGTCAAGGAGACACTTCATTCGTCTACAAACTCTCTGGGAAACGATGATGATTCCGAAAATGAGAACGACGATGACGACGACTATTGTGGAGGTCGGGATGACGACGAAGAGGCAGAGATCAATACCTCCAACAATAATGTCAAATCGAAACCAAACCCGGAAGCAGTTCTCAAGCGTGCTCTTTTAGGAAAGCCACAAAGATCATATATTACTGGTCCTGATGGCAAGCTAAATCTAAAATTACTTGGTGGGGTTGCCGATTTGGCTGCAGCAAAGAAAAAGCTGCAGGAAAACGGCAAAGTGAATGAAAAGCAAGGACTCAAGGAAGATTTAATCCCGGAAGAAATGACAGAGGAGGAGCTACTACTTTGCTCACCTACAGTTTTGGGATTTAGCTTTGGAGATAAATTATGGGGTTAGTTTAGTTTTCCTCGTTGCGTCAAAATTTATCATACTAACTCTATATAGCGGAATTTGCGGTGGACCGCATCATGGAAATTGAGTTCAATAATGATGCATTCGACAGCCTTGTACTTCCAGAGGCACAAAAGACAATTGTAAGGGCGCTTGTGGAAAGCCACACTGGAAATAAAGACTCCAAGGTTACTTTCGACGATGTTATCAAAGGAAAGGGCAAGGGCTTGGTGGCAGTATTACAGTAAGTTGCATTTTTTATGAAAGATTACTTCTAATTCTAACTCGATCTTAGTGGGCGGCCTGGTGTCGGGAAAACATTGACCGCCGAAGGCATTTCAGAGTTCCTGAAAAGACCCCTGTATATGGTAAGTTGTTATTTACTAATCAATTAGCGACCAGAGATATACTAACGTTTTTAGGTTGGTGCTGGTGAGTTGGGTACCGATCCTCGAACCCTTGAAACTCAGCTTTCCCGGATCCTGGACATAGCACACGTTTGGGGCGCTGTCCTCTTGTTGGACGAGGCAGATGTTTTTCTTGAACGCAGATCAGTTCACGATTTACACCGGAATGCATTGGTCTCTGTTTTTCTTAGGCTGTTGGAGTATTTCCAGGGAATCTTATTCCTAACAACAAATCGTGTCGAGACCTTCGATGAAGCTTTCCAGAGCAGAATTCATATTGCGTTAAGATATAATGACCTTGACAAAAAAGCAAAGAGAGTCATCTGGAAAACCTTCCTAGAAATGGTGGCGAAAGGGGAATGTTTACCAGGCGATACCCCTAGACAGATCGTCTCAAAGGAAGAGTTGGAAGGACTGGCAAGAAGACAACTGAACGGCAGACAGGTAACGATTCTCCGACAACCCAATACCCTCTACTGAGTTTCCCTAATACTGACATTATACGCGTTCACTTTGCAGATCAAGAACACTGTACGAACAGCACAAGCTCTTGCAGTTAATAAGAACGAAAACTTGTCTATGGAGCATCTGAACTTGGTTCTTGCTGTGACTGAAGGGTTTGAACATGACCTAAAGGGTACCGGACAAATCGAGAGTAAGAATCACCTGATAAAAACGCGGCAGTGAAAAACTCACTAACAGTTACTGAATGGCAGGCATGATGTCTTATGCATGAAACTGTTTAGAGGTTGATCATAAGTGGTGAATCAGGCTTGCAAATTAGGCGAAATGCAAAAAAGCCGTGTCTCAGTCAGGACGCCAGGCTCGTTTGTATTACTTTTTTTTCTTTTTCTTTTCTTTTTTCCTTCATGCTTGTTTCACGGTTGTGGAACAATGGTGATCACTGTAGGGGTCTTTGTGTTTGTAGGTTCAACAGGAGTACGGAAATTAGGAGTTTTGAAAGACAGATAGAAAGAAAAGTTGAATTGATAATTCGAGTGCTTACTCTATTATCATTGGGTTCAGTTAGATTGTCTAATTATCAAATATCAGATATCGATATACACTAAATAGTTAAGCGTGTGTACTTACCTGATGTTCCAAGACAACTTTTGTAGCGATTACTATTCCATCTGCAGCTATTCCCTGTTTTCGGAGCATTCAAAGACATCTACCGTACCTGTACCGTCATGAGTAGATACTTTTGGTACTTGGTCCGCAACTTCGTACCTAAGACACGCGAAGTGGCCGATTCGATAATTATATAATTTTAGTAACTCGGTGATGAAATCAAATGATCAGCTCAGGGACTTGACCAGATTCATTAGCGTATTAATACGTGTCTGGCACGTGGTATTCAGCTCACTCGACCGCACAGTACTTGTAGCTACCATATTCTCCTAATCATAAAAGTAAGATTCCCTACCCATTTACATCCTCATCATAGGCCATACTGTCAACATCTGACATTTCCCCTTGACCTTTCAGCACATCTCTCATTATGTTCGTAAACAATCTCGTCGTTTTCCTCGCAGCGCTTCCAGCCATTGTGGTCTCGTCGCCAGCAGGCCCCCACGATAACGATTATGGAAATGGCGGGAGGTATGGCTTCAAGAGCTGTAAAGATAAAGGGGTTAGGCCCGGCAAGGTTAGCTGTATCAATGTAGGGTTTTTGTTTATCAATGCTTCAATTCCCTATCGCTAACTCCATCTATAGTTTGATTCAATCGAAACCAATGCCACCACGGCGTTGGCAACTGTTCCAAAAGACTACACAGGGTTAATGTTTGACCCGCAATGGTCTGTCATCAACGTTACGGCTTCCAGGGAACTCGGAAGGATGCCCAGCAGAAACTACCACTCTGCAGTATCTAAGCCAAACGCTCTCATTGGGTCAAAGTACAATCCTGATGACAAAAGCGACGAATCCCCAGCAAGCTTCAGTGTAAAAGATGGAACATTTGATTTATTTGGATTCTACCTTCAATCTATGGAAAGTCCACCTCCAGGTGTGTCGGTTCATGTCGTTGGATATCCAGCCGATGAGAAGGAAAAACCTTTTACGTACAGAACTAGTCCATATCTTACTGGAACATACATATACTGATTTCTTGAAAGGTATTCTTTGGACTTTCCTAGTGATACGGATACGCCAATTTACTTCGATACACACAAGATGGCAGGCCCAAAATTCTGGGATGGTCTGAACAAGGTCGAAATATGGAGTACATATGGTGAGGATCTTGATTGGGAGTTCTTTGTGGATGATATCTGGATTCGGTGAGATCACTCCGAGTACCCCATCCAGACATACATAAATCTAATCATACTATAATCACAGATGGGGAAATGAGACGGAGTCTACACTTACAGCCCAAAATAACGAGTTGAGATAAGGCCTCTATCTGATGAACCACATGGCTTTCTTCCAAATCTTCCCAGTTCTGGTTTCGTTGTAAGGGGTATATGTACACGTCAGCTTGTTCCAACTAGCTGTCATAACTTCCTAGGTGAATATAAACGATTTTGATGGCTTAGCAATGAAATTTGGCCACAGGAGCCTAGTCAGTCGTGACGTGATGGTTAAAACTGCCGTTTCACAAGTCATCACTCGATGGAATTGGTGACATTTAAAACATCAGTGACGCCATACCTGCGTCATTGACTACTCAGTACCTTCAAAGAACAGTCCTTGACAAATTCAGTCTGATACCAACTGTAGGTTGATATCAAGTCTATTGCTTTGAGCTGAAGATATTGGCAATAACTATAAAATCCCTTCTCAATCGCAGCTGGAGGACTGTGAGTGGATACATTGATCCAATAAGTTCATCTCTTAGGCGAAATGAATACGATGCATGAGTTGTGAATCTCGAGTGGCGTTACGTGAGCTCAACACTCAATCGTCGTAAGGCTTTCTTCTGTGCCTCCAACTGCCACAAGAACTGAAGTAAGGTGCGACAGTATTCACACTCATTCTGAGTAGCTACATGAATGCCATAGCAGGTTTCCTATTGCTTTTTGACTCACATAAGCATTATAATAATCACTAAGACGTTGCCATATCCAGTAGAAACAGATCACTGTCCGGATTGGGTAATATGCTTCCCCTGACATTGCGTTTGAAGAATCTTGGGTTACACTAACAACAGCCTTCTAGATACCACTTGTATACTATCTCCGCCAGTAAGAATACGTTATACAGAACTCGGAAGTGCTCTGTGCAGAGGACAGCGTGGATACAATGATGTCAAAACTACATGTACATTCCTTGCTCAGAAGAACCACAGTAAGCTACAAGTATCCTCAACTGAATAATACATATATGTAACCTAGCTAGCACCCATGTATGTACATGACTTCTACTCTATGTAGGTATAGTTGATGATGACTTGTATACCATGTATGTACATACTACCCCTGATATGTATACACTCAGTGAGTGTACGTGTGAGCACTGAATATCGACCCAATACTAAGAGAAATAAAATAGTCCGCAGCGCAGAAAAAACTAATACTCAGGCTTCTCCTTCCCGTCTTTAATAATTTTAAAGAAATAACGTCCGGGGTATTAGGTAGCTTATCGATGTATTTTGGAATTGGTCGACCGGCAAGTACTTATTAGTCCCATGGTAAATGTACGGCACTGTGGTACTCGCTTCCAGTTATCCTTTAGAACACGAGTGCGCGTCGGTGATGTATCGAGATCGATTGCCGCAGGGAATCTAATTGACGGGTTTCAATCCATAAGCAATCCTGGTAACATGGACCGTGTATTGAGAGAAAGGATGGTAACTACAGACTTGTAGGTTCATTTGCCAAAAGAATTTTCAAATCGTTGGAGCAGAATTTTTTATCTGCATGGCCTGGGCTAGGCCACCCCCCCCCCCCCCCCCGCCTTCACCAATCAACTGGTGGTATCACACCACATCCAGCATCCATAAAATAAACACTTTATAATTTATCCGCTGCACATCACTTTTAAAGATCATTGAACCCCCGTTCCGTTGTTTGCCTACATTCGTACAACGATGTATGTACTACCTACATGTAGGTAACCTTTGGGTCTGTATGAACTATTAGTATTCCTGGCGCGCTACGTATCATACGTAAATAGCATAGATCCTCGCCAATCGAAAATAGTCAGGATGAGTGATATATATTCCCTGCCTGTGCCCATGGTATCGGTAAGGCTGGATGGACGCGGCATGTATGTACTATGTAAGTTGTTCCGAACATGACCGTACCGCCGTGGTTTTAAACTATCGGTAAACCTGAACTTGCGACCGAAACGAGAAAAAACAAAGATAATCCGATGACAGGAAAGCCGATGTCGGTGCACAGATCACCGTGCGAATTAACTCTAATGCAACGTAATGCATGAGACGTTACTCTCTTGAGAATATTACCTATCTAATTTGATCAGAAGGGGGGATCAGAATTGACAGTTCATGAATTCGCTTCGAATCAATAATGACCAGCCAGCTGCAGTCTATCATCGCGTTCCAAACAAAACACAAGCCCCATTGACAAAACGCCTATTCATGTTACACAGAAGCTACTACCTACTGAGTTTCCGTGGGCAACGTATGCATTCCAAACAAGAGTCCAACCCCACTGACATATCGCTTCTCGGAAAATACAAGACAAAACTCAGGCGTGCTCCCGATATTTAATAGCACCAGCAAATTGTTTATTATATGTAGTGGGTAAATCTTCTTCGAGAAAAGCAAGACTTCGTTTGGGTTAATATTTCCATAAACTAATTAATATTGTGCACAACCGGCCATAATCGACAGAATCCCCCAAAATAAGAGAGGAAGCTACATGTATTCACTGCAATATTATTCTATTAAATTGCCTCGCCTCTGATTACCATGTTTAATCTTCCGGATATTCTGGCTTCCCTTCTCTTGTTTTAGGGAACGATTTAAGTAATGAACTCAGTGATTTTAATATGTAGGTTAGAGTTGTACAATTGTGTACATGTATACGTATGCTGTACAAATCATAAAGTCTTGCATTGTTCACCTAGCTTGGCCCCCAAACCTAACTCCGAGCACTGACCCCAATTGTTGTATCAAGTCTCCCTTTGCAGCCAAAGTTCCTAGTGCATAAACTAAAGTCGAGCGAAAGATATTTATGTAGAGTACACATCTATCATGATCCACTACACCATCAGCGGGTAATGCATTAATGAAGACTGTAGTACTAGTACTTTAGCCTCAAATCTTTCTATGGGGAAGCGATGAAGCCTGGAGAGAAGGGCAGTTCGATATTAACAGCAAGTAATAGCAATGAAGAAAATTCCGACTCGCCCTCCTTTGGCCAGATCTAGAAATCCGGTCGGCGGGGGAGAGGTCACTGGTAGGGTGCGCATGTGTATGTACCCGCTCATCTGCGCTTTATCGCCCATCCATCTATAAAGCCAGTAAAACGAGCCCATCTTCTCCGCCCATAGCTATAGACCAGTTCTTAACCTCATCAACGGCTGGAAAGATTCTTTATACCACCTGCATTTTTAGAAATCAGCGAGGATGGACAACATACATTCCCACGAGTTGGCTGCTAGCTGCTATTGCAAGCGTGTCCGAACAGCATCCAGCGAGTGCTTCAGTCCAGAGGACTGGAGCCGTGAACTCAGGCGTTAACGGCTGAGAAGAACCTTAAGAAGTATGTAGAATCTTCGATTTTTTGCTTATTCTGCTTCTTCTTCTTCCTTACCCTTTCCTCTTTCCCTTGACGTGGGTACGTGCTGAGTGATTGTCTGGCCAAGATGATCTATCGCATAATAAAGCGAGGACTCTGAATACCCATCAGACTAAGAAATTGTAAGTCTCATTGTAATTTGTGGAATGAAAATAAGAAGCTGTCGAGATGAACAACTGTGCATAGTGGGAGCGACACGACCTCCCTCAACTCCAGTGTATTACAATATGAATATGAAAACGGTTCGTTTGGATTCTAAACTTGCCTCCTCCCCCAGTATCAGGTTTCTTTTACTTTATTCAATTTCTAACATCATCTTGTAAGGCCGGAGATATCACCGGCCTAGAGAAGGAGGTAAATACCCCTCGTCAACCGATGAGGTTTGTCTTAGGAATGTTTCTAAAGTCATGGCACTAGTTAATTGATGATCTGGGTTCAATATGTGATATAGAGAGATCAAGATCGGTAGGTTATGTGCAGAAAGTTTCTTTCTTTGGTTTTAATGTGTTTTGTACTAATTTTCCGAAATGCAATAAACGGCTAATTAATACCATCCTTCCATAGTTTAGACATAGTACACCATATGTGTTTATTAATTCTACGGGACCCTATACATCTAGATAGCCCACAGCACATTTTAGACATTGGTGCTGGGACCGGGATTTGGGCAATTGACTCTGCAAAGTATAACTTCTATCTTTAATTGCATTTGATTTAAACTGCTACGAAACGATTACTAGAGGCGGGTTCTAACAGGAGCCCTCCCGATAGTAAATATCCATCTGCGGAAGTCATTGGGACGGAAGTCATTGGGACGGACCTTAGTCCCATTCAACGATCGTGGTACGTGCTATTCCAGTTGCTTACTGTTTAAAACCGGCTCAAGCACGAGCAGCCCTTGAAAATCACATCTTTATAGAGTGCCGCCAAACTGCAGGTTTGAAGCTGAGGATGCAGAGAGTCCGTGGACGTTTTCAAGGGTACATCATCCCATACACGACCATCTCCGGACCTATCAGGAGAAGTCTCCAAGCTTATCATCATGTTTATTGATACGATTTTCTTGCTGTCATTCGATCTTATTCACTCTAGGCATCTGATGGGAGCTATATCGGACTGGAAGACCTATCTCCAGCAAATTTATGATTCGTTGAAACTAGTTGGTTGGGCTCAATTTGCTGAATATACTATGGACCTCAAATCAGATTATAACAGGTACGTGCCCTGTATTGCGTGGCGAACTCACACTCAATCATCATTACATGTTCGTGCTTCACAAGCCATGGCCTAACATGTGTTCTGTATGCAGCTATCCACCTGATTGTGCCCTTCGGCAATACCTAAACCTTTTCTAAGAGGCAGTAACTCGGACTAGAAGGCCCCTTGATGTAGCAGAAGTTCAAAGACAATCTGATTAGTGCTGGCTTTATTGAGGTTTCGAAGGAGGTGAAACTACCTTGGTCTCCTTGGTCTCCTTGGTCTCCTTGATCTACAGACGAAAAGATGAAGGAACTAGGTCGGTATGCTTTGCTAAATCATGAGACGAGCCTTGAAGTATCCGGATTGGCACTCTTCACTCGTGAGCTAGGATTGAGCAAAGATGAGGCAATTGGTATATGCTCGAACGCTGTGGAGGAATTGAAAAAATGGGGGGAAATACACGTCTATAACATGCAGTATGTCCAACCCATGAGACCTCTCATACACGTGAGCATTTAAGTGGCAACTCGTTCTAACGGTTCTTAAGTCATTTTGTTATCGCCCGCAGACCGTTGCAGCGAAGGAAAGGGGGCTTTTTGTTGACAGGGCCTAGATCCTTGGATACGTTAAACATGCAAGGCAGTCATTTTTTTTTTTTTTTAAAATGATCCACCCACCAATTACGGTACAAGCTTTGATCCCGGGCGTGTTTCAGTGCGAGGAATGATGATGAGGCATATCATGTCAATAGCTTTCATGACTTTCTCTTAACCATTTTTTTTTCCTCCCCTCCCCCTTTTCCCTTTTGAAACTCAACTAGGTGTGGGTGATCGAAGAAGTACATGGGGTTTCACACCCCCCGGCGCGGATCAAGTTGTTTAGTTTGTCGATTTTTCAGCCAAGAACGAGTAACGACAAACACATATGTTTGTGATATTTGATCATATACTATCACTCGAAGTCTTCAAGTTAGTTTGTGATGAACCATCAAATCCCACCGTTATTAAGATACTTGTGCCTGCGCATTCATCAAGTCTTTGAGTTTTCTGGTAGAAATCTAGCCGTAAAGATATCCACACAAGTAGTTTTTCGCTGACAATGAATTATTTCTATATACCGCATCGAACATGACTTAGAAAACAGAACCCCCTCCCCCCCAAAAAAACATACCCCATCGTCAGTATATACCAATATCTTAGGTCACCGGTGTGACATTACCTGCCCATATCATGTTATAAACGTAGGAGACTTTAATTAACATTGTTGGGCCTACCCGGCCGGCGGGGGATTCGGGTGAAAAACACACCCAACCCCAATATCAGCTACATAGCTCTCTCAACCGTAAATATTATTCATAGCCTAAAAAATTCGCATTTTTTTTCCCGCTCTAGTGTGAATTAACCAAAACATATCCTCCCCCTCCCCCCATTTTGATTTCCCCTTAATCCCCCAATATTATATTATATTATCTTAAGATTTAACCTACATACCTACATGTATCTATATATACATATGTATCCCCTAACTCCGGCCTCTACCACGGAACAAAGCGCAGACAGCTATCTCCATGAGTCAAACCTCTACCTACATGTAGCTAGCTAGCCCGGATTTAGCAACGAGTGATATCTCGTGATTGTAATATGAAATAGGTAACCCCACGTGAAATTTGAAAAATGGGGGACAAGACAAGCGCACATGAGCTAGCTATCTGCCTCGTGCTCAGCTGCCTATTAGTTCGTGCATTGATCTTTTGGCGGAGAGACAGGGTTGGAAAAGGGCGAAAACTCTGTATGTCATATGGTATGAAGCGAACGTTAGCGATCGCCGTTTTTGTGTTGTGTGTACTTAATACTCAGGCAATATATTAAGAAAGGCGTACTAGTATGTACTAGTAGCTGCAATTACGCCTGAGTGATCTCCACTCCTACCCCGCGCGCGCAGGTGGGTCGTGCGGGCAGGATCGAAATTTGTGATAAAAAAGATTTATTTTAATCTATATATTGAATTTCTGGTCGCGTGGGGAGGTCAATGACTGCATATTGTATGCAGCATGTTGAGCCATTGAATTGCAGTTGAATTGGGAATTGGAATTGTTGTGTCCCGGTGATGCGTGTGTTTTTCAGATCTATCTATACACATAGTTAGGTACGGGTGTTAGTGGCTTATTCCATTACTGTGCTGCTGCTGCTGCTGTGTTATAGAGGTATGTAGATAGAGAAAGATAATGACCACGGTATCAAACTCGGCCTTGCTTGACATGTAGTGCTGCTGTGGCGAGGGCCGGAGTCTATCACATGTCTGTCCACCTGCCTGCCCTGTATGATGTCCGTCTTTGCATAAATGTCTTTTTTTTCTTCCTGAAATACATACGTAGCCTCGTGTAGCTAGCTAGCCCCCGCGCAGCTAGCTATATAGCTTTCCTGGTATATATATCATCATCACCGCACAACAAAGTATCGTCTATAAGAATATAAGAAAAAAGTCCCATCTAATACCCACCCCACCCCCCTCTAAAAAAGGTTCATAAAGAAACCACCACCAGCAGCAGCGGCGGCGGCGGCAGTAGCAGCCGACTACGGTAGATTCCTCATCACGCCCTCAAACGCCACCAACGCCACCGCATTCGCCGGAAATGCCCTGAGGAAGCACGGCACGAACCCTCTATCCCCCCACCCCACCCGCATCGTCAGCCCGCGTGCCTCACAGGGGAATATAGCGCAATCAACAAACCTCCAGTACCCCCTCCACCCCGCCTCCCTATACACGCCCCTCGCCGCCTCCCTCCAATTCCTAAACTTTCGGCGGTCCAGGTCATCCGTCATGATGCGCTGCTTGACGGCATCAGACGGATAGCTCGTCACCCAGAACATCTGCGCGCTCACCCCGCCGGCCCAAAAGTTGATCGCGGGCGTCGAGAGGCTCGTGTGGGCTGCCAGATAGCGTGAGAAGATATCATACGACCCCCACCAGAAGCAGAAGAACGTGCGGAAGAGCATCGTTGCAAAGAGGCCGTGGTAGAGGCCGCGGAGACCGTGGGCGCCGTACTATAGCATACATTTGTCAGCGGAGAGGGAAGAAGGTAGGCGGGGAGAAAGAAGGGGAAGAGGGGACAGACAAGCTTCTTGATGCAGTCCATAGGGCCCCGGTACTTGACGCCCTCGCGGTTCCCGCGCGCGTTGTACTGCACTTGGAGGCGTGCCTTGACGTGCTCCACGGGTGCTGCAATCAGGCTGACAGTCCAGCCGGCGAGCGTGCCGGATGCGCCCTGTGCTAGCGTTGGTAGGCGCTCGTGGTGCGGGTAGAAGTGGGTTTTTATCAGTGAGCGGTAGTTTGACAGTGATCCCAGCATCCTAGCTCGGCCAGTCAGCGGGGGAGGGAAAGGGAAAAGGAAGGAGGAGGAAGGAAACTGACAAAGAATCCATAAACATCCAGCCAACGAGCGGAGGGCTAGCGCCTTTGTAGAGGCCGCGGAAGCCTTCGCGCTGCAGCGTCTGGCGGAGGCAGTCGAGCGGCCCGGTGAATTGCGTGGGGGGGGAGGTTTGGAGGCGCACTTTGATGGTGTCGAATCTGTGCACTCCCGGGATCGGTGTCGGTTATTAGTAACTAGGAATCATACGAGACGTACACGGTACGGTAGGTAGGTAGGTAGGATATAGGTAGGTTCTGCTGTGTATGTATGTACTTACGGATGTCCGACTGGTGTTCCGCGCAAATTGAATCAAGCAATCAATCAGTCAGCTAGGTAAGAATTGCGAAACTGAGACTGAGAATTGCAAATTGCAAAGATTGAGATGGAACGCAAATTAAGAAAGAAAGTGAGGGAAAAAAAGACAATACACTCACCAGTCAACTTCCCCATCCCCGAAAACACACCCGCCACAAAGCCTCGATACGCCGAGTGCTGTCGCTCCGCAGCCTTTGGCGGCGGTGGTTTGGCGCTCATCGTAGATACTGTACCTACTCTAGGTGAGATGAAAGTAGGTAGGTGGGTTCTACAGGAAGAACAATTCCTTCACACACACAGACAGCGGGGGGGATCGAGGGGTCGCGGGATAACATGGATTTGGCGGGGCTTGAACCCTGGCTTGACCTCGGCATGTTCCGCGGAGGGCTATAAGCTACATGTAGCTACATGGCGCTAGGTAAGCCAGTCGATACAACAGCCCAATCACAGCATATCATAGCTAGCAGCTAGGGCGGGCACTGCAGCTCGAAAGCTCGAAAGAAAGCTTGCCGCTCGCCCGCAAGGTTCTAGCTGTGTCGTTCCCCGCGAGTACGAGAGTATCGGGAATATATATCGAGAGTATCTTCGAGCCTGTGGGGTGTAGCTTTTAGACCTGACCAGGTCAACCACTTCAATCATCAGCTGTCTTGGCGTTTTCATATTCCAAAATAAGTACCTACTGAAATAACATATCCACCATGAGCATCTAGCTCAATTCCGGTCTGAAAATCACGAGGTCCAATTAAGCCACAGCGGGAAGCCAAACACCTTTGATTTCAGGTGTATCCTGTAAATTGAAAATCCGACGCGCACCCTTTCCCAGCGTGGCCAGGGCCCAGGACCCAGGACCCAGGGCACAACTACATATCTATATATTCGGAACTCCCAGAAACCGTAAAACCCGTTCGAGAACGTGTTCCACACCCTGATTAGTTTCCAGAGTACCGCCTGGAAGAAGGAGGGATATTCATGGCCGTGTTGTAACGTCATAAGCTGTCAACGAAAAATTAGCTTCATTGTTACGTCATGTCTCTTATAAGGGTAAACGGCTTGCAATTAACGAGGATTCGCAGTATTTATATTGGGCAGAACTTACCTTGAGAAAAGAAAAATCCATTTCTGAAACCTATCACACAACCCATCTTCTTTTTCTTCTGCTGCTGCTGCTGCTGCTGCTTCTTATTCTACTCCTTGAACCCCTTCTATATATATATAAAAATATAACTTCTCAAAATTAAAATGACTGAGCAAACCTTCCACGTCACCCGCGAAGACATCCGCAAGCTCGAGTCCCGCGAGTCCCGCCGCTACCACGGCCAAATCCCCCCCGACGCCGACTCCTCAATCCTCAAAGTAACCACAACCACCATCTCCCCCTCCTCCTCCCACCAACACACTAACTAACCCCTGCACACCAGTCCATCGTCGACAAAAACAAAAACCGCAGCAAAGATCCCCAAGCCAATCTCGAGCTGCCCGAAGACCCCCCGGTGCCCGGCGACATGAAGTCGGCCGACGCGCGCTACAGCGGCGGCATCGGCTCAGGCCGCTTCTCGGGCGACGTGGCGACAGAGAAAGATGCGCTGCGGGAGCCGGCGGCGCAGGAGAGCGGCGTCAGGGTCGATGGCGAGAAGTTGCATAAGGGTACTATGTATGGACACCTGTATAAATCCTCGAGGGGGTGAAGGAAAATAAATTTTTATGGGCGGCGGTGTATTAACTAACTTGTTTTGTTGCAGTTTGGAGTCTAAGTATTCATAGGCTGTTTTTTGTGTGAGAGAGAGGAGTGGGGGAGTGGTGGGAGAGAGGGGGTTCTGGCGGAGTGGTGGGGTGCCAGGATTTGCCAGTGTTTCCAGTGTTGGCAGTGTATGTTGTTGTCAGTGTTGTGCCAGTACATGTTAGGAAGCGGGAAGTGGGAATAGTCGGAGGGTTGAAATTGTCAAGACCTTAATTGGATAGAGGTTTTGCTTTCGCCATATCAAGTTAAACCCATGCATATATATGCCCGGAGGAAGCTGTTTTCAGAACCTCACCCACTATCTTGTGCCTGTATATTCTTAGCTTGCAGAGACTCAAAATCAGTTTGTCACGAGATTGCAATATATTCCAGATACCTCATATCCTAGATGCAATGTGCCCTTTGTGTTTTTTCAGGCTCTTGGTGTTTTAGCTCGAATTCACCCATCATGGGTCTAGTCTGCTGCTCTGTTGCTCGGTTTCCGTAGCTTGACTTCTAGCTTATAGCGAATCACAGAATTATGTAGCTAGCACCTGTCCCAAACTGTTTGCGGCTTCTGCAATGTTTCAACACCTCAACCGATAATCCGTCTTCTCTAACATGTGCTCTACACCCAAGCTGATGTGAAGCACGGTAGGCAACTGCTGCCAAAGCACGTTAAAACAACTCTGAACGTGGCTACAATCAGTTAGTTTGGAACTAGAGACCCTACATATATATATAAGTTATCCCACCTAACTGACCCAACCACCATCACCCATCCTTCACCACTTCTATCCTTCATCACCCGAGCCCGGCCCATCTCCACGAGACCAATACAAACTGCAAATAAATAACAGCCTGAAACCGAGGAATATATACCGTCTTCGCAGCCTGAGAAACTGATGCGAGTGATAATTCATGATTATAAAATACCAGGGGGGGTTATATAGCCTGTTGATTAGTACGTAGCGTATGGGGTTTTGATGTTGCTTTCAAGATTCCGTGTAATCTTGTGCTGTTGGTAATGGGTGTAGGAGGTGTTGAGGAAGAAGTATCGATGATGATTGTATTAGAAGGTTCGGAGGAACCTCCCCTAAGTACTCTACTAGCGTGTCATAATGACTATGTACACGTCTTCTCCGCCACAACATCCATAACTACTACTGTACACATCACTATGGCCACTTAACGGTACCCTACAGTGGGCCGAGTATATGTAGTTGTAATTGTAGGTTAACTTGCACAGTTTTGACGTTAATTGTTCTAAACGGGTTGAAGAGCACCTGTTATTACTTGTATATTAGTACCGTTAGTACAAGAGAATCTTATATTACTAGACCCCCCCTCGTGCATGGCCCTCACTGTTTTCTCTTTATATCCCTCCACTGCTCGGATGCGCATCGTCTTGGAGACCAATCACCCAGTCCAGCGCCAACTGATATCGATTGCTCTATCATGGCCGCCACTGCGGGCGAGTGATAGTTCATGCAAACACCCGCACCCATCCCCGCAAGCAAGCGGTATCAAGGCCTAAGAGACCGCCTCCAAAGTATCAGTCAACACGCCTTGCCAAGCACTACATTTACTCATGAGGAAGGTTTACCGAACAAAAACAAGCAAACAGATCGAACACCGCCCCAATAAACACAAACACTGGTAGATCTCCCCCACACTCCCCCCCGAAACACAAACCCTCATTTCATTAATTCCAACAGTGTTCCTTCTCCGATTACGCCGCGGCGATACTAGGGTCCTCCCCACAACCAAGCAACCAAGCAAACAAAAACAAAAAAGCAACTCAGGCACGCAAGCGCCTAGGGAGATTCGCTAATCTAACCTCACACCCCCCCCACCCCACCACTAAGAAGACAGCATAGTGGGGCTGTGTTTGATGGAAACACCGTCTCGTCAGCGGGGTCGTCCGGCCTTCATCACTACTGACAAGGATGCCATTGATCTCACCTCTCGAGTTCACCTCCTCGCCTAGCAAATTAAAGAAGAAGACAAACACCGGGGCACAACACAAGTCCTCACCGGGTTATAGAAACACCTAAACAAATGTACCTACAAGCGTGACCGCAGTATGAAACAGAAGGACCAATTGCAAAGTCCACCCAAACGTCCACCAAGGCATTCCGCCACTAACTGCATACCCTCCAAAGCACCCCCAACATACACCCCACCACCTCTGGAGCGGTCTAGCCTCTGGGATATATACACGGATGAATTATCAATCAACCACCTCCGGCCGGAACGGTCGGTTCCACCACAAGTTCATGAAGCGCAGGTGAGTGATAATCCATGACACAAAAGCAGCCCGCTTATCTAGGGCAAGCGAACCCTTTTGCTCCCGCTTAGATCTTGAGTTATGTAGTGACCCTTTTCTTTAGCTCTTTTTCCACATTACTCGAGACATCAATTTAGAGGCTAGGATCTCTATGACCTCCTTCCTTCCTTCCTTCCTTTCTCAGGCCACCTGGCTAGAGTAGAATAGAAAATAGCCTACCGGCGCTTCAGCCCTAAATCCATCATTACTAAGACACCTTACCAATACCGTGGTCTTATCAATGTCAGAGCACACGATTATTAACAAAACCGACAGCGAGTGATACTCCATGATTTACCGCCCCCGCCCTCTCTCTTCACCTCGCGCTCGCTTACAGCCTAGGCGGTTCAAAGGTACTCAACTGCAGAAACTGCAGAAACTGCATAAGGTAATGCAAAGCCCGCCCGCCCGAATGGCAATTGTTAGCTAGTACTTTATCGGTTGAGAATCAGACTTGAACTTATGCACTGGCAAGGAGCGTACATAATGCTAACCAACACTCTGCATCCACCTACCCCAAGACGAGAATAATCGCCGCCGCCACGCTGACGATCCGTACATAGACTGCAGCTGGTATGGTAGTGGAGCGTAGAATAGAGTACCTACTCTATGGCTTTCATTCGTGGATATACATATCAAAAACCCTCAAGAATCAACCAAAAAAAAAAAAAAAAAAGACAGGACCGTTTTCCAGCTATTTGTACCTCCACATACTCTAGCCGCGGGTAGTAGAACGGTAGCTGGTATTCTACTCGGACCCACGCGTCAAAGAGTCATTATTACTCTGCTGCATCCCTGCCAAGCTTCGGGATCTCCCTCCCTCATCGCACATCACATCACTCGCTTGAATTCCTTCAGAGCGTACTCCATGTCGGCAAGTACAACCCAGCCAGCATTGAGTAGAGTAAGGGTCATTCATCTATCGATCGGTACATCGCGAGGGTGCTGATGGGATAAACCGAGCAACACTCCACTCTAGGTATCTAGAGGGGAAGAATAGAGTACGACCGGCGTCCGATAGACACACATGTCTGTGCTTCCTTCGGGGAAACACGCACGGTACCCTACCAATTGCCCTACCCACCCAGACAGAAGTCTGACCGACCGAAGCAACCGTCTAACGGTTCACGGCTCACACCCATCCCCCATTCCTCCCCTCGCTTGAGCGCGCATCCAATCACGCAACCTGATACATCCACGATCCACCCCCTCTCTTGAACGAGGTAGTCGTACGCGGCGGCGGAGATCCCAATGAACGAGAGCGGTGAGGAGGGGGAGAGGGAGGAGTCCTGTTGCGGTGTGGTGTGGTGTGGGGTAGGTGCTCTGCTGGATGTGGTTTTTCTGTGTTGGGGCATGATAGCACAAGAGGGCAGAAACGGGCACTTGTGGTGGCCCAAGACGACACTGGCTCCCCATCCGAACGAACGGTACATTGAAGCTCCCAAGGCGGAACCGTGTTCAAACTAGAGCCGTACCCATTCCCGTGACTCTAGGAGAACCATCCTCCTCCGCCATCCATTGGTTTCAGCACGCCCCAGCCGTGGTAAACATTCCAATGCAAATTTACCAGCGAGAAGGGGAGTGCCCTCATACGGTCCTATGGGCCATCTGAGGAGTACATGATACATCATACATGTGAGATGGAGTACATAATGTACCCTGAGCACATGCATAAACCGTACGTCTCGCACGCGTACTCTACGTAGAGTGCCTACTCTACGCGTAGGGCACCTATATTGCATGTAAGAAGGCTCGTAGAAGTGCCCCTTAGAGTAGGTAGAAACCGTAGGGGACTCTACATGTGGCCATTATATGGAGAAACGGTTCAAACCCAGGGGAACGAACAACACCATCGCCCCGATCGATATTACGTAAGTATTTATCGATGCTCTAAAGTACTACTTCTCGCGCGCTGTTTGGACCAGTCCCTTCTCACCAGATCCTTCATCTCATTCAACATATGTACCCTACCGCACTTTGGCTCTGTTGCTGTTTCGCGTTAGCAAAAATGACGCAGGGACCACAGCCAACGAAACGGGAATGCTTCGAGAAACGCTGGTTTCGTTTTTAGCGCTAGGATCGGATGTGGAAGGCGGTCGATAAGGTTTGTGGGTTTCGTTGGACTGGTGCGCAAAAAAAAAGAAGAAAGATGAGCTGAGATTTCAACGGCAGATTTTTTTTTTTTTTTTTTTTGCTTGCATTCGAGGCAGACAGATATATCGCATTGCCACGATTAATTAAGGAAGGACAGTACGATGGGATGAGATAGATGGGGGTCGGTTCATGAGGCATGTAACTATCAGGCGGCTGCGCAGAGAGCTGAGTACAGTATCTATTCGCTCGTATTTACACTATGATGCATTCATACACTAGCTCCAGTATTGTACCTACTCTAGCTTACCGTATTGAGGTACATAGCTGTGAGGTCTACAGTAGGTACCTAGGTACTCACTCTACCCACGCCACCGTACAACCTCTACCTACCTACCGGTAACCGACCGATCCTAGCTTCGTCTGTTTTCAGGACTTTGTGGCAATTCGTGGCTCACGACACAAAATCCACCGCCTAGCTGGAAACGGCTGTCGGCGGTGCAAAATTGTCTCCACTCGTCACGCAGAAATCCTCAATCGAGTATTGGTGCTTTAAACAATCCCCGGGAACAGACGAAGGGATAGCTATCGCCTCTACGGCTAGTGCCCTATAATTCAGGGTAAGGTATCCACCCAGTGACCACCATCCAATCTTCCCCGCGTCTCGGCGATCTCACTAAACCTCCACTTCTCCTCCTGGCTACACTGCTAGTAGTAGTAGTGCCCAGTAGACCCTTTTACCCAATCCCCCTAGAGCTAGTAGGTACAACTCCTCCTCCCCCGCTTTCGGGCGCGGCTTGCCGCGTGGGAAAATCTCAATCTTAATTCTTGTGCCTCTAGCTACCTACCGTCCTCTATAGGCGGTGAAATGGGCGCGCGCGCGCGGGAAAAAAAATAAAAATAAAAATCGAAAGTGTAGATACACGAGATGTAGCTTATGTGGCTTATGTAACGTGCGCGCGCGTCCTCAACCACTGATGTGCGTGTGTGGATACCATACATACCTGCCTGGGTACCAAGAGGCGGGGGGGAGGGAGATATTCGGGGTGCAAAAGCCCGCTGCTACAGCTAATTTGAGCATGGAGCGAATGGTGGTTGTTGTAGCAGGGTTATGTAGGGTAGGGCCGACAGGGTACTCTGGCCCGGGGGGTGCAGTGAGTGAAGGTGAGGGGAGGGGAGGTGGTGTCCGGGGGTGCCCGCGGGTAAGTGCAGACCACACACATCAAGGACTGTATGTAGGAGGTACATACATGTATGTACCGCGTGCAGGAGTACCTACCTTCATGTATGTAGGGAGGAGGGAGGAGGTAGGAGGAGGAGGGCACTCTCTTGCGCGCTCTCTTGATACTCGCGTATCCTGGGAGCCCAGGTGCCCTTTCATCTGGTTGCTCTTGGGGGGTTCCTTGTTGTCCTGTGACTTTTTTTTTTTCGCTGGAAGGGTTGAGTCTTTGTTTCTTATCATTTCCCCCCGGCCAACCAACAGGATAGAACATCCATGCGATCCGTCCAGTGACGGATTGATTGACGGATTGTATGAGTGAATGAGTGAGTGAATGGTGAGTGAGTGAGTGACTGTGAGCGAGTGATTGAATGAACGACTGTAGAGAATGTTCCAAAAAACAAAAAGTCATCCCCCCCCATCGGTTGCGAGTCCAGTCAGTATATCCGGTTTAGGTAGAGTATGTAGGGCACTGTATTACGGGGTCGCAGAGTGGGTGGGAGTGGTTCCGAATTTTTTTTATTTTTTTATTTTTTGCCTTCCTCCCTGTTCCTGCGTGCGGCCATGTCTCAGTGGAAATAGAGTAGAGCAGGCCAGAGTAGATGGATGTATGGATGTGATGTGATGAGGGAGGGGGGGGGAGGGAGGCGTTCCGCTATCATTATCAGGGGTGTTGGGATTTTGAAGGTGAGAGCGCCGCAGATAGATGGGGTTGTTTTATTCTAGATTGTTCTGTTCTGTTCTGTTTTCGCGTTTTGTGTTTGTTGATAAGGGGGGGCTATGTAGTGGCTGGAGCTACAAGTGGGTGTTTATTTTGTTTCTGATTCGGCGACGGCGGAATTGAGGTTGATGGTCAGGTTGCTTGTATTTGTATTTGTGGTTGCGGAAGGAAGGGAAGGAGAGGTTGGAAGAGCTTGGATGGATGGATGGAATTAAAGTGAATTGCCGGGGCTGTACGGTTGTTTATACTCTACGCTCTACGTAGGGTGCTGTATGTAACGACTTGTACCTGCTCTACTTACTCTTGTCCTGACTGACTGGCGGGACTGGTAGCTACAAGCTAGCTGCAGATATTACATTGGTTCTTTTTTTTTCACTTTGGACACATTTGCTTCTTTGGTTGAGGTTCTTTGGACCGTCTCAACAGAACGAACGAACGAACGAACGAACAGACGGAACGGGCGGTGTTTTTTTTTATTGCAGTTGTGCATTGGACCATTACCCATAGCTGTTCTACGACAGACAGAGAGACTTCCTGCCTCTTTTTCGCCTGTTGTACCTACCTAACCTATATACATATCATACATAACCTGCTCTCTCTCAAACTCACAATTATAATACTCTATCCTATCTATCTACTTACGTACCGAGCAACCAAGCAACCAAGCAACCAAGCAACCAAGCAAAGCAAAGCAAAGCAAAGCAAAGCAAAGCAAGTAGGCGGCCATCCCACTCGCTCTCTGCTGCTGCTTTCTCACCTGCCAGATACAATACCCAGATTCTACGTACGGCGGCCCCGTCGCTATCCAAATCAGAATCATACCCTATCGGCCACACAAAGGTCCACTATTCACTCTGCCCTGTCCTGCTGATTGAACTGTCCAATCCAATCCTCAGTCCTCACACACTACTGCACTGCTGCTTGCTGCCATCATCACACATCACGTCAAGTCTACCTCTACACTCTCCCACCTCCCCCCCTGCCCTACCCTTCAACAGGACTGGAAAGGAGAGAGGTTTCTAGACAAGTAGTTTTTATTCCCTGGACAGCTGCGAAACTACCTCCCCACTACATACATACACACCTACTACCTCTGTCACTCCGCCCCTCCCTCTCACGCTTGCTTGCTTGCACGAGTCAATCACACTCACACACACACACACACACACATACACACACACACACATCCATACACCCTCCCACACGCACACACACTCACGCCCCACAGCCAGGCCAGGCCAGGGCTATATTTTTTTCTTTTCTTCCCACACTCTCACTCTTCCTGGAAAAGGGAAAGAGAAAAAAAAGGGTCGGAAAGGCAAAAAAGAAAGGAAGGAGAAAAAAAGAAAGAAAAAAATCATACTCTAATCTACTCAACCTTACTTGCCTGGCGTACCGTACCTATCTGCCTACCTACCTATCTTCGTTTGCGAGTTCAGCTGCTGTGAGATCATCGCATTTCACATTCCCGCGCACCCCCTCCCCCCCAGTCGTCTTGCCAGGTACGTAGTTTAGTTTGGCTGTCGAGTTTCTGTAACTCTGTTCGCAATCAATGCCGCACTCTACATTCCCTGGTGGCTGCTCGGCCGAAGAGAAGCAGCAGCTGGACACACAACAGCCACACCAGCCAGAGGTGCAACCGCAACCAGAGGAGGTGCAACAACAACCCCAACCGCAACCTTTATCACACCTGGGATCCCCCACACCCTCTTCCTACTCTTCTTCCTCTTCCACCTCCTCACCGTCAACCTCCTCGACATCCTCACCTGTGCTGCGTCCGTCCTCACCACCAGCAACAACAACAATAATATCTACAATACCTACTACACCTACTACACCTACTACAATACCTACAACACCTACAACACCTACAACACCTTCTACCACAACTCCACCCCCAACATCAGTCCCAATGACAGCTTTCGCGCCGCTCTCGTCGTCGCACGCCCACCAATCCCCCTTCTTCAAGCTCTCCACCTTCCCATCACCCACTAGCACCACCAAGCGCTCCCTCCCCTCAAAACACATGCGCTCAAAGTCTACAAACACACCCACGGTGCACCCATTCAGCACCCTGCCCCCCTCCTTCTCCACCTCGCGCCACCACGCCGCACCCCCGCTCCTCCGCTCAAGCTCCCTCCCACCCGTAGGCTCCTTCGCAGAGCTTTCCGCCACCTCCCGCTTCACACTCACAAACTGCCCGCCCTCGCCCATCTCCCCGCGCACGCGCGTGCCACGCTCAAACTCGCCTACCCGGCAATGGGCATACTCGCAGTCGCCGCGCAGCAGCACCTACCACTCTGGTTCGGGCTTTTCACACTCGCCGCCGCCGCCACCACCACCATCGTACCTGGTCAATGAGCCATACGTAGCGAGCTCGTCGTCTGGGTCGTCGACGCCGACGTCGGTGCGCTCGCGGTCACCCTCTATCTCATCGCTCGAGACGATACCGGACTCACCGGATGCAGAGGCGGAGGCGCTTGAGGCGGAGGCGGAGATGAAGAAAGCTGCGGCGGCGGCGGTGGTAGTGGTTGTAGAGGAGGAGGGCACGGGGAGGAGAGGCGGAAGGAGGACGGCGGCGGCGGACAAGAGGAAGAGATGGAGTGTGTGCGGTGGGGAGAAGAGGGGTGATTTGGAGCTCGAGACAATATGGGAGGATGGTGCCGACGCGCTGGGGATCAGCGTGGGTGATGGCATGGGAAGGGGAGAGATGATTTAGTGGAGTTTTCGTTTTTCAAGCCTTTTTTTTTCTTATTATATAGTCTTTCTTTCTTGCTTCTTTTTTGCTCATGCTCTGCTGGTTTTGCTTGCGTTGGGATATTAACGGGCGCTGGTGATTCTTCTCTGTTATTTTACTCTTTTGTGTGTTCTTCTTCTTCTTGCTGTCGCTTATGATACCCAAACCCCGACCCCCCCCAAATTCGCTCTGTAGGTCTACCTTTTTTTTATATATTTTTTGTCACCATTATAGTGTTTGTTCTAGTAGTAACTAAGTAGGCTAAGCTAGGCTGGTAGAAAAAATGGGCTGCAGATGGATGGATTGATGGAAATAGTAGTGGTCTTCTATTTCACCTATTGTTTACTTCTCTTTTTCTCTTTTTCTTTTCTTTTTGACTCGCCTTTTTTTACTACCGTGTCACTTGACTTGCTGCTTGGTCTCTGGCCATTACGCGTTTTGGAGGTTGCTAGCACTGTTTGCTTTCGTCCGATGTTCTGGATGGAGGTGGTGGAATTGGATGGGACAAGATGGGACGAGAGGGATGAGATGAGATGAGATACCTAGGTGGTTGGTTTGGTGTGGATTGGATTGGATTGGATTGGATTTCTGGGGGGTGCGGTTGGATGTGATCTGATATCGTGGGGGGTCGCTACTACTACTACTACTACTACTAAACTACTACCACCACTACTACCACTAGTACCGCTACTACAACTACTACGACTACGACCATTAACACTACTACCAACACTAACAACTACTAACTGGCACTAACACACACACTAGCACTACCAACACCCGGCGATTGATATTGATGTGATTGTATTTGTTTCTTCTATATTTTTCTTCTTCTCTTCTATCCATTCATTTTTTCATGTGATGTTTTTTTTTTTTTTACGTATCTTTGTTATATGTGTTTTATTATCGGAGCATTGGGAGGGTATGGCCTTTTTTTCTTCTTGCAATTGCAAATTGTTTATGAGTAATTTGGCAAAGCTTGTTTTGTTTTTTGTTTGTTTGCATGGCATTCGTGTTTTTGTTGTTTTTCTGTGATTTGCATGATGGACGGATGGCTTTTATTTAGATGATGTGATGTGGCGTGGGCGGCGGCGGCGGCGATGGAGATGATCTAAGCTAAGCTCAAGGCGGGGGAGGCCCGTAAGTTAAGTCTATTCTATAGTTTAGTTTAGCTATAGTTTGGTTAGTGGACGGGTGAAATTGGGAGGGGGAGGGGGGGGTGGTCAAAAAAATTGTATTTTTATTTTTGTTTAATTCATTTGAGTTTTTGAGTACGTATGTATAGTACTAGGACAGAAGTTTTGGTAATATACCCTTTTTACAGCCAAAGTAGCCACGTTTAGCTACCCGAAGCAACCACCCAACCTCATCCAAAAAATTTCAAAGTTTCAAGGATAGTTGAGAATTATCTCAAGACAGAGCACAGGGAATTCTAGAATTTTAAGTCCATTCTTCAAGTGTGTACAATCCAATTTTTAATGTCATGATTTGAGTGTTTCTGATTTTGTATGGTGTTCCCATACAAATTTTATGTTGTAACGGCAACTAAAAGTTACTAAAACTTATGTACCCCGACTGTATGTATCTACATATCTACTCCAGCTAGTTTTTTTTTATACAAAAAAAATAAAAAAATGGAAGGATACTTAGTTACACTTGCTCCGAGCTCACATTTGGTGAATATGAATGTGGATGTGGGTGTGTAATGTGAATTCGAAATGTCAAGGCGCTCCAAAAAACCAAAAACCAAAAACCGGGAAATTGGAACCTCGGTCTCGTGGAGGGGAGGGAGGGGCCGAGGGAGGATCTGCATACCTACATGTCTGCCACTCTACCGCGCCGCGCCGCCCCGTCCTAAAAAGAAAACGAAAGCGCCCGCGGAGTCGGGGCAAATCAGACATCTTACCCCGTTTAGTAGGACTGTCATGTCAGTTTTTTTTTTCCCAGGTTTTAGCTTTTTTGGAGTCTTACGTATATGCAGATTAAAGCTTTCAAGGGAGAGAGACTCTCTCTACTTTCTCTTTTTACGCAGGGACTGATCATGATCGCCGGCGCTGTTGACGTCAGGTGCGGGTTTTTATGGTTGGTTGCACTGGTTGAGTTGTGCTGGATGTCATCGCGAGTGATCTGGCAGCCAATAAGAGCTCACGTTTTTGCAGTATTCAGACCAATTATATTACCTTTTTTGTCTGAGCGGCTTCAATCCGGCAGCGCGAGTACTCTAAATATAAGCATGTCGAGAATTCTTATGTAGTTTTCCTGGCGTGCGCACCCCATGTACCCGCCGGAGTGAGGTCATGGGGTGTCACTCGCCAAGCTTATGAGGCTACATATAGCTATAGCTGAACGTCGACGGCCGCGGGGTGATTGTGGGGAGAGGGGGGGGGAACTTGTTTTGTTTATACCCAGAATTAAGGGCCGCATTGGCTGGCCATGACTCCCCATGACTCCCCCGTCCACGATCTAAGGAAACAATCTGATAAGATCACCACCCCCAGGCCTCGACCACCAACGTGAATCCACGTTTGCGCTGCTGACAGGCACCTGAACGAACATGTGGTCGACGGCAGAGTATGGAGAAAAACAGCTGACAGCCGTGTCATGATACATAAGCGAAATGCCCGTCTGACAACCCAGCCAGCCTAAGCGAATGACCGAGAACCCGGGTTCTGGATGCTGGAGAGGTGGTGTATATAAAAACAAATGTATGTAGAAGCACGTGATGTGACAGGCAGGACTGAGGCTGTGCAGATGATAGTTGGACATGAGATATCACTCGCTTTGGTCTGCGCTAAGTTGCGACGGATTTTGCGAACATTCATGTCAAATGTTTATTTCTCCACAACGAGAGGTGTATGGGGAAAAAATAATTGATATTGGATATGAATTTTCCGGAAGTGATAGTGCATATAGCTCATATCTTATTTCGGGAGTGCGAATTTGAAATGTTGGCCCTTCTTATATAGGTGGTTTGTATGGCTACGATCCCTATATTCACATACTTAACTTGTGGTAACGAGCAATACTATGTACGTATACCTATAGCTACATGTCCTCCTTACACATTAAACGTCTCATACCATGTACCAGCGCCCTCCTCGTATTACTGCAAGTATAAGAACCCAATCCAACACCCTCCTGGGCGGAAGTCGATCAGTACAGTCCGAGATCAGAACGCAGATTTTAATGTATCCACTAACGTACTATGGGCGAACTATATATCCAGAACCTACCATTTCAAGGTCGAAATAGAAGCACTATCGAACCCTCTCGGCGGCCACCGTTTCTATATATAAGACTATAATGTCCGGCCTTCAATAGCAAATACTCCACCACACTGCTTCAAGCTCAATTTAATGATATAAGCCAAATATCTTCACGGCTGATTATGGATGTGAATTATGGCTAACGTACTCGGTAGAAAACCTTGCTTGTAGTATAGTGCAGTTTCGATCGATCAGGTTTCAATACTCACATTGGCTAGCCCTGAGTACATGTAGTATATATACAGCCACTCTGCAAAAGTGTTCGTGATTCCGATTTCGGAGTGAGATCAGACATTTCTCCATATGTAATCAAAAACCTCCCAAGAGAAGACTTTCCCCAGTGACCAATGGCGCCCAAATTAATTAAGAATAAAACCAATGCCCTACCTTCTTTTATATATAGTCACGAACTACATTATACATTTTTCGTTGCTTTGAATCTTAACTTTAATAACACCAGTATTACAGGTGCGCCACACTGCGCACTGACACTAAAACTAATATCACGAACACTTTTGCTGAGTGGCTGTACAAAAAAAAAAGCTCGGACATAGTACTGTACTGGCTTTCCCACCCCACTTCAAGTGGGATGCAGTTACGGGAAATATGTTTCCTATATATCCGGAGATAACACAGCTATCTAGACTACCTCCTTTCCACACGGGCCAGCAATTAATTAACCCCCTCTCCGGGCACTCAAGACCCATAGAATCGTTTCGATGCAGTCTCGCTACTAGACCCTCCTACGGTGTTTTCTGGCCCTGTGGCGTTTGCCTATATTGTAGTCAATACTAAAGAAAGCTAAGAACATACCGAATGGGTGATCTGGGAGCGAGACTAGTTTCGGCGATGTTGCTAACATAGGCACCAGCTACTCTACACATGTCACTATTCACTTAGCTGCGAAAAGTAGCAGAGTGCTTCTCGTTTTTTTTTTGCCAATATTAAAGATCTATTTCAAAGTATCTGAGGAGATAGCCGCTGGAGATATTTCTGATTCCTGGCCCAATGCTTTGCATTCCCCAATCAAGTAGTGGCGTCGACCACTATTAATTACCGGTGAGGCTAGCTAACCATGAGCTATCACTCACTAGCTCGTCCCATCGCTATATTACATCCAGTTACCGAGATTCTGTATATAAATGCCGTACGTACGCGTGTTCATCGATGAGGGCCGGGGAGCTTTGGTTTTGCACTATTATGAAGGTTGGATGGACAATAGCGGTGGTGGTAGGGAGGAGATAGGCATGGGTTATCACCTGTTTGACACATATTTCTATCATCAAGATTCTGTATACCACGCCGTGGTTCAGCAGCTAGTAGGTGAGAATACGGGCCGGGCGGTGGTGTTGATAGAGTTAGGCATGGATTATCACTCGCTCATCTCTTATCTGTACTTGTGTGCTATATATCACCAAGACTCAACGTTCAACGACTTGGTGTTTGGCTCATGGCGGCTGTGTTCTTTGTCAGGTTATATATATAGCGGGCTTTGGATTTGAAGAAACGGGGAGCATGTGTGGTATGATATCCGCCCTAGCTAGGTGGCCCTGTACCTACATGTGTACGTACATACATGTATCTATAGCTACTAGGGGCTCATGTGCATCGTCTTTATCTACATGTACATACTCGGGTGCATCAGTAGCTACAACTCTATTGGACTGATTTTTTTATGGGGGGTCTATAAGATTTTACACGAGAAGCATAGGTATATTGACGCTGATTTGTAAATTCATCATCTTGTCAAGCTTTCGATTGACTATCCACAGCTTCCAACGCCATCATGAAACCAAGATCAAGCAAGCCGTAAAAGCTACATGTATGTATGTAGGTACATGCAGGTACAGTTGAATCTGATCTAAGCGAGTTGTTGAAGGCGTTAACCCTGACAGGTTAGCTCATGACGGATTAAACTTCACTTCCATGTGGGTTACGTAGGTCGATTCCGACCAGATCAGATCAGATCAGATCAGATCAGGGGGCCGGGGCCGAGGGAGGAGGAGGGGGAGTTGTTCTAGAATCCTCAAGCACCGAACTGAACCAGACTAAACTGACCTGACCTGAACGGGGTTTCTATTTCCAGAAGAACTGGGCGGTTTTCGGGAAGTGGGGTCCCAACTATATAAGATAGCTTCTAGAACACTTCAATGGCGGGGGGGTGCTACCTCATAGCTCAGAAATGTACCGTCAAGCTTACAAGTTGTACCCACGCCTCAGCTATTGCATCATTCCCCAGCCCATGCTGTTCGTCTACAGTTCTGCCGTTAAGGTTCCTGGGGGTGGCGCTGTTTGGATATATACGTGCTAGCTAGAAAGCTAGCTAGATGGCCAGATGGCTGCATGTAGTGCGCTTAAACAAAAGGCCAGCCCGCAGCACCGTAGAGATCTCTCTACTTTCCAGTCAGCCGGCTCACTACTCTCCATCCACAATTCCCTTCACATCCTCCTCCCACTCATCATTAATTCTATCTACCACCCTATATCATCCACCACTACCACCTACCACTACCTATCCATTCTCATGGTAGCTCACACAAACACCTTCTTCCTAGGCGGCGACGACCCATACATCTCCGACCACGAGGAGGACGCACTAGAGTACCTGCCGCTAGACGATCGCGATGAAGACGAAGATGAATATAAAGCTCTACCGCCCGCTGCCAGACTGCTACTGCTGGAATTGGCGGTGCTGAGGGCGCTGCCGGCGATGGAGCTGGCGCTGGAGGCGTATCGCAGGGCGTGGTGGTGGATAAGGGTGCATTGTCGGAGGTGGAGAGCTTAGATGGGTGAGTTTAGATTAATTGTTGCGTTGTGGTTTTGATAGGTGACGTGGTTGACATGCAGTTCTGCGCTAGGTATGGACAGACAGACGGACAGACAGACAGACAGACAGACAGACAGACAGAGCTTCTTAATGCAATTGCCTCGGCCCTCTCGCTGCGCTGCTCTTGATCGGTTGCGTAAAGGCGGATATATACAAGAGCCGGAATGTTTTTTCTTTTTTCTTCAGTCTGTTTCTGTTTGAGGCTACTTTCTCACTTATCGAGTTCACCACAAGCGCCGGAAGCAATTCTCTTGGCAAAGGGTCATGTATGCGCCAAGACTGTTAATGTTTAATAACATAATGGACAAATGCAATTATTAGTATTTCCCAAAGCGGCAATAAATGCCACCCGCAACAGGCGTTATTAGCGGATGATCGCTGTCTGTCATGCACGCAAACATCCGGCCGGACTGTTTCAGAAAACACACCCCGTACCGTCCTGTGTGTAATGGCCACTAGCCGCCCAACGACATGTCATGGATTTACGAATCCGACTGTCCTGACTGACGGGGGTAATATAACAATAGCAGTGATAGTAATAGTGCCTGATCTGGGCTATATTCACAGGTGCAGATCCCCCTAACTTTCTTGTCCTTCCTTCCGAAAGAAGAGATCAGGGTCCACAGAGAGAGCTCTCTTGCTCTACACAAGAAGAAGAAAAAGCCACTCCCGCACTTTACACAACTGTCCCGTCACCAAACCCCCACCCTCCTAATGACGGACTCCAAGCAAAGCTGGAGCCCCATCGAGGGCCTCCTCTCGCACAAATACAGGCGAACAATCTATCTCGCTGCACTAGCCCTCACAATCATCACGCTGCTGACTTTCTACTCGGCGCCTATCTCCTCACGGCGGACCACAACCACGACCACTACTACCACGACAAAAACCACCACTTCCTCTGGACACAAGGGCGAATGGGACTGGGACTGGAGACGGGATGCGGGGAACCTCCTCATGACGGACGAGCAGTGCGGTGCTGCCTTCCCAGGTTTGTTTGTCGAGATTGAGCGGGCAGTGGCTACGCGGAAGGGCAACAAGATCACATTCGAGGAGCTCGATGCTATCAAGCCCCAGTATGGTTATGGACGGGCAATGATCTATGACCAGCAGGTGAGTCTCCCCGCCCCCACTCCCACCTCAATGTCATATCCATATCCATAGCCATTCTCTAACGTTTCCCTAGCTCTACGTAATCTCCATCGACAGCACCGTCTATTCCCGCACCATGGCCACCCTCCACGCCATCAACCGCGCAATCCTCACCTCCCCCGAGCCCCTCCCAAACATCGAATTCACCTTCGTCGTCAACGACAAGATCGACCCAACCACCACCTGGGCGCTCACCCGCCGCGCCTCCGAAACCGACATCTGGCTCATGCCCGACTTTGGCTACTACAGCTGGCCCGAGACCAAAGTCGGCACCTACGCCGAAGTGCGGCGCAAGATCCTCGCCGCAGAGCACACCTCGCCGTGGTCCTCGAAAAAGTCCAAACTCATCTGGCGCGGCGCCCCCATGACGGCCCACAACATCCGGCAGCACCTCATTGACGCCACGGCGGGCAAGAGCTGGGCAGACGTAAAGTACCTCGACTGGGCCGACAAGGCCGCGCTGCAGCACGACCTCCTCGCAATGCCCGACCACTGCAAGTACAAGTTTGTCGCCCACACCGAGGGCGCCTCGTACTCGGGGCGGCTCAAGTATCTGCAGAACTGCCGCAGCGTGGTGGTTGCGCACGAGCTGCAGTGGATCCAGCACCACCACCCGCTGCTCGTGGCGTCGGGGCCCGAGCAGAACTTTGTCGAGGTGGACGACCAGTTTGCGGGGCTGGAGGCGGCGATGGAGGAGCTGCTGGCAGACGATGCACGCGCGGAGAGGATTGCGGGGAATGCGGTGAGGGTGTTTAGGGAGCGGTATTTGACGGGGGCGGCGGAGGTGTGTTATTGGAGGAGGCTGGTGAGGGGGTGGAGGGAGGTGAGCTTTGAGCCGAGCTTTTATGATGAGAGCGGTGGGTGGAGGGGGGTGCCGGCGGAGAGTTACTTTTTGATGGGGAAGGTGGAGTGGGATCCGTATTAGACTAGACAGACGGTGAAGTAAGGGGCGGGGCGGGGCGTTGTGTTTTGTGTTTTGTGTTTTTTTTATTTATTTAGCTGGTTTGAAAATTGATTCCCTTTTTTTGTTTTGAGCTGTGGAGTGCTGTGATTTGATGTGATGCGATGTGGGTTTTTTGTGAGTGGTGGTGCGGCGATGGTGGTTATGGAAGTCATATCATGGCCGTTGGGAACAGCGCCGAGTGATACTATGTGATGCCATAACACCCCACCCCACCCCGTCCACTGGTTTCGTTGAGAATTAATTAATAGAATGGATTTATACTTTGAGGTATGGCTCAAAAACTCATAAGCCCACGTGCGCCAGCGCAGATTTAGTAACTAATGAGATTCAAGAAAGCTAGCTAGTTACCTTGCTAGCTACCATACTGGTATGATTCAATTTGGAATGACTTTTTCTTAAAAAAAAAAAAACCCCTTTTTTTCGGCCGGTTGATATTGATGTTGAATTAACTTTACCCACCCAATTGCAATATTTGCAAAGGAAAGTTTGACTGTTTCCAACCATAGTTATAAATGCCACTGTATATATGCAGTAGATAGTTACTGTACTGCAAGCCATATACTCGGACTCGTAGCCCACCGGGTATATGCTATAGAACCTCTCTGTTGGTCATGAGCTGTGATTTATTGTTGTGGTCATGTTGTAGAGCTAGAGCTTGATCATTATCATTAGTTATTGGCGTAAATAATCCATGATATATATATTAATCAATAAATTGATCATTGGCGGCCGGGCCGGGCTGGGTGTGCGGGTGTGCGGGTGGGTGTTCGTGTTCGTGTTCGTGCTCGTGGGTACCGGGTCCGGGCGCGGGCGTGCAGGCGTGCGAGTGCCCGGTCATGTGCGGGCCGACACGGGGCCCGGGGCCCGGGGGTAGTGATGAATAAGCTGGAATTTCTAGATTGGAACCCTTATAGCATGAATTTATGTTCCTATCATGTCATGTCTTCTCGCTCGCGCATGATGCTGTTCTGCAGGAGTAGCGAAATGGTGCACCGGCCACTGTGGTATAGTTGATATCCACCTACACAATGGAACTGTGTAGACATTGTGTAAAGAACACAATGAAAGTGTGGATGATGTGTAAAGTACACTATGAAAGTGTGTGAATGATGTGTAAAACACACAACAGAACTGTGTAAAAGGTGTGTAAAATACACAATAGAACTGTGTTATGGGGCTTTAACATCCCCGTACGTGGGCCATGGGGCTAGCTTTGGGGTGGTGATGAGGTGGGGGGATCGAGAGCGGGTGGTTAATTGCTTTCAGCTGTATGTGTTGGGGAATGATGGTCCCGGTTGGCTGACCATTGCCTACTCATCGAGCCGGGGTAGAGACAAAAAGCTACTATCTGCATGTCATTCCTCGTGCAGTGATTGATTTGGGGCCCATATACTACAAGCACGTCTTCTCCTTCCTCGCCAGGCAAAACAGTGTCTTCAATTGAGAGAATGACATGGTGGCCAACTGCAGCCCGAAATACACGCTCGGAGAAAAGATAAGTATGATTCTAACGATGGTAGGTAGACACAAGCACATATAGCAACTCTAGGCCAGTATTTATTATACCAAGTGACTAATAAGAGGACAAGGCAAGGCAGGGCAAGAAGGTATGCAGTTTCAAGGCATCGAGGGCTAGGGTTACCCCGGCGTAGACAATTATATGCAATGGGAATATCAGGTTAAGTGACCCATTTCACCCCTCACCCAGTGACTATATATACCATGAGGCGAAGACCACAAAGAAGATTATACAGTACGGTAGTGGCTGGTAGTTATGTATTGTGGTGGGCAGCTCTAGTATTGTGATGTGATAGTGTGGTATGTAGGTTAGGTTTCTGATTTGCAATTCGTGTCGTTGGGGCCTGCGGCACTGAAGTTCTGCTGTTCTGCTAGGACTATTATAGCTGTAGTTGTAAGAGGTTAAGTTTACGGTTTAGGTGGTGGTGGTGATATACCCTAACCCTGTCGCTGGTCCGATCATTTCTAAACATCCTGAGCAGGGACTGGCGTAGGATTGAGGTATGCTTTAAGGAGCCTAGGGTCTGGTATGTACGTGTGAGCTGCGGTTTCTGAGTTTGATGGCGTTTTGTATCATTGGTATCCTGCTTCTATCATATCCTACCTCTCTGCTGGTTGCATGTATGGAACTATATACCAGGGTCTTGTGGAAATTCTCATATTGATGAACATATCTGAGATGAACAGTCTATTAAAAGTCGAATAGTCCACTTAGCTATACATATACGGTTGTGTATGTACATACGCCTAGCCAGATTATAACACCGTGGTTTAGTTCTACATTGTTACAATGTGGTCCAATACGTGTCCACAGACGATTCTCGACACCTCCTCAAACACGCACATATATGCCAGTATCTCTCCTGCGGGGCACCTATCACATGCGCAATCCGTGTAATCTCAAGAGCCACGGCGTTCTCAGCGATGCGGGGGGTGGGAGTTGTGCGGGTTATACTGGGCTAGGGTTCCCGGTCTCATATATTGATGGGATTAGGATCATTGGCACCCTTCTTGTCTTGCTGTTTCGGCCCACTACATGCCTGGCCGTAGTGTGGGATTATATTATAGAAATACCTATGCTTAGTACTTAGTGCATGGGTAGGCGTGATAGAAGGCTATCATACGGGACCTTAGCCCTAACCCTAAATAGGCATATTTTTTTTCCAAAACAGTTAATTTCACGCTCCTCCCGTCTTGGAGATCTTTTTGTAGGGAATATTGGTTTCATATTCTGGATGATATGTCCTGCTAGTAGAGCCGGGGTGGTTGGGTATATCTGCTCTCGAACTATGATTTCTACAGGACATGATCAGACGTTACTACATGTAGTTTCGAGAGTAAGTCTAGACATGATGCGAAGACCCCTTGGTGAGACCTGGATATATCGTCAGAGTTGTCTGTATAATTATCAAGAAGTGTGTTATAGGGGGGGGGGGGGGGAGTAATATATGGGCTAGGGTTAATCCTGGCCATATATATGTTTTGATGCAGTTGTGATCATTTACATTCTTCATCCTGCCCGCCTCAAAGTCTATTAGTGCCTATATATAAACCCGTCTCGGGCCCATCACCGACCCACCACTATCACGCACTCGAAACCCACATACAAAAAGTCAAAGTCTTATGGGAAGGTAGGAGCATTATAGGCCCTTCTGTCATCGGGGTTGATTCGATACGGAAGATATATGTTTGGATCTAGGGCTGGGGTTTCCCGACGGTCAGACAGTTAGGTAGGTATAGGGGAGTGGTGCTTGACATGGTTACTTACGTAGCATAGAGACAGGTAGAGGCTCTGCCCATCTACTGCGAAAAACGGGTTACGGAATATTGGGTTGGTGGTTACTCGCGAATTTACATCATGGGATATCACTCGACTGGCTGGAGCACGTCAAGTCAACTCTATCCACAACTCTACAGATTCTTCGAGGGACCCAAAACACTAATCGACCCAAGATCCTTTAGGAATTAGGAAGCATAATTATTTTGTTTATAGCAATTTACATTAGCGCACGCAATATATTATTTACAGCCAGTACTATGGAGAGCATCTACCCCTCCACGTCTAAAAAAAAAAGAAAGAAAGAAAGAAAGCGGAGACCAGAACCATTTTTATTTACATCTCTCCCCCGGGCTCATCTACTCCTCCTTAACCCCGATCTCCACCTCCGCAAAGGGCACATCCAGCATCTTCCCCCCCACCCACACCCCCTGCTCCGCGAACCCACCAAACACCCCCTCCAGCACCTTCTCCTCCCCAGTCACGCTCTCACCACCAACCTTCCCCTCTTCACCCACCATCAGCTCCTCCACCTTCGGCACACTCCCCGCCCTCACCCCCTTCCCACCCTCCTCCGCCGGCACCTCCGCCACGAAAAACTGAACCCATTCCCCAACCGTCACAATCCCCGTCGGCCTCTTCTTCCCCTCCCCCTCCGCCCCCGGCTGCCCCACAGCATTAAACACGCTATTCTCAAACCCCTCCGCAAACCCGCCCACGTCCGCCTCACCCTGCGGATCCAGCGATAGCAGCCCCGCCTTGGACCCCCACCCCCCACCGCCCGACAAAACCCTATGCACGCGCACGCCCGGCGCCAAAAAATCACACCCACCCTCCTTTCCCTCCTCCTCCGCAGGGTTCCGCGGGGTGAGCCGCGCAAACACCGATACCCCGCCCGCGTTTGGTTCCTGCGCGCCGACATACTCGGTCACGGCCTTCTCGAGCTCGCGACTAGCGCCGACGGCCGCGCCATCACTATCCAGCTGCTTCAGGATGTTTCCGAGCCCCGCGGCGATGCGGCGCGGCGGCGTGAGTGCCCTCAGCGGGAGAGAGGTCTTGAGCGGTGTGTCCGCAACGCAGTCGGCCGGCAGCGTGATCTCCACAGTGCCGATCTCGTGCTCCTTGACCGGCACGACGCCGGTGCGCTGCCCGATGAGCTTCATGAGCTCCCCCATCTCGTCCCACGCCTCCTTGATATCCTGCTGGGCGTTTGCAAACTCGAGTGCGTCGTTGGGGGAGAGGCCTGTTGCGGCCTCGATCTGTACGGGGATCTCCTTTACGGCGGGCGGGAGGTGGAGGAACGTTGATGCGGCGCCGTTGTGGAAAAGCGTGTTTGCGAGCGGGAGGGTGAGCTTTGTGGAGTGCGAGGGGAGGATGAAGGTTAGTGACCGCGTGAGTTCCTTGACGGGCGGGAGCTTGATGGAGAGTTCGTGGTCGGTGATGAGCCAGCTGTAACCGGTGTCGGCGCGGGTGCCGGCGGGGGCGCCGGGGAGGGACTCGACGGCGGCGGCGAGGAGCGAGACGGTGCCGTCGTTGGTCCAGGGCTGCAGGGCATCGGGGGTGATTTGAGTGGCGGATTTGGGCGTCGTGAGCAGGAGGATGGTTTTTGGTAGGGAGGGGAGGTCGGTGGGGGGTTGGAGATCGGGCTGTTACGGGAGCGGGAGGTGTCAGTGATTATGTTTCCCGCTTTTTATATAGTGAGCTTGAAATTGGTTCAACAGGAGCGCAGATAAAACAGTTTATGGTATATTTTATTAGTCTCTCAGAGCAAAGTTCATGTATAGTTCATCCGTTCCATAGATATGGTTACGTCAGACTAATCCAAAGTGTATTAATCCACCACGGTGACCAAACCATAAAAAGTACAATTCAACAAACAAAAGCTCCAAAAAAACACAAACAATAGAGAAAAAAGCACTAACCGACCTCGGGTTCAGCACTGTACGCAGAACCATATAGCTCCGCCGCTGCCGGCCGCCGCACAGCGCAGCACGGGCACGGGGGAGCACAAAGCCATTGCCTGCTACATTCGAGCGCAGCAGCGCTCGAGAGGATGATGACGACAAAGCACGAGAGGCGCAGCAGCGAAGAGGAAGAAGAGTCGTCATCTTTTTTATCCCAGAATTAAGGCAGAACGATTGGGATTGGGTGTTGCTGTGCTGAAAGGGAAATTACGAGGGGTCGTGCGGCGGTGGAGGTGGTGGTGGTGGTGGGCGGTGGTGGTGCTTTGGTGGTGTGGGTGGGGCACCGGGGGGAGGGTTGTTACCCGGACCGAATTCAAGCAGAGTGCTTAGAAGAGAGAGCTTTTGTTTCGGCAGCTGATAATCAGACTCCAGTCAGTCAGTCAGTCACCGGTGGCCCTCTCTCGCTGACTAGGCTGAAGTCTTCGTTTGTCTCGTTCGTCTCGCACACTCAGCTGAAGCTACATGCCTTGTACACCGGGGGGAAGGGGATTCAGGCTGTGGGATTGAATTGATTGGTCCGAGTAATCCAAATAAAAATAAAAATAAAATAAAATCACCACACTGGCAATCACAATAAAAAAAACATGACATCTTCTGCATCTTCCATTCCGCGAGATCTTCAGCAGCACTAGTAGTGTTAGTGTAGTGGCAGTGGAATAAAACAAGATTATTGTTATAATTTATCCCGGCCTCATACGTGCGTTCGGAAAATAAAAACAATATTTCACTTGTATATGTGTGCATATGGTAGAAATGCATTTAATAAAACACCGCCACGGAGCCGAGCTCGAGAGAGCAGAATAGGGAGGGATCCAGGATAACTGTAATTGTCCCGATCTGTGCGACATCCGATGGTCGTTTATGCGAGCTGCAGGAACCGGAAAAATTACAGTGACAAAACAGCCGCCGTCGCCGCAACCCAGCGAGACATGTGCTGCTGCAGCAAATGCACGCTCGTCCGATATTTTATTTCACTTCACTTTTCTGGTTTGTTCACTTTTGGAGGGCATCCCTGTCGTTTGTGTGATGCAGAACGATGCCCGGATGGGATGGATGGATGGATGGATGGATGGATGGATGGTTGAGAGAGAGAGAGAACCAGCCAGCCAGCCAGCCAAACGGGATCAGGAACAGCCTGCATGCGGCCTAGCCTAGCCTTCCCCGGGATATTTGTATGCAGGTACAGAAAAAACCCATCAGATGCCCTCCCTAGTTAGCTAGCTAGCCAGGCCCTGCGCTCTGCAATTCTGTATGGACCGATAGATTTCCCGTCCGTCGTATCGCAACGGCGCAGCACTTACAACTTGACATCTAGATGGTTGATTGATTTCCGACGTTCTTCCAAGATGAACCTTGACCTTGAAGCCTTGAAAGCGCAAATTTGAAGATTGAAAGGATCCGATCGGAATTAGAACATGAATGACGTGTTCACTAATCTCGAAACCACCGACCGAGTCCCGTCAAGAGTCAAGCCAACGGCACCTTGCTTGCTTGCAAGCAATCAAGCAAGCAGCTTAAGAACAGAAAAGACGCGCGCGACAAAAAAAAAAAAAAAGAGAGCGGGAAAGCGAACGCGAGAGATGTTTGATTTGACTGCGCAATTTGTTCTGGTGGTCCACCCGGCGCGGCTGCACGTCCCCTTTGCTCTAGGTGGCTTCTAGCTTCCTCAGCCTTATGGTGGGTGGTGATCATCACCAGCGATCACTCACATATGCATAAGTATCGTATCAAGTGTGTGCGTTAGACGTACGAGTAGTTAGGGTTATCCGGACATGTTCTCGAAAACTCGGTACATAGTGTCCTGTCAAACAAACAATCATGACACTTTTCTCCAAGCCTCCCTCACACCCCCCTCTCCCCCCCCCTCTTCTCTATCCCAAGGAATTCGAATTTCATTTCATCTCATTCAGCTGCATCGCGCATGCGCAAGCAGAATCCGGGAAGATATTGCCCATCCCAACAGACCGACTGACTGACTTGACTGCCAGCCCAAACCCAAACCCAACGAACGACACTGAATACCATGACGCATATTTGGCATGCGTCCCCCGGGCCCGGGCCTTTCACCCAGAAGAAGAAGTAGATGGTAGAGAATTAAAGCAAACACTCCGACTGTACCTACAGTAAAACATCGTGGTGTAATTTTGTTGGTGGTTACTCCATGGCCAAGAGGAATTTTCACTATATTTAACTCTAGCTCTCGGGCTTCTCCCAAAAACGTTATTCGCTCATATCTAATAAACCCCGACGGAGCCCGACCCGGACGCCGTAAGACCGGAGGAAGCGGCGGAGCCGCACTTGTGATTAAGATCCAAGATGAACCTCAAGCAGAAGAAAAAACACAATTCTTCCTTCATGCAAACGCAGGCGGCGCCACGTCAATCAATCATTACTAGACCGGACCCAACAAAAATTTCTGCCATTTAGCATGCTCAAAGTAAAAGTATGTTTAAATTGAGCTTCTCAGCCACCTCATAAACAAAATGTAAAAGTTTGATTCCATTCACCCGTATAGGCAACAGGGCTACAGAGAGGCCAATCAGAAACCAACCCCCCGCGGTAAGGTACAGATACAGTAGTAAAAGTAAAAAAGAACATCACAGGGTTCCCCGGCTAGTAGAGTAGCGTAGCGAATCGTATAATAAGAAGCCAGGAGGCAAAGGGTGCGCAATCATAACGCCAGCCAGCCCGGCGAGTCACATAATCTACTGAGCTAGAGTAGAGGATTGGTACTTTGATATACTTAGATATACCATATGTGCTGTGCCTTTATCAATTGGATACGAGTACCAGTACCTGGGAGGTTAGTAGAAAGTGGAGGAGCTTCTGTGGCTGCCTGGAAAAAAACTAATTTTCTAATTATGGATGTGATGTGATGTGAATTGAGAAATGCAGATGGGTCGAGATTCGATGTCATGAGTTGTCTCAGACTCAATTTCCTTTTTCCCTTTCTTTCCATTCTGTGGTTTGCCGTCAGGTTACGGTAAGTATGGCCGGGCCATCTGGTTCAGATGCGCATCACACATCACACAGAAACCCGATGCGTCGTGCAGCAACTTGAGTTAGTTGTTTACTTATCTAGTAAATCAACCAGGGAAAACAAAACTTTTTGAGAAACAAAGCACAAGCACAAGCACAAGACCCATTCCCAAGTAAAAGTCAACCAGAGTTCAGTTCAGTCAAACCGCGAGTGCGCGCACGCGCGGGCGGGCGGGACCCAGTGCAGAGGGTAAGGTCCGTTCGAACGTCAACCGTTGGAGAAGATTCAGTAAAGAAGTGCTTTAGAAGCTTTCCTCTCTTCGACGTCGCTCGTCAAACCCACCCACACCCCCAAAGCAGTTCCCGCACCGACAATAACAACAACAGAGAAAAGAAAGACCAAGCCCGAAGCGGCCAGTTTCACCATGGGTAAAAAAGGGTGCTTGATCCAATCTCGGTCCCTTTGCGGAATAGATCATCGACGTGGGTTGATAGGGTAGGGGGAAAGGCCGAAGGGGGAAATTGCAAAATTACAACACACCCGCTCGCTGCTGCTGCTTGCTGCTGCTCTTGGTCCGTGTTGTGTGCATTTCGTTCCCTGGCTGTTTTTGAACGGGGGGGGAGGGAGGATGGTTTGGTTTCGAACAGTTCCCCCCATACTTTACTCTACTTTCCCACTTGTCATGATCGAATCTTGGATGCGAGTTGCCGAGAGAGGATGAAAACTAGTTCTCTGCTCGGGAGTCGCGGATGGGGGGAGCCCTCTACCTGCCTGCTTTTGGGTTTATTATTATTTTATTTGAATTTGTATTATTTTTAGCAGATAGCCGCTGCGAGAAAAATAATTGCCCCTCTGCCAGCTAGGTATGCACGATCAAGGATTATTCACTTTGGACCTGCAGTCAGTCGTATGTAAGTGCTGATAGCTTGGCTTTATTCAGCATAATTCAGGAACCGAAAAAATAAATAAACCAATTAGCACTTCCACTTTTCTTGTCCCCTTTGAATTTGTTATGTTAGGTATCGTGCGTGTGGTACAGAGAAGCGGCAAAGTGACTTTTGGTTAGTTTCTGACCAGTCAGAGTAGAGAGACGGGATAAAAGGGTATACGGAGTTAGAGAGATGCTGCCATGCCACGTTAGTGACGAGAGATATGGGATGAGAGAGAGAACGATGTTGTTGCTGCTGGGGGGAGATTTTCATTTTGCCAGTGATGATATTCCGCTTCTCGTACCTGAAAGAGAAGGCGGAGTCGAGAAGAGGCGAGAAAACAATTAATCGATCACAACTAACTTAACTGACGGGAGCACCGTATCCGCAGTTGGCGAGATGTGATTGATAAGGGAGGAGGATGATGTATATGGAAACCTACCTGCTAAAATAAAAATAAAGACAAAATAAATGAAGTGGGTGAATGAATGAAGTGAGCATGAGGAAGAGAGCCGAGTTTAAGCTCTGTATGCGAGGCACTGAGCTAGAGTATCCGACCAGGTACCAATTCAGTCAGATGTGACGAGTGGGATTTTATGATGATGTGCGTTAGTTAGGTACAGATGTGGTTGTGGTGAGGGTGAGAGTGTGCCTGGATGGGGCTGACTGGGGGGACCTCCGCCTGGGTTGTTGTTTCTCGCTTGGTGCAGTAGTTCGCGTTCTTTGGCTCCTTCCCTTCCTGTTTGGCTGCTGTGGGTGAATCCGCCGCCACTCTTTTCTCCGCTCACTCGCTCCTACACCCCCTTCCCCAACATCTTCAAACACTCTTCTTTTACTCTTTCCCTTCCTTTTTTTTTGCCCTCCTTCTCTTTCCCCTCCCCTCTCCTCCTCCTTCCCTCTTTTTGACACCCCCTCGACGTTTGCTAGGCCTAACTTCTGTTGGCCGTCCTCTCATTTTTTGTGTTTCTTGTGCTTTCGTTGACCACTTTCCTTTATCCACACTCTCACCCCCCTCTTCCCCCATTACTACTGCTGCCAACCAAACTTGCCTCCCTGCGCCCCGTTTACTCGAGGTCACCTGGGTTAGAACCGATCGTTGTTGATCACTTTTTTGGTCAACTCGTCGCATAAGTTTCCACGCCGCTTGCTTGGTGTTCTGTTGTGTGTTACGGCTCGAACCAGTAAATACCATCACTGCTCCCCTTGTCCGCTATTGTTCGGTCGTCCCCTCGTTCGTTCGTTCGTGGACCTGTCAGACAGATCCAACAATCAACCACTCACACACACCCACTCAAAGGGAAAGCAACACCACCAACCACGGCTTAAGCCATCCACCTTGCAACAGCAGTAGCAGCAAGAAGAAGCACTACAGAGGAGTGTTGGATATTCGACGGTCATTTGAAGAGAAGAAAGAAATACTTACTACTACTACTACTACTACCACTACCACAACCACTACTACGTCTTGGGCATTGACCAACACCTACCTGCAACTCAACCACAACGACGAACTACTTACCAGTTCGTTAAAAAATATCCAAAGAAAAAAGATATCCAGCTCTAGCAGTTTGGATCTTTGTTTCTTGGTGTCCTGTCCTTTTTGAACCTTTCGCTTCTTTCTACGACCAGTCACATTTGATTCAATTCTTTACCAACAACTATCCGTCATAACACTCTTCACTTGTGGAGAATACGAAAAAACGGTTTATTTAAAGCAATAGGAGCTCAGATTCCTGTTTTTTTTCAACGATTTTCGCTGTGTTATTTTTTCTTCTTTCATTTAAATTTCCCCACACAAGAGGAACCAAAGTCGGTTAGTCCCCCACCCACCCTCCCATTCATCATTCATTCACTCCCCACTTCTCAATTCCGTTTCTGTTTTGTCTTTCGGAATATTTTATACCTACATCTACTACCTACCTCCCTTCCTTGCAGTCGGCTGCCCGCGTGGTGGATGGAGACAGCGGTTGTTCCGGGTGATACTCAGACAGCAGTAGTGGCATTGGTCTCTGTCCGGTTATTGACACCAATTCAGTAGTTCCCTTTCTGCACGAGACTCCGACGCACGCGCTGTACGAATCCGCACCTTAATTTCGTCACGAACACAATCAAATCTTGTTTCTCAACTAGAAACAAAAAAAAAAAAAAAACTCCTAATCTACGTACCCGCGACAAGACATAATCCATCAATAGTAATAAATCATTATGGCCACCACCGCACAGCCTTCGCACACTCGCGACTTGTCAATTACAAGATTGGAATGTGACATTAACCCCAATTTCTCTTTCCCAGTGCCTCACACAAGGTCTCAGTCGCTTCTTCCGACTCTCACGTTCCCTCAGATGGCATCAAATAACTCATTATATCCCCCTCGACGTGGCTCAGTACCGCCCAGCAGCACTGGACCTTTGATTTCTTTGAACAACAACCGACCAAAGTCGAGTTCTTCCGGATACACTCTTTCCTCGGTTTCGTCAAAGCAGTCAAACGAGCGACCTACACTTACAGGAGGACTAAGACCCGGTCACAGGACAATTGCCAGCGGAACAGTGCCAACAATCGTTAACGCGAGCATCAGCCTAGCAGGAGTGTCAAGAGAGGGAGGCCACCAGCGTGCAGGAAGTGAGATGATTGGAGGACCGCCTCTTATGGCCACAAGGAAGGAGGATCTCATTCAGGTCCCAGGTGAGAGGGCTAGGCCATTCGTACCGCTTCCCCCAAGTGGAGTTCGCAGAGGCCACGCCCATCGCAGGTCCGGGGCAATCTCGAGCGGCGATGTGTGGAGTCTTTTGAGCCAGAGTGCACCGAGTCTGCCGTTGGCGTGCACTGGTGGAGCTGGGAACCAGAGTGGTGCTGTTGATGCCAGTGCTCAACTGAAAGGTAGCGCAGGCTCTAGCCCCCTTTTGAGTAAGAGTGCTCCCGTGAGCCCTGGCTTTACAGGTATGATTATAATTTTTGTTTGTTTACGTTGAAATACGTGCGTACGGAAACTAATATATCCCTCTAGTTCCTTCTCCTCTCCCTTCACCAGCTATCCCTGTTGTTGAGTCTATGGGTGAGGCCGGCGACCGAAGAAGCCGTGTCCATTTCATTGATCATGTTGAAATAATCCCAGGGTCACCGACAGCCGAGTCTGGAATCCCTAGTGCTCCTGTCGCCGCTGGCCACTCAGCAAAGGATAGCACCAGCAGCATTGCAACTGTTATCAAAGCGCCAGTTGTAGCTCTCCCACCTATCAACACCACAATGGACGCCCCTGCAGCTGGTCGACGACCACATGGGCGAACAAGAAGCAACTCGCAAACCTTGAACTTGCCAACTGCCGCATTGAGGGCTACTAGCGACCGACCTTCAACTGCAGGGGCTATCTTATCGTCCCCTGTTCTCAAGACTGCCCCGGAAAACTTCCCTGAAACCGCTCCTTCGCTTAAACGCCCCGCTGCCGCCTCTCCTTCTATTGACAGTGCTGAAAGTTCGCCAACCAAGCCGGCTCAAAAGAAGACCCACAAAAAGGCTCTTAGTGATTACTCACCGCTTGTTGGAAAGGCACCGTTTAGCAAACATGAGAGTATGTCTGCTGATGAGAAGACCACCGACAAGAAGAAGAAGAAGAAGAAGGGCAAGAAGCAGATCAAGAACTGGGCAGGTACAATTCTCGGAAAGGGCAAAGGTCTCCGTCACACCACTAAGCGCCAGTCATTGAGAGCACCTACACCGCCAGTACCTGGGTCAGAAAACCAAGTGCCTGGTGAAAATGAATGGGTTACCGCAGCGTGGAACGAGAACTACGTTCTCATGGCTGTGGATGACTCTGTCCACCCTGCTTCTAGCACTGAGAGCATCGTCATTGCGGAGACTACAGAAGGCCCCGTTATCGATCTGGACGCGGCCCTGAAGCCATTCAAGACACCGGTTGGGCCTGTTGCTGGATTCGCTGCAGCAAGGACAAGAAGGATGCATTCTGCGGTTGGATTGAAGACAAATGGATACTTCCACCGACGAAGCGAGAGTATGCCAGAGATGACTCTCTTTTCTTTGGAGGAGGGTGATGATGATGGCCACATGGATGACGTGTCTGAGGAGGACGAGAGTGAGGAAAGCGAGAGTGAGGACGAGGAAGGCAAGGGTGAGGGACTTGGCATTGGAATCAAGGTTGTTGACGAGGCCGATGGCGCGAACTGGCAAGAGGGGATTGAGATGGAGTGGGGTTCTGAGGATGCTGGTGACGAGAGGAGCATGAGGAGAAACAGTGAGCCAGAGAGTGAGGATTCATGGAACGCACATCGAGCGTCGTTGTCGGTATCCGTGACCACTGTCAAGGCTGTCCGCAGCATCTCTTCCATGAACTCATCAACAACAGATTCCAACGTGGAGTCAGTACCAGTCTCACCGCGCAAAGGTGCTCCGGCCGATATCATTACTTCGTCGTCGGTCTCCACCATCACTGGATCAAGCGCATTCCTTTGCCCTCATCCCTCAACGAACCCCCCTGACTCTCCTCTTACATTTGTCACTGCAACATCGAACCCCAACACACCAGTCTTGTCAGATTTCGCCACAGACTACGCCGACTCTGCAACAAGCTTTGACATCTACTCTGACTTCCTTGGCGAACCTGGCCCAGAGATGAGGATGAGCGTGGATGACGTCCCTAGCCTCACTAGCTCATCAAGCACAATGACCATGAGTGGCATCTACCACAACATGCCCGCAACGCCAGTTCTAGGAAGTGTAGGAAGCCTGCCCATACCACTAGTCAAGGAAGGAAAGGAAAAGAAGGAAGGAAAATCAAAAAGGTGGAGCAAAGTGTTCACCTTTTGGAAAAAATAATTTCCTATTTCTTCATTGCGTGTTGATTCATCCCCAACAATATTATTGGGGAGTTGTACATTTATCGCCAGTTATTTTTTTCTTGCAGATTTCTCGTGTTTCTATTTCATAAATCTTTTGGAAGCCAGATCTGTGGTTATATTTTAGCTGGTTCTTTTTTTCACTTATCTTTGGGATTGCTTTGGGATTGCTTTTTTGTTGCTATATTATCTTTTTTTATTCCTACTTTTCTTGCTCCTATTCACTTGGAGTCGATGGATGACCAACTTTCCCCCGCGCGAACCGTATTTGATACATACAAACATCATAACATAACGTACCTACCTCTCTCTACCTACCAACTCAGCGGGCCCTACCTTGTGCACTCGGAAATCAACCGTCCCTTGGAAGGTTTACACAACCCACCCGGGTACCCAAACCACTCATCCATCCAGAAAAGAAAACAAAATAGTGGGGAGAGGCGTTAGCCAAGGTCGAAAAAAGTGGAGAAATGCACTAGTGGAGGTGGGATAGATGTTAACTATTTTTGTGCTGTTTTACTTGCTTTGCTTGATTTGGTTCCATTTCTTTTATTTTCTTTTTGTCTTTTGCTTTTCAGGTGCGATATCCACCTTGTTGGGAATGGACACGGGATGGGATTGGGATTGGGATGGGTAGGCGGGGGGGTCTGTGGGTTGTTCTGGTCGGTCGGGACGGGTTAGGTTCTCTTTACTTTCGTTGTCGGGGTTTTTCTCTAGGCTATTTTCTTGCTTTTTCCCTTTCTTTTTGGGCCACGGCTAGTACAGTACGGTTATGACGGGTTTCCTCAGGAAACTCCTACTGAAATCGACTCCCGTTCATACATCATGCTCTGCATCACATACTGCTTACTCACACCCATTCACACTCACTCGCTATCGCACTCATTTCTTTCTTTTTCAAGCTACATTCATACTTTACTGCATTAAACCACCACGCTCCTTTTCAGCATTATTTCATTTCACTTGCATACTGCGATATATATCATTACCCTAAAAAAAGTCTTGTATTCGATCTTGTATCCGATCTTGTACCTCTATATCATTTAACCATATATCATTGTTCACCCATTACTGTATTCGATCTGCCGCATGTGCTAGCCTGGTAGGGGGGTGTTCCTATATCGGCGCAATAGTTCATCTGGAGTATATATTACTTTGTATCATCATTATTATCATTTTTTCTGATTTCCTTTGGGGTATGGGGGGGAATCTCATAAAAGGGGTGTCTTTAGGACGGGCATAAAGTTCCAATTGTTTCTTTCCTTTTCTCTATATGGGTCTCTGGGAATCGGTGGGATTTGGAGGTGGGCTCGGGGAAATCATGCATTGGGAATCAACGGGGTGTTTCTTTTCTTTTTTTCCTTTTCCTCTTTTTTTCTTCATATCTCACGGCTGGCTGTATATACATGGGATTGGGTTTTATATCTTTTCACTTCGTTGTTCGTTCGTAATACCTTTGATTTCTCGTTTTCTAGTCACTCTCTACTCTACAGTTAACTTTTTTTCACGAGTTTCTTTTGTCTTGTTTATATAACTGTTATTATTTCTACCCTCTAAGATTGTTAATTAACGGCTTTAAAATAATCATATTCACTTCCACGCCCTACTTATGTACCTCCCTGCGCGACTATTATTGTTGCAGTGACACGAGTGATTTCCAGTGACCTCGATGCGATGCGGTGTAAGCACAGCCAGCACAACACTGCAGGCACAAGCAGCAAGCAGCAAGTAGACCCGCCGCGGCACCGTCTCAGACAGGAAACGCTAATACATACTGCTGTACTCGCGGCAGGTAAGAAGAACCTGAACATAAAAATGCGCTAGCAGGGGTCAAAGTGGTTGTTACCAGAAAAACGATGTTCAGGTTCTTCATGCCTACCGCGAGTACCCAACGATCGACTATGATAGAGTATGTACTCTGCTCCAATCCTGCAAGAAAGCAAGCATCCGACGTAACAGAACACGAATGCAGCAAAAAAAAGTATATCGCGATATCGAGACGGGAGCAAGCATCGATTCCCGACGTTACGCTAAATGATAACTGGTACGATAGGTCCTGGAAATCAGTTAGCACACGCACACTCTCCCACCCACACACGGGCACATAGAGTAGTTTATCTTGTTGCGCCGTGGGACAGAGATATGCGGCCTTCCCCACGATTTGGCAGCCTCGGGTTCCGTTATCGGTGCCGTGTTATCTCTGCGTATATATCCCACACACCCACCAATTCTGTGTCCGTGTGAAACCACCACAGCCAGTGGGGAAATGTTTCAGCAATCCAAATTCAGGTTGTTCTTTCCCCGTCCGGGGAGGGATGGAGGGAACTACCTGGGTCGCTACGGGTGGATCTCGAGATTGGGTATTTGAGGGGGAGGCTGTGCGAGTTTTGTTTCTTGGGTTTTGTATCATCTTGTATATCACGTGAAGGTTTCTTTTGGGGGGCAGGTACGCGGAAGTATACGTATGTGTCCTGTTTTGTGGTAATGTTGCAATTTGGGGGTGAAGAGTGGAGAACTGTGTGGGTACTGATTGGGTTTGGTGGCCCTAGTTGACCATGTCAATGATCTTGTAACGTATAACGGCGTACCCTAGGGTCATGGGTGACGATTATTGGAGTGTAACTACGCAAATCAGCACTAAAACGCTTTATGTATTACTATGGTATTAGTGTATAATTAACATCCAGAGGGCTAGTAAATTAAAGCCAAAAGCCAAAAGTAAAGGCTATAGTACTTAACTTTAACTATATATGTATAGGACAGAAAGATTCAAAACACAAACATAGTCTTTCGCCAAATCGATGGCCATACTCCAAATTAGGCTCGCGGTCATAGGATCTCAACAGGAATGTAAATTGTACAAATTAGTGCTCCGAAAATACATATTTTTTGACAACGGCTTTTTACTTGCCCTGACCTAGTCAGCACAGCCCAGTTTACACGTGTATTATATTCAGGTACGAACCAGTAACTATGTTTTGTTGGTACACTCTACAATTGGCTCTTTGTCAATTTTCACATCCTGGCGTTGAAGTCTGTGCTCCTGCCATATATACCGACACGTGGAACGGGCACTACAGCGGGGGGGGGGAAGGGGGTGGAAATTATTGTAGAAGTATGGGAAGAGTCCCATTGGCCGAGTCAGCCATTTAAACCCTGTTTTTAGACCCCTGTTTCTACAATAATTTTCCCTCCCGCTGTATTGATCCCGGGATGTCACGAATGATGGAGGTCAAAGCTATATGGACATCTAAATGGACGAGCGTCATGAGTTGGTTATGATTCGTAGGGTCACTCTTGACCTCACGTTGGTTGGTGTTGTGTAGAGCGGCGAGGATCGGAAATGACCAACCAGTCAGAAACGGCGACGAGTGATAATTTGTGACTAGAATTCCCTCACAACCAACGACCAAATATAATCTCTCTAGGTAAACACGTGATATCCAATCATATAACAGATCTTTGTTTATTATCAGTTACGGATCTAGAGGGTGATCCTCACCCTCCCTATTTATCGGTTGGTGTTTGAGGCAGGTACCTGAATTGGATACTATTTATGGAGCTTTCTACTTACTTAGCTAGCTACCCTTGTTGTTTCGAATTTCCCCATGTCCGGCCGGTACATACTCCCGTACCTACTAACCTTGAGACATGTTGCGGTTCCCGCCTTTCAAACTTGTAAAGTCAGCGGTACATACGCATCAGAGCGACTGGGCTGTGTTTCTCGGGATGGTGGATCCTTATTTTGGGACCTAAACACTGTACAGCTTCCCCCCTGATCGACCTTGGCCCCATCTACGTCGAAGTACATATAGCTATATCGATGCGTGATATATGTCTACTTACCTAGCTGCGTACCTGCCGTTGGAAAGAAAGCAAAGGCTACACCAATAGGGCCAATGATGTATTGTAAACATTGAATTCATCTCATCTGCCCCTCTCCCTCGTCCCTCGTCCCTCACCCGTGTGCCACCGCCGATAAGCAAACAGTTCCAAGACCAATATGCACATTTCAGCGCTGGCTGCACCTCGGCAGTTTTTCTCTTTATTATTATTATGATTTATTTTGCCAGTGGCAGTGGCTGGCGGCACAAAAACGGTTTTGCTTTCCAGCAGGCTTGTTTGATGTGGTGCAGCAGATTGCAATTGCAATTTCGTCATGCAAACAAACAAGATATACTCCCGGCCGGAAACGCCTTTTTTGTGGTACCGTGTGACGGATGATGTCTTGCAGGTTGTGTTCGAATTCTGGATGGGTACTTAAGCCTACGTGAGGACCCGAAGCTGCAGGTAGCTATGGGGGGGGGCGGGGGATATGTAGCTGTAGCCATTATGGCTCTGGACCTGAGGGATGGATGGAGGAGATCTCAAGAGCTAGGCCATCTCTTTGTGATGACATTGTTTACTATTTACATTTCTCATCGGAGGCAGAAACGTGCAACACACTGAGATGGGACGGGAAGAGGAGCGATTGGGAGGGAGGTATCGAGTAGAGTAGAGCACTTAGAGGAAGTGGTTAGTGGGGTACCGTTCCCTGGGTTACGATGTGCGGGGTGATATGGAGAACAAGAGGTTGATAGGTGAAAATGATAACGACATGAGCTCATTTACAAACGCAGGGTCTGCGGGCAGCTGTAGTGCCTGACGAATGGGAACCAATACCAGCAATACCAGCAAGTCTACAGGGGGGGGGGTAGGAGTAGAATAGTATACGATGAGAAGAGTCCCCTGAAGACAAAACGCGGGTGTGGCTGGGCAATGTTTTTGTGTATTGTTGTTGTTTTGATATGGGATCTCCACTTCTGATTCATCAGTTAGGGTCTCAGCTTTGCTCAGGTGGAAGTTTTATCGGCCAGAAAAGGGGGCCGGCGTTGCTGCAGCAACACCTTGTTGTGACTGCCGAGCACTTGGCGCCAGCAGAGATTGCCAGAACGGGGTGCCAAGCTTTCAGTTCAAAACAAACAGAACTGTGAGCCAGCGACGCTAAAATGGGAAATGCTGCCCTCCGTCTTCAAGGTCCACCTCTCTTTCCTCAACATCTACTTCGACAGCATCCCATCGATACAATTAACTAACAGTTTGGCAGCAGCAGCAGCAGAGCGTTTCTCTTCCCTCCCCTCCCCCCCCCTCCTCTCTTCTACCCAAGCGTCCTTTTTTTTTCTTTTCGCTTGTCTTTGCTCTGCCTGGCTGTTGTGTATCCTCTCTCGATCACTGTAAGGGCCCGGTTTAGAACAGCTGCTGCTTCGGAAGATTAAATTTCTTCTTATCATTAACCCCCGCGCCAAATCATCACCAATAACCCCAGGCATCGCTCATCGGAGCTACTTGTAATAGAGTCTACAATAAGTCTACAGTAGCAAATTTACAAGACTGAACACTATCATGTCTCCTCCTGCCGTTTACGGGAATGTCATAGAGTACATCGCTGGTAAATTTGACCCTCTGTCGCACTGTCCGTGCGAGAGCCGCTCTGAAAATATTTTCTTCTTGTTTTACTAAAATGGCCTAAAAAGATCGTCTCTATCTTGCTTCTTACACTGCGCCGCCATCTTCGTCTACGCCTTTCCCGCCTCCTGCCATCCCGGATCCTCACAAGACAACATCTCAGCATGTTCCCTCCCACATTTCCAGGACTGCACACAAGCGTAACAAGAGCGCCGTTGTGAACTCGAGCGGCCTCAAGCCCGTCTACTTTACTGTTGATGATGCTCTTCTGTACAATGCATTCCACCACGACTTTGGCCCACTTCACATCGGACACCTTTACAGGTTTGCTGTGACTCTGCACGATATTCTGGGGGACCCAAAGAATGAGGGGCGGGTTGTAGTTTTCTGGAGCAGGCCGGATGGAAGAGCTAGAGGAAACGCAGGATGCTTGTTGGCGTGCTATATGGTGAGTTTTGTTTGTTGACATTCATCCGAATCTCAGGTCTTGGCCAGCGAGAAATGAGGCTGATCCGAATTTTCTCGTCAGGTTTTGGTGCAATCATGGCCTCCTCACTTGGCTTTGTCACCGTTGGCGCAGTGCGACCCACCGCTCATGCCATTCCGCGATGCTGGATACTCGCAGGCAGATTTTGTCTTGAATGTTCAGGATGTCGTCTACGGTGTGTGGAAGGCTAAGGAAAAGGGTATTGTGAACCTGAGGGAATTTGGATTGGATGAGTATGTTTGGTCCCAGATGAATCGCACATGGGCGCACATTTTTGACTTACTGGGCTAGATACGAAAAATTTGAGCGGGTGGACATGGGAGATTTCAACTGGGTTTCACCCAACTTTCTCGCTTTTGCGTCCCCACAGTATGCGCTGCCACCACCGCACAAGGAGCAACCTTTCATTCCAACAAACCATGATGAGATTTTGGCTTCCGGACTTCCGACCCCGTTCAGAAATGTACTTGAGCACTTCCACACCCGCGATATTGGTCTTGTCGTGCGGTTGAATTCGCATCTTTACCCTGCGGAGTACTTTACTGCTCTCGGCATAACTCACATCGACATGATTTTTGACGATGGGACTTGCCCGCCTTTGAACTTGGTGCGAAAATTCATCAATATGGCTCACAATATGATCACTGTTCACAACAAGCACATCGCCGTTCACTGTAAAGCCGGTCTTGGGAGAACTGGTTGTCTTATCGGTGCTTATCTCATCTACCGATATGGATTCACTGCAAATGAGGTCATTGCTTATATGCGTTTCATGCGACCCGGAATGGTCGTTGGGCCCCAGCAGCATTGGCTTCATCTCAACCAGGGTGATTTCCGACAGTGGTGGTTCGAGGACACCATCATGCAGGCCGCCCTTGAGAAGCAGGCGATGCAGTTGGCACCCTTGAGGACACCAACGAAGGGAAAGAGGGTTTTGTCTGGAACCACACCAACCAAGCGTAGCGTACTTGGTGAGATGGCTGCTAATGAGACCGCCTCTCAGCAAATTCTTCCTGCACCGACACCAGGTCAGCCAAGAAAGGGAAGTTCTCGTTATGCCACAACTACAGGATCTCGAAGAGAGCGACCGTCCAGCCATACTCCTCAGCAGCCAGACTCAATCGAGATTCACCAGGATGGTGATGAGAATGACTCTGTTAATGCTTCACCCATCCGCCGAAAGAAGTCGTCCACGATAAAAATGGTTGAAGCAGAACCGGAGCCAACAGCTGCCGATGGGACCCATATGAGCGAGGAGGAGTATCTTCTCCGCCAATATCGGAGAACCACGTCAAAGAGCCCAGGTGGAAAGAGGAGTGTTTCATATACCACAACCACAACCACTACCGTCTCCCACACTGTCACTCCACCGAGCATTTCCGCGGCAGAGAAGGCAGCGCAGCGAAATGGCAATGGCATCGGCCTGAAGGTTCGGAGCTCTCCAAGGCGAGGAGCAGTCACAGCCGCGGGTGTGAGGAAAGCTAGTGGGCGCGTTGTCAGCGGTGGACCACCAAAAGGAACCTAGAGTCCCTTCGATAATTGTATGAGTGTGGCACCGGAAAAATTTGGGTTTTTTGCTCAGCATTTTGTTTTGATTATGATGACCTTTGGTGTTCATGAGTTTTTTCTTTCTTTTTCTTCCTTGTGAGTTGCAAACGCCAGCCGCATACGCGGTTCTTCTATTCTTGTATTTGTTAATTTTCCCACCCCTTTTTTACTTTGCACCCTTTTTTCTTCTCTCTCTTTTAGTTCTCTCTCTTGCTTTTATTATTATGATGACATCTATGATTGACCGCTTGTTTATGAGTCTCTGTCTTTGTTTATGTATTTGGTCTTTTTGTTTCTCCCTTTTCTTCCTTCTCTTTATTCTTCTTCTACAGAACAGATATTTTACTATTGGCTTTTTTACGACATGAGGAGGAAGAAGTTAGTTGGGAGTTGGGGGGTAGAAGGCGGAAGAGAAGGAGACCCCGCATCTCGTTAATCTTGACTCGGAATCTTTGGGCAAGAGGATCGGAAGTAGGGTTATTATTTGAATTTTTTTTTTCCATTATGTCTGCGTGTCTTGTGTTGCGCTGTAATTTGGGATCATTATTATCTTAACGTGTGAATGTGAATGAATTTTTGGAGTCGGGGCGAGCGGGGGTGGTGGGAGAGTGTGGGGGGGGAGTTGAATTTCTCTCTCTCTCTAGCTACCTTTTTTTTTTTTTTTTTTTTTTTTTTTTTGCTTTCCATGGTTTATATTATACATATTTTTCTCTCTCTTACTTTCTCTCTGTTATTTTCCACCTCTATATACCCCACTGAGCACAGCGATGGACGTTCTCCTTTGTTGGGTGGTTTAGTAGAAAGGAAAGAAAAAGGGACTGAAATTTAAAAAGGAAAGTTTTTTTTTTCAACCCCACTTTTTTTTATTTTTTGGGCTTCGCGTTCGTTGGTGGTGGTGGGAGACAATCGATATATGGAGCAGAATCAAGACAAGCTTCATCTAGTTTGGTTTTGGTTTTGGTTCTGTTCTGAATTCTTGTCCTTATCCAGCGCCAGCCTCTTATCCTCTATCTTTATCTTTTATCTCTATTTTTTTTTTTTTGGTAGGTGTGTGCGATGAGATGAGATGCCAGGGCGGCCCAGATCGGTGCCTGATCGAATTAACGGTGCGGGGGGGGGCACGTGCTGGGGTTGGGTCGAGCGAGGCGCGAACGAACGAACGAACGAACGAACGGGTGGGGTTGGCTGGGTTGGGTCATGGCGTGTCACTCGGTGGTAGGGGCGTGGGGGGCTGGATTGGGATGGGTGGGAGTGGGGGCTGGATGGATGGGCGTGGGTGAGTAATCGAGTTGAGTGATGGGGTGTTCTGAGAGCGGTTGTGGTGGATATGAAAGATTGTTGGATCTGCATCTGCGAATGGAGGGCGTGGAGCTGCGATTGGTGGTTCTGGTGGGTGTGTTGGTATTGGGTGTTGGGTGCTGTATTGATGGGGGGGGGATAAAGTTTTGGTGATCTTGTGTTTTATATGTATTTGTGGTGATGCGTTTCAATTGGGGCCATTGTAATTGTAAGGAGATGCAAACATTACTCGTAGACTTTGATCTGTAGCATGGGGCGGGTGTTTAATCTCTGGTGTTTGGAATGTAATCTCGGTTTCCGAAGCTTGTTTGTCTGACGCTGCATGAGAGCATTGCGTGAATTTATGGTGTTCAAGATTCTCTTATCGATTTAACATTTATTCTTTTATGTTACGGTTTGGGGGCTGATCCTGACTGAGAGTGCCAGTACTCGTAGGGCTTTGGTTCACACGTATCCTAGCGAGTGCTCTGTTTGTATTAGCTGACTATAAGCCGGACAGCTGCACTGACAATATATGTATAACTCCATGTCAAAAATCCCGGGACAAGCCCCCGTAGCAACTTGCGGTTGCGTTGTCCCATGATTTTTGAACGAGAACTATACATACATAGTCAATGCAGGTGCAACCCAGTGGTAATCTCCAGAACTTCAACTTAGGAGCAATCCCAATCTCTAATCCCTATTACACCATTCTCGAGTATCCGAAGCCTAGTTGCCCAAGACTGACACATCTAGGCGGAGGAGGTGAGGGTATATATTGATAGTATTGATGTAGGTCTCCCTGAACTCATTCGATATTCCCAACCCCAACCCTAGGACTCTTTTGATTTAGTATTTATTTAGTTAACCCAACTCCCGCAGAAAAAGCTTGGACGTTCAGCAACCACAAAATAAGAGGTCAAGAGCTCTCGTTTTTGTCGGGTTTGACAAGATTCTTCAAGAGAGGGTCTTTAATTGGGCTCGACCCATGGTCAAGGTCGACTAGCTAGCGCAGCACGAAGACCCCCCTCACAGGCTATAGGCACCATCTGCGGGTGTTTCGGGCTGTATATGTGCTAGATTTCTCCATAAACATGCATTGCATTGCATGGACTGGATATGGCTTTTGTTTGCTCGCTAAATGCACGCCGCCCACCGGCTCCGTTTTGAGACGGTATGAGTATATGTATGTACTCCATAGCAAGACAGCTAGCTAGCTAGCTAGCTAGGTTCTCATTAACTGTGTGGGCATTGTTAGTTTTGTGAGTTGGGTAGACCGCAGCTGTGGGTGAATGTGAGTGAGCTGGCGCGGTAGATAGAGGTAGATGAAGACGTATAGAGGGGTTGGTGTTGTGGTAGATGGCCGGAGGAGGAGGAGGAGGAGGAAGAGGAAGAGGTGGGTAAGTGGGTCAGCTAGATAGATGAATGAAAGAACACCATCAACTCCCAACACGTGACATTCGAATTCACCTTGTGTCAAAGAACACAACACGAATCTATAGCCCCCGCGCCAGCCAGGTCGGTGGTTCAAGTCATAATCTCACCCTGCTTACAACTACTATTCGGATATACGCTGCTATATTCAACGTCTCTTATTCCTGTTGGCTGTATATACAGCTAGCTGCGTGTATGCATGTTTATGGTAGGTTGGGTTCGTGGTCTTTGCTGGTGTGGATGCTTTATATCCATGGTATACTTCTCAGGCTAATTCGAGACGAGGCTTCTGGCATCGATGGCTGTATTTACTGTATTGTGGGTAATTCTGTAGCCAGGCATTACTTACGCACATACGCCTGTATATAAACCTAACCCTCTGCAAACCAAAGCCTAATGCCAAATTTTGACCAAGTTTCACTTTTTCTGGCTACTCCGGGCTACAAGTACATGCAGCTAGTCAAGGTCTCTCAATACAAGTATGTATCCTGTTAGAACTTATTCGGTGCGAGCCCAGGAGCAATCAATGTCCTCCTATCCGTCCTGTCCGTTGGAGCCAACAGAGTGCGGTAGCGAACTGGCGAGACTTTGTTGGCCGCGTTGCTACACCGGACCCTCAGGGGAAAAAAAAAAGAAAAAAAATATATATATATATATATGAAAGAGCGTGAGTATTATAGAAATGATACACTTGACATGGTGTAGATAAAAGAACAAAAGGTTGTATTGATGGCAGCCGCCATATCTACAACCCCCCACCCCTGGATTGAACTGAACCATGGACCTTTGACAGGCACAACTTAGCACAACCTCTCGGTGTATCCGGAGAGCGAGTGTTAACCGGTTGGCCACTCACCCATGTAGTCACCTTGGTGTAAAATTTAGTGTTTGTATAAGAAGGCTAGAACGCGCCCTCTGCTCAATTTCTTCCTTATCTTTTGTGTTCCGCCCAAACTGCTGCCCGGAAAATCCGTGTGATATCCTGTGACTGCCAAGCCTTTATAAACCTTGGCCCATCACCATCATTCCCACTCCTCTCCTCGACACCATCACACGCAAAGAAAAGTAAACCACTCCCCCCAAAACACCACACCCACACCCACAAAACACCCCAAACACACACATCCCACCACCACAAACCATGGCCACCACAATCAACGCGCTCATCACCACCTTTTCGGGCCTCCCCAACCTCACCCTCCCCCTCCCCTCCACCACAACCCTCCACACCCTCCACACCGCCCTCACCGCCCTCCTCCCCCCCACCCCTTACCGCCTCCTCCTCACCACCACCTCCGGCACCCCTCTCCCCCGCTCTTCAACCCTCCCCCTCTCCACCCTCACCCACGGCCACGCCCTCCTCCCCCTCCGCCTCACGCTCGCCCTCCCCGGCGGCAAAGGCGGCTTCGGCTCGCAGCTCCGCGCCGCCGGCGGCCGCATGAGCTCGCGCAAGAAGCGCGGCCAGCAGGAAAACAACGACTCGTGCCGCAACCTCGACGGCCGCCGCATGCGCACCGTCAAGGAGGCCAAAGCGCTCGCAGCCTATCTCGAGATCAAGCCCGACATGGAGCGGCAGGAGCGCGAGCGCCGCCGCGAGCGCGCGTTGAAGGTCATTGAGGCGGCGGAGCGCAAGGAGGATGGCAAGGGGAGGAGGTTTGAGGATGTAAAGTGGCTGGAGGAGACGGAGGAGGAGAGGGAGAGGACGAGGGGCGCGGTGGAGAGGGCGATGAGGGAGGGGTTTACGGATAGGGTGTTTGCGGAGGGGAGCTCGGGGAGTGGGAGTGATGAGAGTGATGGGGAGGGGGAGGGGGAGGGGGAGGGGAGTGGGAGTGGGGGGAAGAAGGTGGTGCCGAGGTTTGCGGGGTGGGATGAGGATGATGAGTTTTTGAGCTCGGATGAGGAGGATGAGGATGAGGAGGATGAGGAGGATGAGGATCACAAAGATAAGGGGATGGAGGATATCCAAGAGGAAGACGAGGAGGAAGAGGAGTGTGAGGGCAAGGGAAAGGGAAAGGGAAAGGGAAGGGCCTAGCTAAACTGGCCTCGTGAATGAATTTGGGAAATGGCGTTTTATAGGCAAGCGGGAAAAACAAAAACAATTGTGTCTATTTTCATTATTTCACTAGCTGAGCCCTTAGTAATTTTGAGCTTTCCTTTTTATCATTAATTTTTTCCTCTGATTACATGTAGTCTTTTAGTGGTTCGACTTGAATGTGGATAAACAATCGCTCATATGTAAAATTACCCTGCTGGCTACTGGAGCTCTTTGGTGATTAGAAACTACATGTACGTTCACGGTCGCGATTTTGGGAGCGTTGAGCTGGTTCGGGTACGGGTGTGGTGTGGCTGGTTACATGTGGCTTGCTGGGAAAAGTGGCGAGGGTTCTTAGGGGCAAGAATGGGGTGATGCCCTGAAGTTTACTTTAGGGTTAAGCGGGCATATTCGCTCAACATTCACTTAGTTGTCTTCGAGTCATCATGCTGGGCAGGAGACTGGTCTAACAAAGCATATATATTTCCCTGTATCGAATAAATAATTCTGCTGTCTTGACCTTTTGATTTCGTGGATTGCCCCTCGAAATTAAGGAAAGGAAGATGTCTACTTTGCGAGAGCTCTTGTAGAGTAGGAGTATGGCCTATGAGCCGTGACATAGGTACTAATTGAGCTTCAGGGCGTTGTTAAGCGCAGCGCAGCACCTTGCCCACTTTTTTTTTCGTTATGTGTAGGTAAGCTGACAGCTTACATAATCGCTTATTTAGCAAATAACAATTCGTCGAGCAATTGATCAATCAGTAATACCATCCCGCTACAGTCCACTCAGTTTTTGACTGTTATCTAGACCCCGCAATTTGCAACACATTTCCGACCCGCTATAAAAGTAATAATAACCTTCATCAATCTTGTCCGCCGTGTCTCCCACCGCCTTCATTGCAAGTACTTGTGTGTCTTGCGCAGTCCTGAAATATCCAGCGCAACAACACCTCAACCCGGCGTAATTAAGCAGCGTATATACAGCCAGTACAGTGACCTGTGACTATCTGGTCGTTGGGTTCGCACAACCCCCAACTGCAGGATATGCAGAATATACCTGTCTTGTTTATAAAATCGACTCGACCAGCCCAATTCCTAGCTAGTATTTGCACAATCAGTTTGAAGTCCAAGGTCCAAGTTCAAAAAGCTATGCATGCACAATGGAACGTAATCGATTGAATTTTGAAGCATATGTAACTAGCAAATACCAGCACGGCGATACTCCTAACCAGACTGTACTGGTGATATATAGTCCATATCCTGTTTGTAGCTACCATGGTCTCGCTGGGGACTAGTCGTCCTGGCCTTTCATCTCAAGCCCAGGCTCAGGTTCATGCTTAGGTATTAATTAGGTGCTTGGAGTCCAAGATCCGGGGCTAGAGTTGTAAGCTAGCTTTAATACCCCATGATACAGATAATAACTATACCCACAGACAAGTTCCCATGCCAGTCATTCGCCACATAGCCAAACACCTCTAGGACTCGCGACTGGGGGGTAGGGTGCGCTCACTAGTGGGGGGAACCGGTCTATCAACAGTCAAGCCAGCTACACATCCGGCCGTTGTCATCGTAAGAACCTTTCAAGGCAGATAAGTAATCCAGAAGCTAGATGCATATAGGCAGAAAAGCCCATCATCCCTAATACACGCCTTGTTACTAAATAGCTAGCTAACAGGGTGTGTACCACATTAATTGCCTGGGCAGCTAGCCTGACGAACCACCGGCACCATCCAGGCAACCAAGGACAGTCAACTCTCGCGCCACCTCTAGGCAGCAGCTCGGGAGACCTCAGGTGCAGAGCAGGGACGAGGCGCGCGGGAAAGTTCTCCAAGCTGTTAGTAAGTATCATTGGTTTTCCTCTGTAGTGAGGAGGGGGCGGGGCATGAGCTGATCCTGGCGTCTGGGGCCGAGTAACTGGCACGATTAGATAACGACCCCAGTCACGCTTTCAGTCTCCGAGAAGGGGAAAGATGTTACTCTAGGCCTCTAGGCACCAGCCCAAGGGATGGTGACAGATATGAGGACGCGGGGTGTAGAGTAGAATATGGAGCGGGATAGCTGGTCGTAGCCGGCACCGCGACCCCAAACTTACAGCTAGACCGACGTTCCACTCACAGCCGCCAGGACATTCCGTAAGATCTCGAAAAACCTCTCGAGAAAGAAGAAAACGGCTATATGACCCTACATCCCATCATCACTGGGGAGTGTAATTGATGGCGGAGTACGTTACAGGCCAAAGGATCATGGTTTATCACTCGGTCATCAGCAGAGATCTTAAAATCGTCGGTAACGCATCGTTAGACTGTCAGAGCTGATTTACATGGCTGGTGGAGTATGGTGAGTATTGACACCCGTGTGTGTGAAAGAATAGTGTTAGTCAGGGACAGCGAGTGATAAGCTGTGACCAAGAATCACCGAGTCATTAGAGGTGATCTGCCTCGTTCACTACTACGAATAAAAGAATTACTTGTACGCCTCTATCCCGGATGAATATATCAATACAGTATGTCGTGGTTCTCTGCGACTCATATCCCACGGCTCAGTGACAGAAGCAAGGACCGTCGTCCTAGATTGTTCCATCTCCTATGGTATAATGTACAATTGCCTCCTCCTCCTCCTTCTCCTCATCTAGACCGTCTCACCCGCCTTAGCCACTCCTTCCATCACCACCACTACTTTCATCGCCACCACTACTTTTTGCTCATTCAATATATACAGCCTATAAGTACAACCTCTAACCCCCCCCCCCCCCAATTCATGCAGAGTCCCGAATGAATAGGTCGTCACCAGTTTCCCCGCTAGTTGCCCACATCTCTATTCCTGAAGGATCTACTAACAAGCTTCTTATCTAATTCTCAAAAAATAGATTCGGTAAGAAGCCTTTATGTTTAAGTTCTCCCTGGAATGAAAAGAAATAAGAAGAGAACGCCGAAGAGATAGTGAAGAGAGGAAAAAAGATGAGAATAAGAAAAGATTCGAAATATGTGCAAATATGCCTAGAAAAAAGAAAGGAAAATAGGAAAGATAAGAAACATTGGGGAGGGTGAAGTTGTATGTACCGGTGATATGAAAGAGTGAAAGCGCAAGTAAAAGTGCAAATCGAGCCTCCCAAAACCAAGTTAGTAAAAAGCAAGCAAACCCACCAAGGAAAAAAAAAAAAGGTTGATCCAATGAAATTAGATGTGAGAAAAGAAAAAGAGAAAAGAATGAAAAAATGGTAGTGAAAAATTTAAATTCGCTATCTCCAAGTTCCACCTCTTAGGCTGAGCAAGTTCTCCACACACTCCATCTCATCCATCACCGCTGGGCCGGATTCCTGACTGGATGCAAAGTAGTTGCTGAAGCTCCGTTGGCTCAACATCACCTCATACTCATCATGAACCAGCCCATCAGACCTGGAATTGTCAATGGCCTGCGATGAGCTCGGAGCGTCGTAAACCGCTGAGGTCTGGCTCGGAATAGTCTTGTGGTCTTCAAGGATCCTCCTCTCATCGGCTGCAGTCGTATTCCTCTTCCTCTTCCTGCTGGGCTTTTCGGCGGGGGCCTTCTTGGCTTCACCCTTACCACCGCGTCTTGGCTCTGGAGGTGGTGAGACTGGGGCGCCAGGCGGGCGGTTCTCTTTATCGCTTTCCTGGCCCAGCTCTGACGGGAGACCATCGACCAATTTCTTGCCTGGGGCTGATGTTTTGGCGGCCGGAACAGCTTTCGAACGCGATAACTTTGCCGAGAGGATTTTACGAGACTTCTTCGCCTTCGTTGGCGAAGAAGGTTGGGCAAGCTTGCCTCCGTGCTTCCGGTGTGCAACAGGACTACTCTGTGGTAGAGCAGGTGGGAGCTTCGAATGGCTGCTTCTTTTCCGGAGGAGACCCAAGGCCTCTTTAGCCTCCGCAGCGGTCTGAAGGCTCGCGTGAGCGGCTGGCGAGCGAATCATGGCCTGGTTGTCGCAGTAAAACTCCCATATCTTACTATCAACAATCTTCCTGGGCGGGCCACTACTGGCAATTGGAGATGGCTTTTTCGGAGTAGGAAGTGTTTGCTGCGAAGAAGGTGGAGACTCTGGTTCCTCATCGAGTACGATAGTGGCCTTGCCCTCGAGAGAGGTAGAGAGTCGAATTGATGAAGTGCGTTTTAGCAGGCGAGGTGGGGCATGGGGCGTGGTGGGGTTGGAGTTGGGGTTGGTTCGCCTCGAATTAGTGAAGGTTGATTTGGCGGGGGTGGAGGAGGAGATGGTTTCCTGCATGAATAAGAGAACATCCTGTAGACGTTGGTGTGCCGAGGTAGTCATTTCTGGTTCTGGCTGGTCGTGTGTGCTACTAAGCGAGAGGTTCTGTTGATGTTGGCTTTCCTGGCTGGGAATAGAGGAAGTTGGGGACGAGGACTGCTGAAGAAGAGCTAGAAGGTGGTTGTCCCGTGATGAGAGCTTCTTACGTTTACTGTAGCACGAGGGCTCGTAACGGGGTTGGGGCGGACGGTGGTGGTGAGGGGACTCTACAGTTCTTCTTTCCCTCAGACGCAACTCCTCTTCTTCTGCTTCTTCTTCGCCAATGTCATCGTCATCGAAATCTTCATCAGGATCCGCGTCGCTAAGGCCAAGATAAATTGGCTGACTTCTAGATCTTGCACTCTCTTGAGAGGCCGACACGTCGCTGCTGAACGATCCGCGATCTGCCAAACGTTGTGGTTGTGGGCTACCGAAGTCGATCCCTGATGACACGCTAACGCAGCGGCGGCGGTGTTGGTGGGAGTCCGAATTGAAAGACGTGCTCATATGTCTTATATCCTCCCTTGAAAGTGACTGCTGGGAATTGTCAAAAGATGAATACTGGGATGATGACGGCATCATCATTCCTTGTTGCGAGTACTCCTGCTGACTTGAATATTGTTGGCTGCTATTATTGTTACTATTGTTGGTGGTGGTGTTTGGGATGATTTCGTGAGGAAGCAAGGGCTTGGCCTTACGGCGCGCCGACTGCCGCTTGTTCTGGAACCAGATCTAAGTAAGAGACGCGTCGGTCCACGTTCGTTAGCTAGCGTGCTCAGAGACATATGCTGGCAGGCGCGTCTTTTTTCAATATCCATCGCAATTCCCATCACCACCAACAACCTTCCAGATACCGCGCAAAACAGCAAAACAACTTCTAGCGCGTTCAAAGAGAAATCCTTCATAAACTTTTATAATAATAAAAAAAAAAAAGTTACTATATTCCATTTATTTGTTTCTTACCTGCACTTCCTTTTCGCCCATCTGCACCCTACTCGAAATCTCCTTCCGTTTAGTCTTGTCCGGGCGATCACATATGCGATATTCCTCCTCCAAAATTGCCTGATCGTGGACCGAAGTGCGCCTTCGACGGCGACGGGCAAGATTCGCGTTATCAATCGAGGGAGGCAGATTCCTTGGAAGTGTTTCCTGGGAATGTGTGATAAAAGCGTAGTTTGAGTTGCTGGAACTTGGATGAGGCTCTGTAACAGGATCCATGGTTGGGATTTTCGCGTATTCGATATGCGATCCTATAGAAGGAATAGTGGGGGGAGAGGAGGGGTGGGTGGAGAAGGGAATGCTCCAAAAGAAAAATAACAGTTTTGTTTTAGGGCGAGTGATGGGGAAAGAAAAAGAGGCGGGAGACAGCGGGAAGAGCGAAAGGTAAGAGATCTAAGTGGGGGACGCGTACAGTTCAGAATCACTTAGGGGGGGGGCTGGGGGGGTGAACTTCTAGATGAGGGGACTCGGGGGGGGAGCCTAGAGCAGTAGAGTGTGGGCACACTGGTTACAAAAGCGCGTAGGTAAAAGCGTAAGTATGAGCCCTACTGCTAAGAGGTCTGACCTGATGATTGATGCACTATGACATTAACAGCGGGTGGTTGGCGGCCGGCCCACCCCGCCTTGTCAGATATTAAACGCCGGCGGAGATAGACGCGGGCGTGTCATTGGAGTTGGTACTATGTACTACATGATACAACAACCTGTACTCCACTCCGCGTGTGTACTCGATTGCAGCATCTGGAGTAGTTAGTAGGCACAGTATTATTATCGTCTTTTGCCAAGATATCGTGATTGTGATCGCTCCTCCTCTTCACGCGCTCATCATGCACGGCCCCTTGCTCGGGAGCTGGGGTTCACCTCGTAAACCAGGGTCCCGTCCATCATTGACGCTATCCTAAACACCCATTCATCCCATTTCGAGTCCAGTCATTTCCATCTCATCTATGTAGAAGGACTCAAAATCGCCAATTTCATATCAACGCGAGTTGTATGTATGTAGACGCGTGAGGAAATAACCCAAGTAACTACGCGCGCTAAAAGCCTACCTAACTATTGCATCTCCCCCTTATGATCGACCTTGGAGACTGGCTGAAGCCTGAAGGTTTGGTTTTTAATTACCCCGGTACATACCGAGCGCACCGTGCAGTTTTTTGGAAGGGAGAAAAAAGCACGCATGCACGTTATCACAAGCCACTAAGTCACAGATAGAACGCGTTCACGCGTCGGAGTGTGAATCCATCCCCTTTTATTGGACCGATGTGACAGATGGGGAGATCATAAGTTAACCTAATTTTCGGGTACTTTAGGCAGAGTACCTATTGTTATTTCTGGTAATTTTTTTCGGCAGAGTGGAAATTGTGGTGTCGATGGGATAACGTAAGGGGCGGATATCGTGAATCGAGTGAGGATTGGTGTGGTTTGGTGTGGTTTGTTTGGTAAGGAGGTTTTGTTTGGTATTTTTTCTGTGTGGACTGACGTAAGGGATTGAAAGGCGAGTGATATAGTTCGTAGGTAAGCACGCTTGATACGCCGATTATTGTAGGTACTGTTGCCCAGATTACGGAATATTTAAGGCCGAGTTATTATAGGTCAGAGCCTGTTTCGTACTTCTAGAATTTTGTTCCCCTGCCATAAACGGTGGTCTAGGGCGTTCCATATGAGTATCACATCCTAGTGATATAATTCATTTGGTGACATGGTTATATATGTCGATTTGGAGATCATCCGATACTTGTGTCCTTCTAGGGTGGATACATCATAGATGTACTCTCATATAAAGATGAGTCCATGACCTAAACTGAAATGGGTACGAAAGAGACAACTAAATTTGTTGAGGAGATCAAGGGTTGTTGTATTGAGCACCCGTAATGGCCCTCTTTTGGATAACATTTTTGTCGCCAGGTCTAGAGATGTATATGCGCAGCACTGCCATTACTGAGTCATTGTTGCATCATGGCGTATCACTCGAGCCCGAAAGCTCCCCTCGTTTGTCGTGCGTTTGGAGTTGGGCACAAAGCGAAGAGCTCTGTGTCATACAGTTCGTAGTTTTCTGCCGGTTTGGTGTCTGTTATATAGCATACGAAAGCTACACGTACGGACCGGCGGCGTACGGAGAATCCAGGAAGAACCCATGCTAGATCAACGTCCCGTATGACAGGTGTTCATCTCGCATCTGCCTGCTGCGCTGCACGATTAACTGCACCCCACTTCATTCCATCCCATCCGAAAGGCGAGAAATCAATTGGATCAAAAAAAATCGAATGGTTGCACGAAAGGGATGAATGAAGCTGCAGGTGCGCGGGTACCTAAGTTGGAGTCATTGTGAAGGCCCTAACCCTAGCCCATAGCCCCCATGGCCGCCAAGGAAGCTGTCACAGGAATGACGAACCCCCAAACGCGTCTATCCAGGTCGAGAGAAACAACGTCCGTTCCGTATCCTGTCGAGTCATCGCTGCTGCAGGAAACACTTTTGGGAAGACTTTGACGTTTTTTTTGGCTCTTTCGTGTAGGGAGTTTTATCAACTGGTACTGGCGGGGACCTAGAGACGATGGGGGCCAAAGTTTCTGGAGATGCATTAATGGGGTTTCTCCGTGATATCTCAGCAAGTTATAGTGGAAGTAACACGTATGACTCATTACTAGTAGGTGGACCGAGATGCAAACTACAGCAAAAGAACAGGTTTGCTGACCGTCCGAGTAGACAGGGACTTGAAAGTTGAAAGGCAACGAGACACCTACTAAAGCTTCAGCCTAGAAGTATAGCCAAGAAAGTTAAACATAGTCGCTCACTGTCTGAGGGCTTCTACCTCAGGGCTTTCGGTTCCGTCATCAATTTGCTTATCCAGGTCTTGAATTCCAACCTCTTAGATATTTGGGTCTCTTGGTATATCTTTTGAACCTAGTTTAATCGTGATGGATACCGGGGCCGACCCATGGGTATCTCGTATACTCAACGTTGCAACCTTCGGAGGGTCAATATGATGGATATAAAAGCCATAGAAGTCCTCTACAGACATTGGACTTTGATTCTTGTCTATCAAGTACTCTGTCACGCAAGATTCGTATTTAGTGCTTGTCAGCTGCAGCCTTACAGCCTTACGGCTGAAATACCTTTACTGGCTCGTTTGTTCAGCCACACCTTATATTCAATACAAGTTTTCTCACTATTGCACAATAAAAACATAAACCACCCTGAAACTCAGGCTGCAGGTCTATCTGCAGGTCCGGTAAGGGGGTTTTCTCCAAGGCACACAACTACGATCGAGTGGCCAAAGCCTACTCAAATCTTTACAGTCCTGAAAAAGCAGTGGGTCATATATTACTAGGTGCATACGCTCATGCGAAGGCCAGCTAATCCGGTCCAATAAGACTCTATTTCACCCCTGGACCTCTAACAAATAGTAGCGTGGCACAGGGCCTGGTTAGTCCATTCTGTTCCAGAGAAGAGCCGAACAATATAGAGTCGTGAGCACGAATTTCCCAAATACGGAGATATTGGTACATATTAGGTATGTAAATACCTCATTCATGTCCCTAGATTCCCCCTTCCTATATTAAAGACCTCTCGATGTGCGCTTTATTAGTAATTATCGAGGTTAACGGTTTATGTATAGCTTATCTAGATTTCTTTTTCTAATCCATTGTTCCGGGCCCACACCTCTTCGAACCTATTTCCTCTGAGCCGGTACTTTTCACCCGGGTCAAAGTCCTTCCAGCACGAGTAAAAATAAATACCCTTGTCTCACAAGTCCCGCATTCGGGAGACCAAGGCCGTAATAAACAAAAGTGAAAGTAGCTGGACTGCTGTAACGTTTCTTCAGTAGACCCGCTGCCACGGAGTAGGGTTGAGTGGATATTCTCGAGCAAGATCGACGGGGAATATCAACGGGAGCTCTTACTTTTACATTGTTCTTCCGTTATTTGGAAAGCCTGCATAAAACCATAGAAGCAAAGGTAAGCTTGAAACCCCCTTTTTGTCGGTTTGGGATCATTTTGCATACTCCTTACACACACCACTCTTTTTACTTTTTTTTTTCTTTTACACCCTCGAGCCAACAGCCGAGACTGGGGTGTAAAGAATATCATTCGTTCCCCGGAGTTCCAGCTGAAAAAGTGGAGAACTTCGTTGAGGAAAAAACAGGTTTTGCGAGGCTGAAGGGTTTATTCTATACGAAGGTCCGTTTCAATACAGAAAGACGCAATGGAGAATGAGAGCATATATTTAGAGAATACGTGGAGAACAATACGCCAATAATTATAGAGGATAGCTCTTATTCGGAACTTACACCTATTCCCCGCACGCCCCCCCTCCCATTGGCTCCTACCCCCTTTCCAAGCAATGGTACCTTTCTTTATTTATTTTTCTTGGCTATTTCCCTCTACATGTGGCACAAATGGGAAGTCTATGATAGGATTTCGGCATTAAAAAAAAATCAATTGTTCTAGAAATGCTGACCAGGGATGAAATTAGCTGCGAATCACCATAGGGGACACTAAGACAAGAAAGCAAGAATATCTCCCGAGAGCAGAATCACTCGATTACCACCCCGATCTCTCCGTTAGGGAGAACCCCCATGTGAGAAGTGTCCACTTTCGTGTATACCAATATCACACAGACGGGCAGACCTGGTACCTCCCTGTAGGAGGCTATTTCCGGCGCTTGCTGTCAATTCGAAGAAGAAGAGTACGTGGTGTGTTTTGAAAAGCTTAAAGTATAATACCGTACTACCCTAACGCCATTCAATTCAGAGATTATTATCGAGTTTCCTTCATCGTCCTTTTGGCATATAATTGTTAAAAGTCTAATCCCCTCGGTTCCTGTCACTCGTTTCCAATTATCTCCATCCAACTCGTCTCGTTAGTTCAATCTTCATCCGGCTTGATCGAGAAACCCGAAGCTTGTCATTCCAAGAAACCATTGCTCAAGCCCCGTGGGTGAGTTCCTTAGATTCCATTACGTAAACTGTGGTCCCTGATATGAATCCATCGTAATAGAAGTTTGAGAATAGCACACCACATTCGCTTTATCGCTGATCAATCGTGGCTGCTCTTTGATCTTTCTATCAACATAGATAAGAGTATATTCAAGTGATGAAGGTTGCTGTTGCAGGCACTGCGGGGCTAGCTCGGAGTATAGGAACAGCAATTTTGGAGGAACGGCGCCATGAAGTTGTGATATTATCTCGATATGTACATGCCCCTTCAATTTCTGTTCTGTTTAAATAGTGGAGTTAATAATTTTGGGTAGGAACGGCCAGATATGGTAGATCAAGGATTCATAGTCATTCGCGTTGACTACCAGGTTCCAGAATCGCTGGTGACGGCCTTGTCTGGCGTTGATACCGTTATATCAACCGTGTCCAAAGAGCCCCAGCTCATACTCATAGATGCTTGTATAACCGCAGGTGTTCGCCGCTTCGCCCCAGCAGAGTTTGAAGGTGTACCTTCCGCACGTCCTATCATCGAACCATGTCGAGACAGAATCACAACGCTGAACCGACTCCGAGAGGTGCAAGATCAAATACAGCCAACTGTCTTTTCGTGTGGTTTCTTCTATGAGTGGTTTTATCCAGGAGGACTTATCAACTCCGGGGCCAGTATGGGGACCACCTGTCAGGTGGCTGGATTTGGGCAGGCTGGTTCGCTTTTGGCGGACATAGATAAAGGAAAGGCGAGGATTCCTGTTCTCGACAACGCGGATACCGACATCTATATTTGTCTTACTTCTGTAGAGGATGTGGGCAAATTTGTGGCCAGGTGTCTGGATATTGAAGACTGGCCAGACCAGTTGAGGATGTGTGGAGAGAGATTGACGCTCTCAGAGCTTGTGAAAACTATTGAAGAGATTAGAGGTAGGTATTAACCTATATGGCCCAAAAGAATAAAGAAGAAGAGGCATACTGATCTTGATTATTGATGAAGGGCAAGCTTTAGATGTGACCCGTTTGACAATCGATGATCTTAATGATAAATTCATGGACGCTGAGGAGGTTCAAGATTCAGGCGAAGCGTTTCAGCTTGAGGTTATGATGGCTGTTCATAGAGGGGAATTCGATTTTACTATGGCAAACGTCAACGAGATGTTTCCCAAGTTTAAGCCGATACCACTGAAGAGCTGGCTTCAGGATCTCTGGGGTGAAATGAAATAAGGGATATTGGCTATGGTTAAGCCGGTCGAAATCTTCATATCTAATGTTTAGAACGAGCAACAAGCTAACCATCCACCTTTTGGGTGGGTCCAGGGCGGTGGTTATGAGCCTTTTTCTTTTGTTTCTGTTGAAAGACTATTACGGCGTTAGAAGCAACATTGACATTAGCGTTGTTATCTGGGGAAGTTGTATCCAGCAAGTCAGTGATTTTCTTATTTTGCGTATTCGAGATCTCCAATCTTGCTTCTTTTCCCTCTCTTTCTCTTTTGTTTGGTGTAGCTGTATAGGAGCTGAAAAATAAAATAAAAAAACGATTTTTCAGCGATTTCGATATTGTTCTAGTGTTCGTGCTTTAAGTTGGCCAGGTTTATACGAAAGAACCACCTAGGCCTTCGGATGGCAAGCTCATATAGTTTCTGACCGCAGGACACATTAATTAAGAGTCAGCCCAAGACCTTGCACAAGCCTCGAAAATTTACTTTGGATATGATCAGATACAAGATAATACGTGCATGCAGAAGCACAGCGGCATTGCAACACACGGACGGGTTTGTGTAACAGTCATATGGGAATGAGTCAACGTCTCAGGTTTACGCAATGTATTCCGACTTTCTTCTATACCTAGAGTATTATAAACGGCGTAGTTTAGATGATCGGGTGTACCAGGTGTATCTTAGATGAGTGGGCCGCTTGATTCCTGCCAAGAGTTCGGATGGGCGGCTATGGGGGGGGTCAATGATCGCGGTGAAAGTGGCTCACATCCCCATAGACATGGCCACAGTGGCAATATCAACGCTTTCATAACGCATCCTGCTACAATGCGTTTAATCAGACGCTTAGTCGCGCCGACCATGCTACAGTTTGGCATTCGAGCTTTCTTTCGTGTGTCGGCCGTGGGCGACGAGCGTGCGCGCGCGGAGTTCATGAACTGATCATGAGGGACTCGGTAATTGGTACGTCACGTCACGATCACTTGAGGAAAAAAATCTCGAAGAGAAAAAAAAAAAAAAAAAGTATATTGTGATAACTGCCAGCTAACTAGCTAGCTACACGGAAATACATCGTGATAGCTAGATGCTGGCTAGTATACACCTCTATTGAAAATATAGTTAACTGCCAGCTATACGTAAAAACCTCGTGATAGCTGGCCAACTAGTACATATGAAATTCAAAACCAATTAAACCCCACAAATAAAAAAAAAAAAAAACGCCATATTTGATCGCTAACAACCACCACACCACCAACAGAAGAAGAAACTTTGGGGATGTTTTCCAACAACCTATACCCCAAACTGAGATCTCTCGATATCGCGCAACCTCTGCTCGCGCTCCTCGCACTCCATACTCTTCCGGCGTATCAACGTCCTACGGCGGATGCGCATCCCAAGGAAGATAAAGAGGAGGACGAGAAACACGTAGAGAAAGCAGCCAGAAAGGATCTGGGCGCTATCCGACGGCGTGCGGGAGCCCTCATCGCGCTGCACCAAGAACTGTCTATTGGCGATGCCGCGGCCACCATAAGAGGGGCGCCCAAACAACACAGGCCCTATATATATATAAAACCAAACAAAAACATTAACAAACCAAATATTCACATTGCGAGCTAACCCCGAAAAAAAAACAAAAAAACGGAGGGGATGAGAAATAAAGAACCAACCTGGCCACATATTCAGATCCCGCTTGTACCAATGGTTCTTTGTCAACTCGTCCATCTCCAGAGAGTGGCCGACGTAGGGAAACTTGAGCGCCTTGGAGTACCAGTTCTCTTCTGGGGGCGGTGCCTTCATGCCGGTGGAGTAGGTGGTGGGTGCGGGCCGCGTGTAGGTGTCCATGACGGGCCTGGGGCCGTAGCGTGGGGGGTTGGCTTTGAAGATTGCGCGTAGGTAGGACATGGCGCCGTAGTCTGGGTAGTCGGGCATTTTGGGTTTTTGTAGAAGGGGGGGTTTTTTAAGGGGAGTTTGGTGGAAAGAGGGTTTTTTTGAGGGGATTTGGGGAGTTTGATTAGAGTATTTGTGGATTTTGGATGAGTAGGTGAAGAGAAAGTGAGAGTTAGAGATTGGCGAGGAGGGGAAGTGGCTCTTAAGTGTACAGAGACAGTCACAGTGGTGTCTTTTTTGCTTCTATGACCGATTCGCCGGAGATGTGTGCCATACATCGTGATCATTTGTGGGTGTAATAATCATTTCCCAGTACATGTTCGCTAAAATCTAAGCGTTAGATTGCAATGCTACTTGGTACTAAAGAAGCCCAGCTAGCAACCGATGTGGACAGACTAGAGGTGATGGAATTGATAATTGAACCTGTTTGGAGAATGTGCTCATTGCGTTGTCAGAGGAACACATACATGTATCTATTTTACGGCAAATATTAAATGCTATGATTTCGATAAAGGTTTTTTTTTTTTTTTTTTGGGGGGGGGGGGGGGGGGGGAAATGATAACTCTGCATCAATCAACTCACACCCAAGTTCTCCTCTACCCTACCCCTCGTATCAAACACCCCCCCACCCCCCTTCAGTGCATACAGGCGGAATATCTGTTTTAAAAGCCCCCCAATTTCCTAAATACATTTCGAGGGGGGTTATTACATGATATGTTTGTTTGCTACCGTACCAGTAGGGTCATGTAATCTCGCTCGCCCCACACAAAATGCAACCCGTAGCTTCGTGAGGTTGAATCAATTGCGGGAGCGCTCAGCATTAACACACACATAATATGGAGACAATGTGGCCAAGGGCACGACTACAGGGAAGACATGGGGACAGAGTTCATAGTGCAAGCGATCATCAAGCTAGCTTCTCGGCTTCCTCTTCTGTTCCTTTAAACCACTTGTGTGCTCTACCATCTATTCGAGAATCGATCTGACTTCCCTTGGCACCCCTGGATTGATATTCTCACTGGTTATATTACAATCGACATTCAAAACAGAGGAGCAGCAGGGCGGTCTAATCTCCACCCGGATCCAAGTCTCGCTTCAGGATCAACGAACCCCAATCTCGGCGCTTTCCGAGTGACCGCCCATGACGATCCCATCCCACATCCGGATGCTCAACGACTACGCATCGAAGCCACTTTCCACCCAAGGAGCCTTTAGGAATTTCGTGATGATGAGAACTGTGGGTGTTTATGGGTTTGGCCCCCTAACCCTGGATTGAACGCAGACGGGACATCGAGTGAGATCCCGTGAAGCTGTGGCGGCTATATACGTCACACGACAAATTTAGCACAGGAATCTATCGTCATGATCTGTAAGTCGGCATCATACGGGAAAAAAAAGAAAGAAAGGCTTGATCACATAATCTGAGAAACCAGATAGAGAGAGAGGCTGACTCAAAGAAAAGAACCATTACGGGTTTTTGGTTACATATTTTCAAGTTTTGAATTAAACCATGAATTGGTTAGCGAGAAAGCGGTTAGCGGCACATCTGTATCTATCAGTAGCAAATACATCTCCCGTTTCGAAAAAGAATTACATGAATCAGGAACACTTTTATCGACCCAGCCAAGTAATCCCAAGTCTCCCCATTCCCACATTTTCAAATAGCCTCCATATACAAAAACTTATTTTCCCCTCTAGACACTGCTTTGATAAATCATGGCCAACTAGAGCTTATACATATAACCAATCTAATAAAAAATCAAGAATAAACAAAATCTATCTTCTCCCCCTACTCCTCGACGCAAGAAACGCCTTTAACGGATTACCCCTCTCCTCCTCCTCCTCCTCCTCCTTCTCCTCCTCCTCGGGCTCCTGTTCCTGCAGCGGCGGCATAAAATCCCTAAACTGCCTCCCCCCCCTCCTCGCCGGCGCATCCATAACCCTCAACGGCCTATTCCACGGCGCCAGCGGCACCCTCTCTCTCCGTCTCTGCGGCAGCGGATCCGCACGTCTCGGCACATTTTGGGGCATGAGCGGTCTCCGGGGGGGCGCCTCGGCCGGCGGCGCACGGCCGAGGTTATCGAGCGCTCTCTGGCGGCTCCGATCCCCCAGCCGCGGCGCTGGCGGTGGCTGGTGGGTCGGTAGACGGTGGGGGTCGTCTAGGCGCTGCAGTGTCCTGCGGTGGCTGCGGTCTTTGATGCGTGCCGGTTGTGGCAGGAGGGGGCGGTCCTGCTGGCCAAAGTAGGGGGAGCTGCGGAGGCGGTGGATGCCGTCCCAGGAGAAGATGCGGCGGGGGGTGTTTGGTGCTTGGGCTTGGGACGAGGTGGAGGTTTCTCTGTCGGGAAAGGGGATGTGGGCGGGGGTTTGGGCTGGGTTTGGGTTTCTATGCTGGTTTCGGGGTGGAGGTGGAGGTGGAGGTGGAGGTGGAGGTGGAGGAGGAGGTGGTGGTGGTGGCCGTCTACGGGGAGGATTCAGAGGGTCTCTGCGCTGGTTCCGGGGAGGGGGCGGGGGAGGGGGAGGTTGTCTTGGGGGAGGATTGGGATTGGGCCTTGGAGGAGGTGGAGGAGGATTAAGCGCATCGGGCGGCGGGATAGGAGGCCCGCCCCATCTGCCCCTTCTTCTCCAGCCCGTAAGAACTATCGGCCCTCTCGTCAATGCCAACATCGACCGTGGTGGCTCTTTATCGCCATCATCATCATCATCACCATCATCATCACCGTCACCGTCATCTCGCTGTTTCCCCTTACCTTTCCTATCCATCTGCCCTCCTTTCCCTTTTCTGTCCACCGCCCTCCCCTTCCCCTTCCCCCTCCCCCTCCTATCCCGCTCCGCATCCCTCCTCCTCCTCCTCCGCGCCCACCTCTCCGCCAGCTCCCTCTGATCCCTCTCCTCCCTCTCATCCCTCTCCCGCCGCTCCACCTCCACACGCATCCTCTCCACCCTTGCCCGCCGCAGCCGCTCCACCCTTGCCCAGTAGTCGTCCTGCTCCCTGCGCTGCTCCCTCTCCCTTCCATCCCTCTCTCCCTCCCCCCCTCCATGCTCCCTCCCCCTTCCACCCCTTTCTCCGTCTCCCCCACCCCCTCCATGCTCCCGCTCCCACCGCTCCCGCTCCATCCGCCGCCGCACCTCGTCCCGCCGCGCATTCAGCCGCCGCTGCCGCCCGGGCTCGATATATGCCTGCTGCTGCTGCTGCTGCTGTGCTCGTGCCTGGCCTTGCAGCCGCGTCTGCCGGTACAGGTCGGAGGCGGGGATGCGCGCGCGTTGTTGCTGCTCTTGGGTGTAGAGGAGGTGTTCTTGGTAGAGGGTGGTGATTGTGGCGTAGGGGGTGATGCAGGAGAACATTGCATGGGTTGGTTGGTTAGTCTTTGGTGTGGATTTTATGTTTGTATACTGCGGCTGGCTAGCTGGGAGTGAGTGGTTGAGTGGGTTATATTATACGCTGTGTGGCTCGCATGGGGTTTGTGATGGTCTGGACTTGGGGGCACTGCGTGTAGCTAGGGGGGGTGGGACTGCTATTTATTTTGCGGGGGGGGTTTTCATATTGACATTGGTGCATACTTGAAATCGCGTATGGGGATTGGGGGGAGGGGAGGGGAGGGGGGTTGGTTTTGAAACCGCTCTCACGAGTAAACATGTTGCAGGGCGACGAGACAATAAGGTCTACTTGTACTTTGCAAAGCCGAGTGATCATGCATGAGTCTACTCGATCAACAGCCCGGTAATGATCACCACGGCTTGTAAATAAACACCCCACGAACCGAATCACAACCCATCACTCGGCCATTGGGGTTAGGTTTTCATGTACCAACCAACTGCACACAACTGCGCATCACAACCACAAACGCACAACAGCGAAAAAAAAAAAAAAAAAAAAAAAAAAAAAAAAAGGATTGAGGTTCCTTTGGTCATTTCTTGTCCATTTCCATCCATTCGTCTAATACCATACCCCCATTTATTCCCCAGAAGCTCGATCCGAAAAGTCTAGACGGAGAGCTCGAGCTGGCTGCAGGCATCCCGCCCCCATTGTCCCCTGCCATTCCATGCAACTAATAATACTAATACTGATACTTGTACTGATACTTCTACTACGAGGTAGTGATAACACAAAGATAAAAAAAAAAAAACTCACACAAAACGCCCCGCCGCCGCCGTTGCCGCCGCAGCCGCTGTTATAATCATACAAACCACCACTCGACCACCCAACCTAGCGCATGCACTGACCCTCTAACCACTCAACCAGCCAGCCATCTACCCTCCCTCCCTCCCTCCCTCACATCTAAGCCGCCAACTGCCCCGCCGCCGCCGCCGCAGCAGCAGGCCCATCATGCACCGTCTTCCCATACCAATTCGTCCTCCCACTCTTCTGCACGCCACTCCTACACCCATTCCGCGCATCATCATCGCCCCTCGCCGCCACCACCCCGCCCGCAAACGCCGCATCCACCTTCTCCGCCGCGTCCTCGCCGGACCAGTACGCGCCAGACACACTCCCCAGCCCGAGGATCGGGGCGGTATGTTCGCCGCCAAACCAGACGCGCTCCTTGGGCACGCCGTCGCGCAGCGCCTCAATGTCGTCGCCGCCGGCGGTGAGGCCGACCTGGAAGTTTGAGTAGGAGCCGTAGCCGGCCCAGCAGTCGCGGGACCACTCTGTTGCGAGCAGGTCGGTGGGGGTGCAGTCGGGGGAGGCGGGGGAGTAGTTGGGGAGCTTGGAGAAGTAGGGCTCAAAGAAGGCGAGGTATCGGGTGCGGCCTTCGGGGGTGGTGGCGGGGGGGAGCGTCCCCGTGAGGTGCGCAGAGATGGGGCCAAACACGTAGAAGAGGAGGGTGGGCTGTGCGCAGTCGCCCGGGAGGTGAGCGAGCGAGAAGCAGCACATGTGCCAGTTGCCTGGGTTGGTGGTGGGGGCGTAGGTGGGGGCGAGGAAGGTGAAAAAGTCGGGGCCGTCAGAGCCCCAGAAGGCGCGCGGGAACTTGATGTATACCTGGCAGGAGCGGGGTTTGTTAGTTTGTGATATCTTCTGGGGGGGACACGGGGGATGGTGGGGCGGACCTTTTCGAGGTTGCCGTAGCTCAGGGAGCTTATGCTGTCTTTAATCCGCTGGGGAAGAGGTGGCTGGAATTTGATCATGTCACGCTTTAGGCAGCCTAAAGGTGTAGTAACGATCACTCCATCAACCAAACGGTTCTCCTGCGGCTTTCGAAGACTGCTGAGGAACACTCGTTTCCGGCCGTCCTCGGTGACGGTTGTGATTTCGTCAATGGGCGTGTCGAGCTTGAGGATATTGGCGTCCAATACCGGTTTCAACAAAGTCTGAATCATGAGCTTATAAGTGCTCGCAACAAAGAGATTTGCTATCCTCCCGAATCACCCAAGTCAGCAAAAAAAAAAAAAAAGAAAAAAAAAAAAAATTCATCACCAACACAAGAATCAGAAAATAACAATATCAACACACACGCAGTACTCACCTCCTTCCAAAGGCTCCTCCAAGAAGAAAAACTTCAGACTCTGCCTCTTCACACTACTCCCAATAAACATGCCCCACATCTCCGCCATCGCCAACCAAATCTCCTTCCTCCTCTCCTCCTGCCCCTTCCACCTCACATGTTCATGGCCACCCCTTCTCACCCCGCCCTTTCCGCCGCCATCCACAATCCCCGCGCCCTCCTGCTCCCGGTCACTGGCCGTGACCGTGTCGGGGCTCGACCCAAACAGCTCCTCCGCCTTCTCGACGCAGTAGTCGTAGAACGACTTGTCCGCGGGGATGGCGGTGTAGCAGCCCTTGGAGTACTCGACGGCCCGCTCAATCACGCGCCACAGCAGGTCCTGCAGCTCGTCGGCCTCGGCCTGGTCCATGACCTCGCCGTCGGGCGTGAAGATGGGGCAGATGTCCGAGTATTGGTGCAGCTGCGATTGCGACATCTGCGACAGCGGGACTATGGGGTTGTTTGAGGTGCCGTGGATCCAGTTTGGCCCTCTGAATTTCGCGCAAAAACACATATATAGAAGCAGCCAGTTACTTTCTTGTTTATTTTCACATCTTTTTTTTTTCTCTCTCATTTTTTTTTTCTTTGGGTGTGTGTGTGTATGGGTGGGTTTCATAGCATAAAATGGATGGATGGGGAGGTCTCTTACAGGTCGACCTCCTTTCCCAGACGATCACTTGTACATGTCCTGCCACCGGCCCTGTCCCGGGCTTCGTATATCACGACCTCGTAGCCCTTGTCCAGCAGTACCTGGGCGGCCTTGAGCCCTGACACACCAGCTCCGATGATAGCAATCACTGGCTTGATGACTTCTGTCAAGTCTGTAGCCACAGATGTGTTAGAGCTGCCATTAGGGGTGGTATTTGAGCTCGAATTTGAGCTTAAGCTTGTTGCGATAGGGCTCATATTTGTTATACAGAGATTCCTGGGGGACGGATTTCAAGGTTCGAGATGGTGGCAAAAGTGGTGGTTACAACGCAGCTTAGATAGGAGAAGGAGGAGCAGATGTTAGGGGGCAATGGAACTGGCGGATGCAACGTGTAGTCAATGGGAATCCTAAGATGACAGCTGGACACTTTTGCGTGCAAAGAGGGGTGTTCTAATAACGGTGAGAGGTGGCGGGATAGATTGTAGCTATCTAGCAAGAAAGGGGTGCTGAGGAGTAGAAAATAGCCTTTATTTATATTCACGAATTCTAAGGGGGCCGGGGCGGTCTGGGAATATCAGACTAGGAAAAGGAAAGGTAAGCAGAAAAAAAAAAGTGGGATCATGAGGAGGAGGGGGGGGACCACCACCCAGTGGCAGGAGTTATCGAATCTAGATAGAGTAGAGGAGCCATGGTGGTGGTGGTGGGGAGGACTCAGACACTAGACCGAGACATAGGGAGAAGGGTTTTCGAACACCCGTCTCAAATTCTGGTACTCGAGCCGGCAGCTAGCTGCGGTAGGCAGTAGTAGTGCAGCTGCTCAGTGGTCCGCATATAATTCTTCAAGCTCCAGGCACAAGGCATCGCATCGTGGTGGCTAGAGACACGCCGCTAATCAACTGCAGGGGATGGGGAAACTCGAACATGTTTCCATGCAGCGACGTCTGGCCGTCCATTCAAGAGCCACCCTGCATGATGAAAAGGTGGCGCATGCATGTCACCCGCGCCACAGCAACAACACCTTATGACCTTGCACTTCTTCGTGTGATAATCCTTGCAAGTAATGAAACATCTAGATAAGCAGCGGGTACGATAAGAGGAGGGGCAGTTCCTGGATTCCTCAGTGTGCACCGGTCCCGTAAATAATTCCCTTCGGCATGGGAAAAGTGCTGAAACCGATGACGTCCAGCCAGCCGTTTCCCACGATATGCACATGCAATAAAGCACGTGCGAGCCTTGTGTGGTTCCTAAACCCTCTTTCTCATAGCCGCCACAGACAGGGAGAAAAAAAGGCCCGCGAAGCAAGTTCCTCATGTCATGGACATCATATATCGGCGATATGGCCCATGGGGAATGTTGGAGAAATAAAATCATTTCCTTGCGCCCTCACCGACTAGTTCCAATTGATCCAGGACCTTCTTCCTCTCTGGCTGATATGATGTTCCCCCACACCGAAAAGATCCTGGCTATGCCGGGTAAGACTTCCTGTAACCTCATTAACTGAGTGTTTCTCAAGGACCATCCTCCGAAGATACATGTAGTGCCAGCAGCGTCGAAGTTCAGGACACGTATCCTTGTGGTTGATGTCAAAAAAAAAAAAAGTCAAAAATAAGGAAAAAAATAAAAAAAAACTTGCTCGAGGGGATTCGCGGAACACCATATGTCGGATTCGAATATAGGGTCCGTCCTTACGCCGGAAATTGGCTCTCTGCCTTTTGGGCCCATTGTCATTATGCTTGGCCATCACAAAGTTACATGTAACATACGACCTGACATCAAAACTACCCTCAATTAGAAAGATGACCGGCCGGTATAATGCATTGGCTGATCATGAGGGCATGATACCACGGGTGAATTTCCAATTGATTCTTGACCGCTCAGATGTCCGATTTCATAACTAGATTGTGCTTCTGTCACAGAGTTACCCCAGTCTTGTTCAACGACTAATGACTCCTCAAGATAAGAGTTGCATGTTATTCTAACGTTCCATTGAAGTTTTGGAGGAGGTTGGGGATAAATATTTGAATCATAACCTAGCACTCGGTCGCACCCCACGCTAGCACTCAGATTAAACTTTGGCATTTTGCTATCACAACGTCGCCCGTTTGATATCTAGCTTAATGTGGCTTTATTTCTGGGCTCGTCCCCACGCTTGCTGCTCATAGGAAATGAGCACGAGACCGCTTCATCCCCTAAATCCCCTTTATCTCTCGCTGTGATACCTCGAGACCCGCGATCCTCAGGCCACTGCTTTGAGCTATCGACAATACATATTCGTTGCAGGCATCGACTCTCAGCCCTCATTCCACTCTCGGGTACTGCAGAACGAGAAAGAATTAGTTTTTGTTGTTGAATATCCACACCGATAATCCCTGTTTTCATCCCAAGATGGGCATCAGGCTACTTTCTGCCGACTATTCATCCCCTGGAGCTATCGCTCCTCCCCCTTCCCAGAAAAATTACCCCCGGCAACGCCCATCACTCAATACCCAGTTCCTCCCACGAGTTCCTCTTGAGATCTTTCGTAAGATCATGCTTCATGTCATCAACTTGAGCTCTCGCTCCGCTCGCTCCAGGCGGGCACTCTTGCTGAGGCTTTCCTCAACCTGTTCCTATTTTCACAATCTCTTCAGGAATGATGTATACTCCAGAATCACAGCCCGTTCTGCTTTATCTCTAATCAAATTCGTTTCATACCTCTCGATATCCGCTTGGCCTGGTCAAAACACTGCATTGAAGTCTTTAACCCTCTGCTGGCTCCAAAAAACACAGTATTCGTTCTATACAACACCCCATGCACGACGCGAGGCGTCTAAGAAGATTATCCTAAATCTTAGGATTGTCTTGGAGTTGCATACTGAAGCACTTGTATCTCTGACCCTCGATTTCCCGGGGGCTGGGATTGCTTTTCAGACTGCCATACTCAAAGTGCCGGGCTTTGTCAGTAAACAACACTTGAAGTATCTTCGTATCACCAATGGCCTCTGTCCTTTGTTTCAGCCTGCCACGTTTCTTCTCTGTGCAATTTCTTCGCTGTGTGCACGAAGTCTAGAGAAACTGATTATAGACATGGGCTGTGAAACATTTCGTCTCAGCGATGAGGAATATTACCCTCCAAGAGTCGTTGTTCCCGGGGATCAAATGTTTAGAACCTACGAAAGGCTAGAGAAACTAAAGAAACTTCAAGTAAAAGGTATTGGTGGATTCACAGACGAGTGTTTAGCATGGATTGTAGGTGGGTGCCAGTTATTGAACTCCACTAAAAAGGGAAATTCATTGATCCTAGAGGGGTGTCAATCTCTAACGGAGAGGGGTGTCAAGAGGATCTTGGCCGGCATGAATGAAGATTCAAAAACATATACGAGAATTAGGTACTCGTATGTGGAACCGGTAGTGAACAAAAGCAATGTTCCTGCACCGGATTCCTGGTGGGCACTATTTGGTCACGATGAAACCTCTACGGCCGACGATGACAGGACATTCAGTTTCTTATCTGATGGCGGCCCCTTTAATGCCCTAACGAGAAGAAGCTCTAGGATGTCTGATACGACCCATGAGGATTCTGATACCTTTGAAAATTATTTAGATATCACTGGGCATCGTTCAAGCAAAAGGTCTCAAGGTTCATATCCATCTAGGTATGCTCGCCAACGGGCATATACTCAACATTTCGTACAGCAATATAATCGCGAGGCCCATATCTGCGATTCTACTGCCAATGGTTGCCGAAATCTCCCTCGACTCGATGTTCCATTTTATGACCTTCCTTGCTCTCCTAGTTATGGTTACTGCAGCAGCGAGCTTGGGAATTCTCGTTCGATGGCTCCAGAATGGATGGTCGACGAAGATGCTAGCTCTATTAACCATCATCTCGGTTTTAGCATTACGAGACGGACCTCGGACCCTAATATTGAAGGGCCACCCCAAAAACCTTCTGACGACTCTCCTTCCTCTGGTTTTCTTAAGCGCTCGTTAAGTGATCCTCTCCCTGGATTCACGAAGAAGGGCGATAGAAAAACAATGAACCTCAATAGTGGAGACCTCAAGAGACTCACTATGCTCGTGGAGGATGTTCCTATGGCGAAAGGTATTAGGTTTATGTCTTTGAGAGGATTGTGGGGAGGAGTGGGTGGTAGGCATAGAAAGTGCTGGCTTAGGTGTAAGATGCGAGCATGGAGGGATCCTGAAAAACGTGGCGAGAAATAATGTCGTGATATTACATATATATCGCTGAAACAATATCGTTTCAATAATGCAGCTTGCTGCTTGTTGAAAAGAAATGCGTGGAAGATTTGAAGGTATAATTATAAAGTCCCTTTAATTTTTGATGAATCACAGCTAATGTTACTCCCCCTTTAGGTTTCTTACTATTAAACATTAGCACTCTCATAAATAAAATAATAGCTTTAAATTAGGTCGATCTTTTCTACAGCCCGTTCAAGAAGTAGTGCGACGATGTCAAGCATGATATGTCACTCGGCGTCTCTCAATATTGCTCCCAATTAGGTGTGATGCAGGTGATCGTGAACATCAATAATACCCGACAAAACAAATTTCGCCTAGTCTTGAGACACGGTAGGTGATCCCGAGGACAATCTTTTCTTTTTGAAGACGGTTCAAGGAGCATGGGTAAATCCAATAACTTTGCGGGGAATGTCTCAAATATTTTGTGGCTTGCACAAGAGGCACTAAGCTATCATATCTCGGTGCTTAATTAGTAAGTTTTAGTAACTCTCAACTTAAATACTATAATAATGACCATAAATCCAATTTTTGCGATTGGGAGGGAGAGTTTTTCACGGTAAGTATTGGAACCCATCACAAGGACGTTTGAACAGTGGATACTAACGGTACTCTTTCCAGATTAATGGTTGACACATCTGCCTATCACGTCCGATGCTGTGTTTTGATGAAGGTTGTTCACCGACCGGTTCATTGTTACACGCAGTAAATACTAAACAGGTCTCACAGAATCGATACATATCATTTAGACACAACCACGTAACTCTATGCTCCACAAAGGAATAAGCTCTGTTGATAAGAAATACCAGGGCCAGGATGTCGAATTTACCCCTTTACAATCAGCCTCGGATGTTAGCCACATTCACAAGGATGATACGAGAGAAAAGCCGAACAAACGGCTCACAATGATATGATTACACCTCCTACGCGCAATAAAAAAATAATAAAAAAATCAGCCCCAGAGGTATGCAGTGGCTGTACATACAGGAATCCGAAACACCCCCACGAACAGACGAGCAACCTACGATCTAATAATCGAAGCGAAAGGGCAGAGAAAAAAGAAGGTATCACCTTGCCCTACGACGAACCCGCCGACCTGGAGAGGATCACTCCACCAACTCACTTTAGCTCTCTTTTTGCGAATCTACATTGCTTTACTTGTCACAACAACCAAGCTTTCCAAGATATAGTCAGGTAAATTAGTAGTGCTAGGCCAAACGATCTTTACTCAGCACACTCAACTTCCTCCAATCTGCCATGAACATCGATTGCTCCCAAATTGGAGGCGAGGATTCTGGCTTTCAACAGATGTCGCCTATGGCCCCGTCCATGGTCGAGTATTTCGACGACGATTCTGACTATGCTTCCGGGGATAGTTATCCATCTTCAGTCCTATCAAGCGACTATAATTTCAAGTATGAGAACGGTCGTCGATATTTTGCCAGGCGACAGGTAAGATTTATCTGATTTGTGTATTTTTCTCCCCTTCTGCTACGCGCCTTGGGGGTAGAAACTTTTTGGGGCAGTACTAACATTTAGCTTACTAGGTCAAGTATCCATTCCCAAACGACGACAAGGAATGGAATCGCCTAGAGTTGACTCATCATATATGGACTCTCTTGCTAGCTGGGAAGTTATTCAAGGCTCCAGTTGGTCCAGAGCCTCTGCGTATTCTTGATCTTGCTACGGGGACTGGACTTTGGGCGATCGAAGTTGCAGAGTAAGTTCAGCCGCTCCAAGTACCCCCAATTCCTTACTATATATTAGAATTCTGACCAAAATGAGTAGCCAGTATCCAGATTCACAAGTAATAGGTAACGATATTGCACCGATGAACCCACCATGGATGCCGCCAAATCTCGACTTTCATATCGAGGATATCGAAGATGATTGGGTCTTTCCTCCAAATAGCTTTGACCTCATCCACATTCGCGGAATGGCTGGCTTTGTCAAAGACTGGCCGCGCCTTATCTCGCAATGCTTTACTGCTCTAAAACCTGGCGGATATATCGAACTGCAGGACTTTTCCAACCCATTCCAATGTAACGATGGCACCTGCGACGAAAACAGCATCCTTCAAAAATGGGTCCAAGTGTGGGAAGAGGGGAATATAAGGAGTGAGCGAGAGTGGCTCTCTCTCTCAGCCAATATTAAGGGCATTATCAGCGCTGCTGGGTTCGTTGATGCTGTTGGTGAGATGGGCATGGTCCCGACAGGCGGATGGCATCCAGATACGAATCTTAAGGAGCTGGGAATGTGCATGCTGAAGCAGTGGGTGGAAGGAGCCGAGGGGATCACCTTGGATATGTTTACGCGTGTGCTTGGTTGGAAAAAGACCGATGTTGATGAGCTGTTGGTAAAAATCAGGAAGGACTTATTGAACCCGAAAATCCACACATTCACGACGGCATGGCTTCTTTATGCTCGGAAGCCACTCGTGAACAAAACTCTCTTATAAGGGAGCACAGACACGAACGCCCTTATCTTGCGGTTTTCTTGCCTTGCGGAGTTATGGTGAATCATGAGTTGTGTGAATTTTGACCGGAGTTTTTTCCTTTTTTTCCCTTTTTTTTTTCCATTAACGTTTCCTTCTTAAAAAAAAAAGTGGCGGCAAAAGGAGTTCATAGGCTACATTATCACGATGATATGAGGTAGAAAATGAATTCAATCCCGCCTCGTGCGGAGAACAGTTATTGCATGGTTTGTCTAATTTTTAGGAGTAAATCTTATTCTCGGTGTCTTTGATGATTTTATGATTCCTTTTTACCCTCTACCCTCCCTCCACCCCACTTCGTCTTCTTTCCTTCTCCTTCACTAGCTCACCAATTTCGACCTCTGTTTTTAGGGGTTATCAGGAGAATAAATAAAAATATATAAAAGAAGTCATTCGCGTATACTTGGATCATAACCAAGCCTCGCGATGAATATGGGTGTGATACAGCGGGGGCGGCAGATCACTGTATGACGAGCATGACAGGAGTACTCACAGCTAGCTAGGGGTAAGGGGGGGAAGAACCCCGCTGGTGGAACCGAGTGATAGATATGATGACACCTGCCAGATTTAAGGTTATCCTTCCCGTGCCCCTCCTTCCCCATATATTTGCTTACCCCTTATCAGGACCCACCCATCGGTCCCCAGCCCCAGATATTTGAAAGGGGACGGCACCCCTTGGTACTACATACATGTATGTGTGATGTAGAGTATATTCAGGGGCCGGCCACGTATAAGCTTATTAGGTTCATCGGCATGTTTTTAAGGTTCGCTCTATCTCTGGGATCGCATGTGAGATAGAGTGCATCCATATATATGCCGGACGGACATCATGCTCAGGCGATACGTACATGTACAGAAATGTGTACATAAAGTAAATGTACGTCTTGTACTTGTATGTAAGGTGAAAAACCATGCGAGCTCAATACATACATCTTGATATATACCAATATTTACAAAATGTTTAGCTATGTATTTACGTACATGCAGCTATGGCTAAGAAACGGAACGTAATAAAGGAAGAGCAAAACAAAAAACAAATTTGCAAACCACACGCTTCGAAAAAAAAGGGGAGAGGAAAGAAAAAAGAGAAAGAGAGAGAGAGAGAGAGAGAGAGAGAGAGAGAGAGGAAAAAGGAAAAATAAAATAGATTGAGATTATACATAGATCTAATATTCCACCCCTTGCCCCTTCCTCTCTCACGGCCCGCCCCAGGGCCCGGTCCCTTCGGCCTCACCTGCACATCAGATGCTCCATCACACCCCATTAACACTAACATCAGCAGCAGGAGGAGGAGCAGTAGCGTCAACAGCAGGTACCAACGGCTTCCTCCCATATGTGACATAAAAATTCGTATACGAGTGGTACGACCTATTCGACAGGTCCTTCTTAAACTGATTATTCAGCTCCTTCACCTCATCCTTACCCAGTCCTAGAAACCTTGTAAACACGGCGAGCGAGATGCTGTCGCACCCATCAATCATGTGCTGACGCATGTAGAAGCCCAGGTCCTTCTGCGCCTTGTTTTTTGGCCAGGTCCCGAGGGCAATTTTAATGTGCTCGTACTGGATGCCTTCGAAGCCCGCCTCCGCCATCTGCTTTGAGTGGTCAGACGTGGGGAGCTGGCGCCCGGCTTTGCTGATGCCGCTAATCCACATCCTGCACCACTTCATTATTGTTGAGTCGTCTGGGAGGGTGCCGTCGTCGGAGCCAAAGCCGAGAAAGTCGCTGAGCTCAAGTATTCCTCCGGGCTTGAGGACCCGCATGGCTTGTGCGTAGAGCTTGGGCCAATCGTCTATGAAACCAATAAGCTGGCGGATATGTACCATGTCAAAGGTGTTGTCCGGGTAGGTCCAGGTTTGCTCTACGTCGTCGACCTCGAAAGTGACGTTTGGGGGCACCCAGCGGGGCTGGATCGGTGAGAAGTCGACGCCAATGATTTCGGCATCGGGATATACACTGTGGAATTATTAGTTATGGGACCTCGGGCAGAGACGGACGAAGAATGGATTCAGTTCTTACTCTCCACAGTCAATGGCCCATATACCGTTTCCGGTGCCGAGATCGAGTATCTTCTGCGGGTTCTCAAGATGGGGAGAGTTGTGAAGGCGGCCTTTCAGTGCTAATAAGCATATGTGATGTTGCAGGTCCATCCGGTCCTGCTCTTCTTCATCATTGGGCATTGCATATCTCCCCTTATAATTATCCCTCCCACCGAGTATTAGCAACTGAGCCTTCCTTTTCCGTAATTTTGATGATTAGAAAAACTATTTACCTCGTTCCACCCATGATATCGTCTCCCATTCTCATAAACATGGCCCTTCACCGTACTTGAAAGACTTGTTGTATCACTATCATAACCACTCGTATAATTGGTGGCTCCATGATCATAATCAACTTCAATGACGTATTTCGACATGGCGTGGGGTTGATTCGCGTAAGTATAGATGCCTTTTTGTTCTGGGTGTGTAGTTGGGAGCGGGTAGGTTCCGAGGATTTGGGAGCTGGATGCTTATAGTCTTAGGAGCGCTCTGATCTTATATAACTAAGGGGTTCGTTGAGAGGAGAAGGGCCATGTGGCTCCATAACTTTTCTTTCTTTTTAAAGAAAATATTGGTCTCAGTCTACCCCCCTCCCTCGATAATCAGGGAAACAAAGTGAGACAAAATTACACAAGAGAGATGTTGTAAAAAGTGGCAGGATAATTGGATCTTAGCCACTTTCCCACGGGCCCCAATTAGGAATACTGGAGAGATATGGCGTGCATCGGGAACGGCCCGTTGGGGGATACAATAAATTTGGTAGAGACTCTATTATTCTCATTCTCCCTAAAATTTGCGGGTGATACGTCGGTTCCTCAAACAGGTACTGCATCTCCATTTGGTGGCTCCTGGAGCTGTGTAGCGCAGAGCACTAGAGTAGAGTACCGTCGTTCACGGGGTATTGGCGGATACTGGGTATTGGTAAAATCTGGCTTGGCTGTCTCTTTTTGGCCCTGTCCGCCATCACCCAGTATCCGCCAATACCCCGTGAACGACAATACCTATGTAGCTGAGATGCATGAGCTTTTATGCTTCAGATCATTTCTTGGCTGCATTGTTTTTTTTTTTGCTTGGGCCCGTTTGGCAACGGTATTTGGTAGGACTCCATTTCGATTTCTTCATAACTCCGTTTCAAAAGTCTTTCATGTTTGATATACCATTTTGTAACTGAATTTGAGCTACTGGGATACCAAAACACGAGAATGGAAGAGAACCCGACATGCTACCACATTTGTTTCCTCCCGTCTATGCATATCAGGGCTGTTCCAGTCTCCCCTGCAGAACTCTGGAAACAAGTCGAGCTTTTGATGGCAGCTCCCTACCAACCAGAAACGGTGCTTGTAGTTTTTGTGTGAGACACCAACGTTCGGCATCCAGACCGGCTTTATATTGTGTAGGCCCAAACACCATACGTAGGCTTATCCGATGCATGAGTGGTGTTATGTGGAATAAAGAAAAGATACGAGATGTGGGGTTCTAGAAGGTGTGGAATCTTGATCACTGATACCCCGATACCCCAACCAAGATGATGAGGCTGTCCTCCGGTAGCGATACTATAGTGAATCCATATACCAGGGACCAATTAAAAGTGCTGCCTATAATAATCATTAGCGGAGGCTGGAAACAAGGTGCGCCATGCATGTCTTGACTGCTATCTAGCCGCTGATTTTCACCTAGGAGTAAAATGATCAACCTGCAAGGCATCTCCTTCTTCTTCCTCTACTCTTCTTCTTCTTTAGAGGTTTTTGGAGGTGGGATATTCAAAGTAAAACTGACCTGCGTTTAATTAACCGCGTTTGTAGAGACGGCGGCACATAGGGTTTATCCACATTCCCCCCAGCGGTTAGCAATGCTTCTCTCGGCATCTGTAACTAACGGATTCTCGCCGCCAACCTTAACCCTCGCGAATAGGAACCGAGACACGGCTGCACACAATCTAGCAAAACCGATTGGTCTGCAATCCTATCCACCCATCTCGGAATGTACCGCTCCCACGGTAAATGGGCTCTAGAGCAAAGAAAGTGATGTCGCACAAACAATTCCAATGTGCACCCAGGTATTTACTTGGTATGTGAAATTGTGATACATGGGTGCTTGACCTCCCTATTGGTGGGATCACAAGGCTTCAAGCATCTGGCCAAAACGTCTCATGAGGTTACCTCAGATGTGCTCACTTGAGAGGATATTTCAACCTAAACCCCTATTCTTTATTCAAGGCGCAGCATCTGGAAGGTAGGACTGTGCGTTGCACACTTAGGAGTCAATTAGTTCAGCGGTATTCTCACAGGAATATTCGCTAAATTCAAGTTTGTATAGTTTCTTTCCTTGATTCACCGATACTAATAAGACATCGCGCGCAAATTCCTATTTATGCCCTGATATTTAGATTGCCGGTTTAGCCCAGCAGGTAAGCCCGGAGCACTTTGTGCCCGGTAATGAAGGATCCCAATAACAGATATAAAGTCATTATAAGGGTCGTAGAACAGTCATAATTATTAATCCGAAGTCAGATCAGTTATAAATTCATGTATTATGGCATTCATTATGCCCCTTAACGTGGAACTCCAAGAAACAGGGAGTTTGCCGTGTATGCACCAATGCCGGATTCAACATGCCGAGTGATTAGTTGTGAAGCTCAATACATATTCTGCTAGTCATTTAGAGAATGGACAAGGGGAATCTATGCCCCTTAATTAGTCAGTGTATTCTAATAAACACTATACTTATAAAATAAATCCCCTTTGGCGCATGCATATACGCTATGTAATGATACGTGTTCGTACTTAGATCAGGTTAGTGTTGAGTAGCCTTTATGAGTCTGAATCTTTGGAGCCAATATTAACATTTAAGGTCAGTTACTGGTAGTGATTGTTTGTAGTAAACCGATTTTTAAATATGAGGAGTAAACGCCCGCATCGCGAGCGAAAGATGTGCCAATTAAAATAGTTTGTACCTGTGTATACACGTATTTGTACGCTTCGTACTAGTGTCTTATCTAGATAGGAGACGAGAACAGGGTATTTGATTTTCATGATAGTATCGAATAGGGGGTATAAATCCATTAATTTTAAACTATTGAATTGAGACAGCAGCCAGATCGATCTTCATCATAATACTACTGAAAAATGGCGCCCCGATTCATTCCGAGAAAAAACAGTAGCTACTACGAGGGTGAGGTCGAGAGTTAGTCTATCTTGGGAAATAATTGATGAGAGTGTAAGCTTACGGCGTAACTGAGATCATGTTCAGATGGTTATCAAATTTCTTTGACCCCCGAAAAGTGATATGCTTTTGGATAGGCAGAAGTGTGACATGGCATTGCTGGTCCAGACAGGGTATGTAGTTCAGGTTATTACCATCCGAGACCGGCCACAGAGATATTAATAAGATAACCTCAGGATCGTAGCACCCTGTGAGTCGGTTCCTGTCAACCTTCACATGTATATCTATTTTCATTAAACCTCCAGATCTACAATATAGGTACTGCATGGTTTAGATCAAGGAGGATGCTCAATGTTTCGACTTAGCATAAAGAGGGAAAACCTACATGTGTTATTCCTTGTGGGAAATAAAAAGAGAATATCAGACATGGCGTCGCCGGCTGCATCAACAGATATTTCCTCAATCGGCCCTGTACTACGGTATCCGTGGTAAATGAGTAGAACGTGGCGGTATGGCTTGAACAATTATCTTCCTATTTGCCCTGCACTCTATGGGCGCCACCACCATGTCCCATACCGGATTGTGTATGGCGTATTCCGGGTGGGAATCCTCGGGAAATTTTCGATCCTCTGATATAGGTTTCGGTAAGCTTTACCCTTAAGTTTATTTTTCAGCCTACAGGTTATTGAAGCCCTAGCTAGATTGTGTTCAGCGCTATGTGCCTCGGAGACATATCTCGTCGATAATTGGCGATCAGCTATCTCAGCTTGCAGTTGCAACAACTATATGTATTGCGGGTTGCCAAAATTAACCGGACGCTGCGTTACAACACAACCACAGCTGGAAAAGTCAAGAGATGTTATATCTGTAATTCCCTATAATTGTATCATCTCAGATTTTAAAATGGATTTAATCGTGAGTATTTGAAGGTTAGTTACTGTGCTCTATTTGGTTTGGGTGGTTGTAACGCAGTGTCTGGTTAATTTTGGCAACCCGTAATACTTAGTGCCAGGTCGTAGGCTAATCTACTCTTAACACATTGTGCCATGAGTCCATGTTCTCGAGAAAGACTTCCGTTTGAGTAAATAGTTCTCGGAAATCATTATTCCAAGTTGCAGTCGAATCCATTGTATTCTAGTAATACGTTCTTCGATAAGCTTTGTTGCCGCCATGTCAGAAGTAAGCGCGTGTATGTACGTAATTTAGCTAGAGATGACTGTGTGCAACAGTTACACCGGCTATAAGTACAGCCGTAACTATTTGTTTCCGTAGTTGAATCAAGGACCGAGGGGGTCTGGGCCTTGCTTACCCAAAAGTCATTGTCTTGAAGGGATTCTCTGGACAAGTGATCAGAAGACGTATGCCCCGAGTACGCAGCAAGCGTTAAAATCAGCTGCAATTACCCTATGGTACAAAATACTTGTAAACTCCTGTGTGGTTTACTTTGAGCTCGAGGGTAGGTGGTTTACTTAAACCCCACAGGGAATTTTAAATAAGTAGTGCGATGATATAAAAATGCAAAATAGTTGTGGATTGAACCCCACACCTTTTGAGCAGGCACATCTACTAACTCAAGAGACTACCCACCAAGCTACCATCGCAGGTACATAGTCGATGATGCTCTTTATCTCTATTTGTACTTTAATATAAGGCTAGTGATCTTATCAACTTAAGAAAAAAAAAGAAGAAAAAAAGTGTCACAAAGGTTTCGATACCACAGAGATGAGGATCTGTTAAACCCCATAGATGTTTATTAGGAGTGGGGTTTACTTAACCCCCCCATGGTTTAAGTAAACTCCCACAGGGTTTAAAGTAAACCCCACATATGAGCACTCGTGTACCACAGGGTTAGGCATTTCACCAACTGATCAAAATCCACGTTCTTCGTTCAGGTATGACCCCTTAATTATTGGGCATCAAGGTAATCTTGCTTTTGGTGAGAGCTGGATTGTTTGTGCTAGAAAGAAATGAAGGGCACGAAGGGATGACTAAAATCTTCGTACTTATGTCAGTACACATCACAATATCCAATTCTATAATTATGCAAGATTCTTATCATTCACCCAGCTTAGGCTCAATTAAAAGTTGCAGCTTTCATTTGGAAGTCCATTCCAACCTGTTGAACGGTACTTGCTCCATATGCGCCGGAGAGGCATACTTGAGTTACAGTAGCAGGTTGTAGATCCTTGATTTTCTAGAAATTAGTATCCCTTCGTTACGAGAAATTGTACATAGGGCCATAGTAGTTACCCCTCTTATTTCTCTCCTGTTTTTGCGTTCATATGGGAGAGCTCCTCTGCGTGGCTTTGTTGACATGACTGGTCGCCATCAACTTGCCATATATATTTGACTATAAGAAAGTTCTGACCCGAGGCAAATACTTAACTTCTTATGTGCTTTGTTGTAGAGATTTAGAGTTTTTTTATCGGGAGAAGTATGGTTAGCTGGCCGGCTGAGTATGGAGCGGTAAATGTGTCAAAAGTAATTTTACCAACAGTAGTAAATTATTTACGGCCGGTGGTATAAGCACTGAATTTCAGTCGTTGTGTCACGCTATCCTAGTACATTAGCACATTTCCCACCGGTATAAACACTGGGTTTCGGTCTTTATGATGCACATACTAAATAAGTAAATGTTCAATCATTAATGCCAAAACTTATGAAAATATCCCACCAGTGGTGAACTTTCATATATATTGGCACTATATTATATGGCCCCTTTTGGCCAAAAGGTCTGTGCTTTTGTCATAAAAATTGGCATTATAAGGTATAAATACTGGTATTATTTTCGCCACCGGTGGTAAAATAATTTTTGAGACATTTACCGCCCCATAGGATGATGTCCTGAGAGTGTTATATGACAAGTCTTGGTGACAATATGGCGCTAATATAATATGCCACGGTAATCCTTTTATTTCTTATTTCTTATTTCTTGCCATAAAGTCTCCTTCGATTACACGATAAGAGCTCTATATAAATATGTAGGTAGTATCGACATTTGAAATAATATATGCATGTGTTTATCTGTAGGAAGGACCTGCTGTTTATTATACTTCATTATCGAAGTTAATCATCTTTATCCATTGCGTAATTCTCTGGAAAATAAATTTAAGATTTGGTATTGGCCTCTTAGAAACAATAGGGTCGCAGCGTGATCCTTGCTCAACTCGCTGGAGAATGTTTGGTGTAAACCGATCCATAAATCCACCTGAACTATCAGGGTTTCTTTATCTCATCCTAATCAAATGGGATCCTTGGGATGGTTCTCAGCTTCTGCTTCTCTTCATCCTTCCTTGCTCCAATTGCCGATGGGACCTTGATTCCACAGCATTCGCCCCATCCACTGTGCACATGTGTCATCCCATCCTTATCAACCACGACCCTCCCCTCTTTAAACTCAACTGCCCTCTCCTCTTCCTCATACACACCCATACCTTCCGCCGCTTTCAATATGCCACCGAATAAAAAGTGTTGCATGACTGGTAATTTCCCCAGCACTTCAGTCTCATACATCTTCTTCATCCCGTCTGTGATCTTGGCCCAGTTCCGCGCATTTGAGATATCATCTAACATTGGAGAGTGCCATCGTAGCTTTGCGGTAGTCTTGATGGAATTGATGAAGGATATGCAGCCAAGGTACATGTACTCGTTTGAGAACTCCTCGAGTATTTCCGGATCATGGATGCACTTTGGCCGGAGATGAGGGTGAGAGTAGAGTTGTGAAGCGCCGAACAGAAAAGGGAGATATTGGTAGTCGTCAAGCCCCCAAACACCGTGGGAGCCAGCAGGTTCTAGGAGGTATGTGGTTTGGATGTGACGCATCAAAGAGATATAACGATTGAAGACACGAAGGACTAGTGCTTGATAGTCGATGGGTGTGACAAGGGATAATTGGCGGAAGCAAAGGCTATGAGGCTTGTTAGCAATGGAAAATCATTGTGCTTTGGTAATGCCTACAGCCAGGAAATGAAATTAAGTTCATGGCCAGAACCATAATCAATTCGAGTTCGGTTACCAAAAGACTCAACCAAGTAACGTCTCACTTCCTCATTCGCAGCTTCTGAAGGCAGCCCTAGTTCCTCGTGCAACTTACCAGCTCGCTCCGCGACAGCATCATAGAAGCCCATGAACGATTTATTCCCGAATCTTCCGGCATCTTCCTCCGGCGGGTGCTCGTCAACAATTCCCCGAATCTCGTCGAGGATGTTTAAGAGCTTTGATACTAGCGGGGACACTACGCATTCGTGTGAGTTTTTAGTATTGAGGGCCGAATTTTTGAGATCTGTTATGAAGCAGACGATGAGGTCATGTGTAGGTGATGCTGTGTAGAGAACTAGATCATTGACGGTTATGAGACGTCTTTCGGGGGTGGTGAAGGTGATACTGTCGATGGGTGGCGGTGGGGGGGCAGTAGGCTCTGTGTTTTGAGGAGGTTTCGGTGGTCTATTGAGGGAGGCCGGCATGATGATATGCTCTTAACGATGAGATGTTAGTTGAGAGTTGGTAAAACTATCGGGTATGAAGTGAGTGGGCGACTGAAGATGTGGAGGGGCTATTTCGCTAATGCACACTACATGACCCCCGCGCGGGTAATGCCGAGCCCGGAAAATCATTAGAAGCACATCGTAAGCGGTGCTACACGCGCATACATGTACCTACATGTTAATATCTTTATCTACTAACCTTGCGCTCACATCAAGTAAATACAAGTACATGTACATGTAGATACATGTATTATGTACTTGTATGTAGATTGATTTTACCGAAGTGGAAACAGGTCCTCCGAAAGCCAAAGTGTCAGTACTGTCGTTCACGGGGTATTGACGGACACTGGGAATTGACGGACACTGGGTGTTGACGGACACTGGGTGTTGACGGCACTGGGTGTTGACGGACAAGCCAAAAAAGAGACAGCCAAGCCAAGTTTTGCCTTCAATCCGTCAACACCCAGTGTCCACCAATACCCCGTGAACGACGGTAATTAGAGTATCAACCGTGCAGGGCATTACACGCGTCAAACTTCTTCATCAAGATGGTCCTAGATGAGATCAGGGCTTTTCGCCGCCCAACCGCGGATAACCAAGTATCCGGAATTGTAGATTTGGATGACATTGTCGACAAAGCAGTTTAACGGATTTGATGCCCCTTTCCGCCTTTGGCAGCTCACATAGTCTACCCTATGTAGGGTCAGATGTAAGCCTTCACGGAGATTTAGAAGGCGCCCGGGCTGTGAGCATGATTTCCCTCAAGGATATCTGGATTCTGCAATCCCGATGAGGCATATAAGTAGGTGCAAGGCTACCACCGAAAAGGCCATTTGGGCGGCCTAAACCAGTGAAAGTCTTCAGTTTATCGAAAACATCGCGGCTGGAGCGATACCTTCACTGAGATTCTTATCATGAGGTCGGTTTCAACGTCAGCGGTGCAGGGTTAGGTGTAAAATACTGACTGTATCATGCACCTCACCCCGCCACGTTATCGCAACTCATATTTCTGGTGATAGGTCGCGTGCGCCAGCTCGTTCGTGACCTAATCATTGACGCCTGCTTCCTCTAGGTATGTACTTTGTATGTGATGATGGTTAAATTCAGGGCCAGGGACGGAGCGTACGGAATGACCCTAGTACATACATGTCATCTGTCCCCAAGATAGGGCCTTGTCCACGAGCTAGTGATAGGAATAATATCTGTACTTTATGCTCCCGTGCCCCTCTTTTGGATATTTCTCATCTCCTTCCCTCCTATCCCTATATTCTACTGCCGTATACACCGGAGAAACTTTATCGATCTCCTATTTACTCATTCAGCTGACCGTAACCGCTACTCTTGTCTTTGCCTTTTTCACTCCATAATCACTCCCTTACCACAACAGCCCCCGACAACTTTCCTTTTACTGTACTGAACTCCTCGGTATATCATTTGTTTCTTCCCGACTATTGCGCCACTTCGAATTTACTCGCCAAAACTAAAGATATGGAATCTCCAGTTTCCAACGATAAGGGTGACCATCTTTGTGTCCTCGTGCATGGGTAGGCTGATTACTATTTCCAGCTATATTAGCTATTTACCTCCTCCCAAAGAGCCTCTTTAACTCACAAACTTTTGCCAAACAGATTATGGGGAAATCCCTCTCATCTCAATTACCTCGCTTCGGCATTGCGGGCCCGTTATGATGAATCGATATTACAGATACTTGTTGTGAAACGCAACGCTGGGACATTCACCTATGATGGGATCGAAACAGGTGGTGAGCGTGTGACCAGAGAGATCGAAGATGCGCTGGAGGAATATGCTCGGAACGGTATTGAAATTCGGAAGATGAGTGTTGTCGGGTATTCACTTGGTAGGTTACTTACAACTCCTTTGAGCGACAGACACATTGGTTTTACCTAGATTATCGACATGTGAAGGATCTTGAATGATAGAAGTTGGAAAAGAAAGCAATAATAAGGTGAGGTTTAATAAGGCTGACTAGTGGGTGATTAAACTGCTTTAGGAGGTCTCGTCGCAAGATACGCCATCGGATTGTTATACTCTAAAGGATATTTCGAAAAGATTCAGCCTATGGTATGCTTTAAATTTCTTGTGGTTTTTTTTTTTTTTTTAGTAGCCCGGGGTATGTACTTACTTGAGTTAGAACTTTTGCACATTTGCAACTCCACATCTAGGCGTGAGAACACCACTCCTTGGTTGGCACAATCATATTTGGTTTGTCTTCGGTTTCCTATTTCCTGAACTCTATCCTAATGATGGTTCTGATTAGGAATGTCCTTGGGGCTCGCACTCTCTCTGCCTCAGGCCGCCAACTATTTATGATCGATAACTTCCGCAATACCAACCGTCCATTGCTTTCAGTCCTTTCTGATAAGGATTCAGTGTTTTACAAAGGCCTCTCATTGTTCTCAAACAGGGTTCTCTATGCCAATGTTGTTAATGATCGTTCGGCATGCTATTACACAACTTTCATATCACGGATTGACCCATATGCCAGCATCTCATCTCTTTCAATCAACTACGTCCCAGGTTACTCCCCAATTGTTATTGATCCCAATAACCCGTTTTCTCCGGCTACAAAGGAAGATGAAAAGCTCCCCGTGAGCCATCGAATTACCAAGACTACTACAGGTGCTGTACGAAGGCTACCTATGGTCCTCATCTATGGTCTTGTAATTCCTATTGGGGTAATCGTGTTTCTTCTCAGTTCCGTTATTCAAAACTTTTCAAGCAAGCGGAGAATTAGGCTCCATTCAAGTGATGAAAGCTTGGATTATCACAGACTTCCGCTATTGGTCGAGGAAATGCAGGAAGCAGCAGAAGGGATAATTGAGGATATTCACCATGAAATGAGTCCACAGCATTTACCCGCTGGGTCCGAGGAGAGTGTAAATACTTCGCCGACTTCTACAACCTCCGAGATGTCCAGGTATGGATGGACTTTGGCAGGTTCTAGCTCTGATTTTCGTGATGGAGGTCGAAAAGGCCAGGTTGACTCCGATCCCGCCCTAGAGGACGTCCAAACACTTTCTGCCCGTGATAAAAATGATCTTGAGAACGAAAACAATCCGGCTACAGCCTCAGTCAAAGAAAGAACTAGGGGGTATGAGGATGACCAGGCCGTGCATGAGACAGAGCAACTTCTTCCGAAGGAGCAAAGCCAGATGTCGTTTCCAACTCTCGCTCTTACGTCGCACCAATTTGATATCATCTCTAGCTTGGACACAATGGGAATTAAAAAGTTCGCAGTGTACATTCACAACGATAGACATTCACATGCGGCCATCATTGTGAGAAAACCATGGTCAAAGAGATGGGAAGAAGGTAAAGTTGTTGTTGGGCACTGGCTGAACGAGGCATTTATTATTTAAATAACACAGCCGCCAATTCAAGACACTGGCGTTCACTGTATCTACGTTGAATTTGGGAAGTAAACTTGTGGCATATAACAGCTACATGTGGATCCCTACAACGGTAGGTCTTTTTCTTCTTTTTCGAACAACCTTGGCTTCCTAGGGTCCTGTTGGCTTTATTTTCTATTAAAAGTCGTACGTTTTAGAACACTCTTTTTACTCCATGTATCATTGTAGCCCGCTACAGTATTACGTACATCTAGATTTGGGAACGGCTGTTTAGACTTGTTCAGTAGATGTATCTTCTCACCTGTTCCTATGTTTTTTTTGTCGCGAATGGATACCGCCATTCCCTTTGTATTTTGCTGCCCTTGAAAATCTGGTCAGGAGCTTTGCTGTCTTTATTTTTCTAGATATATAGATATCTCAATTACTTTCCTGACGATTACAGCACTTCGATCCTACGTTTGTAGGACTCATTTTTCAATCCCCTCATATCACTTGACGCCAACCATAACGATTAACTAAGATCAGCACCAACTTGTGTGTGTACGATCCCTTCCCTCTCATTCTCTAGCGCTTTTTGCTACTGGTTCCTGTAAAATAAATACACACCCGCCAGAATAGACAAAAATACACCAAAAGAGTAAGTACAAGCTTCAATGAAGCCCCACGCGGGGGTCGAACCCGCAACCTTGAGATTACAATAAGAGTCTCACGCTCTACCGATTGAGCTAGCGAGGCATGAAGAAGTATCTCTCGTTATCGTCATTAGTATCAATTGTGGCCAGGGTTGGTATGAGGCACTAATGGCAAAAATTTTCAGTGGTGGCAATGATCTGTGGAACAACGGTTTCTAGAGCGCTGGGAGCGTGAGAAAAGGTGTTGAATATTTTCTCTGGTAGGATAAAAGCAAATTTATAATCCACTTCGTGTTTCTCCCAAAACTTGCCACTCAACACTCGACAAAGGTTTTATGATCATTGGCCGTGGTTTCGCCCAACCAACAATACTGATATATCGTAGCTAATGCTGTTTGATGCTGATATTCTAGGTAACCCCAGAAAAGTTTCTGCTGCCTGATATTAAGTACTAATCTATACATCTACATATAGCATGAGGAAATAATTGAGCTGACCAGCTCCTCAAGCCCGCAAACCTGGTTAACCATATCTTAAGGTCCATATACTTTGCCACATCTCTAATCTCACACGCTGTCTAAACCCAACTCTTTCAAGGGTCAGGACCGCGACATACAAGTAGTACCTCCTTTTAATTTACCAACATGAGTGCGAAGTGAATCCCACACAGCACGCCTCGCTAGTTCAATCAGTAGAGCGTGAGACTCTTATTGTAATCTCAAGGTTGCGGGTTCGACCTCCGCGTGGGGCTCATAAGAGCTTTGTTTTTGCTTAAGTGTATTGTGAAAATTCTTCCTGATATCAGGGTTGTGGTTATTGATGCTAGTGTTGCCAAGAAAGGACCCTGGATCTACAAGTAACCGGGGGCAGAGTTTTATGATGGCAATATAAAAGTATCTACAATTGGTTATTTTACTGTGCTTTTGAGGTAGGGGCCTAGTAGAACGATACGAGCTATGAGTGTCTGTCTATTAAAGATGTTACGAGGTGAGCGGAGAATGGGTACTTAGTACATCTGCACTGAAATAACACTCATGATCAGTACCGCAGCTGGGGGTAATCGAAAAAGACCAGTGCGTTCCAATATGGGCCCGAGATATACGGAATTCTCAGCATTATTGATTCTTTGAGAACACGATGCTGCAGCTATATTCTGCGTGTGGTTTATCTTGTGGTTGTGGTTGTGCAAATTTGTCAACCAACAGAACATTCGACCCCCCAAGTAACGCAGTTGTTTGACATGTTTTTCAGGCGAACCGCTACTTTCACAACTTCAAGATTGCGTCGGTAAAAGTAATATAAAGTCCCACTAAAGCCTTATCTACAAGAGAGTTTTACAAGGGCCTTAATGCTTATTCAAGACTTGAATAAGCATTAAAACATGCTTACAGTCAATTTATTAGAGTATTACTTTGTAATGTACATAGAAAACATTCATAACACCCCTTCCAGATAATTGTTTTCTAAACTTCCATTTACTATAGATCTTGTACAGACAGGAGCCACGAAATTTGCTCGACACTGAGCTTAACTTGCCCAGCGGAATCCTGAAAGGTCAACGTCGGTCATGTTTCATCACTCGATACTAAGGCTATTTTTAAGAATTCCGCCACCATTAATTTGGGCACACTAGTAAAAGAAATTTCATGCCTCGCTAGCTCAATCGGTAGATCGTGAGACTCTTACTGTAATCTCAAGGTTGCGGGGGAGCAGGTCCACCATTCGTGAATGTGGTTTGGCCATGCTGTTCTACTGGAGTTAAACCGATGGCTGTGATAGGATGAATGCCTTACGATGCCACTAAAACGAAAAATTGGCTATCTCCGTCTAGGGATAAGTACCAATTGAATGATTGGTTGAATGGCATCGATTTGTACCAGAAGTTTCCTTTACAAGTGATTTTGATCTAGTATTTGCCCTGCAGTGGCCTTCCGAAAACCTTTACAAGGCGGGAGAAACCCATGGCAAAATCGTCGAATTTCCTATATTCAAATGTAAAAAGACCCTTATTATGAATAAAGCAAAACTAAAGACTAGAACGACCAGCAAGGGACTCGAACCCTCAACCTCGGTCTTAGGAGGACCACGCGCTACCATTGCGCCAACCGGCCAGTTTATGACGTCAAAGTAAGTTTTTAATAAAAAATGTTGTGAAAATGTTAAGTTGAATCGCGGCCTCCCTACGACCTTTTTAGACGCACTGATTGTAGTCAAACAAACCCCTTACAAGAAGCGAAAACTTACGAATTACGAGAGAGATATCATTACCCCCATCAGTCTTGGCAGGTTCAGCAGAGCTTTACCGGCTTGGCATGATCGGTTTACTCTACAATGGGATTTGCTGGGAAAAAATGTTTTATGGTTCACCGTTTTTTTCTTTTTCTTCTAGAACCGGACAACATATGTTCTATTTTAACAGGATGGGATGAAATTATCGGTCGTGAGTGCAAGTCTCATTACTCACCCACACGCGCCAATCCCGGGCTGTGGCAGTGGTGTGATGTTGGAAATGAGACCAGGAAAAAAAAAATCGATCGTGTGGGCCGGTAGAGTGTAGTATGCGTGGCATTTTATTGGGTGCGGTGGAGAGGAACGGGAGGTGGTGGAATGCTGGGAGTGCACTTTTACATTGAGAGTCGTGATGCGTAGTACGATAGACCGATGGAGACAGGCTGGAATCGCAAGGGTATTTCGACATCGCGAGTGCGATATCTACCGCGAATTGTATGTAGGTGCACCAAGTATGATATCCGCAATAATTCACTTGAGGACGGAGAAAAATCACTTAAAAGTCGTTATATTGGCCGAAAATAAATATAAAAGTTATGTCTTCTAACTCCCCCCAATCGTCATCAGCCTCCCCCTCCCCGTAATTGAAACACGGTCCCCCAAAGACAAAGACCAGGACGTAAAGAAACAAGTGACAAAAAACAAAACACAAGAGAGGATCAGTAAAGTAATCCGGATTCATCAACAACACCCCAACAACCGACCCACTATACACACAATCAATCGCTCTAGTTAAACAGCGACGATAGAAAAATGAAAAGTAAAATTGAAAACAAAAGGGGGAAAGAGGACGAGCCGTAAGGAGCCAACACCAAAGCAAAATGCAGTAGATCTACCACCTAAGAAAGAAATCCAGCATCGCTCGGTCTATAGTATATATACCAAAAGAAGAATCAGCAGTAGTAGTGGAACACGAACATTTATTTCGAGTGTGACTCAATTCTCCTCCTCAAGTTCCTGGTTCTCTTCCTGAGCTTCTTCAGCTTGTGCTTCTTCATCCTCAAGCCTCTCCGTCTTTTTACAGACAGCGCCTGCATCACGCCCCTGTCCTCGCTTTCGGGCTCAACCATGTCCTTCATCTCGTCCATAGTATTCTCCTCCTGGATCTGCTGTCTGATCATGATCCTTTCCAACGGCATATCAACGATGCGGTTGTTGAATTGCATCTTTGCCGGTCTCACGAAAGCAGTCTGGGCCTGTGGCACAGGGGGTGGGCAGAACGGCATATACCGCTTGCCTCCGACAAGGCTCTCTGGGGTGATGACTTCGTTGGCGTTGTTTTCGGGGGCGCCAAAGTCGGCGGCCATCGAAGAGGCGTGCGAGTCGTGGATGGGCGAGAGCTTGCGGCGGGTGAAAATGGAGTCGAAGGAGTTCTCGGAGTACGAGAGCGGTACGACGTGGGAGATGCTCACCGGACGGTGTTGGGCAAAGAAGGTAGAGATTGCTACGTCTGTAAGGTGTTAGAATCATTTTACTCTCTTTCTAGACATCTAAATAGACATGGGGATAAATCGGCAACATACCAGCAGGGTGCAAATGATCCGTACTTGGCACAACGGGGATGTTGGTTCCCTCCTTGACTCCCATAGCCCCTGCGGAGGACCGCACAGTCTTCAACCCCGCCCGTCCACTCCTCTTCAACGCTGCGGCTGCGGCCGCAATCCCGGTGGTGGCTGCAGTGCCGTTGCCATTATTACTGTTGTTGCTCGGGGCGGAGGGATTGCTTGGTTTGCTGCTGCTGCTGGAGTATCGTCTGTTGCGTTGGCTGGCCATCATTGGCATCGAGACGCCGGACGGGGTGATGGTGGACGCCGTGGTGGTGCCGCAGACACGCGGGGCGAGCGCGATCCGTCGGAGAGAGAACATTTCGAGTGAGTGTGTGAGTGAGTGAGTGTAAGGTCTTTGGGGTGCTGCTTGCAGAGGGGAGGAAGAAGGGGGTATCTAGGGGTATCTAGAAACTGGGAGGAGTGTCGTGGTGGCGGGCTGACGATGGGTTGAGGTCGGACGTTCAGGTTTGGTTGGCAGTGCCAAGACAGCTGATTCTTACCCAAAGATGCAGCGCGTAGAGAACGGGAATAGGCACATCAATAAAATGCAGGAGATCTTCTTTTCCCTTACTTCTATGTACCCCGATTAATCCTGGGGTAGATTATCTGCTATATAAATACTCAAGTCTCCCTACATACATCTTTGTCGATCTATCTGTCCCATCCACCCAGTTTACAACCCGTGACAGGATTCAATTATTTATGCCAGACAAATAACTCAAAATCCCCTCACTGGGCCCACCGTTTAGAGTTGTACGGTGTACCCATTGTTACGTCTGCTGCCTTCCTGCCCAGTCCTACTTCAAATTCAATGCTCCCCCGCGGGGCCCTGAATGATGTGGCCGTATTCACTATCCTTTTTCTTTCCCACAAACCGGTGCTGTTGTGTAATCTAACGTCATAATACAATGGTACCCATTCGTCAGCCTCACCTTCTCTCAGCCCGAAAGGGAATTCGGTAGATGGTACTCGATTGAGATAAGGACTGGAGTGTGGTTGCATAACTGCCCTTAAAACGGGTCTGGCATCCGGATCTCGCCTGTCTCTGTTTTTCTTTTTATGCACATACTTTTTCGGCCCGGTGCCGTGCTTCGGTGCATGGAGCAACCACCCGATCATTCGAAATCACTCGGGCCGGGTACCATCGGATGTGTGGTGCTGTTCGGCTTGCTTTTCGGCATTTGTGTGGTGGACAGGGCTGTGTCAATGATTGGCAGATAGGTTGTGAGGCGAAAAAGTTTCAGATTTAAATATCATTGCACTCTTGGCATCAGCTCCCTTGACTTTAAGCATCTGTTTACGCCCTGTAACAGCAACCCTTTCTTTTCTCCACTTTCCCTGGCTAAGTGTTTTTCCGCTATTGGCATAACTGAAATCTTTGGAACTTGTGCCCCACATCGCGGATGGCCTATAACTGGGTACCAAGGGTTCTATCAATCAAATTTCTATGCCTCGCTAGCTCAATCGGTAGAGCGTGAGACTCTTAAGGTAATCTCAAGGTTGCGGGTTCGACCCCCGCGTGGGGCTTTCAATCCATAGGCAGGTGCATGCTCTAATGCTAGCGTCGTGTTTCTCAATTTGCTTTTAGGCCATGATTTTTTTAGATAAAGTGTACATTTTGTGAGTCAAACCTAATGGGGCCGTCATAGTTTTTTCTTAGCAGTACATGATTTGATAAAGACCGACAGAAAATATTGGAGCTATGGCTATAATAACCTACATGAATATATATATCACCCAGAAAGCACACGAGGAAGGTATACCACGAGTAAGTGCCATTAACCTCCCATGTGGTGCGCGCCAGAGCACACAAACCCATCCACGATAGGCTTTGGGGCTCCCTCCAGTGCATCTGAAGGGCAGAAAGAATCAATTCTCTTCCGCCATTGCCGCCTAGATGTTGATACGACTCAAAGTGTAGCGGGAAGGTGTTGACGAGTGTTGAAACTAATTAACCTCGGGTCCTAGCTAGGTTTTATCAGTGAATTCAATTTCTTCTCATCAGTCCTGGACTACTCGCTGCGCGCAAACTGAGGGTGGGATGGATATTTTTCACAATCGCTCCGTCGTTAACGTTAAGGGCCATGGTTTGTTGCTGCTATTTGTGATGATTATTCATTGAATTGCTGGTTTCCAGTTGCCAACTGAGTACGCTGTGTAGTTTAGACATTGTTCCCAGCAGGCTATGCATACGTATTGCACTTTATTTTGAGAAAATCTGTTCTCAAGGCCCTAGGCTCAGTTAGCACCTACAAGCACTACAAGGGATTTTGTTCCAACTTCCTCATTTCCTTCGTCTCTCCTTTTTTTCGTTCCTCCTTTCTTTCTTTCAAATGGACACAGTCATATTTTTCAATTTTTTTCTTCCCTATCAAGGATTCTATATTACTTATTAATCCCAGCTAGAGTCTTTGGTGACTGGTTTCGATATATAGAGAGTTCCGTCCTCGTACCATATCAGCTGATCTTAACGGTGATCTCCGTGATGGGGGCCGAGTGATACTTTATGTACCCACATGCCTTCCACTTTGAATCCTTGACGACGACTTTAGCCACCATGGGATTATAGAAAACCCGATCACTCCACGATATATCTCAATGACATATAGGCATCGGCATATCGACATAAACACAAAGATCTGGCAGGTAACATCCGACCGTCTATCCGAGAATTCTTCACATCTCAACTATTACAACACCACCACAACTACCTCTCGTTCTATATACCTCTGGTTTCTTATAGAAACCCCGTCACACCTACCACGAGACGGCCAGCCCACCATCACTCTACAGAAAATTCCCGACTCGCTTCTGGAAACACAAGCCGGAACCCCGCGCCTACCTCGCATCTCGATCCCTCCTTAGCTAGATCCTGCGCCGCAAACGCCCCGCATCCGAAAGTTACACCACAGCCAGCCAGCTAGATCCAGACAGCCGGTCAGAGCCTCACTGTGCTCCCCATCTCCATCTCTACTAGTTCGTCACTGCACTAGTGTTCGTGGGGGTAACTCAACTCAACTCAACTTGCAATTGACCTACCCAACATATAATGTGACGGACAGCATCATAACGAGCAGCCGGTAAAGCATGCCCATTGCACCACACACACCCACAACATTTATCCTATCCTCTACATGTACCAAGTATGCATATGTAGCACGGCATATACTATACTCGGCACTCCATCATACTGTGTCCAATAGAGTACATACATATATAACGTATATAAGCCAGGTCTTAAGACTTGCAACAAAAAAAAAGGCACATAACATAGATGACGCCCCCCCCCTCCCCCTTGAGCCCCAAAGCTTGCCGATTTGTCTATCGTCCAAAAGCTAGTGTGATCAGCCCTCAACCCTCATGAAACTCCCTACCTGCACTGTGCGAAACACGCAATATTAAGCGCATCACTCTCAACAGTCGCAAAGTAGGTACAGGTACATCTTTCTATGTATGGCATGCAGGGAGAGATGAAACATGCACACCACCGGGACCTGCATCACGCCTAAATGTTGCTTCGGCCCACTTACCGAGCCGTACACTAGGTGGGTAGGATCCGAGTGACATTGCATGATACATGCATGGCCCTGGGGAGGGTGCTAGCCCCGCCATCTAAACTCTGAGGTTGTTGCATGATTGCCGTTGGGATGAGCGATCTGATGAGGCTCGCGGGGATAAAAAATGAACTTCATTGAAGCCCCACGCGGGGGTCGAACCCGCAACCTTGAGATTAAGAGTCTCACGCTCTACCGATTGAGCTAGCGAGGCGTGAAACTGGATTGTTATATTTAATGTATGTTGAAAATATTTATAAACATAACAATGTAAAGTGATATTGCCCGGCATCATTACCTAGCAATCAGGCAACAGATCTAGGTTAATATCTGTCAAGTACAAATAGCTATTTAACTGCCTATTTCAAGACTTCTACACAAAAGTAGAATTATCTATTGGAAGCTAAAACTTTAATGAATCGTTCAATCTCTTAGGTCCCTTTGCACATTCAACCCCAATCACCCTCACCATCCCCCCAAGCCATGTCCAACCCCCCACCCCCCAATTTGAAAAATATTTAAGTACAGAAAAATTATAGTTACAAGTAGAATAGGACATGAATAGAAAAGCAAAAGAAAAGAAAAAAGAAAGAAAAATCCATAAGTTGTTGGTAAACACTTCCCTTTAATCCCAAGGGAACGGGGTATGCCGTACGTGCCACCGCCCCCTGCATCGATATTCCACGGACTGATAATCTTCCCCACCCAGCCAAGCCCCTTAACACCACCACCCCCATCCCCCCTTCCCCTCCTTCGTGTCATAAAAGCGTGTGTGCATGACCTCAAGTGTCTCTCAATTCACCAAATAGGAACCTCAGACACTCTGAACTCTAAAACCAAATTCATATGTAGTGACATGAACCGAGGTAGAGTTGAAACCACCAACATTCGTGAAGGCGCAAAGAAGCAAAGCAAAATAAGAATGGATAATTACTCTTATGTTATCAGATGCCGTTGATCGGAAGCTATCGAGGATGCAAGATGATAAATGTCAGATAATTAATATAATGGTAGGAAAAAGAAAATGTGAATGCGGTTATAAAGCCACATCACAGTCTTTCTAAAGATCTTGAGGAAACGCCGTTGCGCCTTTCCTTTTTTTTCCTTTTCCTTTTTTTTTCTTTTTCTCAATAAGACGTCCAGGGGTCCTATAATACCAAAGTTTGTAGATTCTTTTGCAGGATCATGTCCTGTACACTTGACATGGTGATCTTGAGGAGATTGGTATCGGTAGCGTTTGTGAAGTGAACATAGATCTCCTGTTTCTGTTGTGAGTTGATGAGCTTCTAAACTAGCGTAAAGGGGTTGGTGTACCCACCTTTGCAGGACTTCGGTTTAATCTTTTAAAATTCTCTTCGAAGTATTGAGACGCGTGTTTGTACGATCTTGGATCGCCAGTGTAGTCCGGGAAGTACTTGCGTACTGGGCTTGTATGTATTTTTTCTTTAAAAAGATCGATCTTGTTAAGAAATAGGATTATCGACGTATGGATAAACCATTGGGAGTTGGAAATGCTTTCAAAAAGCATCAGCGCCTCTTGCATTTGGTTCTATCAATAGAGGGTGTTAGTGTTCATTTATCTGCCTCACAGATGATAATCATAGCGGTAAAGCATACAGCATCCTTATCCTCCACCAAACACTGATCGTAGCCACTGATAGCTACCAAAAACAACAGTGCCGTGACCTTTTCAAAACAGTGGATCCATTTTTTTCGCTCCGATCTCTGGCCACCAACATCGAACATTCGGTATGTCAACGCCCCTAAATCGAAGACGGTTTCTGTAATACCAGTAGTCTTTAATCGTGAACGTAGAATGTCTTGATCTGTAGGGGTGTAATTCGGCACAAATAACCTGTCAAGACTTTCGAAAAAGCTGTAAATGGAGCTATTAGCAAGAGTCGTGCACCTGTAAAAAAGCAAGTTATGTTGAAATAGCAGAAATGATTAATATCAGTGATTGAAAGTTAGATAGTACTTACTAGGTCAAATTATCGTGCAAGGCGTACTCATTTCCTCTGCTAACAGTACTTCGAACCCCAGGATCCATCCATAAACTACGGAATGCAGTTTGATATTCCTTTGGATAACTCTCGCCGCGGGCCAATTCTCGTTCCATTATCACTAGCTCAACGTAAGACTAAATACAAAGATAAAGGTATGTTAGCATAACATCCGGAACTAATTGTTAATTCATATCATCTTGATCAAGCGCTTACTTCGTTCTCTTTATTTGCGAATGTAAGATTGTATGCCTCCATTGCCTCCAGTATTATCTTAAATGAGTTGAGAAGGTTCGAAAATATAATGACACGGTAGTCTTCCCGATCGCTTTTCGAGAATCCAGAGGCATGGATCAACTTCATCTGCTTTAAAATCGTTGATTTTCCACTCTCGCCAGCACCTGTTTACTACTATTAGTATCGTTATGATACATGGATACAGCAATTGTGGGTGGCGGGCACGACAAAATCATCAAAAGTTGTGGCAACAACTCACCTAGAAGTAACAGTTTGACCTCTTTTGACATTCGTTTCTCATCTTGACGGATGAGTTTCTCGATCTCTCGAGATTTTTGGGCACCCACATCTGCACTACCTCCCATACACATTCTTAGAAGGCGCGCCAGGACTGATGAGATCTTGATTGTTGCGGTATTAACTCCCTTGAGAGGAGCAGCAGTATTTGATAGTTTTGGTTTTGAAAATGAGATAATGTGAATGAGTGTCTGGTTGTTTATTCTTGGGGAAGATGAAAGAGAGGTATGGAGTGCGACGCAGGGTAGGAAAATGGGAAAATGAGCAAAAGGTGGGAGAGGGAAGCTGTAAGTATAATAAGTACGCTGCTGTGTGGGGATTCCCGATACGGTACGTACGGGTTCGTGCTAATGTAACCGCTCTTGGAGTAACCCACAACACTAATAAGCGCAAGAAGGGTCCGACAGATGCGAAAGAAGCCTTGGCCTGTACCGAATACAGTAAGATGTAGAAGAGTAAGAGATGGAGGGAGGAAAATATCTGTTTGATTGATCGCTATAGTTACAATTCTTTATTTCCTTTCGTCTCTTAATCTTTCCGCTGGATGTTTGGTCTTCTCTGCTTCTTCTGTTGCGCTAAATTCTCCGATGACGATGATTTTGATTGGACCGAATGAGAACTGTGGAGCCATTTCATGCGGAATAGAATTAGGATTTGCGAACAAGGCAGGCCAGTATGTTTATGGACCACCCTCATTTATATTGTTCCACCCCTCAACCTTACCTTAGTCAAACCTCGGAAGGATGCTGTTACTGATTGAAGATTAAAGCCTTTTTTTTCTTTTTTTTTGGGATTTGTCAGATGGTAAAGAACTGAGCACCAAACAGCAGCTTAGGCTGAGCAATCAGTCAATCAATAAGCAACGAAGGAGCAATTGCTGTAAAAGATGACAATTGAAAAAGTAGAAAACAGCAGCGTTGGAATGTACATACCTACGTCAACGACTGAACCCCCGCTACGTACTGGCAACCAGATGGAGTAAATATGCAAGCAATAGCTGGTTAACACAAAGCATGCAGCGAACAGAGCACTGATGGGGATGATTATGATGACGATGAGTATGAATAGAAGGAGGGATAAAAAAGGTATAGGTACCTGTTGATAAGTATGAATGAATATGTGTGGTTATGGTTATGGTTAAGGATGTGGAGGATACTGATATGATACGATAGATAGGCTGACAATTGAAGATTCTGGTAGTACAAAAGGAGATATGGTACGCCTTGACAGCTGGCCTGTACTTTACATACCAACATACAGTATTGTACATACAAGACAAGAAGATATGGTGTCCGGGCAGAAGAACGCCCAGGTAACGGAAATTGGTCAAAAGCGAGATCACCGTAAAAGCCATATTTTTACCAAGATGATTGCGGCACGTAACCCAAGCGGCCACTGTGAGACAGTGCATGATGTTACAGACATGCCTGGCTAGCTACCCGAACACATATGTTACGTCTCGATTCTTACCTCTTGCATGTAGTTACACTCTACTTGTTTTTTAGACTCTTCGTCATCATCTTCATTGTTCACCACATAAATTCGTATAGATACCAATAGATTATCACGTCAAGGATTCGATTTTAGCTGGACTGGACCCTTGTTGGTAGATGAGCGTGTCTTCCTTTGATCCACACTCTAAAAATCCCAAGAAGATATGGCTACACAACACGGATGATGCTGCCACAGAAAAGTATTCATGCTCAGACGCATACATATATCAGAGTCTGTGCGGCCTCGAAACTCCGCTCTGAATGAAACCAGCTCTCCTGGTCTATTACCAAACGGGGCTCGGGAGGGTTCATGGGTCGGATCAATAGTTGCATACGAGTAAGAGGTCCACCGGCACCGAAAACACCTTTCGCAATTATATCTTATTACCACTATATTGACAATAGTAGAGAAACCTCGTCCCTTTGTCATCTCCATCCCGCAGACATACAGCTCTCGAAACCCCCTTCAGGGACGCAGGTCCTAGATCGGACGAACAGAAATCTGGGGAATACCCAGAGTACATAAACTCGTTACACTAGTCTTTCTCGCGCCATTTCGTCTGATCTAAACGCCAAGCGAACAAGGGTTCATCTCACGCGAAAAGTATGTCGACTATTTTCGACAACTTGTGCGCTTTTGGTAAAGAAGCATTTGTCTATATCAGACCTGCTGCATCTGTATTATCCACGGTTCCAAAGAAAGACTTTAGGATATCGGATGAAATGATTTCCGGCTAGAAACGGTAGATCCTTAAACCAAAAAGAACAAAAAACATTTCTGGCGACTTGGCGGCTTCCTGTTCACGGGGCTCCTTAACTTATTTTGTGGCTGCAGAATGAATGGCAGGGATGAAAGCATCGAGGAATTACAGCTGAAAGTACCTATGTACTCTAGTCGAAGGTTTCTCATCCCTTTTCATGAGGGCTAAATCCCACAACTGCACGATGTGTAACTTTATGAAAGGTTAGTTATATATACTCTACCGTACCCTTGATTTGATTCTCCGCATCTTCAACGGAGCAGCGTGATAGGGAGTTAAAAGGCCCCGCGGAAGCGATCATGTAAATGCAGCATCTCCTCGTGTCTGGAAATATGAAATTTTCTGGAACTGGCACCTTAAATGGAGCATAAACCCTCAAAAGCCATCGGGAATTCTTATCCGATACGTGCGAAAGAATGCATGTTTTACTATCACGCGGCGAGTGCAGAGAACAATTTTTGGTGGCATCAGAAACAGTGATCATCAGAAACATTCTCGGTTTTGGTTCTTCGGGGCTCGAAAACGTTTTGTGGCGTTTCCATTCACTTTCCCTTTTGGATCTATAAACCCACGGGCCCGGGATTTGGATTTGAACTGTGTCTTCTCCATGATGCTTCACACGAAACCGCCGTGCTCAGTGTCTTATTGGCGAGCGTTGAAACCCGAGCCTCTCTCTGCTCATTTCTGGAAGATAACCTCAACAAGTAACATGTTCCCTTCAGACAATAGTGCCACTAATGCCCTGAAGGGTGCTTTACGGACTCCGTCGTGATTACCACGTGTGCCTTCGCCGCGTGGATGCCAGTGCTATGGGAAATTTAATGTCGAGGGCGACTTAGAAGCAAGGTTGAAGCGGGTGTTAATCTATTTCATTGGGCCAGGGTTGTTTTCCGCAACTGTTGCAGCTCAGGGAGCTTGCGCGGTTTCTTTCTATCCCCCACTATTGCCTGAACGGCCGGCCTCGCCGGTGTTGCCGCCTCTGATGCTAACTGTAAGTGCGTACCTACATGTACATACTTGCTCTTATCCCGAAAACATCGACGCAAAAAAGGGTGCCGAGGCCCTGGGGGATCCCTTTTTGAAGTATTTGCAACCTAGCGTTCCTGGCGGAGAGTGCAGTGTCTTTCCAATTAGCGTACAAAACCCAGACCTCACTGCGTGACAAAACAGATACAGCCTCCGAGTCCCGTACTATTTCAGGACACTTGACTCCATGTGGGTGCGGAGTTACCAGTACCCCGGCTTGTTCCAACTCTTTCTTCCCTTTGACCTAGGGTTCAAGCGATTCCTCGGTTGACGATCTGACGCCCCAAAGGTGGGTTACGGTATCTTGGTAACTGGTAACTCTCGGCATGACAAGAACGAATGCCAATAGAGTTTGAGTAGGTGTTGTTTTGACTCGGGTTAAAATGCGTGATAGAATGACGATTTAGGAACTTTAGACTCGGTAATGTCTGCGAGAATTTTACTACTCTACCTACTATTAATTGCTCGAGGAACAACCAACAGAGGACGGTGCACTCTCTTGTAATCAGACATTGTCAGCGTAATATCACTAAACACAGCTGAACCAAGAAATGACATTTCGATGATTTGGAACATGGCATGAGGATCCCCCGGTTAATCTTTTGGCTCATGACAAGACTCCCTGTATCTTTGCTGGTGAGTTTTCTGCGCATGATTTTCGTGAAATGAATTCTATGTATCCACCACTAGCGTAATTACAGGCTTAGAGGTTTGAAAGGGTACATGTAGGCATGTGTATTTGAATCCGAAACATTTGGGCCGCTTGGAGATCCAGTTTTTTATGGGAGCACATTTAGGTACATGTATGTACCTCCGGAGAGCAGCCTTGACCATATCGACATCCCAATATGCGTAGGACCATAGATCGGCCCATAACTTAATTGAAGGAGGAAACGCAATGGATGCTCGACGCAAGTGAATGCTTGGTTTGGTTTATCGACATCATGGATTAGCGGGATGCCCGCATTGCACATATAACCTGGGTCAGGCTTACCATTGTTACACCCTTAATCCAAGTCAGCCCTTCTCCAAAGATGTAACGATAACGGTCGGGGGAATGAACTGATGGTTCATGTAGTGCCGTGGGGTTTTCGGTTTCGTCGTTGTTTAGCTGACTAGATTGATATTACGATGAATTAGCAAATACATAGTTTACCTTTACTATAGGGTGCTCTTGACATGATCGAATAGGTCCCCTCCACCATGTCCCCACCCCGGATTCTCAGTGACTAGCAAGAGATGAAGCTCATGCACGACGTCTGTGCGAGGCGCGTCTGTTACATCCCAGAACCAATCAATATATCCAGGCCAATGGAGACATATTAGAGGTAATCAAGGTCGGTTGGGTTGAGTTGGGTTGAGACTTTTTACGGTAAGGTGCGGTTTAAAAAAACCCAACTGGATCTAAAAAGTTCAACCTGTTCTTCAGCCACATGAGAGCCTTCTCTCAGAGTTCAACCGCGCCAAAAACTCTCAACCGGATTTTTTGTGGTTGAGATGGGACAGTTGGGTTGAGTTCGACAAAGAGGGTAAAGTATTTACTCAAGTAAGGATAGTGTTTTACGGGAAGCAGGGAATATGGGGCTAGGAAATTCCTCTAACAGCCCCTAAGAAAAATCTCTAACTCTCTAACCTGTTCGATAGAACTCAACCGGTTGAACTTTTTGTTGGCAGAGGAAGAGTCCTCTCACCACGAAGATATAACAGCTCGTCTGGTGTGTGTTTTTTGCCTGTGTGGTGCTGGGTGTTCTTTTTCGATGTGAATACAGTGTTTTGAACTAACGTTTTCTCTCTTGAGGTACTCAAAGTGTCAACCCAGGTGAGTTTTCTGATTGGCCAAGAGCCCTGCGAAAATGGAGCTAAAAGTCTCAACCCAACTCAACCCAACCGACCTTGATTACCTCTATTACTTTTTGTATAAGGGGGCTTGAAGTTAAAAGCTACGACAGAAGTAGCAGTCCATCCGATACACAATAAGTAATCGTTTCCTCCTCCTCTAGATAAGAAAAAAAAATATTTCCCTCGAAAAATAGTACAAGTCGATCAAACATACTAACAGGGTCGGAATATCCCATGGCACGTCAAACTGAATTGCACGGGGTCAACGGTAGGGCCCAACTATACGCCAACAATAAACAGGACCCAGCATCATATCGCTGGCGTTTTAAACGTCAAACGAATTGTCTACTACGCTGGGCAATTGCCTTAACCAGGGAGAATTGAGCACGTACATTGCCGAAGGGTACTTGCATGTGACGCCAGGTTGTAATATAGGCATGTGAAAGGCATAAAATTTCATTACTGCATACCTATCAAAACATGGCGAGAATACAAACACCTATACAAATTGCAAATAAGTTTGATTTAATTTGATAAATCTTCAGTGAGGTGTCTGAGATTCAAGGCGATGTTTATCGAGATTGGAATATCTTTTCTCAAGGGTGGGGGGGGGGGGGGGGCAGGCAAATGGGCGCAAATGTCATTGGGACATACAGAGGATATATAAATCCCTTGAGGCCGCACACAAGAGTCTCCGGATGGGTATTGAGCGCTCTGCAGCCGTTAATTTTTCTCACGTACTTACGTACACGTCCTGCTGTGGATGACCGACTTCCTGGAGGCCACAACACTATCAAAACGTACTCGTCAATTGGTAGGATGGCAGCGGGCACGTGTACACCCCTGAAGGTCCGCTGAAAGGTAGCTAAATTCGTGCCGACGATGCCTTGTAGGTTACAGCATCACCCATAAAAGGTTCGCCTGCATCGTTACGATTTATTGACTACTCAGACCCAGAGTCACCATAAATACCGGAATGGAATGGCGGGCTTAGTCAAAGCTCAGTTTTACTGCAAAAAAAGCACTTTCCGGGCAAAATGAACCGTAATCATAGTTTATCACTCGGTAATGTGGAATTTGCCAGTTGTGATGCATCCAAAACGCATTATCGAATATACATATATACATGATTAAACTCAAGGCTATTAGACTTAGTGCAGATAGCGGGTAGTGTAAGTTTGGTCTGTGGGTCAACTTGTTCTTGAGGTCTACGATCCCGCAATCCGTTAAACAGCACAATGTATTTTATTATTTATACACATTTAAATAGCTGTCTCAGTACGGAAACCCCAGACTTTTTGCGCCCGCCAGTCTAACACAAGTGTGCGGGTGACTGCAGCATGGTTTCGTCTTGTGCTTACTACTGCGCAGAGTCATAGAATAGTAAACTAGTGAACTACGAATCATATCGAGGGAATGCAATACACTTGTTAATTTACGATTGTATACCTTGGATATTGCGTTTCGTAAAGATTATCGAGGTAGTTAGACAAAGATACCTCCTCCTCCAAGACAGCTGAGACCATCGACTGAAGGTATCTTATGATCCGGAGATGTGAATTCCCGAATATCCAAGTCAGCAATCCCTCTGGGGTGCTAGTACATAAAAGCAGCACCACGTACGCCTCTAGCAAGAATTTCGAGTTTTGGGCAACCTAACTTGCACTTTCTATGCCACAAAAAATCCAATTACTCTCCTGCCGATAACAAATTATCAATGTAGCCAAGCTACAGAAGAGGAAAGCCCCGCTATTTTTGATATGCTAAGGCCTCTGATAACACGAGGTTGGCGAAATTCGGTTGGGATAAAGAAAACATCGTGCCAGAAACGGCATTAGATAATTACACTTTTACTCATGCAAGCAACAACACCATGGTCTTGTGATGACTTGATCCCGTATACCGTCTACTGATCAGCTTCCTGTTCTCAGGCCCTTTTTGAAGTATCCATCCTCCAGGTACCCCGGGTACACTGGTAAGCAGCAGATAAACGATGAATCAGAGATCACAGAGAGAGAGAGAGAGAGCCCAAGCGAGAGGCCGAGAGAAAGGAAGAGAGTAACGTGTGTGTCGTATTCCACAGGACAATCTCTTCCATATAGAGAGAATTCTCTGAACAAACAAAGAAACCAATAGAATTCTTTGTTCCGCAAAAACATGCCGTTTCGATCATTTCCGCCGCGACCGCCGACGTCATTCCGCTCCGCTGGCGGATGGGACTTTAGAACGATGTCTTATATCTTTAAAAATCAGATGATACAGGGTTGGTCAAGCTTAGTTTTGGCACTTTCTATTGGGTATGGAGGGGCAATGATTTACTTTTGCCTTCGTTTCATGCTTACAATGAAACTTGGGGAGGGAGGGCACGTAAATGAATATGGTTTTTACTGACTGTCACCAGATCTTGCGTACAAGCCTCATTGCTAGATAATTTCGCACTCTACTTATTCAAGATAGTGGATGATAGTCGGGGAAATGCGTATATACACAACACAGCTCTCCGCCACATAAATTCTCCTACTAGCTACATATGCCAGCATTAGCTAAAGTCATCTTTTCTTCGATCACTTTGATGCGGAAGCTCCTTATATTCACCCGGGTCTGATGGATTGAAAGTTAAACTTAGGGCGCATATTGAATTGGACCGGCTAACCAGACTTTGCAAGGGACAATCTGGTTTGGCCGGGGTGACCGGGCTGGTCGGACTGGCTTGTTAGATTTCTCTTATATGCAGTCCGACCTGGTCGGCCGGTGAGCTAACCCGGCCTAAAGAGGGGAAGTCAGGTCTTTGAGGAATAAAGAGGGGACAAATTCGCTGCGGGGCGCTATCCGGAAACTGCCCGGGGAAGCGTCAATTGACATATGATTTCTCCGTCCTACAAGCTCGAGCATCGGTATAGATAGAAAGGTAGAAGAACCAGACTTGCTTACTCAATTAATCTGGCAACCAAACAATTCCCACTTAAGCCGTGATAAGGAAAAGGCCCGACCCGGCATATCTGGCAGCCTGGCCTACTTGAGCCGGTCCAACCCAACTAGATTCTGGCTACTGCAAAGCTCGGAAGTTACTGCAATGGCCATCGGAAGGGAATTAGACTGGTGACCATATTTAGAAAGGGCACGCATAGTAATGTGCGGATCCCTAAATAACAGGGACAAGCGTATTAAGGACTTCCTCTCTCCGTCACCGGGTGTCGTGTGTGATTTCCGACTTCTAATTACATGCCTGAGCGCGAATCACTAAATAAAATTAGCCACTTATCCAGAAGGCGATATCTGATCAGATATCCTCAACTCCAAACTGGAACATCACGTAGTTGAGAGGCTTACAGCAAAGGCTTATGGGGCACACTCGAGAGTCAGGACCGGAAAGTGGTACTCTTATTTTCTAAATAATATAATCCTTCTTGTTGTGGTCAGGAAGTATTATCATTGGTTGATTTTTCTTTACCATATGTGTAATGGACAAAGCCACCCCCGAGTTCGGAATGGATGCGACATATGTAGCATCCACCTTCATAGGTTGGTAGTTTGATATGGAATAGGTTTCATGTAGATATCATAGATAATTGACTTCGTAGTCTATCAACATTATACAAGACACCAGACGTAAGAATAATACACCGTTAATTTCGCTCTGAGTACAACCTCTTGTATATAACGAGAGTACCGGCCTTATAAAAAGAGTACTGATCCTAATTTCCCAAGAAAAGGACCAAAGCCATGGCACACTTATAAATATAATGATATTACGCTCATAAGAGGTATCAGTTTCTCACTCTAGCAACATTTCATGAGTTGAATTATACTTAAGTCCACCCTACACGTTTAGTATGGTCATCAAGCTGAGCTGTATATCTCTGCTTGAGTTTTGATCTCAAATCCCACGAGCTTAGCTTTAACTTTAACTTCAACTTGTAGTTGGACACGGGCCAAGCTTGCTCGAGCTCTAGGTGAGGCCCGTGCCTACTAAGCCTTTTCTGCTAATTAAGTGTACGGTCCCTTGAAACAAATTAGAGCTTCTGGTAAGACCCGGCTTGAGAGATATCTTGAGATATTTTACTGACAATGTTTTGAGAAGGTCTCGGTTCACGTATAAATATTGGAGTATGAGGGTGGAATGTCGCCTAAATGGAAGGGGAGCGATTGAGATAGTTTCAGAGTCTGATGAAAACAACACGTAATCATATTAGATCACTCGAGATTGTCTTTAAGTCTAATTAGGATATCGTCCACGAGCGCCACAAACCCCCAGAGGCCACGGGAATGAGATAGCTCGGGCAATAGTCAAGCATTGATGGGTTAAATTAATACAAGATTAAGACCTGTTCACCGAAGTTTCGATCCCGATCTAAATGCTTATCGATCGCTTTCCGTGGCAATATCGATCCTCGTCGATTATCTGATCAGGCCGGCGGATATAAATTAACCCGAATTAGCCCTAACCCTGACTGTAACACTGATGATTACGAAGGATACTGCGTAGAGTACGCAAGAGAGCAATATAAGGTTCTGTACTAGTAAACGACAGGTATTGATTTAGTGAATGTGGTGAGCTTTGTCAGCCTTCTGTTCATTCATCTTCACTTCATCTATCATCACTGGCAAGGCCGCTAATATCTTGTCCCTCATTTCACCGCCCAGTTTGGCACCGAGAGTTATCAGTGCAGTGTTTCATGAAGCTGATCAGGACTCAGACGGACTGGTCGAATGTGTAGAGACATACATGTATGTGCGTGTATTTGCCCGATGTACCGTGCGAAATAATAGGAAGGGCTATATAATCTAGGTCCATATGTATAGAGCACCTAAGCGAATTTTCCAATACGGCTTCGATCTAGGAGTAATTTGGGATACATACATAAAAGTAAGCTTTACCAAACCAATCGCATTATCGATCTTTCACGTGCTAATTAACTATTACCAACTTTGGGAAATTTCGGATTCTATTGTGCAAAAGGGCCTCAAAACGAACGAATCACCGATAAGCAGGGATAAACGTGGCACTAGCCTGTATCTACCTCTCTACTGGCTTCATCTCGCATCACTCGCCCGCCCGAGGCCAACTAACTAACTGCGCTCGACTGACTGCCCGGCCTGCCCTGTTTCAGCGTCAGCAAGTCATAGATGTCAGCAGCAGCAGCAGCGCGCGCAAGAAAAGAACCCTTTCTTGGCGAGTGTTTGGACTACATCATAATAATAACCTGAGTCAGTGAGATAAGTAGATAACCAGGGAAAAGAAAAAAAGGAGGTATTTATATCATCCACCCCCCCTGATTGGAAAAAAAGACAGTCCCATGGGCCAATCTATTAATTTGCTTTTCTTTGTCAGCTTTGCAACAGACATATAAGATGCGACCCCCCCCTTGGTTCGCGCTTTCCTTTTCCCTCCGACACACAACAGTATGAACTTACCGATACAACCGAATTTTTTGTGTGCGAGGTGTGAATAAGAGGCGAGTGAGAGTGAGAGAGTGTGAGAGAGGCGGCGCAGCTAAAGGGCTGAAAAATACAAAAAAGAGATAGTTACCTTTCTCTCTTTTTTACTGGTAAGTTTAGTTTGAGCCCTCCCCCCCTCTTTTTCTATTCTAAGCCCGGACTGGTTTCTGATTTTAGAGCGCACACAGAAGTTTGACCGAGATAAACGTCAGTCAACTGTCAACACAACTTCAACCCACCTAAAAAGAAAAAAACCCCTCGCAAAAACAAACAAAAAATAAAAAACGCATCCAGCTCACCTGGAAACCAAATCTCAAAACTTCGACAAAAAAAAAAAAAAGGGATAATCAAAAATGGCCGTATCGTCGCTCCCGCCCCCACGGCGCACACCGCCAAAGACGGAGCCTTCAAAGCTCAAGGTCCGCGCCATGTGCAACTCCATCGACCAGTACTTTGAGTACATCCACAACCAGAGCCCCGTGAAGCTTCGCCGATTCAGGTCAATCGAACCGCAGTCGAAGGGGCGCCTGGGAGGGTGGAAGACGTACGAAAGGCTGCAGTCGGCATCGGGAGCCATCGCGTTCGAGGAAGAGGCCTTCTGGGGGAACGAGATCAGGATGAAGTTTGAAGAGGAGTTTGAGGAGCTGAGCGGGGGAAGTGAGGAGGACAGCGACGAAGAGGAGGAGGATGAGGAAGAGGAGCAGCAACCGCAGCAGCAGCAGCAGCAGCAGCAACAGAAGGGGGAGGTCAAGGGGGAAAGTAAAAAGGCGTAAACGGGTGGGGAAGGAGTTTGGATTCACAACGTTCGTTTTCGCTCCAGGAGCAATAAAAGCAACAATTTCTTTCATTTGTTTTTTGTTCTGTTTTTAGAGGTGTTGGTTTTAGATAGATAGATCGGATCGCGATACCACCCCCGCACATGCACCACCATAGATTAGACGGGCAGGCGGGGGTTGGCTAGATTTTTTTTCCCTTTTATTCTTTTCGTTATCAACTTTACTTTACAGCGACCGAACTATCTAATATTAATACTACGCTTCGTTTTGTTTCATTTTGATCGACCAAGACCGAGTGATTTCTCAAGAAGCAGGTGCTGGCTGGTGACTGATAGTCTATGTATGAATGACGTGATGCTGCATGGGTGGTGCTGCTTTTGGTCTCATGATATCATTTACACACTTGATCTTCAATGTCAACGAGAGGTCCAGAGGTTCAGCCTGAGATTCGAAACCACAGACCATCACTACGGCACTTCAATCCCCGCCTCTACTCTATCCCCCCACATCTGCATTCAAACCCAAACCCACATCTACCCCCACTGGACCCCCACATCCCGAAACCATATATGCAATATCTACCCGCACCTCATAGGGGTATACACTTCACGATACCGGTAAAAAAAAAAAAAAAAAGAAAGAGCGTATTTAGATATCAATTTTTTATACAAAAAAAGCGCGCACACCCATCTCCAGCTCAAAAAAAAAAAGTAAAAAAGAAAGTTGTTGCTGTCCAAACCGCCCGCCAGCTAGCTAGAAGCTCCTCCTCCTCTTTACTCGGCGGCCGAGGACTCGGCGTAGAGAGCACGGCCTTCCTTGCTGTTGAGGAAGTGGTTCCTCTTCTCGGCCCAGTCCATGAGGAGGTAGGCGACAACGAAGGGCGGGGCAACGTATAGGACCTGTTTTTGTTTTATTGAGTTTGTGTCAATTACCCGGATGGATGGATGGATGCGGGGTATGGTATTGGATGGCTTGAGGGGGTGAGAGAGGGATTGGGGGGGGGGGGAGGGGGTAACCTGTGAGCGGAAGCGGCGCCAGGTGTTGAAGACGGCGGCGTTGGCGGCTCCCTTGAGGGGCCGCTGACGGTTGGCAGAGAGGGTGTAGGAAGTTATGCCCTTCTGGGGAGGGGAGCCTGTGGGAGGGAGGGAGGGGGTGTTAGTTATCGTGGAGGTGGAGGTGAAGGTGGAGGGTGAGGGTGCTGGTCTACGACGTACCGAATGATCCCCACCATCCCATGTACCTATCGTGTATCAAGATCCGTCAGCATATATATCAAACCTCAGTCTCAATTTCATCCACCCACCCCATCCGGAGGGAGGGAGGCCGGGGCGGGTGTGCGTGCGTGCGTGCAATCGTACTTACTTGCCAGGCATTTTTTCACCACCGGCACCCATTGCTGCAGATGTCGGAATTCGAAAGAAAAGATTGATTTGAAATAAAAACGCGGTTTAGAGCGAAAGTTTTGCTGCGAGGAGCGAGAGTGGTTGTTTGCGTTTGAGGCGTCGTTGGGGGGAAGGTGGAAGGGGTGCGTGTGGGTGTGCGGGTTGATATTTATCAATCGGCAGTGAACGTGGGGCGATGGGAGAAAGACCTTTCCCGCGACCGTGATTCGCCGGTGCCCGTTACCGTTACCGTTAAGCAACCAGCAGGCGGGTGGGTGGGCACTGGGGATGACTAAGGGTGCTGGGTTTGGATCATCTCTCCCCCACCACCACCCATCGTGAAACTAATCAATCCCCCCCCCAATCCCCACCAACCAACCCCCAACCTATCACACTCTTCCGTGATCAACTCTGAAGTCTACAATGTCGGGAATCCTGAACCTCGTCTCTCGGTTGGCCATCCCCGCGGCGGTCGGTGTGTCGCTCTTCCAGCTGTCCATCTATGATGTGAAGGGTGGCAGTAGGGCCGTCATCTTTGATAGGATTAGCGGTGTCAAGGAAACCGTTTGTTTCTCCTCGTCCCTGCCCAAACATTATTCCCCACCGTCTGTGTGTTGGATGATACTGCTGTATACTGATACGATGCATATATAAAAAAAGGTTGTCAACGAGGGAACACACTTCCTCATCCCATGGCTCCAGAAGGCAGTTATCTACGATGTCCGCACAAAGCCCAGAAACATCTCCACCACCACTGGTTCAAAGGATCTCCAGATGGTCAGTTTGACACTCAGAGTCCTGCACAGGCCTGAAGTCAAGGCTCTCCCCAAGATCTACCAGGTATGATCCTCCTCCTCTCACAGTTGGTAGCAGGAGAGCTCCAGTCTGATATCCCGCCTTTCCCAAAGTCTCTTGGTCAAGACTACGACGAGCGTGTCCTCCCCTCCATCGGAAACGAAGTCCTCAAGTCCATCGTCGCCCAATTCGACGCCGCCGAGCTCATCACCCAGCGTGAGCAGGTTAGTATTCCCTCCTCCTCCTCCACAAACCTAACCACAAACCCTAACCCACACATCTTTCCCACAGGTCTCCAACCGCATCCGCGCCGACCTCCTCAAGCGCGCGCAAGAGTTCAACATTGCGCTCGAGGACGTGTCCATCACCCACATGACCTTTGGCCGTGAATTCACCAAGGCCGTTGAGCAGAAGCAGATTGCGCAGCAGGACGCCGAGCGCGCGCGCTTCATTGTCGAGAAGGCCGAGCAGGAGCGCCAGGCCTCCGTCATCCGCGCCGAGGGTGAGGCAGAGTCTGCAGAGACCATCTCGAGGGCCGTGGATAAGGCTGGTGACGGTTTGATCCAGATCCGTCGCATTGAGGCGGCGAAGGAGATTGCGCAGACGCTGGCGAGTAACCCGAATGTGTCGTATCTGCCTGGCGGTGGGAAGGAGGGCGGTAGTGGCGCGAATATCTTGTTGGGGTTGAGGAATTAGGGTAGGGTAATGATAGGAAAAGCAGGCAGTTGTCAGCCTACTACTACTATTACTTCTACCAAGTAAAGTATTGTTACTGCATAGCTACATGTTGTAGTTAAGCCCTGAGTGACATTGCATTTGTAAATTTTCAATCAAGGGAAGGGAAACAAAAATTGGTGGGGGTTTGTGGTGGGGCGGGACTTTTTTCCTTTCTATCCTTTTGCTTCTTTCCAGTAAATAGCTTCTTCTTTGTTTTTTGTTTTTTTTACTACTCTACTATGAAGATCGCAAATCGCCACTTCTTCAATTGATCAAGATTACTTTATTTTCCACAATTGCCATCTTTCTGCTCCAAGCGCCCAGCTGTGATTCGCTGTAGTCAGCCAACCAGCCTCGGCCCGGCATGGCAGTTAACAGCAGCAGCAACCCAGCCAAAAGCTTGCTTGACACGTCCCCCGTCGCGCCAGCTCCCAACAACCTTTTCTCCCTTCCCCTCCACCACCTCACTTCACCTCACCTCACACCCAAATTCACCCATACCCCCCCCCCCCCTCCAAACCAAACCAAACTACACAGTACAAACCCCCCCCATACACACAAAAACCACACACCATGTCCTCCTCCTCCGGCTCACCCGTAACCCGGCGCCTGCTCAAAGAGCTCTCCGCCTACCGCGCCGACCCCAATCCGTGCCTCGAGTCGCTCGAGCCCGTCTCCGAGGAGGACCTCCTGCACTGGCACGCGGTCCTCAAGGGCGTCGAGCACACGCCCTATGAAGGCGGGAAATGGACGATCGATGTAAAGATCCCGCCAAACTACCCGCATGCGCCCCCCGTCATGACGTTTCTGACGGGGATTTGCCATCCGAATGTGCATTTGAAGGTATGTTCTTTTTTCTTTTTTCTTTTTTCTTTTTTTCTTTCCATCTCTTTGTGTTGGCCGGAGCTGACAGTGGGTGATGGTGGTGGTGGTGGGGGGGAAAACAGACGGGCGAGATATGCCTCGACCTGCTAAAGACAAACTGGACGCCCGCCTACACCATCAGCGCGACGCTCACGGCGATCCACCAGCTGCTGCAGAGCCCCGAGCCGGATTCGCCGCTGAATGTGGATGCGGCGTCGGTGCTGCGCACGGGGGACGAGGTGGGCTATCAGAGCCTGGTGCGGCTGTGGGCCGTCTTGCATGCGGGGAAGCCGGGGAGCTATAATAAGGCGGGGTAAGCTAGTTAGTGAGACAGAGAGGGGGGGAGCGGTGTAGGTGTAGGATAGGGGCGTTTTGAATGTTTATTAAAGAAGTAATGAAATTTTGGCTTTGAGGAATTTGGTGGTTTTTTGTTGCATGGGAGCTGGTTTGAGGGTTGGTGTCTGTCTATGCTTGGTATGGGGGAGAGGGGGGGGTTGTGCGTAGAGGCTGTAGATGCCCCTATAAACAGTGTGTTTTGCTTGCTGGTGGTAGATAGCGACTGGGATATGGCTATCATTTACTTACGGAAATGGTAGTGAGAATAGTACTGAATGCTAGATCGGGACGACGTATTGCCGGTTAGTAGGGTAAATGAGACGGATACAGATACATGCTATTATTGTGACAGAGGCCCGGTGAATGCACGTACTATACATAGCAGCCCCCCCCCAATCACCCAATAGAATTATTCGAGATGCATGGGCAATAGTAGCATTAGGAGAAATACCAAGTCTCAATAGTTTTCACTACCACACAGACATGCAACTCCATACAGACTAAACCAAATCCTAAAATGTTAGAGTTCAACCCGGAGAACAAAAAAAAAGTGTTGGGCCCCTTCCCATAACCCCAACATCCCAATTCGTCCCCCCGGGCCCCATGATGTAAACTGCATTATTTCTGCCTATATGATCAGTGTCAGCTAATGTTTTTACCCTGTGTCTAAATGATATATATGTCTATTAAAAGCCGTCGGACAGTATTTACACATGTGCTCCGTTCCCTACAGTCGGTCATGATCTACGCCTCTGACACGATCTCCATCACAACACATCACTCGCCGCCAACCCCCACGCGCGCTGACCAGCTCAACTCGCTCCTATCCACGCTCCCAATCACTCTCCTATCCTCCGTTAAGACCTTACACCTGATTCTACGAAACTAAACCCGATTCCCTCAACCAGGCACAAATTCTTGGCAGCGAAGGCAGCCCAGGGGAGAAAAAAAAAAAAAAAAAAAAGGTTTATCGATATTCTCACTCTAGAGTAAGTGAGAATGGCAAAAGTGTAGCTTCATTGAAAGCCCCACGCGGGGGTCGAACCCGCAACCTTGAGATTAAGAGTCTCACGCTCTACCGATTGAGCTAGCGAGGCATGGATGCGTGGGTAGGGTAATGACTTTTATGCATTTTTTTTTTACGCCGCTTAGCGTGCGTGGAGGGTGGGTCCCGGGGGTGGTGCGGTGGTGTAAAGTAGTTCTGTCGTGGTCTTTAGGGTAGTTGGGAGGTGGGATGTGTACTAATGTAGCTTGTGGTGTTGATGAGTCCATATGGATTGCGTACGTCTGCTAGATATCCTTCGCCTGTTTTTGGGACCAACTACATGTAATCTCACATTTTCTAATACATACCCTTAGCTACTTAGCCAGAACTGTAGAACACGACGGGGGAGGTATAAGTTCTTAAATGGGTTACAAAAGTTTCAATGATCGGGATAGATTATAGATGTGGCCGCCTACTTTTAGTCTAGCTGAGAGAGAGAGAGAGAGAGAGAGAGAGATACTAATGATTGCCAATTGAATTGACTTAAGCTTGCTTGCCATATACGTGCATTGGCAGTACGGGTTTACAGCACCACTACTAGGCCAGGGTATAGACAGGCAAAAAAGCCCACTCCCGCGTTCTTACTCGAATAACCACCCAGAGCTAGAAACACCACCTCACCACCTCACCACCTAGCCACCTCACCGCCGCAGGGGGCTAGAGAGGCCTTGAGGAGACGGTTAACAAGTAATTCACAACCAAGCTCCACAAGTATACAGGCCAGAATCCAGCAGAAACACAAAGACGTAGAGCACTACGAGTACTTTAAAGCCCGATCTAGCTCGATCAGTGCACTGGCTAAACGCTACAGTCTTACGGTAGGTCTGTCCGTCTTTATACTTACCGGCCCCACCCCTAAGCCGATCCCCTAACCCGCTACTACGATCCCCTCCACGACATCCCACAGAGCAATGCCAAGACCATACAATTCCACATATCGATCATTTCCACTCCCCCCCCCACTACCAGCCCACCAACGCCCACCACCGCCTGCATATCATCACAGCACGCAAGAGACAAGAAACAAAAGAGACGCAGTAAGTTCAAACATTAACCCCCCAATCACATTACCGCCTGTAGCTATCTAACCTATCCTATCCTATTCTACTATACTATCCACAATTTTTTCACCCCCCCGCCTCCCTCACCGGCCCCTCACCGGCTCTTCTCCTTCCCCATCCTCCCCATCCTCCTCCCCCGTCTCCCCCCGCCTTCATTCACCTCCCCAACACTCCCTGTCACCCCACTACAAAAGATAAAAGAATATACACAGCCAACCAAGCCAATTGCAAAAACCAACCTCTAATTACCAACCGCCATAACACTAAGTACTCCATTCCCATCCTACCCAATCCTCCCATATCTTACCGCCCCCCTAATTCCCATTCCCATTTTTTATAACTGACTATTAAGAACCAGGACAGAACACCGACCGACCGACCGACCGGACCCCCGACCTGACATGACCAGACCCGACCTATGATGATGATGATGATGATGATGACAATGACGACGATGCTACTATCAATGAGAGATAGAGAGAGAGCAAGAAAGAACAAAAGAGAAGCGTTGCGTCGTTACGGTCGTGTGCAGACATAAGAATCCCGTACCCAGGAAGGCCAGGAAGAAAGCGAAAAGAAGAGAAGAAAAAAGAAGAAAAAGAAAGGAGGGTGAAAAAGGTGATTATAATAAATCCCCACCCAGTCCTTCCAATTCATCCACGGAAGGATAAAGCAAAGTTAAAAAGAGAAAAAAAGAAGAAGGAAGAGATAAAAATAAATACACCCTTCTCAATCGATCCCGCAGATGAGATGCTACCTACCTACCTATCATACCTACCATTAGCACAACATCCTCCCAGCGCACAAAAAACAAATGCAACTATAATACACCCCCCAAACGCAAACCTATACCTCGCCCTCCGTCACCGCACACAGTCCTCTCCACAACTCCCTCGCCTCCCTCACCCACGCAAACCTAACGCCCAGCTCCTGCACCTCATAAAACACCTCCTCCGGCGCCACAACTTCGCCCCTAATCAGCGCCGTCACAAACAGCACAATGAGCTGCACGATCCTCGTCTGGACCCTCTTCCCACCGCTCTCCTCCTCTGCGGCACGGATCGCATTATTAAGGTACCCATGCAGCAGATGTCTCTTCTCCTGCGCGCCCAAGAGCCCGCCCTCCATGAGCACACGGTTCACCAGGTCCAGCATTCCGAGCGCGACTGGCAGCCCCGCAAGCGTCCCGAGCACCTCCGCACGCCGCGCCAGCGACGTAGCCTCCAGCAGGAGCACGACGATGCCGCGGGCCAGGACGGGGTTGCAGGAGACGTATGCGGCGAGCGTAGACACCGAGAGGAAGTCGAGCGGGTAGGCTGAGAGGAGGCTACGGTTGGTCGAGAGGTGCGTTAGCAGATGCTGGGTGAGCGGTGTGGGGAGCGGGTCCGTCGTGGCCTTGAGGAGGAGCGCCGTCAGCTGGTCGGCCGGTGTGGGGGTCGCTGGGGGCGAGGCCGCAGATGAGTACCCGGACTCGTCGGTCGAGTTCTCGAGCAGGCTGCTATAGGAGGGCTCTGGCTCCTCTGGCTCGGGCTGTGGCTCTGCCGCCGCCGCCGCAGGCTCCTCATAGTCGTCATAGATGCCCTGAGCATGCAGCGCGGGCATGAATGCCGCGAGGTCGACTGGGAAGTCGAGGCCACGGGACGCACAATCATGGGGCGTGAACTCTGCCAACTATCACACCACACATCAATCAGTAAACATTGCCCACCGAACACACCCTCACCACCTCAGAAACCAAACGAACCTTCGGCCCCTCCTCACACAGAATACCCCTCACAAACGCCACCCTAATCTTCAGCACCTTCTCCCTGACGCCCCACACGGTGGTGCGCTCCCTGCGCTCCCACTCGCGCCCCACCGTGACCCAATGGAACAAGCTCGGGTTCTCGAGCACGCTGCACCCCTGCCCACGGTACAGCTCCCACAGCATAAACTCGGCGTTCAGCATGAACCCCAGCAGCTCCTGCGCGTGCTTCACGTCGCCATTGCCATCGCCGTCGGCCCCGTCTCGGCCGCCAAGCTGCTGCAGGAGGGCGGTGGGGTGCGGCGACTCGGAGAGGTATAGCAGCGTGGTGTGCAGCTCGCACACGCGGCTGAAGGGCTCGGCGTGCACGGACTCTTGCGTGAGAAAGGATTGGGCCGTGGAGGCGAAGGTCGTCGAGAAGGCGGAGAGAAGGTGGATGAGGTCGGGCGAGAGCGTGTCGTGTGAGATACGCATGATTGCTGGCCTGGCTAGCTGAGTGGATGGGTGGGTGTTTTCTGTTGTTGTTGTGGTGGTGGTTAGGTGTTGGGGGGGGAGGGGGAGGTTGGCCTTATATCTTGACCGAGCGGGGTGGTGGTGGTTGTAGTGAGTGGTGGACGGTGGGTGGTTGTGGGTCGACGACTGCAACGTTAACTACCACACAGATATGTCCAATTTCTACTTCTTCTTGTTCTTCTTCAACGGCTGCTGCTGCTCCTGCTGCTACTACTGCTACTACTCAGATAGTGCTGCTTCTGCTGCTGCTGCTTCTTCTTCTCCAAGCTCAGACAGACAGGGGGGGAGAGGGGGCGTTGATGTCTGTCTCAGTTGCTGGCCTATCTCTTCTACCTCTACTAGTATTTATCTAGCCGAGATCGAGATGCAACAATCAATTGCAATTGGGGGGGGGATGAAGAGAGCGAGCGAGAGTGAGAGTGGGTGGAGAAGAGAGGAGATGGGGGGAATTAAAGGAGTGAGGAGACAAGAGGACAGAGAGGTCAGAGGACAGAGAGATATCAAGTCAAGAGGACAGAGATGTTGAGACAGAGGTTCTTGTTCTTGTTCTTGTTCTTCCTCTTCTTCTTTCCCTTCCTCTTCCTCTTCCTCTTCTCAACCTTCCCTTTTGTGTATAGCTCCAGGGGGGCTGGCCTCACTGATACGTAAAGTCCAAGTCAAGTCGGGTGCGGGCCGTAGGTAGCAACATGCAACCCTAACCCATGACGGGCCATGCCATGTGGATTGCACTCGTGCACTCCAACTCCTTTACAGGGTCTCTATTTTTTTTTTTTGACTTGCAGCAGGTACCATTCTACAGCCCGTGCTTTTTGCTTGGAGAAATCGATAGACAGAGCACGTCGACTGTGATCTGAGCCCAGAATCCCTGACATGTTCTGTTCCGCTGGTGCAGTACGTTCAGGATCGAAGTGCAGTTTAGCCATTGGCTAGCTAGCTGGGAGAGAGAATCTTTAAGGGCTCTATCTAGCTTCTTCTTCTTCTTCTGCTTCTTCTTGGTCTTCTTCGCCCACACGGACGCTTAATTAATAGGGCTGCATTAATATCGCGTGCGTGCACGGCTGAGAGTAATTAAACAAAGGGGTTTTTTTTTACGTATTATTTTCCAGCAAGCAATTAAGCAGACATTCACAAATCACATAATAACGATCACAGAGCAGAGCAGCAGCTCGTATATATGGCGTGCGATAAGATAGAAAGATAACTTAAAGTAAAAAAGCGCATCGTTTCCGTTCATTACAATCATACAAAAAAAAAAGAATAATACAAAGAAAAAGCCCAATACCAGTATACCAGTTAATTACCAGTAAAAACATAAAACATGAAAACGAAAAAAAAACCCAGCCTAGCCCCGAATAGATTCAACGCTCCGAAACGATAAAAGCCGTCCGTCCATAATAAGACCGAGAAAAGGGATATGAAGAAGAAGAAGTACCTAACCACGCAAAACGGAAGAAAAGAGAGAGAAAGAGAACGTGTGTTTGTGTTTCCCAGCACAGGCTAGCTAGACTGGCCAGTCATATGATGAGCAAGCCTAGCCTACTGCCGCTGCTGCTGGATTATCGTATTAAACCCCCCCCCCCCAAACTTTCCTCCTAAACTATGCCATGCTTAACATGTCCTTTATCGTTCGAACGGTGGGGTACGGACGATAGATGTTTCGCAGGTCTAGTATTTGAAGATGATGTATCTAGAACGGCAACTATTAGCAAACCTAGAAATAGACAAATAACAGTAGCAAAAATAAAAGAAAAAGAGGCTTACAGAGCGTGAATGATACCGGGCAGGTATCCCAAACATGTAAAGATAATGTTGATCAGAAGGTCACCAGTGCATCCGCGCTCAAGGAAGACACCTAGCGGGGGCAGGAGGATGGCGAGAAGGATCTTGCAGATATCACTGAGGGGCCGCGCATGCATGTTAGCAGAAAATTCCAAAGGAGAGAAAGAGAGAGAGAGAGAGAGGAGGGAGGAAAAAAACTCACGAAGCAGTGAAGGCCATTGTGAAGTTTTTAGTTTTTGAGTGTTTTGTTAAGTTATTGAGTGGATGTGTGGTGGTGGTGTGGTGTTCGATTGATAGGTGGAGGTGTAGGTTTTTAAAACTGCTTGTTGAATTGATTGAACGAGAAGATGGAGCAGCAGCCCTTTATGTATTTGGCTGACGAAAAAAATGGATAGCAAGGAACTAGCTAGCACTTGTCACTCACTGCACTGTAGCTGCTGGATAACGGTAACGTCATAGCACCTAGACTGGACCCATCCCCTGTCGCTACCGCCACACCCACTTTTATCGGCTATGTCGGGCAGATCTCGTGGCTCAGCGTGTGGCGGGTCCTTATGTAACGCGTCATGATTGGCAAGACGTCATTTCTTAATTCCAGGAACAGTTCAAAACTTTTTTTTGGGGGGGGAGCTGCTCCTCTCACGAAAGTGATTCTTTCCCTTGTAAAGAAGAGAAGTCGGCCGTTTCTTGCAAAAGTAGAGTACCAAGTCGTACGGATGTTGCGCACAGTGTGTGCCTCGTGATTAATATTCACTTTTTAATCCGATACATACGTAGATGTATTGGCAGCGCAAGCAAGCAAGCAAGCAAGCAAGCAAGCACACAGCACGTAAGGGAGGGAGGGGAAGGGAAGGCCGGGCCCGTCGTCGGCCTTTAACGCTCAAAGGAGAGAGAGAGACCCAAAAGTTAATCCCCATCACACTACATGCATACATAACCTCTACTCCGGATCCATCTCGGGTTCTGCAGAGGCCGGCGGGTCCTTTGGTTGGTTGTATTTTGTCTTGGAAACCCACTTCGGACGCGTGGAACCCGAGCTTGGTGAAGTTTTTCCCCCTCCCCTCCCCTTCCCTTGCTTTTCCTTGAGGAGGGAGGGTTTCTTTTCTTAGCAGTCTGTCTGGCTTGTCGGGCTGACTGACATGTTGAAGATGTCCGGCTGTCTGGCTGGGCATGTCTGGGTATTATATGTCTGGGCATGTAATGTGCGGCGGACGTTTACTGATCTCCTTCGTGGGATATGGCGCCACATGTCCATGAAGAGACATTGGCATCCGCGCGTTCTTCTTCTGGGCATGCATAAGAACCCATGGGCTGTCAACATGCTTCACAGTGCTCTACCGCAGTACTCCGGAGAAGGTAGATACTGTTGTAAACTCCATGTATAGTGCATACATAATTGATCGTAGTACCGCAGAAACTCGCCAACTTGATTATCTCCGTGCAGGGATTTCTTCATTGATGATTCGCTGAAAGGCAGAGATCAGCTTCAGATATTTCCTCTACAAGTTAGTTTTTGGTCAGATCCGCTAGCAAAGTTCGTGAGTTTTTGCGGTACTTCTACCTACATAACTCTAGAACTGTATGTATACGTGCCCTATGTAGGTAGAGTACTAGATACCTACCTACCTACATACCTACTCTACATACTCAGGAATCGTGAGACTTCCCTGAAATACCTACTACAACCAATCCTCAACATCTCCGGGATTGATAATACAGCGGGTGAGATCGTCATCTCCCTCCAGCACCGGGTGACTTCCCTCTCTGCCTTGCATAACAAGCTTTTTTTCCCTTCTCGTGATACCGAAAATCCCCCCCAAAGAGCGGGGATGGAGGTGTTTATTAGAGTATTATTAACACTGCCCCGAAAGAAGTCCACAAAACCTGTTGAGAGAAAAAATACGAATCCTGTTATTGAAGCTGCTGCGCTGCCAAGGCTGGTTTGGTTCAGAATGCTTGGACTGCCCGCCGACGCGCGTTGTGCCTGGACTGATAATTCGTCTGATGGAGAAGGAGGTGAATAAAACAGAAAACTTATGTATGTAGAGTAGGTAGGTAGGTAGGTAGGTGCTTTTTGTGAGGTGTGCTGACGCATTGGTGCTTTGCAAGATCAGACGTCAACTGATTTGTTAGAATCCTCTAACTATTGCTACCAGCTGCAGGCTGGCTGGGGGGGGGGACTTGTACCTACACACCTCATTGCCCTCTTCTCATGGATCTGGGGTCTACACAACAAAGCTCTGGAATGTAGAGTTTACGTATTCCATAACGAGTTCTGTTTCTCGGCACTTGTGCTTTGCAGTTGCTTCGATCCTTTATAATTATCCTAGTTGATCTCGAAACGGACGGGCTGTGATCTAGGGGCTAGTAGGGTCGAATTGATGATGGATGTCAGTTGAAATAATTGTAACTTGAACTAACTACATGTAAGCAGTTACAATGGAAAGTGCATAGTAGAAAAACGATCTCTAGAATACCAACGAGAATAGAACGGTGTCTTGATCAATTGCTTACCACGTACATAGCTTAAACCTCCTATGTAAGTAGCCACTGCATGCCAATAATCGATATTCAGGAACGAGCTCTATGGATCCACAGCAAAATATAAGCATAACTACCTGTGCTTGTGCCGCCAGATCTAGAAGATAAGGTTTACGCGCAGGCACCCCCAATCCACAGCTAGCTAGCTTATATATAGCCAGATCCCTAGTCTTCTCGTACATCGCGGAGCTCCCTCCGCGCCTTCTCTGTGATTCCCTATCCTAGCGAACATGATCTGATGTACGTGCCCTATTTCCATTCACACAAAGCTTCTTTCCACGTAGCACGTGACAGAATGATGCGTCAGGCAGAAGGCACTCTGGTTGGAGGTTGTCGGGGACACTGCAAGTTCGACTTTGGAGGATACATCATGTAGTGGACTTGGCAGGTGAGGCCTGGCTCGGCCAGCAGGACCAAAGGTGTGAGGACAGACTACGAGACTGCCGACTAGGGTTAGTCAATACGTGTAGTTATCAACACTGTATTCATAGCTGGAGGGAAGTTAACAGCTATACCAGATTATCTGGCATATCTTTATGACGGTCAGAGGACTCTTCCTCTATAATCAACCCACTCGTTTACATTACATTAAGCGTGATCACTTTCAAAACAGCTAAATGTATCTATCGAGACCAGAACCATCGGGGTCCCTACCACACCAACCAATTAAATCTTTCCAACTCCTTAGGCAACTGTAAGATTCAATCCACTGCTTGTGTACCTTGTATCATTTGTTAATCTTACAGGTACGTTTCTACAATAGGGCATTAAGCCAAGGGATTCTCTTGGTTTTGACTGTAGACGACCTCCCTAGCCACTCGGACATCCCCCTCACTCGGACAGTCAATCATGATTGGTTGAAAAGAGGTACTGAAGCCACTTAAAACGTTGATCTCTTCTTTTTTCTACGTTAACTGTCCGAGTGAGGGGGATGTCCGAATGGCCCGGGAGGCCGTCTATACCACGGACGACTGAAATGGACAATTTGCAATTGCACAGGATCTCCATGGGACTCCAGGATCAATATTAGAAGATATTCCCAACTGTAGCTGGAATTGGAATTTGGAAGCCTAAGGAGTCCCAGATCTCCAGTTCAACTCCCAGGCTAGTTAGTCCCGCTTAACCATTAGCTGTTAGTCAGCAAATATATCGTTTTCCCAATTCAGGATCTTAATTGAGCCTTGATATAACATGATGTCCCCTTCCTGTCTTTGTCTTATCGCAAATCAGCTCCTCCTCTCACAGCTTTGCAATTCCGATACGATTTCCGCATTGTTGGCCGCCCAGGCCCAATTCAGTCACCAAAAGGAATGATCAATATGGTTGTTCCCAAATAAAACGCGGGTTATGTAAAAAAGTAAAAAAAAAAAAAAAATCCCACAAGCGATCCAGCTCGCCGCTTGCATAAAGAGGAAAAATACTTCTCAAGCTACCAAACTCCAAAACCCCCCACCATCCCCACCACCCCGCCCATCCACAATGTCCACCAACAACCCCACCCCCTCCGACCGCCGCCGCGGCTCCCGCAAATCAGCGCTCAAAGCCGCCGTCAAACCGAAATACAAACCCACCGCGCGCGCGCCCCCGCCCCCGCGCAACACCAAAGAATCGCAAGAGATCCTCGACATCTTCCACCATGCGTTCAGCACCCTGTTCACACCGCAGCTGCCAGAGCTGCTGCAGAAGGTGAAGACGCACCTGTTCAACCGCGACTTTCTGGCGGCCTTTGGCGCCCCAGAGAACCTCGAGGCGTATGTGGTGCGGTGGAGCCCGAGCAGGGCGCTGTGCTACCGCGAGGTGTTTCTAGAGCTGTCGCCCGCGCTCAGGAGGGTGTTTGAGCTCAAGGGAGAGGAGGAGGAGAGGGTCGAGATTGTGTGTATTGGCGGAGGCGCGGGGGCGGAGGTTGTGGCGGTCGCGGCGGCGGTGAAGAGCTTGATGAAGGCTGAAATGGCAGCTGCGCCTGCAACTGCAACTGCAATTGCAAAAGGGGAGGAAAGCAAGACCGGGGAGAATGCGGCCCGGGACGAGGAAGTGAGCGGGGAGCCTGAAGAGGCCGGAGAGGGCCCAGACGAGGCGAAAGCTCTTGAAAAGGACCTCGAATCATTGACCCTCACCCCCGCCTCCCCACCCGCAGCCGCAGCCACCGCAACCCCCACCCCCTCGCGCTCACTGCACATGACCGCCATCGACATCGCCGACTGGACGCACATCACCACAGCACTCACCACCGCGCTCACCACGGCCCGCACCCCCACGCGCGCCGCCTATCTCCCGCCCGGCGTCTATAGCGTCGACTTCCACCACCACGACATGCTCGCGCCCTCCGCCACAGCGCTGATCCCGCCCACCGCCGGCCTCATCACACTCCTGTTCACCACGAACGAGCTGTACACGCAGTCGCGCGGCGCGACGACGGCCTTCCTCCTGGCGCTCGGGGAGCGCGTGCGGAGCGGGTGTCTACTGCTGGTGCTGGAGAGCGCGGGGAGTTACTCTACGGTCACGGTCAATGGGAGGGTGTTTCCGATGGGGATGCTGCTGGATCATACGTTGCTGGCGGGCGAGGCGTGGGAGAAGGTGCTGGGGGAGGAGGCGCGGTGGTTTAGGCTGCCCGAGGGGTTGCGGTATCCGATTGAGTTGGAGAATATGAGGTTTATGGTGAGGGTGTATAGGAAGACTTGAGTGAGGGGTGTGCAGGCTTGGGTTTGTCTTCTTTTTTTTGTAGGTAGGGAGGGGGTAATTAATTGAAAAGTTCTTTTTTTTTTTTTTTTTGCTGATGTTTGAGTGCGTGGGGTGGGTGTTTTGGTTGTTTTATTATAAGGCTGGTGCTGACGCTTTTTGAAGCTTTGATGGGGGCCAGATATCGTAGGGTTGGTACAGCCATGTCCGCAAAGTTTTAGCATTCCCAGCCTCGAAGCTCACAAGTTCAAATGGTGATATCAACAGCCGGATAAGAACAACTACAAAGGGAAACTTATATATTCCCATACTGCGGTGGATTATAACACTTTGTATGACCACCTCCTGAGGAAGAGGGCCAAAATACTTTATTTGTTGCAATCGCGGATTTTTCGCAGGATGCCAAAACTTTGCGGACACGGCTGTATATATTGGGATGATGATCTACTAATTGACAAGGAATTTGCAGCATTAACTATCACTCAGCCCCCGCGAAACAGGCCGGTATATATACGTGCTATTGGAACAATACAGTATTACAGCTCCAAATAATAGGTAACGCTATTTTAGCCCTCGTTGTGCACGTCTACAACATTATATACAGATATCGCATCATCATAAAAAAAAAAACACGAAGCAGAATCCCCAACTTGTCAAATACAAAAACATTTTAGTAACGACAGTCATATTAAATTGTACATGAGTATATAAAAGAGAGACATATACCACATAACCCGAGCAATTAAGAGACCAAACCACCAAGCCGGGCCGGCCGGATAGTAAAATAACGAAACAAAAAAAAAAAAACGACAGACAACCCTTTAACTTTTAACCCCCCCCCCCCCCAGCCAATAAGCCAGATGACGGACCAAAAGCAACCCCTCCCGCGTCAGACGGTGACCGCATACCGCTTACTCACCGCCATCCAGCTCGCCATACCATTCGCAAAGCCCATGATGAGCTCCAGATACTTCTGCACATCCACATCGGGCATCAACCTCTGCCTCTGTCCGGGAGCCGCCATGAAGCTCGCAATGCTGCTGCGGTTCGAGCGCACCGTTGCGCCGTACGTGTAGGTTCCCGGGCCGCCAATGTCGTCGCCGGCGGTGAGCGACTCGATCCATGCGCGCTCGCCGTAGTGGAAGAGCTGCCGCACGAGCTCGTTGTGTGTCTCGACGACGTCGGCGAAGGCGCTGGCGGGGGTTGCGCCGTGGAGGATGAGGATTTGGATGGCGTTGAGCGGGTTGGAGAGGGTGAAGTCTTTTTCCCAGCCTAGGGTGGTGGTGGTGGGGTTAGCTGTGGGTTTAGAGAGGGGGGAAGGGGAGGGGGAGGGGGTATGGTACCTAGGATGTCGTTTTGGAGGCCCATGATGAGTTGGAGGAGGCGTTCGACTTTTGCGAGGGTGGCGTCGTAGCCGCGGCGGTGGTCGGAGGAGGGGGTTTGGTCTTCACGTAGGGGGTTTCCGAAGTTTGACATTGTGAGGTCGAGGTTTAGGCTTGCCTTTGCGAGGATCATGAATGGGCGTACTAGGTAATTTGCACCGCTATTAGTACTGGGTCCGGAGAGCTCAGATAAATCAAAGGGAGGAATTAACAAAGGAAAACAATATTTAAGACTACACACCAGAAATCGTGATCATCCTCACGGGCATCCAGTCAGACAGCTCAATCCTGTCCGCCGAAAGGAGCGGTCTCTCGGCCCTGAAGCCGGCAATGACCTCCTTGACGGCATTGTTGAATGCGACTTTCCAGGGAGCGGAAACGACGCCAGATTGGTAGTAGATTGAGGTCGAGTCAATGACGGTGCGGAGGGCGTGGGAGACTTGCACGGCGTCGCTGTCTTTGTGGAAGTAGTCAAAACAGTCCATGGAATCTCGGGGTGTGTTGAAGACGAGCATCAGGTCGGATTCTAGGATTCAGATGTCAGCTATCTGTACTTTTATTTTTTTATTTTTTATTTATATTTTTTTTGTGTGTATGGATGGTGCAGTGGGTGGGGGCGCATGAAATTACCGGCTTGCTCCCATTCCTCCCCAATGAGATGCTCCGTCAGATCTGTAGTAGACAGAGCGTTAGATTGAAGTCCATATTTTTCGACCATAAGAGAGAGAGGGCTATTGCTTATATACCGTCAATCACACACAGCCAAATCCAGAAGCAGCACGCAACATATCTCATATTCTCCTCCGTCCTCCCATACGGAAACAGCATTGCGACCAGCCCCAGCGGACTAGCCTTCTGCGAGATGTCCCGGCAGCTCTCTGGCAGCATCGCAATGAAGCCATTAAAATCACACCCATCCCCCAGCTGGTATCCCTCCCTCACATAGGGCCCCGCACTCCTCGGCGCGCTGGCGGGCAGCATCAGTTTGACGACTTTGTCCCCGAGGGTTTTGATTTTGAGCTTGATGGGCGACTGGTGGAAGTGTTTCTGCTGCAGAAACCCGGAGCCCGACGACGACGACGACGACCAGCCGGGGGAGATGCGCGCGAGGGAGTAGCACAGCTCCAGGAGGGTGGAGATCTGGTCGGTTGAGGAGAAGAGCTTCTGGCGGAGGGGTGCCAGCGTCAGGTGGATCTGGGATAGCCCAGTGAGTCCGTAGATTGCGGCGAGTTTGTTTTTGAGTTTTTGTTTCATTGTGGGTTTTGTTTGGTGTTGAAGTACGCCGCTGGTGGAAAGAAGTGTGGTGAGGGGGTTGGTCATGTTGAGCAAGGAGGCCGAGGGTCAGTTGGGTATTTGCAATAAATACTGGGCATTTGGTGTTAGTGGGATGCTGTGTTTTTAGAAATTTGGGACTTTACTCCTGGGGTAAATAACGTCTTTAAGTATCTCTTGAAGCCTGTCTTAACCCAATTAACACGAAGCCAAGGCCCGGTGGTGCGGTGTTTATAATTATATGTGGAATACACGTATATGTATATAATATCGGGATATAGATCCGGGGAAACACCCTGATTTTATAAAAATCAGACTATAGCTACAGATATATCTAAAGTAATAATATTCGAATCCCCACATGCAATAATTGACCCCGCGAACAGATCCATTTCCAGGTCGGATGGGTACCTGAACAAGTGATGCTGTCTCCCGACGGGATTTTGACATGGATTTTTAAGATCCTAGGTTTTAAATGGTCTGCATATAGGAACGAGGCAGCTTGAGTTGAGTAGAGGAGTCAAGAACATATTACACGGTGTGTAAGGCGTTGTCCCAGAATGGAAATGATTGGTTTTACATGGTTTTGTTATTTTCCCAGATATGTATGGTTTTTCCCCTTGATTTTTCTCAATTGACATCTATATAAAAGAAAAATCTTTAGACACCCTCATTGATGGAATAACCTGAAATGCCGGCTTAGTATACTGCCCTAATGAGCTGCAACGGACTTTCATAGAGGATATCGATATCTATAGTTGATAAGTTCTAATGAACGCTAGCACCTATTGAGCCAAATTAAAAATAGATATTGTTAGTGGTGACGGTTACTAGGGTAATTAAAGAACTCTACGTACCAGCTATTTGTGTGCATATAGAATCCAGAGTGAAAAAGTCAGAGCAACGTTGAATTGCGATCATGGACCCTCCAGTGTACTAGTTCAACTATCCTGTGAAAAGTCCGACGAGTGGGTTACCCATCCAGCAGACATCCGGAATAGAAAAGCTGTGCATTGGATGGGATACCCGCTCGATGGACGTCCGGTGTATGGGTAGAATCTGCGAATGGGACAGAACAGTTATTTTTTAGCCATGGCTCTAGGTTCGAATGAACCAAAGGTCAGACGTGCCGGCCGGTTGATGATTTCTTAAGACTGAGGATTCTGAAAAACTAGAGTCCCAGAGTAGATTAAGATGATGAAGATCATCTTCTTGGTTGATTGTTATTTAATATGATCTCTGCTATTTGGTCTCGTTGAGTTCCCTTCGATATATGTATTACGAACTATCATTCACGGTGTCTTTTTGAAGTTGACTCACCGTTCCATTGCATACTCCACACATTTTAAGTACCGAATATTTGCTCAGCCGGAGGGCTTTAGCATAAGGGGGGCTCACACCAGCGTGTGGTCAACTCTCCAACATCGGTTCATGTCTGTTTTCCTTCCTACCCTTCCTACTTAACCTTCTTCTGTACGCTTACTTTCACCACAAACCGCCTTTTAACATCTAGCAGAACCATTGTCCCGGCTTGATGCTGTACAAAAGATACCTCAACTCTAAGATCAATCTTCGTCAAGGCCGGAAGACCTCATCTGGAGAGCAAACCCCACCATGCTCCACGGCTATCCGTTCTCACCGACCCAAGAAAACAAACTGTATTGAGGACCTGGATACGTACCCAGATTGAACTGATGCAATGCCATCGGCATGGACTACCATGCAATGGGGCAGCCACGAAAAACTCTTCTGTAAGTGCTGTCCTTGACACGAGGGAGAATCAATGTCGTCAAAGTGGCTTTCCGTACCCAGCGAAGATTCGGCACGCTGCATAAAGATACCTTCACGACTGTACCTGTGGTTACCCGCAGTCCTTGAACTGTCCTTGGGTACCCTGGGGGGGTTTTAGACGATTGCACTATATCCCATGATCGTGATCACGGGTACCTCTAAGGGCACACGTGCTATGCATTTCGTGTGCAGATGCATTTAAATGCATCTAGCGCATCATAAATCCACAGGACATGTGTACCTATAGCTACACTACACGTGCATGCACACGAAGGGTGATACATATACTCTATCTTAGCGAGCGGTCAAAGCAAAACAGACGGACTCAGTATCCTTTTTTCTCACATGAATATGAGCTTCATGGTTCTGTGGTTGTTCACTCGAATTTTCACCGGAGACATCCTACTCGGCCAGCTATATGGCGTCATAAAGTTTGTATGGCACGGAAGAAAAAATTAATGCTATGTGGCAGGTGGCATTCGACCATTAAAAAAAAAGACTCGGCGGACGGAATCGGTTTTGGGTTCTTGATAGAAGCTCAATATCTGAATAGTGTGCGAATAATAAACGATACAACTGCATCGCAGTTCGAGTGATATGATATGATCAAACTACAAGTAGTCATTGGATCTTTAACTATAGAGATGACACATAAATTAGAGAAATATAAAAAGAAAGATCAGTCAACTAATACCGACCTTCGAAATCAAGATAGCAATTACCCCTAACTTAGATGGAGAAATAGGTTGACCTCATTGCATGCTCAATAACTGGAGTCCCATATTAGAAAGCTATATGATGAAGCACATCCTATTTCATCCAGAATCATGTATGGGGACGTTTTTGCTGCTCATTACCCCAAATTCACACAATTTCGGGCCATGCATGGACAATCAGAAATCTCGGTCATCGTTAAACTATCCATGAACAGCTATTGTATTATTCCGACAAAAAATGCAACTATCAGGGCTATAGGAGGCTCGCCCAGTCAAGATATCTCATCGATTACATGAGAATTAGAGTGGACTACAGATCATATATACAGGCTTAAGTACTGGAGTTGACTTTGGTCATACAGTATGGACTCAAAGGGCTTGAGCTTGACATATTTCGCGCTTGAGCCTGGTAGAATACAGCGCAAATTGCTAGTAGAGGCTAACATGATGATCATTATCGAGGATAGAAGCACCTAATAAGGCCACGCTCTTATATCTATTATGATCAACAATTAGTCCATGGAGGGGTTTTCTACTCTTAAGCCTTCCGCTTAGCTCGTGCTAACGCAGCCTCCTCTGATTGGCCTGTTGAGATTGGGTATCTCGACAAATTCATCGCTAGCGGTGTTTATCAAGCGGGCCAATCTTTCCAGTCAGACCGATCATTGACCTGTCACACCACTATCATATATTCTGCTATATATGGATGCCAATGGTCAATCAGACCTACGCGAGCCTTTCTCAACTATTTTGCCTGCAAGCAAACAAGCCTGAAAATTTTCTCTCCGATTGTTGCACGGCACATAACACGCTAGTAATTAACAATCCGGCTGGTTTCTACTAATTATTAGCCGATCAGATCAACGTTAACAAACACTCCTGCAGCTGCATACATATCACCAAACCATTGTCACGGTAACGCTTTCCCACATCACTTCACCTGCATGCTGCATGTCACGCCCGATCCCACTAGAGTAGCTAGCGGCTCACCCCACCAAACCCCTCAAGACCCTTCTCACCCGGATATATATTATTCCATCTCTTTCACGTCCCACATTCCACCGCCACACACAACCCTCCCCGCATCCCCGATTCCGAGAAAAGGACCCGACACATAACACGTTAGCACGCGTTTCACCAACTAACTAGCCCAACTAATTAATTCCACTCCGAGTTTTTGCGTGCGCCCCCGATAACTAGGTGATAAGCAGCACCCCGCAACTCCTACTCCCGCGGGGAAAAAATCCCGTCTGCATTTGGGGGGGGGGGGGGGGTTCTAGGAAGATCGGGGCCGTGCCGGGGACTGTCGCATCTCAGCTCAAACTTGTGACATTGAAATGAGGTAATAGTACTCGTGGTGTTGCTGTCCCTGCTTCTCCGACAAGCATGAAAGGTTACTTACTTCTCGCGCTCAACCCCGTTCGAGAGTTCCCGGGCAGGCTCTAGGGTGCTGCCGGCCTCATACTTATCGATTAGGACTGTCAATGATAACGAATTCAAAGCCATGGTAACAAAATGGCACTATGTTCTTACAATCCGAAAGATACCCATGGCACTGGAATGTCAATTAGAGAACCCTGCCAAGTCAATTCGGACCTTAGAAAATGGAGTAGCCGTAGGTAATCTATCCCCTTGGCTACAAGAAGAATCGTAGAGTAGACATGCGACAAAACCTCAACTACAGATACCAAGACATTGCGAAGTGGAAGCTTCAAGGCCAATTGGAAAGTTTTATCAGATTCTGAGCTTAAGCTTAAGCTACCTCCCCTCCAATATAAAAAGCAATATCAAAAAAGTAACAGCAACATATAGCTAACTATCAGATCCTCTCGATCTAGCTATCTTTTATCAATCAATACCCCTCCAAAATCCCCACTCTAGACCCAATTAAAAACCCAGCACCCAGCACACCCCAATGATTGGCGGCCACAACATAATAACCAACAGACCATGTAAACAGTAGACACTACAAAAACGCAACTCTCATAACCTAGCCTATGATAAGGCTATATATACTTACCTACCCTTTAAAACAACAAGATCAAAGGAATTGAAACTCAACACCCATGACGAATAAAAACCTGATAAGACAATATATAAGGATGAAATGCAGTAGTAGAAAGTAAGACCTCGTGGCGCGACATTCAATACCAAATACCAGTAAGCTACCGAGAAACAATGGACAGAAGAAACAAACCCAGACTATAATAGACTAAAAGGAAAAAAGAGAGAAATAAGAGGTGGATATAACACCTAACCCGCAAGACAAGGACAAAAGAAACAAGCCAAATCACAAGAGCCCCAAAGTAATATATAAAAAAAAGACAAGAACGTACCCAAAGCAAAAACGCCCGCAGCTAAAAATAAACAGGAAAGGAAAAAAAGGACAAAAGACCCAAAGCTAACCCAACCAGAAACCACCCTCTAAGTAAATCCCAACAGACTCATCTGCCTCCTCAACGGGCTACTCCTCCCACTCCCACTATCGCTATAGCACCCACTATCCGTATCAATATCCCACTCGACAACCCTCTCTCTCCCCTGACCACCTTCCTGACTCTCCTCCTCCTCGCTGCTGCCCTCCCACGCCTTCTGCTGCGCAGCCCTCGTGTTCCACCTCAATGTGCGACTGACGCTATCGATCCACTCGGTGCCCTTGCTGAGCACCGTGGGGAACGGGTACTGCGATGCTGCGATGGTGACATGGTCGCCCTGCTTGAGCTCGATGCGGCCCTTTCCGTCGAATGCGCACCATGCGGTTGCGCGCGAGCCCTTGGGGACCGACACACGGAGGAGCATCGAGTCGGTGAGGAGCATGGGGCGGAAGGAGAGGGTGTGAGGACAGATTGGTGTCAGTAGGACGGCGGGGATGTCGGGGTGGACGAGGGAGCCGCCGGCGGAGAGTGAGTATGCGGTTGAGCCTGTGGATTAGGCCGTTAGTTTATTTGGGTCCTTTATTTAGAGGGCGGGTAGAGATTAGATGAGGGGGTAGTAAGTACCAGTTGGGGTGGAGAAGATACACCCGTCAGCTTGGACGACGGTTAGGAGGTCATCGTCACCGTAGAGCTCGAGGTTGGAAACATAAGGTGATGGGCCACGATCAATGACCAGTTCTGCATGAAGTATTAGCCAGTGCTCCGAGAAGTGGAGTGATTAACCTCGGTAGGCAAGGGGGCCGGTAAGCTTACCATTTAGGACCTCGAACTGATCCCCTTCATTCATCTGCCCATTTTCCTCCCTATAAACCGTGCAGGTGAAGCGCATTCTCATGTTCACCCTCATCCCCTCATTCAGCACCTTGTTGAGGTGCTCCTTATAGTTCTCGAACCGGAACCCCGTCAAGAAGCCCAAGCTGCCCAGCGAGAAACTCAAAATTGGCGGTACGATCCTCTGGAACAGCCAGCTAGTGAAGAGAACGGTCCCGTCACCGCCGAGCGTGAGCACGAGATCAAATGTCTCCGGGTTGCTCCAGCAAAGATCGGGTGTCCAGTACTTCAGCATTCCCTTGAACCTCGGGTCCTCCTCCACGAGCGTCTGCGCCGCGAAGCGCTTGCTCTCCTTCAGCTTCTTGTCGACGTAGACATTGACGCCGATGTCGGCGCCATAGCGCGGCGTCTTCATGAGCCAGTGAGCGAGCTCCCTCGTCAGCGTGACCAGCTGATTATCGCGCGCCTTGGTCACAATCATGATGTTCTTCACGTTCATCTTACAGGTGCGTCTCTGCAGCTGTCGTGCAACCTCGCGGACGCCGAGGGCCGTCTGCACGAGGCGTGAGTGGGAGGTGAATTCGTCGCCGGCGATCTCCTCGAGTACGCGGTCGACGTTGACGGCATTGTCGAATTTCTGATGGTAGAAGCAGGGGCTCTGGAGGCCGCCCGGGGGCATGAAGCGTGCTGTTGCGGGAGGGCTAAAGACTTGCTCGACGCAGTCACTGAACTGCTCTTGGCCGTCTTCTACGTCGTCATTCTGGGTGTTTGACCAGGGGGCCGTCATGGGCTGGTAGAGGGGTGACATGGCGCTCGAGAGGTTTGCGGCAATGTTCACAGGGATTGGGGTGCGCTGGGAGGCAAGCGCTTTGAGAATTGTTTGGCGGGGGATGTTTTCGACACTGAGAGGGTTTATCACGGGCTTGCGACGAGTGCTGAGCGATGAGGGGGATTTTAGGAAGGCTGCTGCCGTGGCGGACTGGGGGATTGTGTGGAGAGTGTGTTTGGGTGAGTGTGTGGAGGGGAGTTTGCAATCATCGGCAAAATGCAGTTGAGGGGGGGAGGCGGAATAAGTAGTCGTCGAGGGAAGAGGAGAATTAGTAGAGGTGGAGGTGGTGGAGGGAGAAGAAGCTTGGGGAGGGTGCTGAGAGGTGCCGACGGGATTAACAATATAGGAGACTTCCGACGCAGCCGTGCCCTTCTTCTCCTCCTTCTCCGCCGCCTCCTCACGACGACGCCCACTTGAGGACTCGGTGTAGGACTCGGTGCTCATGGCGAAGCTTGCCAAGGGAGATGACATATTCAACATTAATTTTTTTTTTTTAGAAGGTGTGGGAATTAAAATTGAGACGACTGAGTGGTGGTGGGCAAACTAATGCGGTTGTTTAATTTCTCTATCCAGAGACTCCGTGTGGAGGAAATCTCCCGAAGAAGCAGGAGGAGGGAACTGGGATGTATGGAGGCTGCAGTTTAAACTGTGGGGGTGTACCGTGTGCGTGAGTGATATGCGGGTGGACGTGTTGGGATTCTCCCTTCAGCCTGGGACTGGTAAGAGGACAGATCTATAATCCAATCTGTAATGACCCACGCAGGGACTGCGAGCGAGCAAAACAAATCAAGAAAGTGGTGGATATTATTATTGAGGCTAACGGTTGAATGAATAAATGAGTGAAGGTGGTTGAGCGTTTGACTGGTCTGAAGTCTGACTGCCTGTGTTCAGTGCGAGGGTATGTGAGCGGTACTCCTGTTGAGTGGTTGAGCGGCAGCTAGGCTTAAACTCCTTAAACTCCCTTTCTCTATGTGTTTCTGGAACCAGTCCAAAATTATCCGCACGTGTGTGTGCGAGGATGCTGTGTGGATCAGCGTCGTCGCCGTAGTAGGAGCAGTAGCAGCAAAGTAGGACAGAGTAACAAGTCCGCTCGGATTTAGGCTTTTAGCTGGTGTTTCCTACGCACACAAGAACGGCTGCATGTCAGCATGGATTCTGGAAAACAGCCTCGACTCCCAGATCTCGGTGATGATATCATGCCGAATGTATGCTCATCGCATATACGCCCATCGCGTCAAAACAAAAAGTATCCCAGCCCACATGCCTGGGTCTGGGTCGGAAAACAAAGAAGGGCTGCCTGCATGCGGGACGAGATGCCCGGAGATACACAGATGCAATGGATAAAGAAGGTATACTCACTGCCGGGTCGGAAAAGAAAATGAAAAGAAAAGAAATAAACGATAGTAGCTGTAGAACAATGTATGCAGACCAGATATGAACCTTCTCAAAGATGCTCTACAGAAGAAAGAAAGATCGAAATGTGAGCGGAAGTGTCTCCCTAGATATGCCTTCCACGCCTTGATCTAATAACCCAGAGAATTGGCCCGCGGGGGTCGACGAGAGATGGGATGGGAAAGGATGGGCGCTTAGAATTCAAATCCAACCGTGCCCCTAACTAACCTACCTGGTCTTCAATAACGGGAGGAAAAAGAAAGAGACAGATATCGTGGGATGTCGAATTATGTTGTTTGTTGTCTCACGTGCCAGGTACTCAAAAAATAAAAATAAAAGACGCTGCCAGAGCGATGGTATCAAAAGCGTGCCGGCGGTAATGCAATGCGGTCGATAGAAAAGAAAAGAAAGAACGGTGAATAGTTGATAGAAGTGAAGAAACAACAAAGAAGATGGGCTTCGAGGGCGTCGAATACAGATCCACAATCCGGAAGAGTCCTCACTTTTGAATGCCGTCAACTCCTTCTCCTATCCTCTCTCCTCTTCGCGTTCAACTTCACTCTTCCGGCAGCAAGTGTTTAACATTTCCCACGTTCCCGGGGACGCTCGTCTCATCATCCTACAAGAAATGGGCCTTAGAGCAAATCGGTTCCTTACTTCTTCACCGGCAACGTTTCTCCTAAACATTCAGAGTATGAAGAACTATGGACTGCACATCCACAATGTGAAGCTGTGTGATGTTGATATTTTCCCCACTGCCTCCAACGTCTCGAGGTTCGTTGTGATACCACACATGTTTCAAGGCCCTTATGTCTCTGTACCCCCAACAACTTAACTTGATATGCTATATCCACCCTACTACCACCACCGCTGTCAAAAGGAATCCTCGCTAAAACCCAGCCAGAAACGCTTAATGCGACCTCCTCTTTTCCTCCTCACCTACCAACCGTATTCATGCAGGAACCCCTGTCTTTACCGATCGGGAGAAAAGTGCAATAACTAACAGGTCTTATTACTGTTCCTTGCAGATTAGTTACTGAAGCCTTTACTTGAGTAACCGAGGCTCCAACCGCTGTGGATGTCGAGGCTTTTGTGAAGGATGCTTGGCATAGATGTGTCTCAATATTTGTCCTTTCTCACTAAGCTGGTTACACTGTGCTACCATGGGGCCATTCCCAGAGAATTGGCTCAGGTGTTTGATGTGCTGCCTCGTACTATCAAGCTGCCCATCTTGCTTGGCCTGCTCTTAGTATGCAGTGCGTCTTTAATTCCACCCCAGTTGGTTCTAGAGTACAAGTGGGTATCTATCTACCCGCAATGCCGTTGCTTATGGCCGGCCAAGTAACTGATAGGATGACCTTGAGATTTTGTTATTTCCCTCAGTTGCTTTCACATGATGTGTCCCTCCCATTTGACGAGGTCAATAGGCGCCGGTAGGCATGGCGGCTGCTTGGTATTCACTTGGTCTGTGCCCCTCGTAAGTGTGCTTTGCTTCCAATGAGATACAAATACGACAAGACAAGGTAAGGCAATAGGCGACTTGATTGCGTGCTTTATAATGCTGTTTGAGACATGGAAAACTGACTGGGAGGATGTGAAGATCAGTGCTTAGTTAATGGGGGTGATTGCGGGAGGTTGGACTGAGGAGAAAGGGAGAGACGATAACCAACATGGCGTCCTGCTTGGATAGAGTACAGAACTAGGATAATGCGGGGATAGAGGACTAATACTCAGTAAGTAAGAAGGTTATCTATTGGCTGGCATTAAAACGGTGACGAGATGAGGTTCTTGTACCTGACAGAGCAGAGGTTGGCTCCCCTCCTAGACCGGCATGTTAACCGCTGACTGCGATGAAATAATATGCATGCATGCATCCAACTCTACTTCTCGTCGCCATATATCGCCTCAAGTACTATCCAAGTATCACAACTCATGAATATCCTCCAGTAGAAAGATGCAGCCAGTTGAGTAATATTTAGAACCCCGGGTAAACACGTGGGGGCGACGTTGGGTTCTTTAGACCATTTATTCATGGATGAGCACTCGAGTGACCTCCCCCAGGTAATAAATAACTGTCACCAGGCAGCCTCAAGACACCATCTAGTACCTAAAAATATGTTAGAGCAGTTATAAACCCACCCATTAATGCCACAGTAAGCCACCACACACCCACACATAACTTAAATTTTGAGTTAGACTTTCTAGGGTACCAGCCCTCCGGTTGCCTTTCCGCTGTCAGAAAGAGGCGAGGTTTGTACTGTTGGCCAATGAGATGCGGGGGTGCAGCCGCCGTAAAGTTGCACATTCTAAGACTTCGATTAGATTATTGCACATTCCTGTCCAGTGAGTGGTTTGTGCAACGATGGCTCGTGGGGGTGGAGTGAAGGCATGCTCACACACACACATGTACCTATTTGTAGAGCCCTACGAGATGACCAGATGGCCAGATGGCAACTTTCTTCTCGGCGACTTTGATAGCTGCGGTAGGGAGGAGATGCGGCCTCTCGCGCTTTCCTTATCGTAAGCTTAAGCTGAAGATGTAAACGAATAAGATTTCGGGGTTTATTTAACTTCCCGGACAATAAGCTTAAGTCTAAATTTTAAGCTTTAGTAAGGATTCCATAAAACGAATAGATCTTTTCTCCATCCAGCACAAACTCTAATACGAGTTTCAGGATGGTTGAAAAACTGATTCCATCTGTTTTGAATAGATTTGGAGCTGCCCTATGGTAGCCTCAATATATACCATGGGTATTCATAACATCAGGTTGGTGAAAGGCTAGCTGAGAAACACAGATTAGGGGGTTTCAACTCCAACCCCGAGGTAAGAAATCCCGGTAAATACCCCAGTCCATCTGTAACTGAAACCACACCCGTTAACACCACGCACGACAATGCTTTTGTTGTTATGTGAAGTACTCCCATTCACAAACAATCACTCGCCTCATTCCTAGTGCTTCCCAATTTGGATAGTTGTCGGCACAGGGAAGCGCGGGTGACGGCCTTCCTAGATCATAGATCCTTCTGGAACATGCCCAATTACTAAACAAACGACGGCCTTAAGGCGCCCGGTAGTACCGGAGAGGTCGGTCTAAATCCGGCCGAGCAAAATATTTTATGGATGACTGTATGAAAAATTCGAAACCAACGCCGGTTTCTTGGTGGGTGATGTCTGGTATGCTGTTTGGGGCTGGATTTTGTAGGTGGATGGCGGGGCTGTTTCTGTCTGTTCGGAACATCCATGTCAATAGTTGGAGATCATAAACGGTCACTCGCTCACCTCAACTGTTGAATATCCCTGCAACATTCCTCGGTGTAATAATTTATTTTCATTATTAAATCCAAACCTCTTTTTTATTCCATAGTACGTTGATGGTGAATCACTTAGAGGCAGGCATAATTACTGCCGGTAATTAATAAAATGAAAGGAGCCAATTGGTGTCAAATATCGACGAGATAATATTCCCCTCTCCAACGCCTTGCGCTAAAAAGACTCAAAGGATTAACCAATCGCAGGGTAAGGCTCTGCTCAAACAAATATCCATACCATGTATTCACCCCAAGTAGGAAGGTGTGTAAGTCAACGTAGTATTTAAGTATTCGAATAACCCAAATTATTGTTTTGATACCATGAATACGCCACAAAATACCATCGTTTTAACAAATACCTCTGGAGGTATTTATTTCCCGTTGCATGTCTCGTATCTTCATACCTCTACCCAACAATACCACAACTCCATCCGAACACTTTTGTCTTTGGCGAATACTTGGTTTTATCTCGAAGCATAATACCATGCAACCGAATTTACCACAGTATTGAATACCACGTCCGTCCGAACAAAGCCTAAATATTTTTTTTCTCCTGGTGTATCTATGCTCAAGTCAGTTGGATGCATGGCTGATGATGTGGACCCTTAATTCAAGAGGATACGTCTAGAATCCTATTCAATCACACAAGACTCTTATATAAAGTCAGTGACCGCAATCAGCCGTTGCATACATGTAGTCATTGGCACCCTGAGCAAGATAGAGACTCCTTGAACCGCCGATTTCGTGGGTTTAGGGGAGTAGCCACATGTAGTGATTGATTTGTTTGTCGGTGATATCGATCTTTGGGGCGCCCTGGGGGGTTCGAAACTAACGTAAAATGGGTCCAATACGTGGCCAACAAGACCAAAAGACAGAGATATACTTTCTGCTATCCTACCAAAGGAATCCAAAGACAGTCCAGTGACATAGACGTTTTGAGGTGATATTGATTTGATTCTGGTGGTAGAATATATGCAGGACAAATGACTTCAACGTGTTCGAGACTTTACGAGATCAAGCGCAAGATCAAGCACAAGTAGACGTCAATGGGACTTATCAGGAGGGTAACAGATACATGTATATAGCGAGCCGTGTTTTCTGGAGCCCATTGTCTCTAACCCGCTCGCATGAGCCCCACTAGTGCAATTGGGAGAGCCCTACAAGTATAAGGACGACACCTACAGTTACCAATTATATAAGCTTTGTAAAAGATCGGAGAGTCTAGTCACTGCATGTGGAATAGCGGGTGCTCCCGTAGTACATGCACCTGAGCCGGAATTAAGCGCATAAGCTTCGACTTGAGGGGGCTGCTGGTCTGCAGGTGCACGGCAGGAGATAGCAAATCTCGGTTAGTTGCACACGCCATTTATTAGTATCAACTGTTTAGACGTGTCAAGCATTGAGCATGGTTGGTTGAAGCTTCTGGCTTTTCAATGGCCAACGGGGGATTGTATCCTCCAACACCCTCGTCGTTCACTAGCCCGGATTTATAACTTAGGCGTCTACTATGTATTCTGTATACAGTCGAGTCTCCCTATAATGTTGCGTCTGGACCGCGAGATGGTGACCTTATAGAGGAGGTACCCTTATAGGTTTTTGTGGGTTAGGGTTTATGTCCTGGCTGGGTCAACGTTCTGGGGGTAAAAAGGTCTAGAATATAACCAATAGGCTTCCCTTTGTACGGCAAATAAAATAAAAAAGAGGAAAAGAGTTCTTTCGGCTCAGCACGGAAAAAGAGCAAAAGCTAAACAAGGGATAATTGTAGCCCCACCCCCGGGTTGAACGCTGAACCTTCTGAAATCGAAGGCAGCGCCAACCTCACGGTGTTAATCCGGGGCGAGTTAACCGTTAGGCCACTCGCCCATGTGTGTTTCTTATCCCTAGTAAACTTTGTACGGAAGTTTGGAGCAAAGCTGATTTTGCTCTCAGCAGCAAATAATGTTCACCAAAATAACCCTTTACCTTAATTTCTCTATAAGGATAACATACCAAGGGTACTCTTATAGGGAGAATACAGCCATTTACCCTTAAGCTGCATACAAAATAGACGGGACCCTAGACACCGCTCCTTATAAGACGATTATTCTTATAAGGGGTAACCTTATAGGGAGACTCGACTGTACTCTGATTCTGAGGTAGCTCGAAGTATATTTATCATAGAATTTGAACAGGGCCACTCTAACGTTTGCAATGTCTCACCCCCGGCCAACAACTATGGGTACCGGTCCTGAGCGCGTGTTCTCAGTAAATCATGAGCACGTAAATTTGCAGGATTATATAAAAGATATAAACACCTTCTATACCTACATTGATCTCTGTTTGTTGATGGCTGATGGACACACGTATGCAATTCTGCAGCTATCCACGTGCACCCGTATGTGCAAACCGGTTAAGGTTCTCAATAGGAAATTTAAAGCCAAGGCAGACTTATATTAAATCTCTTTGTTGAATTGACCTAGTGATGGTCTGGTACAGACCTATCACTGCAATTCCTGCGAGTGAAAAAAAAAACCGTGGGATGGTGGATGTATGTGCCCATTAGACCCCCTCCCGGTAGCCAGTCTGCTACCTTCTTTTGCCCCCCCTCCTCTCTCTCTCTCACACACATCTCTCCCTTCTCCACACATCCCCACACACTCCTTTCAAACATCCCTCGACTCACCAGTTCCATTACTAGTTCCCCCACATCTTGTTCTGCAGTTTTATCCATCCTGCCTCATTAATTTTCCATCTCGCCCAATCCACCCCACACAAAATGATGCTCCCCAAACTCCTCTTCGTCCTCAAATTTGTCACCGGCATCATTGCACAAGACGCACTCAGCCCCACGGACTGTGTCATCGAATGTGTCGAACTCGTCCTTGATTCTGGGATCACCGACTGTGTTGGACCCAAGAAATCACTTGACCCAACACGAGTCCCCTGCTTGTGTGAAGACTTCACCTTCATGAAAGCCACTGTTGAGTGCGTCTTGAACTCCGGGAAATGTGCGTATCTAGCCCTATCCATTTTCTCTATCCGCACTCATCAGTGCTTGATCCCACTGCAGCTGCTAACCTCAAAACCCAACAGGCAAGGACCAGGACACAATCCAGCGTTCGTTCAAGTACGCTCACGGGCTCTGCGATTCCGCCGGGGTTGACCTCGCTGGGAACAGCGCCCCAGAGCTCCCATCAGTCTACGGAGTCCTCACCTCTGTGTCCAGCACCAGCACAGGCGCCAAGACATCTACTCCAACCCCTACCCTGGTTGACGAAATCATCACCACCACGATCTCCAGGTCTACTAGTATTGCATGTCCGTTGGTTTCCGGGAATGCGACCTACATCGTCATGAATGGCAATACCACCTACACGACGGTGCCAGCGGCTACCAGTGCTCCATGTGGAAACGTCACGGAGGTCATCGATATCACATACACGAGGAAGGTCGCTGGTACTCAAACCGGTATTACATCTACTACGGGAAGTACGACTGCTACCGACCAGCCTACGGCCACGGCGGAGAGAGGGGAAGCTGTGGGAAGTACCGGTTTGAATGCCATGGGGTTGCTGTCGTTTTCTGGAATAATCATGTGGCTTCTCTAAGAGTTGCTCGTTTTTCGAATCTATTGAGGTGGAATACATTGAAAAGACATACATTCATGTATTTTCTTCCTTCTCTGTTTGGCACTATGGTCTCACTCTTGTCTGATTCGGTAATCTTGATGTTTGGGGGGGAAGACAGCTTAAGCGTGATTTGATCACTCGGATTTATGGGTCCTATTTTCAGATTGCGAAAAAATTAAATATATTTCTTCTTTTTCTAGACACCCTTTTCATACATTCTCACTCGGTGCTTAAGATCTGCAGCGTTATCATTCCGCCTTCCGCCGCGATAAGCGAGCCGTGTGGACCCTGTCGACGACGAGCGATACCCGCGCGAAAACGAAAAATACTCACGAAAAACGCCCCCAACTGCCCCAACTGCCGGAACCACTGCTCTTAGCTTATTATACATACAATGCCGGACTATACATTATCCCGCGCTGCTGGGTTTGCATGCACTGATCCACAGGAACCTACCCCGCTCCATGCCCCGCGCTAGCTCCAAGGCTGTGCTGGTATATAAACTCAAGATCCTTCTCCCAATATTTCGAATCCCCTTCTCCTCCTCCTCTAACTACCGTCTTCATCTCCGTCAACAAATCAGCTACAATGACCACCGAGCTTAGAAAACGAGTCGTCGACTCGCCTAAAGGTATTACCCCCCACCCCTCTCTCTCCCCCACCCGTCATCCAGAACCAAGCTTCAGCCAGCTCCCAAAGTCCTCAAGCCAGGCTCCCAGATCTTCCCTGAAGCCACCAGTAGCTGCCATGATCCAAAAACCCTGCTAACACTCATCACCACCAGTCTGGACCTCCCTCCTGACAAACACCAAATACCTCACCGGCCTACTCCTGCTCGACTACTCCCTCAAGCGCACAAAATCCAAATACCCGCTACTCGTCCTCTACACCGACACCCTCGAGCCCGCGGCCCATGCCGCTCTCGACCGCCGCGGCATCCCAAAAATGCGCATCGAGTACCTGCTGCCAAAGGTGTCGAAAGACTACACCCACACTCCGCGCTTCTACGACTGCTGGAGTATGTTCCTCTATCCCGCTTCCCCCTCCCTCCCTGACACCCACTGATTCGGGTGAACACCAGGCAAGCTCCAGCCCTTTTCTCTAATCGAGTACGAGCGCGTGGTCCAGCTCGACGCCGACATGCTCGTCCTCAAGAACATGGATGAACTCATGGACATATCCCTTTCAGGCAACATCTTCGCCGCAGCCCACGCCTGCGTCTGCAACCCCATGAAGATCGCCCACTACCCGGCGGACTGGATCCCGTCCAACTGCGGGTTCACGCACCAGCACGGCGACCCGGACACCGCGCAGCGCGAGGGCGCGCCAACCACGACGGGGCTGGGCGAGTGCAACGGCGGGCTGCAGATTGTGAGCCCGTCGCTCGCAAACTACGAGGTCATCACCGCGGCGCTGCTGGATCCGCAAAAGACGGATGCGTGTGGGTTCGCCGACCAGACGCTGCTCTCGGCTGTGTTTGCGGGCAGGTGGCTGGCGCTGCCGTATGTGTATAATGCGCTCAAGACGCTGCGGTGGTGCCATAAGGAGATTTGGAGGGATGAGAATGTCAAGAATGTGCACTATATTTTGTCGCCAAAGCCGTGGGAGGATAGAAGTATTGATGAGCCGACGCATAAGTGGTGGTGGGATATGAATGATAAGAGGTTGGCGGATGAGAGTGCTGCTGGGATTGAGGCGGATGGGTTTTGAGGGTTTGAGGGTTTGGATCTTTGGTTTTTGGGGTTAGTTATAAAGATACCACCTGGTTTATTTTTTTTTCTTCGTATTTTTTTGGGTTTTTTTTTTATTTTTTATTCAAGGTTGGGAAATCTAGCTCGTTGTTTCGGGACAATATACAATATACAATTCGTTATCATTTCTCATACAAAGCATACTAGCCAAAATGAAAAAGAAAAAAACATATCTTTTGAAGGAAAACACACAATGAGGCAAGACTCCACTCAACAGACCATTTACGAAATGACAAAACAGACTGTGTGCATGGAGAGGGGGGAACAAAAACACCGAGAACAAAAGCTGCGGTACCCCCCCTCCATGCACACAGTCCGTTCTACGATTTCTACAGCTGTGAGTGATATCTACAACATCATGTTTCCCATATCATTGACCCTTTTCAAAAGAATAAGTTCATCCGGCAATAAAAAAAAAAAAAAAAAAAATTCTAATATCTATAACTCCTCCGTCACACCTGCCCGCTGATAAGCTCAGCAGCTCATTGGTACGGATAGGATATTTTAGTTGTCAAAGTGCTCTGGCATCCTCTGTCTAAAGAATGCCTCCAAGCCTCCCGGAGTGCTCACTGGTCCCGCCATGTACGCATCCCCCTCATCACTCTTGTACGAGACAGTCTCCTCTCCGTTTGAAACAGACTTGCTAAAGCTCTCATGATGGCCCTCGGCCCCCGGACAGCTGCAGTCACCAACGGCCTCCCTGCACTCGGAGCAGACCTCAATGACCGCCGGCCTCTGGACCTCGACTTGCTTCTCAACACAGGTCTCGCACACCTCAACCACCTTCTCGACCTGCACCTCCTTCTCAACGTCGACATAGCGGGTCACCTCGACCGGCTCGAGCTTCGGGACCGCGCGGACAGCCTCGCGGGTAACCTCGACCTCAGTCACCTTTTGTACGGGCTTAAGGAAGGTCCTCTCCCTCTCTTCAAAGGCGGGTGCGGCATGCGGGCACGGCTTGCCCTCGGGGCAGATGACCTGGCCGGGGTGGACAATGGCGTTATAGCCTACTTGTTGGACCTGCTCCCTTGTCACCGGGATGGCGGCGATTTGGGCGGCGGCTTGCTGCTGCTGCTGCTGCTGCTGCTGCTGCTGGATGTAGACTGGGGCCGGGGCCGGGGCCGGGGCCGGGACTGGGGCTGGGACCGGTGCGATGTACTGGACGGGTGCGGGAGCAACACGCTGGACCTGTGCGACTTGCTGGACTGGTGCAACCTGCTGAACCGTGGCGAACTGGAAGGGAGCAGCCTTCTGGGCCTGTGCTTCTTGAGCAGAGATTGGGTAGGCCTGGACTTGGCCGTCGTAGATCTGTTGGCATTGTCCATCAGCAGACCCACAAGTCTGAGCTTGCGCGGCTGCAGCTGCGACTGCGACTGCAGCTGCAGGCACAGGGGCAGGGGCGGGAGGGCGGGTGATGCGGGTGATCGTTGTTCCGGGGGGATATCCAGGTCTGTCAATGTTAGCATTTTTTTCCCCAACACATCCGAGTGAGAATTCGTGAAGATTACCCTGCAGGTACAGCAATCTGACGCTTCATGAGGTTAGGCTGCTCCTGGTGGGACCTCAGCTTTTCCTGGGCCTTGTTCCTGGGCCTCTGTGCTCCCGGCCCCCTTCCTTGAGGTCTCTGTGGAGTTTTTCCCTTGCCCTGGTTCGGCATGTTTCCCTGCTGGCGGCCCATAGGCTGGGACGGCTGCTCCTGCTGCTGGGGCGCGGGAGGTGTTGGGTTACCAAGTGCAGGAAGATCCTGTCCCTTGGTCTTTGCGAGCTTCCCGGCCTTGTGCGGGGGGACGAGTCCACCGCCTCCAGAGCCGAGCGTTCTCTCTGCAGGGGCAGCCGGAGCTGGCGGGGGAGGAGGGGGAGGAGGGGCCTGTGCGGCCTGTGCCTTCTTGGAGTTCGGGCCGACAGGGAAGGTGTTCTTGGGACCGGCATTCTGAGCAGGCTCGGGGGCGGGGGCCTCCTGGCCCTTCAAGGACGCCTGGTACTGCGGGTCGTTGTCAATTGTCTTCTGCCCCTTAGTCTGCATGGTGGCCGCGCTGTCCATCATCTTGAGCGCCTTCTCCTGGATATGCTCAGGCCAGTCACGCTTTCCCAAAGAACGCTTGTCGACGACGTCGGAGGAGCCGACGAAACTGTTGCCCATCATCCTCTCGATCTTCGAGAGAGCGTCAGTCTTACGCTCGAACTCGTCATGGCGGTTCTCGTAGGGGTCATGATACACGAGGGAGTCGCTGACGACGCCGAAGGTGAAGGAGCCCCAGTTACCGTCTTGCTCCTCCTGCTCCTCGGACGGGATGGTGCCGTCGAATCTGGGGGTGGCTAGATCAGCAATATCTTCGAGGCCGCCAGAGCGGTGCTCAGGCTCCTCGGCGTCATCCTCGGTAGCCTTAGCAGCACCAGTGGTCTTCTTCTTGCGTAGGCCGACACCGGGGCCCTTGGTGATGCGGGTATAACTCTTGTCATTGTCACTTGGGGTGTCGTTGGTGATCTTGATATTCTGGCCGTTGCCAGAATCCTCTGATGGGCCGCTTCCAGGGAAGCCACTACCGGAGTAGTGCTTGATGGCCTCACGAGCCGGATACTTGGTATCGGTGAAGGAGGGACGCTGCTCCTTCCTCTCTGTCTCAGGAGCAACGGCAGCGGCGGGGCCGCTATACCCGGGGGCAACCTCGGGGTTGTAGGCCTCGCCCTGCCAGTACTTTGGGTAGTCGCCGCCATACCCAAGGTTCTGCGGGTGCTGGGGGAAGCGGGAGGCGTAGTATGGTGTTTGTGCGAGCGGGATCGACAGGGCTGCAAGTGATTGGTGGTGATATTAGCACGGGCCCAGGTAAGTAAGAAGAAAACGCATTCGCAGTTGGCACATACCAGTGCCACAAAGGCCTGCCAGAGCCCAGAGGGCTAGTGGTGAATCGTATTTCATTAAATGAACGACTAGGGTGAAAAAGAGTAACAAGTTTTTTGGGACTGGGTTGGGAGGCCCTCGTGCGGGGAGACATGGCTTGTTCTTATATAGCCGTCGTTTTCTGCTCTAAAAATGGGTACTGAGTAAATGCGTAAGAACCAGCTATTCGGAGGATACTACTTGCTCCTCCTCGGATTGTTGATGTCGAGGGGAACCCCCTCTCTTGCGTTGAGTCTAGGCTGGCACGAACGAGCAACTCCGGAGTCCATATTTATATACGGCGCCCCGACTATCGAAAATCAGGCCTAGCAGTGTTCCCACAGTGTTGTATATCCACTCAGAAGTATGCACATCCCCTCAGTGTAGCAAGCCCCTCCTTTTATAGTTACAGGAGTTGTAAGAGTGTGTATTCCGACTCCAAACGATGGATGAGAGAAGAGACGATGGCGAAACCAACAGGACCACGAAGGTTTCTAGCTTTATACGGCATAATTAATTAAGGACGCCTTTCCATATCACCAGCTTTTCCTCGCCATAAGTCCACAGTTATTATTAGACGACAGCCGCGCCTCCTGTACAACGGTGCTTACATAAATGGAGCTGGAACCGGCCGCCGAGCAACGCTAGCGGCCGCAGAATACCGCCGCGAGTGACAGTTCGTGATGACGTCTGCATTGGGTAATGGAGCCGAAAATACGAAAAAAAAAACCCCACCAGAAGAAAGTATTACGTGATGCACCTCGTCGGCCATGGGAATGACGAGGCGGGATTTCTTCTTTACCCCTCATCACCCCATTCTAGCATGACAGATCTCGAGTCCCCGATCGACTAAGTGAGTCCACAAGACTGGTCAATTGACCCGACTCGACTCGACCCGACTCGACCTGTGGACCTGGTCAAGTCAGTGATTCAGTCTCGTCCAGAGACTCGACCCAGGGACTCAGTTACTTGAGAGATTTGGTAGTTCGGTTAATAACTCAGGACTCAGACCGTCCGCGGAATCAGTCGAAGATCAGGTTAACAAAGGCACCACTCCTCAACTCTCCCGACCACTAGCGAGAATACCAAATCTCTCCATTTTGGTACGTCGTAGCATGCAGACTGTGGTTTCTCTCGATGGACGCGCCGACTATAATGGTAACAATCAACTTATGTTCGGTATCGGCTTTTGAACCTGATCGCGAATTGAATTGGCACAAGTACCTCCACTCCACCTCCCGATTTTTCTAACTATTCCCTCACCAAGTCCGTCAATCGAAACCCAAACAATCGCAAATGAAAAACACACGACATGTCCCTATACACACCATCACACCATTTTTAAGAGCATAACTAAGTAATAGAAGAAGAAGAAAATCCATGAAACGCAATCCGAAATAAATATAAAGAATAATAGAAACAATTATGGAAACAGAGTAACAGGCCAATTGGGTATTGAAAAATGTGAGGCTTAATTAAAGCCCCAGGGGAAAAACAACCATCCCTCAAGCCAGCCGAGTGATAACGCAACCCGCAAAGTGACAAAATTGCAACTTAAATTTTTGGCAATATATATTGACCACAATTCAGGACAGGGCTGTCAATCATGATACAAAATTCTTTAATCATTCATTATAGTGGTAGACCTGTCGCCTGTTAGTTCTAATTTTCTCACAGATGAGCTAAGAAACCTACCAAATAATTCGGCAGACCGTATGGTTGATGTCCCAATCGTTTTGCCATCTTCGCGAAACCCTCAGTCTCAATGAGGTTGTAAAATGCAAAGGGCGGGAACATAGCCCCATCTCTGTGCACCTCCGCTTTCACCAATAATGCCGTCCCGCCAACACCATCCAATGTCGTCTCGGTGTGGATGCTTTGGCCTTCCTGCCTCTCATAGGCCATCAATGACCTCCAGGTCGCCATTTCCTTATATCCTTCCAAGATGATTTCATCACGTCCCATCTTCGCCGCCATCTCCAGAGCGTCATTCGACTCGTGCCATGAATTGAAATCGTACGGCCGGGATTTTTTGACACCGTTCTCAACATAGCGCTGGAAGCAATTCGGAACAATGACAGCCCTATCGTGCTTGGCGAGGTCCTGAATGAGAGTGGGGGGAGTCTCAACGATATCTGCATCCAACCACATAACCCAGGCGGTATCGGTTCCAAGAGTGGTGTAGAGTAACGAATTTCTAGCTCTGCTCATTGCAGCTCTTCGTGCCTTCTGCGCAGCAAGTGCATGGCGATCCTTCTCGCTTTGGGCCACAGGGGTGTCGAAGTCTTGGCGGATGATCGTCACCCCCGAGAATCTGTCCTTTTTCTTGCCGGTCTGTACCTTCCTCACCGCTTCCTCCAGCTTAACGAGAGCGGCATTGCCCTCGCGTGTCTTTGGAACAATGAACCCGAGCTCGATAAGATCATGTGGGTAGTTGAGCTTCACAAGATTGGCCCAGTACTCGTCGTAGAAGCGAGCTAAGGGGGTGAGGAGTAGCACTTTTTCGCGGTTCTTGATGGGTTCGCTGGAGGTTGTGAGATTGTTGAGATAGTAGCGAACCACCGGTGGTGCATCGTAGGAGGAATAGCTCTTTCGCGATTTGGACCCGACCCTAGGAACAGATGGTGATGAAGGGGTTATCATGAAGATTAGAAAGCCCAGGAAGAGCAAGAGCCCCAGCAGGAGCGTTATAGGATTGGAACGACGCAGTGCGCGAGCGGCCATTGTGGATATAAACAAGTAACTGTCAAGACGGGCGGAGAATCAGTTTCAGAGCTCGCAAGTAGCAGCACCTTGGCAGGTAGTCGGGCAGAAAGGTACATGCGCAGATGTTCCAGAAGCTGGATGGAGGGATATATATACCGGACAACACTGATGAAAACAGAGAAAGCAGGGGCGAGATGCCAGCCCGCGAAAAGACAATAAATAAAAGTTTGAGGTACAACAGAAAGCCGAAGCCTGGGCAAGGGCGAGAATGGAAGGAAAGAAAGGAAGAGAAAGTGATGATGATGATGATGATGGGGGAGAGGTGTTTGAGGTTTGTCGGGTTTGACAGATGGTAGGACAAGGACAAAAGGGGGAAGAGGTTAGACTAGGGACAATTTTCCGTCCACCTTTCTTCTTCGACGTCTTCCTCAGCCAGGGTGCGATGTGCGTGGGTCCTTAATTTGGATCGTTTTCGAGGACAAGTGCCCGATTGGCCCATTGCCGCAACACCAAACATGAGTAAGCCTCCACACTTCCGCATCGTACCTGACAAGCCGTCATCTTTGAGCTGAGAAAATCGTCATGCATCCGATACATGCGTGTAAAGGCTGAAGTATTTGTAGCTCTAAAAAATATAAAAGACAGGCACAGTGTTGACAGTCAAGATAGTAAACCCTAACCCTGCGTTCAGGATTAAGATTAGATTAGATCATATTCGCCAAGACCGATACCAAAGCGTGGGTAGCTCATTCATTTTCTTCAAACACCCAATCTTTAGACCTTCCCGGGATCTGAGACACCTTTATCGAAGCTCCCCGATACGATATTATACGACAAAATATCAAGATACGAAGATATAAATAGCATAACGATGCATGCCATGTCAGTACCCAACCGAGCCAGCTACATGGACGTGCTCACTACATCACCGTCTAACAGTTAGCACTTGGTGAAGCACTCTGACGGACCAGCTAGAATCTTATCATTAATATTTACCATTCGTGAAAGCATATCATGAATGGGCATGCTACTCACGAAGGAGTTGGAGTTGAATTTAAGTTGAAGTTCCAGGGGTCCCAACGGCCAGGGATAGCCACAATTCACCACTCGCCTGGAGCGTTTACCAGGCCACATATATTCAGCGCTGGGCTAGATCGGGTAATTTTTGATGAGCCTAACCAGCCGGATAAGCTGTGGTTCGAATCATACAAAGGGGAAACTTCCATGTCTAGAGAACCATCGTTGGTGTTTTGCCCCGGAGTCGAATAATCCGCGTTACGACAGTGACTGGACTGAGCCATCAATTTAGGGCCGCGCCTCAATTATTAGACGTCGAACGGTCTACCATAGACAATTACAATCATCAAGCAATTGAGGCCTCTGGGCTCCGACCCAGAACAAAGCCACACCATCGCATCTCACAACGACATACACGCCGTAGCATAGCCCGAAATATTTATACACTTCAAAGTGGTTTCTGCCCGCTGGGTTAAGGTGTCGTTCTCCATTAGAAATCTCATCTCGTTTGAGAATCGAGTGAGCAGCCATGATTCAGGCCCAATCACAGTCCGGAAAGGGAAATATCTCGCTGTTTCGCCAAAATTTGTATTAGAGGTCTAGAATAAACGTTTCCATGATACATGCAATGGAAGCGGCAGTGAACTATAGTGGTGCTCGCTGTATAACCTAGTACATATATTGTGGCAATCTTTGACGTCCTTCGGGGAAGACACTAGGACTCAATCTGTACGATACTTTACAGTCGAAGCCTTACGCAAGTTCAATTACGTTGCATCAGTAATACCACCCTCTTGATATAGATGGTATATATAGGAGTTGGGTATACGATTCACATGCGCACCCTTTTAACTCGGCGATGTTCTATTGCAACAGTCCGGCAGGAAACCTGGTTGGTTTACAGATTAACGGTAGTTAAAGCACGTCCTCCAGAGGCACTTATTGGTAGAAGTTTCTACGATCCATTGATTAGCAAAGACTTGCGATGCACGAAGCTTCCCCCGGCCCAGGGGGATCTAGAGGCATATTCTTTAGTGATAACGTCTATAGACACCAAACACACACTGGGCCTATTGTGAGAGATAGGGCTATAACCAAATATTATTGAGGCAAAGGACATAGAGCCTATTACTAATTTCTCCGGGGCCTGGTTGGTCGACAAAAGCCATGCAATTAATGAATAAAACAAACAAAAAACGATCGACAAAAGCCAGCCCCTCTATCCAGATAACGCGGGGCCAACTACAGCACTACCGTCATTTGTAAATATTAATCGTAGCTCTCTCTCTACTAGTTTATCAGGCTCAACGCAGCCAAAATGTAGCGCAGCCCCGACTCTGGTATGGAGGTGCAGAACGCAAAATACTGCATGTAGTCTGGCTGGCTGGCTAATCGAGTATTAGTATCTAGCGCAGGATACCCGGTGCTTAAGTGTGTCAACTGCAGTCCTAGTATACTTCACGGCTATCAAAAAAGATATCCTACTTTTTCTTCTCATTAACCTTGAAAGAATGGAGCCGAGGGAGGTTGGTTGACCCACAGAGCCGGCTGTGACCCTACGCCGCTACACAACCTGTTTCATGTCCATCCAACCGTTCCCCACAGATCTCCGACCCGTGTAAACATCAGGATGCCCACACAACCGGCTATCAACCACATTTCATAAAAAGGCAGTACTAAAATCTCAAGACTCCCCATACCGATCGATCGCAGTCCTACTTCACTCATATCACATACTTTGCTGAGCCTTAACACTATAATATAGTCCTCCCGCCACGGTGACCAAAAACTACCTTCATTTTTTTCCTTCTCCTTATCTCCCCCGTGAGCAGATTCTGGTTAAACTCAGATAGACGCCGCCGAACCTGGCTACAGATGAATCACATGATCAAGTCGATCAAAATCGAGAACTGATTATTTCCAGTCTCATTTATCCGAGTGATATTCTATGACTAAGACAACTGCATGTAACCACATGTAGATTGTTCCTTAATTAAGTAGATTTACATCACGCACCACGTATCGTGTGTATTCTTAGGACACGCCACCAAAAAATGTATGCCCTCTATGTAGCTAGAATGAGAGGCTCCACGAACGCAGCAGCCGGAGCAGTGAAGTTACGTGTAGTGAGTTGGTGGGTGAAGGCCAGGGGAGTTGTACTCTGGTTGGGATGTATTTAAGTAGGAGCCGTTTTAATTGGCGGAATCCGCTCAACGCGAGGACTCACCGAGACCAATAGTGGTACCGGAAAGCACCAGCGGTAAAACAACACGTATGTAGTTACTTCATGATTGAACACATGCACAATAAAAATATTTCAGTTAAATGAGTCGTTTCAACAAATAGATATCATCAAAAACCTCCATCTCTGGATATATGTATATAGGTTCCTCATAACCGCCCGCCGGTCCGCTTACCATAAAAACCAAAGTAAAATCCTGCCCACCCAAAATAGTTGTAAGTAAACATTAAACAAAAAAGAAGGGGTATATACGTATAAGATCCAATCATAATTACATGATAATACAGCAGCCCTGGAGCTTCTTGCTGAAGATAGGCACTGCCTTCTTCGCCAATTCTTCCAGCTCGTTGGCGGGCTGTTGTTGCCCCTGCCCCTGCCCCTGCCCTTGTTGCTGCTGGTACAGGTTCTGGGGGTATTGTTGCTGGTGCTGTTGGTACTGTTGGTGCTGTTGCTGTTGCTGCTGATGATGTTTCTGGTACCGCCCGCCTTGCTGGTAGTTTTGCTGCTGCTGCTGCTGTTGCTGCTGCTCCTGATGCCCGCCATACCCGCCATACCCGTACCCGGCCCCACCACCCTCTCTCAGCTGTACAATAATCCTGCCCGCGTTCTGCTCGCTGTTAAATTGGAGTCCCTGGGCTCTAAGAAGCTTCTCGACTGCAGGCTTGATCTTCGTAACCCCACCCGCCGAATGGTTCCCCTTACCAACAATCACATAGATATGATCATCGCCGCGCTGCCTCGCAGTCCTCAGCCGCGTTTCCAGGATCTCTTCCGCTTCCTCTACATATAGCCCGTGTAGGTCGATCGTATCATCTGGCTGGTGCGCATTATTTGTGCGGAAAATAAAGTCACGCGCCTGCGCGTTGTAGGCCTCCATTTGTGCGCCATGGCGCTTGCCCTCCGCACTAAGCTCATGGGCTGCTGCACCATCGCCCGATTCATAGGCGGCGCGGGACCGGTCAAAGCAGCGGCCGCGTTTTTGAGCTTCTTCGCGCGCGACTGTAAGGGTTTGTTAGTGGGCTGATCGCGACAGAGTTCCATGGGTAAAACTTACGGCCGCGCAAACGGTCATATTCGACTTCGTCTGCGTCAGTTGCTCCGCCGTGGTGCGGGGAGTCGGCTATTGGTGGGTGTGTTGTGTTAGTAGGAGTGGGGTTATTGATCGTTTTCACGAGGGTGATGAGGTGCGAACCTTGTGGATTGATCTGGTTCATAAGGAAGGAAGCCATTTTATGTCAATTCCACTTATTCTTGCTGTAAGCAAGGAAGTAGATACTTCGATTGTGAAAACTTGTAATTTAAAAAAAATCTGCTGTCGTCGTAAGAGTCGTGAGGAGAGAAGTGATGAAAGAAAGAGACGGAGAGAAACCCTTATCCGGCGTCTATGTTTGCAGGCGCAGCGGTGGTGTTGGCGGTTGGGTCACTAACGCGATTGGGAAGCATAGGAATTGTGAGTGGCGAGAACTGATGAGATTAGATTCGCCCTTGGCAGCGAGGCAAAAATACGACGTGTCCATGCTTTTCCCGATCGCGAGTGTGTCCCGGATTTCTGGCATCCATCCACCATCATACATCGTGGGAAGTGCTCACGCGCACGTGGGGATCCTCAGTGCTTGATGAGGCAGATCTTCCTGAGCCGCATCTTATTTTGTGATGGGACGAAAGATGGTGCCAGGGTGATACATCCACGTGCCAATGATAGCTTGCCTCTTAAGACTGTTTTGGCGGAGTGAGAACCAATCCTCTGGGAAATCTCGATAGAAGCTTGGATTGATTGGCGATCAATTCGGAAATATATTATCTGGGGTCGCCTTTGATTCTCGCCGGTCATAACTATCATCCACTCTCGAGAGCAATATTGTAAATGTTCCGAGAATTGCACAATTGCAAGCTTCTCGGGTATGAGTGATAGTTGATGCAGCCAGACCTAACCCTTGGGAGCATCGGTACCGGGCCACTAGCTTCATATGTAACGATCGACCCGTCCGGAGCGGATGGGCTCTGCTTTGAGCCTCAAGCCCTAACTAACGTGTTAGCATTGAGATCACGGATTCCTTGATAGATCAACAAAATAAACAGAGCCAAAGAAAGAATCGATTCACATGCATCCTATATGACACACGATCTTATCGCATGCTCACCTATGTGCAACGGCTACGGGGTGCCGTTGGAATCAGTCATCATTTCGGCCATGGATAGCCCCGACTCGCCTGCGGAGAGATATTTGCTCCTTTCCCTTTGGCTATCTTAACTCCGGGCGGATTTAACGATGCCGAAAAAGCCCAATCAGACTGTACTCGGGGCCGGATTGTTGTCCTGGAGTTCCGTATCCTAAGTTAATGTATGTACATGGAGGTACATGATGGTACATGATGTATGGGGCACATAAACTGTGCGTGAGCATTGATGTTTTGGAGAGCCAATCAAACACCGTATTTAGCTCTTGTACGCCGTCAACAGCCTCAATGGACACGCACGACACCCATACCCCACCACAACACGTGACTTGGACAGGGCCGTCTCGTCACTCGAAGCTTTTCACGGTAAATTTTGACGCACGGCCACGCAGTCAACTCTCACATTTTCACTTGTCTACTAATGTATGTCTCGCCTCTCACCCTTTCCGGTCCCTCCATAAGACACAAATACCTGTTGCCCATATATCAATCAACGTGCTCTTATATGCGCCTCCATCCTTCTTTCGCTCTCCTCAGATTTTCTCAAAGAACATCAGCACAAAGGAGTTACACAAATCCCTGTCACTTGCGCCCTTTGACATCTGTTACTACCGACGTCATTCCAAGTTACCGCAAAGGTTTCTCGTGCAGTACTACCGTTGCATCTAATAGGATGTCGAGTAGTGAAGGCCTCATTGCCAGTCTCTACAACGCCTCTGTGCGTACACCAGAAACCCCTTCGGGAGTACCAGAGGATGTCTCCAGCAAAAGCCATCATGTTAAATGCGGAAAAGGATTTCAGAATCCCTGGCCTAGGTAATATATATCGTCTTACCTAGCTATCACATGTCCCCCACGCTTGAATTTGAACAATTGAGCTGAATCTTTGTTCTTTTTTTTTCGTTTCCTTTTTTTTCCCTCCCTCTCCTGAGGAGCTTGGTGAAGTTTGAAATCCGGCCGTTCTGACCTCGCAAAAATATGTTTCATGCAGTTGGAGAGATATACAACCTATAGACGGCATAAAGTATTTAGCTAGGTATGTTTGACGACCCCATTCCCAAACAATGCCAATAGGGAGCGCCTTCTGACAGTTATGTTCAAATAGTACGCGCTTAGATAAGAAGTATTGTGGGGGTTACCACGGGAAAGCTATAGAGGACGCTGTGCCACCTGTTGTGGCCCCTCAATTCCCGAAGTCCCGCTCCACTAAGTCGAAGGAGTTCCGAGCGACCTGGCTAGGCCATGCTTGCTTTTATGTCGAGTTCCCTGGAGGTCTCCGGGCATTGTTTGATCCTGTGTTCTCCCAGAGATGCAGTCCAGTACAATTCATGGGTCCGAAGAGAGTTACCAAAATGCCCTGTGAGATAAAGGATATCCCCGCTATAGATATCGTTGTTATAAGTCATAACCATTACGACCATATGGATTACAACACAATAATGGAATTGAAGAGATGCCACCCGAATGTATGGTTCTTTGTGCCACTAGGCAATAAATCATGGTATGTTAATCTTCCGCGCCCCAGTTGAGCACGACATGAAGCCATGTTTTTCGGGTATCATAAGAATTTGAATATCTGCTGACAGTGCAATCTGTGGTGGCGCCTGTAGGTTCACATCTTCAGGGATCCCCAATTGCACAGAAATGGATTGGTGGGAAGAGCGGGATCTTGTCCTCTCTCCAGCAAATTCAGAATCTGCCGCGAATCTTTCGGAATCCCCTAGTCCAGAAGGGACTGACTCGCCGTTGAAGGTGACGACCTCAGAGCCTGCAGAAGAAGGAAATAAAGCTGGTGAGATCACCGCAAGGATTGGATGTTTGCCCTGTCAGCACACCAGCAACCGTGGTCTGCATGATCGAAGCTCCACGTTGTGGTCAAGTTGGAGCGTTGAAAGTGGTGGTAAAAAATTATATTTCGCAGGGTGGGTGACACTTTTCTGTTTGTCGTCGTTATATTTCTTTTTTGTTTGAGAGAGAGGGTGTTGTCGAGGGGTACCGCTGCCGGCTTGGCTGGTCGGACAATCCCGACGGGCCTGGCTGTCTCAGATTTCGGCACTGATCGCGGTTTCCCGACAATTCCGTATTGCGCAAGCACTCTTCACCCGGAACCAAGGACCCACCCGACTAGCAGATGCTAGTCGGTAGAGCACAGTTTGATGTCTAGGATATGAGGTGGTTATCCGTCGCAACTATCCCAGGCGCAAACGTATTTGAGTATTGTCACTCGAAGCTGAGAACATATCCCGATCATTCCATTAGTTTCACAATTAGTGTGTTCAGACATTCGTCTTACCTTTACTGTTGGATTTTATACCTATTATTTTCTTATTCCTAGGTTTATCTACGAAAACTTGCTGACTATAGTTGGATTGCAACAGAGATACTGGGTACCGCGCCGTTCCAAAGGTTCCTGCCGGTGTAGACGATTACGGCGAAGAGTTCAAGGACCTTCCTGTTTGCCCGGCCTTCAAACAGGTCGGAGAACTGAGGGGTGGGTTTGACCTCGGGTTGATCCCAATAGGTGCCTACTGGCCAAGATGGTACGTTTAACCCCCCCCCCCCACACCAATATCAAAATTTTCTACAGAATTCCACCCCTTTGCGTTCCAACTTTACCGGGCGCAGGGAGCATCCTAGATTCATTGAATTTGTCATGTATGGATTATCTTTGTACGCACTTGGTCTATGCGCTCCATTGTCGCCTGATGGTACACCTAGAACCATGGGCTGTGTCAGGATCCCTCCGCCCTCGTCCTTGGGAAATCACTCGTGTGGCGAGGGTTTGCTCTGGAAAAATCACAACACCTGTCCCTGTTTTTCTTTAGTCGGTTCTAGCTTGAGCACGGACTTTTGGTGAAGAAGATATTCATTTTTGGCTAACACGATTGGGTAATGGTTCTCTAGGTTTATGAGTCCGATGCACGCAAGTCCTTATGATTCGGTTCGTATTTTCGTTGAGACAAAGTGCAAAAAAGCCATTGGCATGCACTGGGGTGAGTCACCTGGTCCCCTTCCTGTTTTGTCTATTTATTTCCTCTTTTATATCAAACATAATGGCGGTTGCTACCTTACTTGACTCGGCGGCGCCGCTCGAGCGCTCCTGTACATCTTCTACCCCGCATTTTTACCTATGATTCCCGAGCACGCGCGTCATCGGGTGAAGAGTTTGAATCTTTGGGTTCTTGGGAGCTAACCATCTTGTGATTGATAGGAACTTGGGTTTTGACTGATGAGCCAGTAATGGAGCCACCGGTTGTATTGAAGGAGGCGTTGAAGAAGGATGGAATCGCGGAAGAAGGCGTTTTCGATGTGCTTGATATCGGAGAGAGCAGGGAATACTGAGGAATATGTCTTCAGATCAATCACGATGAGTATAAGGATAAGGTGAGGGAAAAATGTAAGGTTTATGATAAGAGAGGTTGTATTAACCGCGGTTACACTCTTTTTTATTAATGACCTATATACTTTTGGACGAGAGGAATAGAATCGCGATCAGAATCGAGGGATGGTCGTGTGCTCGGGAGTTTGGGGGGGGGATTGTTAGAACGCAATCGAGGGCGCCGTGGTCCCGGCTGTTATTAAGGATTCTGTGTAATATATGGGAGATTACTGGGAGGGGGGGAGGGGGGAGTGGAGTGGATTTTTCGGAGGGGAGGACATTGTATCATTCATCTCTCCATATCCATCTTCCCTTCCCTTTCGGAAAGTTCATCGATGAGGGCGTTATTTCCGTATGATACAAAATGGCCACTTTACGCGCGCGTGGACACACGCGAGTGTGCATACCATTCCCATTCATCCAGTTTTCTGCGCTCAATGGGGGAGAGATCTACCTCGGATGAGTGTTCGGGGGGGGATTAAAGAATTAGGTAGAGATGAGGACGTTGCAGAAGCAGTACGTACATACGGGTTCACTCATCAAGTGCTCATCGATGACTTGAGCTCCGTCCGGGTCTAGCCCATCCCATCACACCCCATAGTCCATCTCTCAAGATGGAGTGGATGCATAAAAGACTTATGCGGGGTGTGGGGGTAGTGGGGGAGGTAGAAGGGGGGGGTCATTCTTCCATATGCATTGCATGCATTTCCACTACTCTCGATGCCCATCCATCATCCCATCATAAGACCCGGGGCAAAATGGGGGCCATGGGCTATATTCGGAGGTAAGAAAAGTACCGGACAAAGGAGTAAGCTTCTGTTATCTTCAGCCCATAGTTTGGGGGAAAGGGGGGGGGGGGGCTATTCTGCCGTTACTCGAGCTCAAACTCCAATATTAGGGGGTGGGGGGGTGCTGTGGTTATATGGGTCGGAGGTAAGAGGAGTAGGGTAGAATTCTAAGAGAGTACGAGTGGAGATAGAGTAGAAGAGGGTAGAGTAGAAAGATCTCACGAACAAGCTCTTTTTTATTTTCAGATACATGGCCTACCTACCTAGGTCACCAAGTCCTTCCTGGGTTGCCTAATAGTCTACCTAGTCTAGGTAGCTAAATGATCGCCAGCCCGCCGCGCCGCGCCCCGTCGCCGGGTATGATGAGTAGGTTATCATTACGAGTCTACTCTTGAGCACCTACCCCTACTCTATTCTACCTACACACCTACCCTACCTACACCTCTATGTACCCTACCAAGGTTAAGTAACAAATAGAGATCGTCGGTGGCTTACTTTCCTTGTGAACCTCCTGCTATTTTCTCTTTTTTTTCTTTCCTTTTTACTTCCTCTTGGTGGCCCTTAACTGGTTCCTGTCCTGCCTATTTTTTCCCTGTGCACCGATCTATTTTGTTTTTTTCCTGCTCATGCTCTCTGCTTGTGTTTATTTCTGAATTTGGGGTGGTGGTGGGTGGGCTGGACGAGTTACGCCGCAGACCGCATGTGACCGTACCTATCACACCTCCCTCCTCCTCCTGATATGATGCCGCTAGAGTAGATATATCAAAATCGAAATCAAAATGTGATCTCGCAAGGTCACCAGAGCCGGCGCCAGTACGGTACGGCTACAGCTCGGCGTTCTCTCGGGGAACGATAAACATGAAGAAGAGGAGGGGTGGGGGGGGGGTGGCTATGGTCGAGGGTAAAGGGTTTGCAAATAGAGAGGATACATATTGTTTTGGGGATGTAGAGCTGGGATCGCCGCTGGTTGGTTTGTAGAATACTGCGGTAGGGTTTCTTTTGTTTTTTTTCCCTCTCTTCCCTTGGCCTCTCTTTTTTCTTGCTTTTTTGATGGGAGGATGGATGGATGGATGGGATGCTCGTGCAAGGGGACGGTATTTGTTTGGTGGGCCCTAGGTAGAAGTGTGCGTAGGTGTGGGTGTGCAAAGAAGAAAAAAAAAAAGCAGCAGGCGGCCAAGCAAAGCAAAAGGTACCACAGAAACACTAGAGGACGAGTGTACGTTCGTTCCTGTCTGTAGACTTCTATGTATATGCAGGCAGGCACTCAAAGAACGAGCGCGCTAGGATTACACCAGATGTTTACATACTACATAAAACATAGAGTACTCTAGCGGGGTAGACTTCGTATGGTTCCCGGCCATGCCATCTCGTTTTTCCTGTGCTATGGCGACATTATATCCGTGTGTGGAGTTAGTTGACCCTTTTTTTTGCTTTCTTTTATTTTATATAACCCTACTATCTCGGAAACATCGAGTATGTAGGGTTGTTGGGTACAGTAGAGTAGGGTTGTAGAGTGGGAAGAGAGAGGGAGGAAGTTTCCTTTCCCGGCCGCCGCCTGTCAATGAGCACCCACACCTCTTTTTTTTTGCGAGGCCTTTTTTTTTTTTTGCCGGATCCCTGGGCTGGGGGTACGGTTACCGGTTGATTGGATTGATCTTCTGGACTGGACTGGATTGGCAGCAACAACAACAAACGGACCCGAACGGGCTTCTCTTTTACTGTCGATTCTCCTTGTTTTTCCCATTTGTTGGGGTACGTACGGGGGGTGGTTGAATTCAAGGGGGGGGGTGAGAATCAGATCGCGATGGCGATTCTGTTAGAGATCGGGGAATTGTTTTTTTTATGGCGGGTACATCTCTACGGTTGGAAGGAAAGAAACGAGGAGAGATCAAGAGACACACGGAAAGATTAGATTGATGATTATATATTACCGCTCCTGCTTCTAATTCTTCCTTCTCTGCGCTGCGGGCTAAAGGGGGGGAGTGGAGGAAGGGATGCGGCGGCGGGTCACGTAAGATGGGGGTATGTACTCTAGAGTATGGTATGGAGGTACGGGTATGGATATGGGGGGGAGTGCAGTCTGGGGAAATATACCGCAGGAACATCGCAGGAGGATCAGAATGGGCGTCCCGCAACGCAACGCAAGTGGGTGGATAGATGGGCATGTGTATGTGAATGCTATGCTATGCGATGCCATGCCATGCCATGCTATGTGGGTTTCATAAGTACTCAAAGTGCTCTGGAAGCAGGTTAGAGTAGCCTACCTATTCTATGTTGTGCAGGAGCATTTAGTAGGTGAGTAGATAGGCCTAGGGTACATACTCTAGACATGTAAATACCTACAGAGAAGGGGCAGAAATTGGAGGCGATTCACAAAGTGTCGAAGGCGTCGAAGTGGAGGTTTACAATTACATGCTACATCCCTTCTTGATACTACATGTACACTCTACTGTGTTGCAATTGTGCTGTTCTGTTGCTGTTGTTGCCTTTTTTTTTCGCGCGCGCGCGTTTGCTTCCCTTGCTTGGGCGAGTGAGTGAGTGATTAGATGACGATTTAATCCTCCCGTTTGATAACCCCCCACCCTCATCATGCTCCTTATCACCCCGCGAATGAAGAACGGCGAGATTGATGGATGATGATGTCGGTCATCCCCCCATATCCTTGTAGATGTCTTGAAGTGAGTGAGTGAGGTGAGGTGAAGGTGAGTGAGTGACTTGAACGGGTTCTCGAGCGCGGGTAGCACAAGCAAGCTCCAAAGTGGTTTCATTTGTGATCTGCAACAGTACCCTGGGGCATTTCGGGTTCGAAACGCAATCCCTCGGTTGGGGTCCCAGGCTACTCTACTAGTAGCAACTATTAAGCCCGCTGATCTAGCTGGTTAGAGAAGTCAACTACTTCGGCAAGTGATTTACTTAACCTCACCCCTTCCTTTTACTCTCTGATACCTCGACGCACCACTTCCCTGGGTCACGCTGCTTGCTTGCTTGCCTGCTTTGCTGGGTAGAGTACGTGCGGTGATACATTTTTTTTTTGCCTCCTCAACAGTCTCAACTGATTTGCTTTTTTGCGAGGAACCTTTAATTTTGTTTCTTGAGACCGCCGCGCCTCCCTTTCCTTCCATTCCCTGTTCTGTGGGTTCCAGAAAGGAACTCTGATATCATACTCTACGGGATCTGGTGTAATGAGAGATACAGTATCATGTATGCACCTAGTAGCGTACTCTAGCTCCGCGAAAAAAAAGCAAGCAAGGCATGATGATATGATTTGTATATTGGAAGCTCGGTACATAGGTCTCTAGAGTACATGGTTAGAGGGGGGGTCGCTTTCGCCGCGCTCTGTGGAATCATGCCGGCTAATTGGATTGGATTGGGCGGTCGGGCAGCACCTCTTTTTGCGGATGATAAGAGATGGTATGGAATGGGAGATGGATTGGGACCTTTGTAGCTACTTTACTGGCCGTGATGGGTGATGATGGGTGATGGGCTGGTATGATGGTATGGTATGGTATGGTAGGGCTCATGCAAGTCAAGCAAGTAGAAATGTGCAGAACCCTGGACTTGGCTTGACCCTTTTAACTGGTCGCGCGGATCCCCCCCTTTTACCGCCGCTTCGCCCTCAGAGAGCTTGTACGTCAACAGTGCCATTTATCGTATTATCTACAAAACAAAACGCCTACGCCCATCCCCCCCCCCCCCCCTCTATTCGCGTCCCTGGCCGAGGGAGGGGGGAGGGGGGAGGGGAAGGGAGTGTTTATGCGTTTGTTCGTCGTCGTAATATGAGGGGGTCAACAAAAGAACAACTTCCCCTGAATTTAACTCCTCCCCCAATACCATAGGGCAGGCAGGAAGTGTAGGCATGGCAGGCAGGCAGGAAGGCTATTATACATGATGCTGTGTTAATACTCTATTTGCTATGGGACATACATACGTCTGACATATTACCGCTGTGCCTGCCTGCCTTGGTAGGCTCTCTTTTCTGTACCTGACATAAAGGGAGATCCGCAGCAACATCAGCATCAGCATCTGAAATTCTAGTGCACGCGGGGGAATTTTGAAAGTGAGTGAGGAGAGAGGAGGGGAGCGACGAGGGGAACGTCCAGTCCTATTTCGTTATCCTAGTCCTAGCTAGATTTGTAAACCCTGGTCCGTTCTTTTTCGCCTCTTTGCGAGAGTCCTTTGCCAGTCAAAAGTGAGTTCTTTATTTTTAAAACCTGAACTGGGCTGTGAACGGATCCAGCTCATCGGAGAAAAAGGACTCACGGTTGAGTCCAGTGGACCTCACTAACTCACTCCTCTACCTTGCCTACTATGGTACCCCCCTACATTTTCCATATTCATCATTCATCATAAGCAGCAGCATCGACTCATCAGTAGCCAATAAGTCATACCCTTAACCGCTTTAATGTTTATTTGAGGACAGAGTTACATTACTGCCCCCCTCCTCCTACGTATTGTAACCCTGCTTTTTTGTTCTTTCTACTCACTCTACCTGACTGACCTGACTCGCGTCCCCCCCCCCTTGCCGGTGGAAGCGGCGAGAGAAGAACGGAGAAGAAGCAGTGGAAGAAGAAGCAAAAATATACCTTTGTCCCCCCCCCCCTGCCTACCACAAGAAGAAGAAAAAGGAAAAAAAGCATACGGGGTAGGACAGAAACAGGACCCATCCATGGATGAGAAGAATGAAGGAGGAGAAGTAGAGACGAGAGATTCAAAATTAGACAAAAAAATAAAAAATGAACAGGCAAGGTCCCTACTTGCACTCGCTACGATACTCGTACTCTAACTCTGAATATACCAAAGATATACCCTGTTTCTTTGGATGGACCTCTACTATTATTTTTATTTTTATTTTTCTTTGCTGCCATCTCGCACCTGCCTGCCTGCACCGGCGGCAAAAAAAAGACGTGAGTGAGTGGGTGCAGCAGCAGCAGCCAGCAGGCACCAGCGATTGGCTGGGAGCTTGCAGGGCCAGGGCGATGAACATTGGGAAACTCGTCACCGGGCCGCAGTAAAGTGTAGTAGGTTGTAGGTTATCATGGTTATTTTGCGAAAGCCAGAGAGAGTGTCCCTTTTTTCTTTTCTAATTTCTGGGACTGTAGTCACGCTAAGTAATTTTTCGTTGACCTGATCACCTTTCCCTAGATAGGCCCCCCCCCCCACCGAGATATAACAACGGCTGCCCGGGCTGTCTGCGGAACTAGCAGTTTTGCATATTTCACACCCCCCCCTCCACACTCAAACATATCTCTCCTTCACACACCCCACCAAAACGACACACACCCTCCCTCTCTGGGACTTTCATACCTGTGGTATCTACAGTATATACTGGTGCTGTAGCCCACACTTTCATTCTTTTTGAGCTTCACTAGGGCGTGTACGTGCAACATTACAACAACATCATCATACATCATTTTTTCATTTTGGGTTTAAGGGAAAGATATCTCTCGCGTAAGTTTTCATCACCACCTTGAACGTTTGGTCCCCCTTTGGGGAGTGTGTTTGGGAGAGTGTTGGAGGAAGAGTTTGATGGGCTATGACGATATCGATATGGCGGTGATGATATTTTGATATGGTTGTGATTGTGGTTGTGGTTGTGGTTGTGGTTGTTGGGAGGGTTGGATTGTGATGTGATGGTTGTGTGGGTTGTGGGGTTTTTGGGGTGGTGGTGTGGGCTTTTTGGTTGTTGTTGTCGCAAGTGTTTGTTACTTACACTTTGTGCTATATCAACAAGAAGCAGGAACCGCACTATTACCCTTTTCCTACATTCTACTACTATTACTACCCACTCTGGCCCACTCACTACTATTTGGAACTATTACTACAACCACAACCACAACAGCCACAACCACCCACAACCACTACTACAAACAAAATAAAAAAATAAAAAAACTAACTGGGGGCCAAAAGTTCACAGAATAGCCAGTTAAAAAACTACCAACAAAAAGAGTTACTAGGCTCGGAACCCTCTCCCACAGCGCCGAAATGGAGCCTGTGGAATGGTCCCGGATGATGGCGGACATCTTCTTCGCCCATCAGGACCCACTAGGCGAGCTACAGAAGTTCAGACACCAGGTACCGCCGTTTGTGCTGCGGACGTTTTGCGACAACACGGCCGTCACAGCGCCGACGAGCGGGCAGCAGATGTGGATCTATGATCAGAACCAAATGTACATTCATTCTTTCTTTCCTTTTGAGTTTTTCCCTCGTTTTTTCCTATTTCCTAGTTCCTATTTCCTATTTCCTATTTCCTAGTGTTTTTATCGCTCTCTCTATTCGCACGGCCATGATTCTTTCTCTATTTCTTTTTCTTCTTCGTTCTCCGTACTAAACAGTGGCTCCTCCCTCATTCTCCAGCCCCACCTACATTGTCAATACCATCACAACCACCCCCGGCAGCGACCCCGACACACTCATCATCTACCAGCCCGCCACACGCGAGTTCACCCAGCGTCGCTGGACTGAGTGTTTCGGCACCGACGCCATCTACAGCCGCTTCTTCGACAACCTGACAACCGCCCGCTACATGCGCGAGGGCTTTGCAAAGTTCGAGCTCCTGCAGCACGTCGACCGCGACATCTTCCAAGGCCTCGTCGACCCCATCTGGCAAATCCAATCGCTGCAGCACACGGGAACCGTCAACCTGCGCCGCGACGACGTCTGGACCCTCCGAAAGTTTCTGCACCTGATGACTGGCCTGCATGCCCGCGACCGCACGATGCATCTGCTAGCGCATGCACACGAGATGGAGGATGCGCGAGTAAGGAGAAAGCGATTTATCGAGGCGAGGGCTATGGAGCACCCAAGGGACGTGTGGTTGTATAATGCGGAGCAGACGCTCAAGACGCCGCACCACGAGGTACACCTGAACACCTCCATCTTCGACCTCGACCGGGAAGACTACCGTGTCAACGCGCGGGAGAGATTCTTGGTATTGTGGGAGGCGGGCCCCGGGGACGAGTTCATCTTGACAGAGAATGGGTTTGGCGGGTTCGAGGGCGGGCAGATTGGTGCGAGGCAGGACTCAATCATCAATATGGGCTCTCGGGAGCTGGAGCAGCACATGTATACAAGGGACTTTATGTGGCACCAGCTGTACGTGCTGTCGCCGACACTGGTGGCCGCGCTGTGCCACGGCACGCTGATGCATCCGGACCTGACGCGCGCGCAGAGGAAGCGGTGGGGGCTCAAAAGGTCGCTGTTGGAGAATCTGCCGCACGAGGTGGCGCCAAAGTACTACAAGGACATGACAAAGGCCGATGCGTCGTTCCTGAAGCCCGGGTTTCCGATCCCGCAGGACGTTGAGCGTGCGTTTGCCGCGAATGTGGCGCTGGAGAAGCGAAAGTCCGACGAGATCGCGTTCCCGGTGCAGCGGCTGTCTCCTAAGCAAGTGGCCATGGTCAACAGCGTTCTCCTCCACAACCAGCAGAACGGGCCCGTGGTCAAGTCGGTGTGCTGCAAGTCGCCGCCGCAGTATCAGTCGCTGTACAATTCGCTCCTGATGTTCCAGCAGCAGCCGTGGGACAAGTTCTCGGCCGAGGAGCAGAACGACTACTCGCTGCTGACCGAGCGCCTCCGCGTGTTCCTGCAGCCCGCAGCCACCGAGCCCCTCGCTGCCCATCTCCAGTACGCCCAACAGCAGCAGCAGCAGCAGCAGTTTACTCACCAGCTCCCGCCGCACCAGCTCCACCAGATGCCCACCATGCCCATGTCAATCTCCATGAAGCCGCCGCCGCCGCCCGCTTTGACCGCAGATCCTCGCCGCCTCTTCGCCGCCGACCGCTCCATGACAATGCCCGAGGTGCCGCGCTACGATCAGCACGAGATCCGCCCCACACATCTCCGTGCCAACAGCCAGATGTCGCATTCATCCCATACCTCCTCCTTCCCGTCCTCGCAGTCTTCGCAGACCTACTCCTCCGCGTCCAGCCAGACGTCGAGCAGCAGCGCCACAAGCATCGATGCCGCCCCCCGCTTCGAGTCCAAAGCCGCCCCTCCTCCTCCACCACCACCACCACCACAGCCACAACCAGCACCTACCGCCGCCGCTCCCGCCCCCGCCGCCGCAGCACGTGAGTCAAGGTCACGCCCCCAGTCCCCCGCCCGCAAGACAGAGAAGCCTCGCAGGACAAACTCGCAGACCGAGAACGTGCCCAGCAAGCAGGTGAAGCCGACGCAGCAGCCGCCCAAGGTGGCTAACATCGTCATCGAGCACACGGTGCAGGAGATCCAGGAGCGTCACAGAGGCCGCCAGGCGTCAAGGTCAGACCCACCGCCGCCACTACTCCCGCAGATGAAGGTTAGCCCGATCCCGGACCGTGTAGAGTTGATGGCATCAAAGTCGAAGCCGAGACACCAGCAGCAGGAGCAGGCCAAGGCTCAGGAGCAGAAGTCCCAGCAGCAGCAGCCACAACCTCAGCAGAGGCAGCAGGAGCAGCCACCGGCTCAGCAGCAGCAGCAGCAGCAGAAGTCGCAGCAGCAACAACAGCAGCAGCCACAGTCGCAGCCTCAGCAGCAACAGCAGTATCAGAAGCCACAACCACAGAAGCAGCAGCAGCAGCAGCAGCAGCAGCAACCACAACCACAACCGCAGCCAACGCAGCAGAGGTTCCAGCCCCAGCCGCAGGTCCAGCAGCAAGCCCCCCTTCCCCAGCCACTGCAGCAGAAGGCCAGCGTCCTCCCAGAGCGCCCCATGTACGTCATGGACGTCATGGACCCCATGCGGCCCTTCCAGCCCGAGCATGAGCGCAGCGAGCCCCCGCCGCAGTGGAACTTTGGCGGTGTCGAGCTTCAAGGTCACCAGTACGATAACGGCCTTCCTGAATCCCGCGCCCACTCCCAGCAGTCGCAGCGCAGCACAAGCATGTCCAACGAGCGCTCCTCCCAGGGCAGCGAGCACGTCAGGCGCCAGTGCCAGTACGAGGTCCTCATGCAAGACCTGCAGTCCCACCCCCAGCCCTGCGACCGCAACTCCCAGACCAGTGAGACGGCCAGACGCCAGCAGTATGATAATCCGCGCCCCGAGCTCGGCCAGATCCAGAGGCCCATCCCGCCCACTGATCGCCACAGCGCCGACACCGTCTCTTCCCGCGGACGCCCCTACGAGCCTCCAAGGCCAGAGCAGGGCCAGATCCAGCGCCCACTCCAGCGTCCCAGCCCTGTGGCGGATGGCAGCAGAAAGGCCGAGCAGTCCCAGCCGATGAGGAACACTGCCTCCCACGACCGCTCACACCAGTACGAACCCAAGGCAGAGCAGCAGCAGCAGCAGCAGTCCCAGCCCATGCGCAACACTGCCTCCCACGACCGCGCCCACCAGTACGAGCACAAGCCGGAGCAGCAGTCACAGCCAATGAGGAACACCATGTCCCATGACCGCTCTTCGCACTCCAGCGAGCACACCCGCCAGCGCCAGTACGAGTTCGAACTCCTCAAGCCTGAGCAGTCAAAGCCTCCTCCGGTCCCAGCACACAGGACCCCGCCCCAGATCCACAAGCCACAGGCCCAGCGCCCCGCCAACAATAACTCAAACAACAACTCAAACAACAACTCCACCGACGCCCCTGCAGCCACGGATGAATCTCGGGGACGTCCATCATACGAGATTGTCACCCCGGAGGGACTCCAGCCACAGCAGCAGCAGCCGCAACGCAGTGCAAACAGCTCCAGCGAGCGCCAGATGCGTCCAGGTGTCGAGATTGTCCGCCCACACGCCCTAGAGCCTGTCCGCCCGGAGCCGCGCTCAACCCTGCAGCCGCCCCAGGCGCAGCAGAAGCCCCAGCAGCAGTACGGTGACAATGTCAATGCCAAGGTTAAACAGCTCCGCTTCGAGGCTACACTCACACACAAGCTCTCAAACATGAGCCTCGACGGGTCCATGATCGTGCAGACTGGCGATGACAACGAGACCGACATGAGCGATAGTGAGAGCGGGAGCGGGAGCGAGGACGAGGATGACGATGGCCAGACGATCGATGGCGAGGACAGGGACGACGAGGAAGATGACGCTTGGGAAGACGAGGGCTTCGCCGAGTCTGAAGAGCTCACAAAGCCAAAGAGCACCAAGCCGCATGTTCGCTTCGCGGACCGCCCGCTGTCGCGCACGGGGATGCGTGGCGTGCCCGTGCATGTTGAGCGGCCGTTGTCGAGGTTGGGCTTTGCGGCACACCATCTGGGGAGAAAGGTTGACTTTATTGAGCGCCCGAGCTCGAGGCTGGGCAGCAGGCGAGTCGAGATTGCAAGGCCATTGTCGAGGAATGGGCAGCGCGCGAGCTTGGGGTTGGGTGCTGGTCTTATGAGGCAGACGCACGGACATGGTCATGGACATGGGCATGGACATGGGCATGGTCACCACCATGTGCATCGTTGATGATCTTCATGTGGGATGAGCTGGCAGGCTGTTGTGGACTGCAGCGCAGCAGAGCGGTGGTTTTTTGCTTTTCTTTGTTACTCGTTTGGGTAGTCTTTTTACTCCTTCCTGGATTTCTTTTATCCATTCTTTTTTTTTTATCTTGTGTTATTCCCCCATCTGGATTTTTCTTTTGGTTTATGTCGTTGATGATTGCATCCATCCCCTAATAATGCCTCTTTCTTATCAACATCTTTTTTATCCCCAATTTCGTTTTATTATTACTGATTTTTTTCATCTTTTTTCTTTTATGGTTATCACGGAACAACAATGTGGAAAAGTATATTTGTAACAGGCAGGCGTTTCATGGGGATATAAAATATCATGTATCTTTTTTTTTTTGGCTGGTTTATATGTATTCTTTGGATTGGTTTCCTTGGTCTGGGTGGGTTTTTTCTCGGTCATGTAGAGTGGATAAAAAAAAACTGGGCGAGGTTTTCTTTTTTTCCGGTTTCCTAGCTTTTTTTTTTGTTTCATTGGATGGGCAGCATATGGATGGGAGGAGAGGGTCGATCCGGAAGGGAGGACTTTTTTTGTATTTGTTTCTGCCAATTGGTGGTTGTATTGCGTCGTGTATGGTTAGTTGCTGATTGATGATATCCTTCTTATTGTTCTTTACTTTTTTTTTATTCATTCTTTTCGTACTTTCTTTTATCCTATCTTATTCTTATCTTCTTTCCATTCTTCTTTCTTCTTCAGTGGTGAGGCCGGATTGCTTCTTTATTTCGTAGGGAACGGTGGAGAGGGTTGTTCTTGTTTTATTTGTATTTGATTAGCTAGTTAGTTAGCTAGTTGTTATGCCATTCTTCCGGAGGGAGGGAGGGAGGGAGGGGGACAATTCGATATTGTCACCCCAGACCTTCTTCTCTCTTTTTTTTTACTTTCAATCTGGATCTCAGTTTTTGCTTGTGATGCCGATGGGGATGGCGATGACGATGGGCGATGATAAGGAGGAGGAGGAGGGTGTTTTAGCCATTTCTGCCTGCCTTCTTGCCGGACCGGAATACCTGTGAGACTCTGCTGCTGCTGCCGTATTTGATACTTACCACATGAAAAAAGGGCCGCGAGCATGTAGGTACATATATGTACTGTGGTATTATTACCGTACCTGCCGGGCCTTATAATTATGTAGAGTATGTATTTTAGCGGCGTGCGCAGTTCGCAGGACCATACTAGTACAGTTGCGTTGCACGTTGCGCCTTTACAAACAAAACAATTGTAAGCCAATTCCCCGCGAAATGTAGAGCCGGCCGGGGAAAAAAAAACAAAAAAAACAATTGACTCATTGCCCTTCCAAATTTTTTTTTTCTTGCTCCACCCCCTCCCCATATATATACCACTATCGTGCGGTTGAGAAAAGGGGGGGAGGGGCGGTGGTGCTATTTACCCACTGACAGTTGGTTTCGTTTTGGTTGCTGTGCACCGACCGGGTCCGGGTATTCTGGGTGTGATGGGATGGGGATGGATGGGGTCGATGGCCGGGCGTGATGGGGATAGGTGTGATGTGTGATGGAGGAGATGGGGGCGTGTGATGGAGATGAGGATGGAGATGGAGATGATGGGGTTGGGGTTGGGCGTGATTTGGATCCTTATCTTTATCTTTTTATCTGGGAGTGGAGTGTGGAGTGATGAGCGAGTGGGTTAGGTGTGGTGGGTGAATGATAGACTGGCTATCTGGCTGACTGGACTGAGCAAGCGCCAAGAGATGTGTGTGATATGGTATGATTAGAATTACCCTACAGAACAGCATTTCACCCACCACAACGTACAACCAATCATTTCCCCAAATAGCCTCTCCTGCGGCCCGCCCGTCAATTGCAACGGCTTAGAGCAAGTGAATCAAGCATTGCCTACATAATCTACCCGTCCCGCCGAGCAAAAACGGCCCGTTTGTAGAGTAGATCCAACACGATCTCGACCTCGGCACTCAAGGTGCCAGTGAACCAATAGTTAATAGTTATCTGTATTGCTCGCCCGCGGCCGGCCGTGGACGCAATCGCCCTAACTCCCCAGCGGGCCGGCTCGATTGTGGTGAATATGTAGTTGGATCTTGAAATAGCTACCTGGAAATGAAAGTTTCTAGATTGCCCCACGTAGTGTAGAGTATTCCGCGCGGAGTTAATTGCCTACGTATAAGAAAAGCTAGTTGCATGCATGTATTTGTTGCCTAGAAGCTTGGTAAGTAATCTTTCTTGCTGCCCGTACGCGAGGTGCTTCTTTCTTTCTAGGGTAGTTCGTAGCAGATATCATACGAATCTAGAATTTAACCTCTGATAGAGCTTCATCTCCCAACCCAACTTCACCAACAACCTACGCACATACCCACGTATACACGTACCCCCCAGAACCGATAGATATATATACGGAACGAAGCAAACGCACAACAAAAACAGCAACGAGGCACCGTCCATCCGGGCCACCCGCTTTGAAACTCCCCGTTCTACATACCGATCCTACCCTATCATGTCCAATTCTGTACACACAGAGTATGTACGGACCTTTCCCCAGCCATTCTTAACGTCCCTCCCAGCCTTCCTTTCACATGGCATGTACATTATATGCAGTCCACGCTGGCACAAATCAAGAGTGCCAGTTAACCGCAAGACCAGGATTCGACCCTCGGTCCCCCCGTGTATATACAGACCGCCGACCTGCGGGCAAATCAGCCGCGAACTCGGGTCCTGCGCTTCTAGAATAGGCTCCAGGGTGCTGGTCTTGGTGACTACATACTGCATGTAGACTTCTTCCGCGTGATCATGGTACTGCGCTGGTAATGGTGCGCTTGCGACCAGGTAAAATATTAGAGAGGTGGTTGTGGAGGCGCTAGCTAGCTAGCTCATGGACGAGCAAATCAGCCGCAAAGTTGTACTGCGCTTCGAGGCTCCAGGGTTCCGGGCAACTATGTACTAGATTGCATGGTAATGATAGTGGTGAACTTGTTGATGCCACGTAGAGTACCTATATGGAGGTTGGAATTATTGCCGCGGGTCGGTGTCATTGCGCTTGTGAGTGGAAGGGGAGGTTGGGAGGTATGCCACGTTATCCATGTTTATGTTTATGCGGGCCAGGAGAAATTGGCGAGCACGTAGTGCTATGCGGGATTCGTGATATCTTCTAGGCAGGTGGTTTGTCTGGCCGAACCGCGCTTAATGGTCGATACCTATACATATGCATACATGTATGTAGGTATGTGTATACGTATATGCGCGCATCGTATTATGTACTTCGCCAGATTGCCACCGTCACCTGTCGGAAGGGTGAAAAATTATCAGTGGTCGATTCCTCCTAGTATTCACTATTTCGAGGTAGGTGGAAGAGGAGGAATGGTAGATAGCCGCAATAGTAGCCACGGGTATCGCCATCAGCGCTTGCATTATTACATCAGCCGGGAAATGATGATGCTGCGTTTATTCCTAATTTGATTTTGCGAAGAATTATCCAAATATTATTACAGCGCACCAATTGCAGACCGGACTGGCTGGCCAGATATATCTTTGATAATTTATCTGCATGGTATCAACTCAGTACTGTCAGCGCTTACTATCATATCATATCATATCGTGTAAACAAGAAGATAGAAAATAAAAAAATAAAAATAAAAAAAGGGAGAGAAAAAATTCTCATAGGCAAACCAAGTGGTTGATGATCGCGCGATGGATGGAGGAGGAGCGAGTAATGTTGTTCTGTTTAATTGTATGTAGGCGCATATGCACGTACACGCGAACGCCGAGTCCCTGAGTTGCGTCTACCGCGCCCTGCGTAGGACCTGCCAGTTGGGGACGGGGGCCAGGGTTGGGCGAGTGGTGTTTGTTCCCGAAGGTTTGGGTGGGGATGGATGCGGTCTACTATTCTAAAGTTAGTTAGCTACAGTACTAAGCTAGGCAAGGGATGATGATGATGGGAGTGATTGATTCGTGGGTGGATGGATTGGGATTGGATTGGGATTGGGACGATGGATGGATGGATGGGGGCATGATGGATTGGGCAAGGAAGCCTAAAGTACCTGTACCAACAAGAAAGCTGCGAAGGGAATCACGAACCTTAACGTCAGCGAGTGGAGTGTTAGTTGGATGTGTGTAATTAGGGTTCCAATGTCACTATTGGAGCGGAGCGGAGAAGAATATCCTTCGTTAACGCCCACGCTGCAGACAATTTTTGTCTCTCAGCGAAACAAACCGTTAAATTCCCACCTACGTCGCCGTCACCGTCATTGTCACCCCCCGTCCGTCACTGTTTAATCCCGTTACACAGATAGGTACATGGGTAGGAGTACATTGTACTTTCCCCACGCTTTTTTGGCACCCCCCGATGAAGTATGGTGAGTGGAGTGCCAAGGTGGGAATGTTCCAAAAATACGCGCCTGCCACACACATCATTAGGGTTGGGAGTTGCTGGGAGGGATAGTCGTTCCCGACGGCTTGTTTTTCATCTCCGGGATAGAAGGAATAGAATAGATTTGGAATTGGGGGCCGGAGGTAGCTAAGGCAGGGAGTGTGAGTGAGAGTGTGAAAGAGTTAGAGAGAGAGCGCGCAGTGTGTGGAAATGTGGAAACGTGGAATTGTGCAATTGTGCGTAATTAACAACTAACTGAACTGAACTGAACTGAACTGATCCGCTGTAAGTCTTAGTAAGTACTCACTTCTGCGCTTTCGTGTCCCGACTAGTACTTTGCTCCACGAAGCTACATGCATCTCATGCTGTTTCTTTCACCTGTACGGGCTCATATGTAGAGCTACATGTCTGTAGAGATACTTGTATCGCGCCTACTGCGTTTACTCCCAATGCCCCCCTCTCCTTCTCCTCCTTAAGCTCTACTCCATATACCGACATAGCTAGCTTCTTTTCTACGAGCACAGCAGTATCCCAGCTGAGCCTTCACTGCATAAACCCACCCACCCACTCGTGAGAAAAAAAAAGTTATCTGCATGAAATTCCCACCCACCCACCACACCCACTCCTCACCCGCACCGCTCAGACCCAACCCAACCCAAAGCCAATGAGACATGCATAACACCATGGTCCCAAGAATAGGAAAGCCTGCACTCTCACATTCTCAACTCCTACCCAAAATCTCTACACGGAGTAGGTAACTATGTAATACATAGATATAGCCCTGCCCATCCCACCCCGATCAATACCAACCCACTACCTCACCTACCACCACTACCACCACCGACTCTAAATTCAACCTCAACCTTAACCTATTCCACATAAAAAATAAAGACCACACATCTAGAAAGATAGAAAGAAAGGGGAAAAAAAGTCATGGGCCAAACCACATCCGCACAGAGCTCGCCTTCGAGCTCGCCAACAAGTGCTACTTTTCCACCAAACATGCTGTCGTTCAGCAACAACAACAATAATATGCACCCGACGGCCGCTTCACGGTCATTTGTGCCAGAGGTCGAAATGCTGTATCCGAAGGATATGATGACGGAGACGACGGTGCTAGCGGCGCTGGAGTATGTTTCGCAGAAATTGATTGCCAAGGGGATTCATGTACAGATGATACTGGAGGGAGAGGCTTTGGGATGCTTGTTTTTGGGATCGAGGGATAGGACGTGAGTAACCTTTTTTATTTTCATTGTTGTTGTTTTTATATTTTAGTTGTATATATACGAATTAGTAGATACTGGGGTTTTTCCAGTACTAGTATTGCGTATAGATACTTTCTTCTTTTCATAAGTTGTACAAATATCCTTTACTACATTACTATCATTTCCCGTATTTTTATACACCTTTTCCATTTGTTGTATCACCAGTAGTTTTCCAGTAGTTTTTACTACTGGTTTTTCCTATTATCAGTAGTCATTCCACTCTAGTACATTTCACAACACCCATTTCCCTATATTAGACATGACACACCACCTTGTTACCAGTAACCAATAGTCAAAAAGCAATACTAACACATTCTCAGATCCTCTTTGAATCTACATCCCACAACATCCCTCACTCCTCGAGCCCAAACCCACCTCACACGCGCCCTTCACCGCGCCTCTCAAAAATTCAGCCTCCCCTCAAACTGGGCCCATATCGCGCCCACCGCACCAAACAGCACGCTCCTGCACCGCTCCCTTCTGCAGAACGAGATCATCTTCTCCTCCGAGGGCCTGACCGTGCTGGCGGTCGACCTCTGCTTCGCGCTCAAGTGCAAGCTCGAGGCGGTATCGAGTTACTGCGACGCCGAGGACGTCGAGGATGCCGTTGTGCTATTGAGGAGGTTGGTGAGAATATACAGGGGGAGGCCGCTGACGAAGGGGTATATTTTGAGGAGCTGGCCGAAGATAGTGGTTAGTGATTTGGGGCTGCTGAGAGTTGGGAGGGAGTATGAGTGGCGGTATGGAGGGAGAGGTGTGGCGGGTGTCAATGATGAGTATATGGGGTGGAGGAGGGAGGGCGGTGTGGGGTGGGATGTGGGGTTGGAGGATCTGGAGAGGATGGGGAGAGATAGTGGAACGTATGGGTGCGAGAAGGGAATGCCAGACGTGATGATGGACTTTGAGGCGATCTTTAGAACTGACGCAGAGGACAACTGGGGTTGCAGGTAGGGTTTTGGGAAGTTCTTGTTCTTTTTTTCCTTTTGACACTTTTGGGACATTCGTTAAAATGATTTGGTGTTGTCTGTATTTTTTCTCTTTTCTTTCTTTCATTAATGTTTGTTTGATTGTTTTACAGCGGTCATTTTGTTTTGTTTATTTGCTTTGGTTGGCATTTTTTTAGGTTCGGGTATATGGGTGCATAGATCTATGGAGTTTTTTTATTTACTTACTGGCGGGCTTTTTTTTTTCTCTCTGTATTTTAAGCGTGGAGTTTTTTTTTCCTTCTCTTTTTATTTTTCTTACTATCCTTCTTTGGCCGGAGTTGACTCACGATCGTTAAAGGTTTCTGATATCATATTAGCATTTTTTCTTCTTGTATCCACTTACCATGACTTAGCTCATTTGCTAATTCTCTTCATTATTTTTTATTTTTTATTTTTTATTTTCTATTTATTTCCTCACATGTATTCTACATTCGTGCTTGTCAGTTGTCAGAAATGATTCAACTGTCTCTTCCCAAAGAAGCGGGCTCCCGCCGATCAGTTATGTAGGTAGCGGAGATTGGCAATTCATACATTGAACGCATAATTTCATGACATCTCAGCCCCCCCAAACCCCCCCCCCCCCCCAAATGGAAATTGTGACTTCGGAAATCACCATCACGGCTTGCGATGATTGGCTTATTACTGTTGGGCGTCTTGCGCCGCATGCAGCCATTGCATTGATTTGGAGCAAGTCTTGCCAAGGCTGTTGGTCACGCAGAGCTGCAATTAAACACGTTGCTGGGGGCCTGTCATACCCACCATTTACGCTTTTCTGGTAACGCGAGGATCTGGTTTTCACTTTCTTCGTTCTTTTCTCGAGCAAGGAAAAGGCGGGTGCAGCGGAGGGGTTTGGTTCGTTCGTTTGTTTCGGCTCGGCTACTTACCTGTGTACGGCGCCGGAGATCGATATCTGAAGTGAGCCTGAACCGTGATGGTGGGTTTGTCACTTTGTGTCTCGAGACGGTGTATCGGGCCCTAGTTGGAACGTTCAGCTACATATCCAATGCAAATGGTATGAAAATATGTAAGTTAGTAAATATGTATTTACCCCTCTCCCATTTCCCCTAAATCTTTTTTAATTCAGCTTCACATAGTCACCGTGCACACCCACACACACACAGGACTTTAGAACCATCGGCAATCTTACCCACGATGCACGCAGCAAGTGGGTAGAATCAAGATAAAGAATATCCTTAGAATAGGTGTCCCCTTGGCAATTGGCGCCGTGTACGGTAGAGTATCTAGCCGGTGTGTATGATTTAAGCTCGATTCATACTCCTGGATCCTCAAAGAGGTAAGCCATGACGAGAGACTTATTAGCTCTCCCGCAGGTTTCTCAGTTCTGGGAGTAGATGTGCTTACCGCGGTTTCCAAGAACCCGAGAGAGACATAAAAAAAGAAATTCTCCAACCCGCAAGCCTCTCTCACACGTGGGTGACATTCACAGACATTCGAATGCGTAGAGGAGTTTCTTAGCCAAATAAGTGCTCTATGTAGGTACTTAATCCAGTGTAGACTGGAGAAGATACTGCATGACGTTCGTATATATCCTAGTAATAATAATAATCCTACCAATTTAAGCTTTGGATACTGACCAGCCCCAATTGTCGCAATTATGTCGAAAAGGTCACGTGTAAGCCCCCCCCCCCCATCCTGAGCCAAGGTTAAAATTTCAGGGTTGCCAGATTAAGAACCGGTTGAATTGAATATGTTTGAAATCAATCAAAGAATAGTAACGCAATTGTTTCTTGCCTCCTCCTGCATAGGTGGCAGAGCGAGGGCTGTGTCCGCACTTCAAGAGTAAATTCCGTCCTAGAGGGCTCCCTTAAGCCACTAAGCTATCGGTTTTGCCGATAACTCCGTCCTAACGGTGTGGCTTGTGGTATGATAGCAAGTTGACAGCGCCAGTAAAGTCGCCAAGTAGGTAACAGCATAGGTTGAAGGAAGGCGGCTCCTGCGCGGGGTACATATTTTCTCAGACAGTTGTTGGTTTATGCATCAACAGTCATCGCCGGCGATACATATATATTCCCGGTGTGGCTTAGGTGCTGCACGGACGTTCAACGTTGTCACGCCGTCACGTAGTGGGCAACAACCTCATTCGCCAGGTTAATCTAAAGCATCTAAGGCATGAATTTCGGTAGTAACCGAAGCGCAAAAAGATACACTAAGATAACAGGGGCGAATGAGAGTAGAGGATACCGCCAAGGGTCCTCGTGCCCCTCGTCATAACCACTTGTTACCAGGTAAAATTATTAACACCATGCTTTGGGTACCCGGAACCCTACGATATTCCTCAGCAGTAATAACAACAACCAAAGGACTCCCTTTTGGGATATAAGATAAACTCTGCCGTCTCTCTCCATAGAAGTGACTTCTTGCTTTTTTCTCTCCTTTCCTGGGATGTGCTTCCCGTCTCCATTACCTACCTCAATTTGGACATCACACAAACTTAAAATTGACTCCTTGTTTTACAAAGATTCGAATTCCTTTTGAGTGCTATTTTGGGCCATTCTCGTATATTTTTGTATCCGATTCTCAGACATTTGGTGATCTGCCTGCAGCAATAGTAGAGTACTGATTAATGAGTGAGAGATTGAGGAGACAACAAATAAGGATTGACCACTCTAATATTCTTGTGATTTCCCAGAGCGTCTATTCACAATCCTTATTAGCTAAAATTTGAATTAAGCCTAGGTGCTTAAGTGCGCAACCGGGCCATTGGTGGTGTGGAACAGGCTATCGAGAGGAGGTACATAGTCATGTTGGCAATCATTGCCTCTTTCCTATACGATCAGTAGCTAATTCGGCGGCAAATAATCTCAAAGGCATGTATATTGAACACGAGGTTCAATTACCTGTGCCGCATCGTAATGCATAAGATATGACCTATTGATTGGCCCCATAAAGAATATTATCAAATCACAGAGAAGTACCTTTTCTAGGAGCACTAACCATATATGTACACACCAATTCATTGATTTGTCAATATTAAGCCGTGAAACAAGTTTAGCATTGTCATTACCTTGTGAGGCTGCAAGGCTAAGTGGAGTCTAGGGTGGTGGGTTCAGATTCCGGCTTTTTGGAAACCAAAATCTATCGAACCCTATGGAAAGTCAACATGCATAAATCACCCGATAGCCACGAGGTTTTAAGGGTCTAACATGCTGTTCCAGCAAAACTCCCAGGAGCTAGTAAGGAATATGGCGTCTAAGAAGGAACTTGCCCATCCACACAAGCAGATAATAATATCCCACCTGGCGAGTGAATTTTACCAGATATGTAGCCATCCTGAATTATCCATCGGCAAGAATTTCCATCCAAATGCGCCCTTCTCTCCTGCAAGATATAGGAGTAACATGACCAGACATCCCCAAACAGGCTAACAAAGGTGATGGGATGGTGTCAACCTTAACCAAATTCTTGTATTTCGAACGATTACGGCGCCAAATTTTGTTTGCCCCACATCTATCGAGACCGACCAGGGTTCTGAAATGTCATAACTGGTGCCAGCACATTGGTTCTTGGTAGAGTAGTCCCCCTCATTTGGATACAGATATGAAGACGTTTCCTCTTCCTTTTCCCTCTGCCAAGTCGCCCACCCAACAAGTGGTTGGTGTGAGGCTTCAGCTGTCAGTGACGGGCTGAATTTGCTCTCAAGCTTTAATGCTGAGATCGGAGGATCGGAGCTTTCACATTTTGAGTGGATATGCATAGTTGTAGGCGCCTGATATACCTAGGTGAGAAAGTTCTCTGTATGCATAATATATTTTGGAGGAGAGACCATGATTCGTATTGAGTTAAAACTCAAAATGGTTTTCTGATTCATCCGGTAGTAGTTCTTGTTCCAACTTAGTAGACTCTGCCAAGCATCGAGTTTGGGGGTGTTAAGTGGGAGGAGACTTTGAACCTTATCTAATCTTGGATGAGATTTGACCGTGACATATCACCCAGGCCAGCATTTTAGGATGCGAAGGATGTTGGAAGGATTGACTATCATGTCCTGGGCAAAAGTTCCTACCCAAGCGAAGGGCGGCAACAATCAGTATTTGGCTTCAAGCAAGTTGCCTTTGGGCTAGGATTAGTGCTTACTACATTGCGTTTAGAGTTCAGAGCTTGGTGGAGGCTGGAGTGCGCGTGCATAATGAACAAAAGCAATTTGGAGTTTATTGGATCACGCCCAAGTGTCAACGCGAGCGCGGGTGCGTGTGCGTTTGTTAATGTAATAAACGCGTGATGTTTTGACGCAAGCGTTCAAGCGCATCAAACATCCTAAACGCCATACACCTAACCCTGTATCGTAGTTCCAGTTGCTGACTCAACGCAGATCAAAAGCTTATGATATGGCGTACGTATGTATCCTGACGATCCTTTGTTTCGTACCCGGGGTAATTTCTATTTCTTCATGGAAGTATTTGTAGTATATTACTGGTGTCTTCCAGAGTACGAGTGCCCCCTCCCTGCCATGTTGCTATAGATAAATGTCAGATAACAGAAACAATATAAGCTTTTCAATACACGTTTCACAATGCCACGCGGTTTACGTGACGTAGTGAAAATATGTAGGTTTAATAAGAACACTTATGAACTTTTAGCCAATCATGACTTTAGATTCTATGAACGTCGACAGTCTGTAACAGCCTGTTGATTCTCTCCATTACGCCCAAAGTACCACAGCCAATACCAACTCTTCACCACCGTAATCAATTATTATAGCACTCACTTATGAATCCTTTGGGACGTATTATTCGCTATAAAAATACGAGGTTGGTCGAGCATCTTAAGTACGTGGACATCCGTGTATCCGCCGAGTACTGTATTCATCGTAATACCAACGATAGGTACAGCGGGCATTCTGCACAAACCTCAATAAATAAATCCGGCACCACTCTAGGCCCTTTCCGTTGATTAATTTAAAAATCCCCCCTCAAGGTGGCCATACAGTTGCATTCTATGAGGAAATAGAGTAATGCCACGGAATAGTTCTTATTTCCCGAACATCCCTGTTGAACATGTACTAACTCACTCTCGTCTGTACCTGTCAAAGAACGCCTCTACGCCATGCGCAACGGTCCCGAGAAATAGATTATCGGGCATCTGAACCATGTTACCCCATTTGAACCCCTGGTGGGGCATTTAGACTCAGATGCCCCCTCCCCCAAACGGTCCCTTTCATAGAGTACTTCACGGAACATTTGGACCAATCGAATTTCACGTTTCTACATTTATGTAGTAATGATTCTCTCGTTGAATATATCGGTACATGGTTTGAGAGTGCCGATCTCAGCAAGGCCGGAGAATAAACTCCAGGTTTTGCTCTTTCACACCCCAATATAACACCCGGCCCGTTGTTCCCGTCGGTATATATGCACGGATATCCCCGAATCCTGGAGTCAACAAGCTTAAATCCAAGGAAGAATAGTGCCTTGTAGAAATTGTTTGTGGACAAACAAGCCCGGTAATAAATACGACCTCCGCACGTACGCACTGTCCACTTACTGTTCGCGGCGGTCCGTCCGGGAGACGGTCCGAAATTTGGCCGTCGATCCTGTTGCCCTGGGCCGATGTCCTCTTTCTTCCTTGGAGGGTACCTCAATTTATACTGCTGCCGATAACCATAAAGAGAAAACTAACTTGCATCCTCCATGCAGTTCTCTCTACATAGACCCTTGTGGATAGGATACAGGAGTGAGCATATGCCTGAATATTCTAATTATCAGGCGGTCACAGCAGTTGAACATCACGGCACTTTTGATCCGATGCCCTGATCCGGACATGGAGTTCAAATTGAAGCTTCAAAAGTATCCAAGAGGCATGAGAGTTCATATAGAGTAGTGGAGATAATCTGAGCCATTGAAGCTCTATATAAACTCGCAATTTTCTCCTTTTTGAATAATACTGTCTCATCACACATCTCGACACCTTTCTAGTCTTCAAGCCAAGCATCATCAATAATATCCACCATGGTCCGTTTCAGCACCCTCGCCCTCGGAGCTCTTCCAATGCTCCTATCAGTCCAACAAGCGGCCGCTGTTAGTGGAACTGGTGCTACTACCCGTTACTGGGATTGCTGTAAGCCCAGTTGTGCCTGGACCGGAAAGGTGTGTAATAGTATTTGCTAGTACTAGTCATGTTCAACAGTTTTACTGATCAGATATCATGAACAAAACCAGGCCGCAGTGACATCTCCCGTCAAGACCTGCGATGCAAACAACAACGTCCTGACAAATGTCGACGCAAAGTCTGGCTGCGACGGCGGAGTCGCCTACATGTGCAACAACCAAATCCCATGGGCCGTGAGCGACACTCTGGCCTACGGCTACGGCGCCGTCAGAATCACGGGCCAGACCGAGTCTGACTGGTGCTGTGCTTGCTATGAGCTCACTTTTACCTCTGGCCCTGCCTCTGGGAAGAAGATGATTCTTCAGGCCACAAACACTGGTGGTGACCTTGGGAACAACCATTTTGATATCGCTAGTAAGTTTTTCATAACGCTTGACAGATGTCTCACTGCATTGCGTTGTGTTGCATTGCCTAATGTGGATTGGTTGGTTTTTAGTGCCTGGCGGTGGTGTCGGTATCTTCAATGGATGCACCGCCCAGTACGGCGCGCCCTCGGACGGCTGGGGCCAGAGATATGGTGGTGTTAGTAGCAGATCTGAGTGCGACGCTCTTCCTGCTGCTATTAGGGCTGGTTGCTACTGGCGATTCGATGTATGCACCCCATCCTGACATTTTGAAAAAAAAATGCAGTGTATTGATCGCTGACTGATGCCGTTTGATTAGTGGTTTGGCGGATCTGATAACCCAACTGTCAGCTTCCAGTCTGTTACCTGCCCGGCGGCATTGACCGCCAACACCGGGTGCACTCGCACTTCGTAGAGCGGGAACGTGGGGTGCTTACTGCAAGTAGAGTACGGTACATACATGACATGATGAATTTTTTGAGATGAGATGAGCTGTACTATAGTAGATTGACACTTATTCAACGATGGCAATGATTTGTACTCTAGGTTGTAAATAGCCAACTCGTGAAGGAAGAATAGCAATCAGAATATGCCCTAAGCGTGCATTGCATATGCGATTCTCCCTCCCCGTACATACCATAGAAGCTCGCGATCTCGGTAAGCGGACTTCAAATAAGTCTATATCAGATTTGATCGGGCCAAACATCGAGTTTGGTTTTGCATCAGATGATAAGTCTGGTATATCGGGGCTAGAGTACATGGACATGTAGTGTACGCTCTCCATTCTGATCACGAGGATAGCGAGAGCCCATCATCAGTCCATAATTCTCACTGAACAATTAACCATCCAGCTCCTCATCCCGATGGAATCGGAATCTCAGGCGGATACTTGCAGCGCCATGTAATGTAGGCAGAATACACTCCACCCCACAGTCACAATCATGTACTCCACCGAAATGCGGGGTTTAGCCGGTCTGTAGTATGTAGGTCAAGCTGAGGGACCGACAAGAAGAGACCTGCAGATATCACCGATTCGATTCAATCATGATCTCTTGGCGGTTAAAACTCATGTACATTGCTGCACAAACAAACCGGGGCGCCATTATTATTTTTTTTTTTTACACTGATGACATCGATACTCTACTCTATTCTGCCGCCGCGCCCGCTGTTGTTGTTATTGCTGTTGTTGTTGTTTTGAGTCGGCGAGGTGGAATGTTCTCTCGAGTGAGTTAGACGCCATCATTGTTTGAGACAGCGATTGAACTGGGTTTGATTCCCGACAGCGTGTCTTGCCTGCAACGGAGACGTAGATGTAGAAACAATCTCGCGAGAAACAGCCAGCGCGTCATGATCTAATCAGTGCTTGCGTGTGAAATATGTTTGATGATCGACCGTTTTGTTTGCGCACGCGAGGGAGATCTGCAGTGCACGTGCGGCACGTGTTTTTGATTGGCTCCGTGGGGGGGTTTTCGGGGAGGGGCGGGGTGTGGGGGCAGCTAAGGGCGGTGAGTGATTATTTGTGATTCGCTTATGGGTGTTTGTAGATATGGAGAATCGAGAGGGGGGATAGGATCAGAGGCGCAGTACTAAGTGGTAGAGGATGATCGGAAAGAGGTTAGGATGCTCGATTCCCTCCCTACTCTGTGCTGTGTGACGCTGGTGCTGTACTCCATATCTAGAGGGTTCTATTTGTGTAGAGTATCATATCGGTAGTCAGTCAGCGGGAGGACCAGCTGGGCTCGATGCTGATATGGTGCGTGTCAAGGCGGGGAACGCATGGGGATCCGTTGGGGCCGGTATCTAATAGTGAACCCCGGGTTTGCGGGGAAAGAGGAGGGGGGGGGGGTTTTCCCGGGTTTGAATCGATCGTATTCATGCGGTCTTGAGCTTATATCGCGTGTGGGGAGCGAAATGGGTAAGGGAGTAAGTGAATTTCGTCTGACCTACAGCCCATTGAGTTATGGGCTTTGGGTCTATGAAGGTGATGGCAGTGTATGTTAAGGTCGGATCCGTGTCCAGGTCTGGCGGGGATGGAGGGTGGGTGGCCGTCATATAAGGTCCAGCTAGCTAGCTGGGCGGAGGACCGAGGGTGCACAGGCGGTCGTGGTGCAGCTTGTTGAGAGATAGGGTGAGATTCTAAAGTGATTTGATTCGTTAAGCTAGCTATGTAGCTACACATACACATACACATACACGAAGTCGCGGTTCGGACAGGTTAGTATGAGGTTTGAACTGGCCATATTCCAACTCTTCAGGTTTCAAACCCGTTCATTCGAAAGGCCGGACATCCAATATATGTGAAGACACGCCGGCCGTTGTTTTAGTTTTTATTGATTGTCTCATCAGGAGTAGCGAGAAGAGTACCCGAGTACCCGATGGATTAAAAGAATAGGGAGAGAAGATCCCTTTATAGTCACAGCGCAGCTTGTTCACAAGTACATGTACAGATAGTCCGAAGCAAAGATGTATGTATTCATGTGGCTGTCCACAACAGCTGCAATCGCTTGCTACGAATAACGGTTTTTACCAAGCTACAAGAGTACATGCGTCCTCCCGGCTACATTCACGTATGGTTTGATAACGAACGAGTGATAACCCGTGCATGTGGTTCTGTTTTTATGACCAACCCACCAACCCACCAACCCCACCCTGCCCTACCCTGACCACTGCAATTATGGGATATCCGCTCATGCTAGATAAAGGTACAGGAAGGCCCTTTGTCTCATATCCAAAGAAGACACATAACACGTGGTCTATGAGGCACGTCAACTTGTCCTGCAGGAGACAAAGTTGTTGTCTTAGTCATAAGCTATCACTCGAGACTGGAAAATGTCGGTTGTCGTCTCTATCGACCTGGCCATGTGCCTGTAGCTACAAGTTACAGTCTCTATCTATATCTTACCCGTAGGTTATAACGCGGAAGGGCGCATTCTTTACTGGGCACGAGATTAGGCGAGCTTATTAGTTTTCCATGACAATACACCCCCTTGGACCAGAGCGCGGTGAGAAATATCAACTCATAAGCACGACAACACCATTGAATGCCTTGTGTTTTGTTCTCACGAAGGAATAAAGCAACCAACCGATCAAACAAACATTGCAGTTTTTTTTTAGAAAAAATCATTCAATCATAAACAATCACTCGGTCTCAATCAAAAAACTGAAAGTATTCAAACCATACCCAAGCGAAAAAAAATCAATAAAAAAATAAAAAAATCAATCTCAAATCCACTTATGCTACGACTCTCTAACTAGATTATCTGGGTAAGCGCCTTGTTGATCGGGCTCCTAATGTTCTGCACGCCCTTCCAGAAGTCGATTGTGGCCACGGCCCTCTTCGAGATGCCTTCTGCCGTGAATTCGAATTTCGCATAGACCTTTATTACACTTGTTAGTAACAAACACAGGAAGAGGATATGATGGGGAGGTGCACATCTTTATACGGCCCCGAAGCACCAAAGCGATTTAGCCCAAACTGCTCGTGGGAGTACCGTTCCCATCCCTAGAAGTCATCATTAGTATCATCCTATAAGGAAAGGGTAACTACAGCACAAACCAGAGTACTCAACACCTCCACCGACAGAATCGGCTTCCCATCCGGCAACACCGAGAGCCTGTACTCCTTATCCTGCGCATCAAACACCTCCCAGCACGGCATACTGACCACCCTCGCCGTGATGCCCTTCTTCTCCTTCAACCACACGCTCGCCTCAATACAGAGACAAACCTCGCTCCCCGTCGACACCAGCGTAAGATCCGCATCCTGCTCCTCAAGACACACATACCCGCCCTTAATCGCCAACTCCATGCTCGACCCCTCAATCTGCGGCAGATTTTGCCTACTGAGCGCCAAAATACTCGGCGTACCCTTCGAGATGAGCGCCACATAGTACGCCGCGGACGTCTCATTCCCGTCTGCGGGACGCCAAACCATGCAATTCGGGAGCGCCCTGAAATGCGCCATCGTCTCGATCGGCTGGTGGGTCGGCCCGTCCTCACCCAACCCGATAGAGTCGTGCGTGGCGACGTAGATGACGTGGTGGTGGCTCAAGGCGCTGAGCCGCACTGCCCCGGAGCCGTAGCTCACAAAGTTGAGGAACGTGCCGCCAAAGGGGATGAGGGTCCCGTAGGCGGCGATGCCGTTCATGATGCCTGCCATGCCGTGCTCGCGGACGCCGTAGCGGATGTAGCGACCGCTGTAGTCGCCGAGCTTGGTGGAGGGGTGCTGGAAATCGACGGCATTCTTGGTGCGGGTGAGGTTTGAGCCGGTGAGATCGGCGGAGCCGCCCATGAGTTCGGGGAGGATGGATTCAAGCTTGTTGAGGACTGTTTCGGACAGCTTGCGGGATGCGACCGCGGGGTCGGTGGATTTGTAGCTGGAGAACGTCAGTACTCAAACTCGCATATGGAGAAGGAATGGGTGCTACATTGGAAGGTTCTTCTCCCATCCCTCCGGGAGCTTTTTAGCCAGTCTCCTCTCCAGCTCAGCGCCTTCTTTAGGAAACTCCTTCTTGTATTTCTCAAAGAGCTTATTCCACTCCTGCTCGGTGGCCGCTCCCTTAGCCGCGGTTTTGCCGTAGATATCATAGACCAACGAAGGAACCTCGAATTGGCTCTCAGCGTGGAACCCAAACTTCTTTCTGACGGCTTTGCAGTCGTCCTCCTTTAGGGGGTTTCCATGGACACCACCAGTACCCTGAAGCTTTGACCCAAACCCGATAGTGGTGGTGAGCTTGATGAGAGACGGCTTGTCAGTCACTGCTCTAGCTGCCGCAATTGCTCTTTCGATGCCAGCGAGATCGTGGTCGCCGTCCTTGACATGCTGGGTGTGCCAGCCATACGCTTCGAACCGCTTGTTAACGTCTTCGGTGAACGCCTGGGCTGTATCACCGTCCTGCTGGCGGTGAGAATTGTTTCATACATGGTGGAGAAGGGGAGTGTTATACAATTGAGATATGGTTATCATCGTAGATGGCAATCAGGTTTCCCAGCTTCAGATGCCCGGCAAGCGATGCTGCCTCGGCGGTGATTCCTTCCATGAGGCATCCGTCACCTAAGTAAACGTAGGTGTGGTTATTAACCAGGTCGTATCCTGGCTTATTGAAAACCGCTGCGGTATGAGTCTGTGCAATTGCGAGGCCCACAGAGTTTGCAAAGCCTTGGCCGAGTGGTCCAGTAGTGACCTCGACGCCAGGCGTGTCTCTCTGGAATTTTTATCAGTTGATTGTTCCAACTATTATTTGGATTTAGCTTACAGCTTCCGGATGCCCTGGAGTTTTGGACCCGACCGACTGTGAGCGGTTAGTATTATGTCCAAAGCACAGTGACCTAATTATAGAAACATACGCGGAAGGCCTTAAGGTCATCTAGCGAGAGATCATATCCGAACAAGTGCAGCATAGCATATTGAAGCATGCATCCATGGCCGTTTCTAGCAATACCGTATTATCAGTACTTCGAATAATTTGCATTGAAAAGCGAAGAAAAAGGCAACCCACGAAAGAACAAATCTATCTCTATTAAGCCAATCGGGATTCTTAGGATTGAAGTTCATGAATCTTCACACTATGTCAGTGACGCATTCAGTTTCATTCGACTTGTATCCCTTACTTGTTGAACAAGACATGCGAGACCGGGGCCATGCCCATTGGCATACCAGGATGCCCGGAGTTAGCCTTGAAGGTCGCATCTACCTAAATCCCATGCCAAATATTAACAAAGCGGGTTTTCTTCTGGACACCAGGGTATTTCCAACATACGGCCAGAATACGGATTGTGTTGATACACAACGGATCATGTTCTCCTAAAGTCATCTTGAAGAAAAGGGCAATGCAATGTATAGTATTTTGATATCGATATCACTCAAGACTCGAAGTTAAGAAACACGAGCCCCCCAAAAGCGGGGCCCTCCCATTATGTAGGATTACTTGAAAAGACATTGACGTCACAGTTTGTAAAGGTAGGAAGGTGTGGCGGATCATTACTGCACTTAATTGCGTGTAGCAGAGGTAGGTTGGCTTGCAACGCAATACTTGAAAATTGGTTTTGTGTGCTCTGGGCGAATTTTGGGCTTCTATTATGACCTGTTTTCCGGGTGCGGGCGGGAATTGTTGTTAAATAGATTTCAGTTTGGGGAGGCTTGCACGTGACTTAGTGCCGGGTGAGAGTTGGTGATTCAAGTTGGTGGTCAACGGTGCTTTCTATGGATTTGGGAGGTTAAACGTCGCAAGGAGAGGCCGAGTCACTCAACCGTACAGATTACATGTACAGAAAACTAGCAGCCGATAATTATTCATATGTGGTTTATTTAATATCAGAAAGCCCGGGTTCGCATTAACTTTAGGTTTTTTTTTTGTTGTTTAATTCATTAATTATATGCAACATTAACTTTAGGTTGGCCTACAATGGCCGGTCAGCTCGTCTACCGCATTTCCTGCGGTAAGCCGACCACGGTTTGCAATTTGTCTTTGATGGCCATAGCAGAGACGCCTAGCTAGCCGTACAAGGCATTCTAGCTTGCATTTGTTCCCGGGGTTTGACTGCAGCTGGGGATTTTGAAGACGGCCTACCCGTATGTTTGTCAGCTTGGACTCATATATAATCTAGGTCTCGTATAGGCTATCTGCAATTTGCCTCTATACCATGATGAGTTTGGGTGTCGAGAATTTCCAGACCCCGAAAATCCGTATCATGGGGTCATAACTCTTAAACAGTCCCCACGAAACAGTTCCCCCCGGAAATGTAGTATATAATGGGTAATGGAATCATTATCGAAAGGGAGGGAGGGCTAGAAGATTTGTAATATCGTAGCACTGTCATGATCAGGATACCCTCCACAATGCTTCGAAACAAGTCTCCCCAATATGCTCAGCCAAAGCCACCACTGTAGGCAGTGGGATTGGAGGTATCTATATGGATTATAGATGCATGAGTTTGGATAGCTAGGGTCGGGTGATAGTTTGTCTGCGGGTTAGTTAGGGTTAGTTAGGGTTAGGCCCGGAAGTAATACATACATGTACAGGTATATACATGTACTTAACGGGGCGGGGCGAGAGTAAGAGAAGCTAGAGAAACTAACCCTTCCGTGCTGACAATCTATCTCTTCCCCTATTTTCAAGGTACCAATGTTTAGTCATGCCGGTGGGCAACAGTATTGCTGTATCGAGATTCGTGTTGTTGCTAACACCACTTCCGGTATCACTATCGCCTCTTCAGATCTCGTCGTGAAGCGCTGTGACCTGTATCAACCTCCTCATTTCCTGCTTGGGACAATCGCCAGGCCTAAAAGCCGTGAGGCTCGGGGCAGTTAAAGGGATATACATATATGTATATCACGACGTACAGCCTGACCCACAGCTGGCCACCCTCTTGTATATATACACATATTATCGAAGCCGTCCCTTCGATTCCTTTTTCACGGGCTGGTATCGACAATGAAGTGACTTCGAGACATCTCCAAAGCTTGAGACCTACACTACCGATCTCATGGTAAGACTCACAGCTTTAGACAACCAGATAACATAGAGCAGCACACCCCGCCCACGACCACTGCATACAATCCATTCACCCCACGAGCTCTAGGATGGCTGTATACCCGCCGTTTACGGACAGTCTCTCAACGGACAGGACCGCAGCTGGCCCAGACCTCAAGAAGTCTCACCCCAGACGACCATTCGATCACCAATACCAAAAGTTTTCGAACCCAAAGCCCACACCTAGTAAGCACAGCTAAAACCAGCACGTTCAAAAGCCCCAAGATAGGGCGCCATGGTGAAGGGCCTGGTACTACAAAGCCCCCCACGTACCAAAGCCCGCGGAATTAAGCATATGGCCGATCACAAAAGATCACTCGCACGCCCGCTGTCATACCCGTGGATGCTGACACTTCTAGTGGGGACCGTCCCGAGTCAAGCATACATGTATGTAGTTGATAAGTAATCTACCCGCGATACCTGTAGTTATCTCTGCGGCCCCACGAGGAGGGTTTGTGTAGTGAGGAGTACAGAGATTCACAGGCTTTTGGCGAATACACCCATTTGGCGAATTTGTATGTAGCAACCAGCAACTAGTAAAACTTCGGGTTTGACTAAGATATCCTGATTCTTATTGACCTTAATCCCTGTTCGCCAAATGGGTGTATTCGCTAAATGACTGTGAATCGTTGTACATAAGTGCCATCGCGAAGCTGTGCGAGTTTGGATGTCTTGGCTGATAAAGAAGAGTTGGCCGTGTGGAACCACCTGGTTGGGTAGGTCTAGTAGGCCAAGGTTGGGTGGTATTGGCGAGTTCTTCAGCTATTAGTTCTTGGCGTGGGGAATAGTAGGAAACAGCTACATACACGTAGTAAACTTGAGGGGATACGTTTGAATAGTAGAGTAGGCTTGACTTTGGTTTCTTAGGTCAAAGCTACATTTATGCTAAAACCCAACAATTACCTAGTATCAAAGGGAATAATCATGTTTAGTACGCACATTGCTCTACTCCTTTCAATGATCACGGTAAACTGTATATCTAAGGCAATCAACAGGAAAAATTTTAATTAACATTTTACAAGAAAAACGCCCCTTAAAGACTACATGTAGATAGTTAAAACCAAGGCAGACCAAGAAAAATAGAAAAATAGAAAGGAGCCCAAGAAAGCAGAGCCAGGAAGCCCCCTTTTTAAAAAAGAAAAAATCATACTCATCTAGCGTCTACCATCTAATCTTCCAACTCCATGTACGCATCACACTTAAAAATAAAAACAGAGTCGAAAGAAAGAAAGAACGGTTTACACCCCTCGCCACTTTGCTTACAACACCAACAACCCACCCCCCACCATCCCCACTATCCCCACACCCAAACCCAGCAACCACGCGTCCCCGCTGCTCCCAAGAGCTACCCTTGCCCCGCCACCAGTGGCCTGTGTTTCCCTCACAATTCCCACCGACCCGGTCTGCGTCCCCAGCCCTATCGACCCGCTGGACGGCACGTACACGCTCTCATACAATTGCGGGAACTGCTGCGTGTAGATCGAAGCCACGACGGTTTTAGCACCGTTGGCGAGTGTCTGTGTGACCCTGTTTTCGACGGCGTGTTAGCTGAGTGTGGGGCAGTAAGTGAGGGGAGATGGAAGGGGGAATTATAAGTACCAGACAGTAGTGGGCTCTGCTTTGGCTGTGGTAGTAGGATTTACTTCTACAGCACCACCGCCGATTCCCTGCGCGGAAACTTGGAGGGCCTGGAGAAAGAGAGCTGTTGTAGTGGTCGTGATGAAGGTGGTGAATTTCATTGCGGTGAGTGGATTCTATATTATTTTTTGCTATCGGTGGGAGTATTGTTTGATGTAAAGACCGGTTGATGGAAATCCTGAGCTGAAATTTCACGAGGATTCGAATTGCGTGCGTGGGCGTCTAACACTTTACTCGGAATCCGGACTGAACTGAAGTGAAGATACGAACTCAAACGAAGGACAGGCAGGGCCAGGGAGGTATGTCGACGTAGCAACACAAAAAAAGAGAGACTGACTAGCTGATAAGGACTAAGGAGTGTAGTTGAAAAAGCAAGTTGCCCTGACGAGGGAGTGTGAATATAGCAGTAGTGATCGTGAACGGGAAAGGGAGAGACAGGGCAGGACAGGACAGGACAGGTCAATTCCTGTGTTGTTAAGTTCCCGTCCAGTTCAGCCCGCTGCAGGCCAAATCCTTCCTTCAGCCTTAGTCTCACCTATTCACTCCTACTCCCGCCCTGAAAAAAAGGGGGGTCGGCAGCACTGCAACGCCTTATTTTTCGCAGTTTCACCTAACAACTACTAGATTCAGGGCCTCTCTTCCCAAATGAAGTAATATGCGGCGGGTCTATATACCTGTGTTAATTGACACGGAGGCCCTGCATCGGGGCTTTTCGACGGGGTCTAGTCCGTTCCTCGTTCGGTGGTGGGTTGACAGGGCCACGCGGACTCGACGATCTAATCTACTCTATCAATCTACACTCAATTCATTCCATACACAGTGGGAAGTTCCGAGCGCATGACGATCACGGAGCAATTGCAAAGTCTTATTGGCCCTGGTCTTAGACAATTTGCAAAGGGAATGAATGGAGAGAAAGGCTTGAATTTGATATCGCCAAGTAAATCGGGACAGGCAAACTAATCAGAGAGAGGTGCTTCGCTTGCAACTAATTCGTCCGCTTGTGGTAGATCAGCGGGTTTGATGTAACGTTGCGCGAGATCCCTGAACGACGCGATGACAACAGTTGTTGGGCACCATAGTCATGATCATGGATAGTCACTCGAGGATTTGGGCATGAAAAATTTCTAGCTGGGTAGAATGCCTACATACACTAATATTGTATGGGATTTTATGACATTAGGGCTGCGATTCGTGTATTACTTGGTCCTGACATTTAACCCACTAACCAATAGGCACATCACATATTCACTTACTCTCCGGGCTTTTCTTGCCATCATCGGGAGTGATACATGTAAGTCATTCCCACATTCAAACAGTGCGCAAAGAATCAATTTGATAGTAACGATCGACAGCAAGGAGAAGCAGAGAATAACAAACAGAGAACAAAAGTAGAAAACAAAAGCAGAAAACACAATCAACCTAAACGTGACAACCCCGGCATATGTATCCTCCACCAAACCGTCCCAAATCATCCACTAATAACCTACAGTCCATATTGCTGATGGTTTGATTTTCAATTTCAGAAGCAGCTACATCAACGGAACGACAAAGAGCAAGCAAAAAGAAAGAAAAGAAACAGCTAAAAACTCGAAAAAACCATAGTAAAAAGAAAAAATAAGAAGCAAAAAAACAGTCGGAAAATCATAAAAGAACCCTGGTATCACATACTCTAATGCACCCCTTACAAGTAATACATCGTATTGAGGAGGTTGGGGTGAGGTCCATTGCCCCACAAATCCCTTGCCTTCTTGAAATTGGCCGCGGCCTCTTCATCGCTATTCGCGCTATAAACACTCGCGGTGTCGGGGGCGTTGAGCAGGCCATAGATATAGCATCTGCCGCGCTCGCAGACAAGATCTGCGTAGTACGCTGGTGGGCAAATACTAACAGACTTGGTGGCACGACCAAAAAGATAGCAGAGATTGTGGGTCTAGAAAGAAGTGTATTAGTAATGTTTACTAAACTGTGGGGACTTGTTTATCAACATACCAATGTCTGCAATTGGTTGGATTTAAAATCATTCTTGTCGTGAATGACGTAATAATGGGCCGGGCGAGTTGTCCCCTGCAAACCGGAGTGTGCCTGCAGGTAAAAGTCGAAATCATAAACAGCAGTGACACCCCTATCCACAACAGTTCCGGGCGCAGGGTTTCCGAGTCTATCCGCCTTGTCCCTATCCGTGGGATAGAAACGGGTATGGTGCCTTTTCCCCACAATAATGATGCTGATCTTTGGCCTATATTTGCTATCTCCACATTGCTGGCACGCTGCACGGATCAACGGGAGCTCCTCCTTGATCACAGTTTGGAATTGACCTGATAGAAAAAAAGAGTTAGATGATGGTTTCTTGCATACCATGGGGCTTGGGGTCTAGAAACCTTCCGAAACACCATCCCGATAAACAATAATACTTTGTGGGAATTTCCCGTTAACACTGTTCCAACGTTGAAGACGTTCGATCATCATTTCTTTCAAACCACTTATCATCTCCTTGCGGCTTTCCTGAAGCCTTAGCGAGGCTGGCCATTGCGCAAAATGAGCATCAACACTCGCCACTACTCCAGCAATAGACGGTGTTCCCCTCAAACTTCCAGGGGAAGGGTGGGTGACATCGCATCCAACCTATTAGAGAGTTAGAGTCTTCGCACGAATGTTTATATTCCGGAATCTTACAATCATAGTAGTGCCTTCGGCGAGCATCCCGAGATCTGTAGGTGGTAGCCCATGGTTCCTTCCCATGAGCTTCAGGTTGAATTTAAGCGCAACATTGGCCATGTACTGGGGGCTCATCTTGCTAATCTTGGAGGATTGAGCACAGACTGTGCTAATACCGTACTTGACATCGCCCATGTATTTCACCATTGAATACACAGCTTTATCTGTCGTGGGCAAAAATACCAAGATGATTTTTGGTTTCTTGGCTTGCATATGGGCAAACGCAGGTGAAATCGCCTTCTCGAGGGAAGCAGTAGAACGCTCGTTTGGATATGGAAGAGTGACAGACTTCATCAGTTGAGGACTAGTGGCGCCAACCCTCATCCCAGATTTGTTGCACATATCTCTGAAACTTCCAGCAACTCCATTCCAATCCAATTGGGCTCGACCACCGGCTTCCTCGATGACAATAACTCCAAAATTCTCAGTACTGGCACCTTGGGCAAACTTGACACTTCTCAAATTCCAGCTTGCCCCGGTTACGGCCATTGTCGAATTGGCATATTTGATTGTGGGTGGAGCGAGAATTCTGGCAGGCACTGTTATCATTTCCGTTGACACTTGGATGTTAAATGGGCCCTTTTAAATGTTAGAATCCTGAAAAAAAAAAAAAAAAGAAAAAAAAAAACACACCAAGTGAGGAGTTGGAGGGTTCAACCCAAGACTAGCAAGGCCCTCCCCAACAATGAACCCAGCATTTTGCTTTGGAGTTCGGCAGGCATGGGTAATCATATTCGCCGTTTGCTCATCCATGAGTTTATTCCCGTAGGCTTGGCCCGGAAGCACCTTTGCGATTTCAGGTGGCAGCAAAACCGGCATTTCTCTAGTGCCAACATCCACGCACGGAAGGTTGGGATGCCTGATAGTATAATTATACTCTATGAAATGATACTATTAGCAGACATCTTTAAGATGGAGTGGTTGAGTATTACTTCGTGCGAAATACTCAACAACAGAAACCTCCCTCCCATACTCCTCGCACATGAACTTGATATCCCTGGCAGTCCTTCCCTGTCCAATTCCAATGATGGCCTTGACCTGTACTCTTGGCGTGCCATCAGGCCCTCTGATATGACTAGTGCTAATCCGAAGACGTTTCAGAAAACCTCCCAACCGTCCATGGATATTTGACGGTATCGTCGCGCCAGAAGAGACCCCAGTGAACTCGTAAATAAGGGTCGCAACATCGGTTTCCCTATAAGGCCAATTAGAATCTCAACGATAACATTAAACAATCTCGAAACAAGAGGTAATACTTATAAAACGCTGTCATACAAACGTTGACATTACATAAAATACGACTAATCGACGGGCGAATCGAGGAGTAGTATCCGCGAAAGGCCACAAGGCCTTTCCCTAGAGGTCGAGGATCCAAATTCACAAAGAATTTGCTCCTCCCGTTAGGAATGATCGCAGGGTCATTGGTGGGCGCCTTAGAAAGTATTATATTGAGTGCCTGGATGGCGCTTCCTGGGTCATAATCGCGGTTGTTTCCATCGACATACTTTTGAAACTCGCCGGGATCAATCAACTGAACAAGCTGGATTGTCACCATATATCTTCTACTTCTTTCAGTGATGGGCTGGCCCTCATCATAGTAAGTAATCTCGATTTGTAATCTGTCGTTCTCTATCCTGAGACGGGATGGAGTTATGATTGTCTTTGAATAATCGGTGGCAATTATATTCTGCTGTGACTGGAAGGCAGTCAATTCCAAAATTCTGAAGACTCTTTTCTTCATCCTTTTGATTTTTATTTCCGGTTGCATAGCCACATCGTACTTGAATAAAGTAGTTTTGGGGATAGCTACTGGAAAATGATTCGCTCGGACCAAGGTCTGCACGCCTATGGTACCATAATCTGGACGCAATGGTAAATCGAGATCACTCTTCGGTTTCAGCTTTTGTGCTTGAACCGACGCAATAAGCCCATCCTCGGCAGCAGTGACATTTGGGTCGATAGCTGCGGTTCCCCTAAATCATCTCATGTTAGAGGGATATCCTGAATAAAAGGCACAAAATAACTCACTGGCTGAATATTGTGTCTCCACCAAAACCGCCCCTACCACCACGCTGACCGTCGCCTCTACCTCTACCACGGCCACCGCCATCACCATAACCACGGCCACCACCGCCGCCATCCCCACCACCACGGCCACCGCCGCGTCCACCACCACCCCCCCCTCCGCCACGATCCCCACGAAATCCCCCAAAGGCGCCGCCCCTCCCTCCGCCTCTATCTCCTCCCCCCCCACGCCCCCCTCGAGGTGCGCCTCCACTCATGGTCTGGTTGTTGCTGTTTTCACGGAGAGTATTAGACCTTGTGTCTATGCTTGATATAGCTGCTTTGTTCAGACCGGAAACCTCGATGCTTGATGCTTGGTGCTTGGTGCTTGGTGCTTGATGGAAATGTACCGCTTTGTTGATGGTAAGATACTGATGACGCGACAAGTAGACAGATGGATGAGAGACTAAAAGATGCGAAGGATGAAGAGAGGAGAGGTGGGAGTTTATAAAATACGTGCACCCTTGTCTTGCAGCAGCGAGGGGCAGGGTGTCTGGACCGTGCGTAAGAAAATTGCTACGTGCGACCGTTACCTTGAGGGAATGACACGCCATAACGATTATGGTTTAACGTACGCCAGTAAGTTCTTTGTTTTATTTACCAATTAAGCTCCGGGGCATCATATCAGGTTAGATACATGTAAGTAATGGTGCTCACACTCTTCAAGGTAATATGGTAGAACAATTGTAGCTACAATATGGACTCATGGGCCAACCAGAGGGCTCATTTCTAGCACCACTACCACAACTCGATCAAGTTTGCTTTACTGGGTATAAATGGGTATAATACTGTTCCACTCGGCACTAGCTTGGCCCATTTTACATACAAAAATGCGGAATTTCAAACTCCTAAGGCTTCACAACTAGAATAGATATCAAAAATCCGGTCATACATGTTAAAGTTTATCACTAATACTACAATCTGTATGACCCGATTTTTTTTAACTTTTTTGTTGAAAAGCTTTAGGCAATCGACTTTGCCTCATTTTTCGGTTACATTTAAGAGCGGGCGCGCCATACATGTTACCAGCTAGTATCATGCGCGATTCAGGCCTCCCATAATTCCTGTTGCCCCGACAGCATCATACAGCATTGCCACAATTGTTGGACTCATACTGCTGGCAGGTGTTGTTAACAACCGAGCCGAGCTTCTTGTGTCAACTATCAAAATCTGACCGGCGTTGGATTGGTAAGTAGCTCTCGGGAAGAAGCAGCCCCATTGGAGCGATTTTTCTAATTGTTTATTCTAACGCGGTGTATGTATGTATATCTTCACCTCGCCAAGCTAAGGCCTACAGTACAACCCAGGTCGAATAATACATGTATCTACATCATTGGACGAGCTCTCGTACTTTACATATCGTCTTTACTCTCAATTTCTTGTCGACTATCAATTATCTATTCGGCCGCTTTGAAACAGGTATCAATACCATTACCGCGAGCTCGAGCCTCGATCGATATTGTATCTAGAGTGCTCGAATTTCAGGCAAGGATCACAAGAGTTTCGGAACCAGTTTCCAAGTATTACCACAAAATGACTCAATTGCAAGCAGCCACTACGATTATTTGCTGTTTCACCAGCTAGAGCCCCAAAGCTCGAATGGTCAACATATCTCTAATTGGCGCACATTTTTCTCCCTTGCTTAAGTGCCAACTCAGAAGACCAGAGTATTCTCCAAAATTGAATGGTATGCACGTACTTTGAAATACTTGCGGCATTCGGGAAGCCTGAAAAAAAAAAAATCAGGCGCCAGCGTAGTTGCCAAACGAACACCTTAGCACGTGCAGTCATCTCATCACCCCAGTCATGAGTTGTCACTCACTTATACCAAACTAACAAACATCATTGCCAGCAACAACGTATGGTCTACTCTACTGGTCACCAGAACTCAATGGATGGCCTTAAAATATTTTCCCGCTTATTGATTCTTTTGCGAAAGCTCATTTTCTATTGTTTGACGAGTCCATCGTACTTCCCATCTCACAAACAGTCATTTCTCTTTTTTAGCTATAAACCGCCGGCAGAACTTGGAAGTCGCCACCAAAGATTTTTCATGGCATGTGTACCTCATGACTCAACATAGCTCCCTTCTATTGTATCGTTATATCACCTACCCATCCAGAACAAAATAAGTGGTTCTGAGACTTGAAAGGTATCGCAAAATCCCTAAAATGTTTTCTTACTTGGATATCAGAGTCAATGTGGTGACGGTTTTCATTGAGGACCCTGCCAGCATCCCTCACGGACTTGGGTTCCCAAGCTCTGGCCCCAACCAGCGAAATCATCCGAGCCTCATTTCGTTTTATTCGTACCCGGCACCACTTTATTGCTGTGTGGCGGTAACCAAGACACCCAATATTTACGAAGACCAGCAGTTCGCGCCGCGCTTGGTTATCATCCATCGCCGGTAATGTCGGCGCTGTTGAGCTTTCTTTTGAGGACTCCCCTCCCCGGAGAGGGGGGGAACTTGAGCGATAACTACATGTATATAGTAACCCGGAGGTCTGCCTGAGCTAGGTGTACTTCTCGTATCAATTGACCACTTGCGCCGCAATGTAGATATACCAACCTACATGGCGCGAGAACGGTGATTTACGCCCAAGAACTATACAGTAATAGCACTACTTGCGCAATTGCGTCATTTCTCTTCTCTAACGTACAGCGACAGGTAATAAGTGATGGAATGGCTGAGACACACTCTAGAGGACAACTATAGATGACTTCGTCCTTTAGTGAGCTCGATAAAGGACGAACAGCTAAAGGACTCTCCTAGTTAAATGACCTTCACTAAAGGACTGACTTACGTATGTCAGTCCTTGGCACTAAACCTTATTTCCATGCCTCCAACACTATAAAGTCATCATCGCGAGCAGATCTCTTCTCTTAAACATTTTATCATCTCCATCACCATCGCCATCACCATCGCCATCACCATCACCATCACTAGTACGTACCAAGGTAGGTCAGATCCGTCGTGCTAAAGCAATATAGCCATGACTAACAGCGGCAGCGGTGGAGCAGTAGCAGTAGCAGCAGCAGCAGCAGTAGTGGCAGTAGTAGTAGAGGCAACAGTGGAGCAGTAGTGGTAGCAATAGATAATGGCGGACATAGATATACCGTAGCCAGAGTAAATATTATAATCAAAATAAGAATTATTAATAAATATATAATTATATAAAGGTAATTTACCACTAAATGACTTCGTCCTTTATTAACGGTGGTCACATAAAGGACGATTTTAAAGGACTAGTTCTTTAGCCATTCGTCCTTTAGCAAAAGCACCTACATGTAGTCATTTACCACTAAATGACTGCACTAAATGACCAAGTCATTTATTATTTGCTACTAGAGACAGTGATACCTGTTTTGAATAAACCGCTGCCAACATACGACGTTTGCAGGTATTACTATATCTCTAGGCGTTCTATCACTTATTACCTATCGCTGTACATATATACATCTAGAGAAGGCTGTGGAGGTTAAGAACTTATGTAGGTAACGACAACTTTTCACCATGGGTTCTATGGATAGCGAGCTTTTTGCTTTTTAGGGGTGTTAAAAAATTCTTTTCTATTAAGATCGGATTTATGGTAGGTTTTGTGGCACCTTTGATAAGAAAATTCCGCTGATGAGATCTTGAAATTTCATGCAGGGACTACGAAAACTAGCCCACCCTTTGTTACCGATCGGAATTATAGTGGGATATTATGCTTGAGTTCATATAACAATTAAATGCATGCATATGCCACAAGGGTGCATTTAGGACTGGGAAATTGGTATATACTATTTAGGAGGTCCACTTATAGGAAGCCTTAGTTAGCTTGATGAAAACACTTTTTTCTCCCTAGCCGGTCTTCGAACGCTTCTTTCTTCTCACTTTAAATCCCATCTGCCTTTCAAATACCTCTTCCGAAAGTGCTCACGACGATCCAGGAATATTCTGGTACAAACAATAACAAGAGAGAAAGAAAATTACTTTTATCGATTGAGTTTCAATTTATCACCGGCCCTGGATCGGAGGTTCCAGTAGGGGTTCTTACTATTACATTTCATTCTGTATACGTAGCCCGGGCTATCATAGGCTAATCAGCGCCCTTTGTTTTCTAGTTGTATTCTCGTCCGTTATTTAGTATCAGCTTTTGCGCAAAAGACTCCAGCTTTAAATTTGGGTTGTCTGGTTGGCGGATGGGAGAGTCGGTACCAATTAGGTTAATTGATCTAGTAGTAAATAGTAGATAGGCAGCCCCCTAGTCCCATCGAGACAGATGCTGATTGGTCAATTGCCAGTGATTAAAGATTCTAAAGAAGCCACTCATCCTCCTCGGAGACCCGCCCCCATGCGCGCCAAGATGGTGGCTAATGCTAACAAATACTTATCAATTATGATCTGAATTAATCTCTGGCCAATCTCTCTCATGTACTTCTACATGTTCTGGTGGCAAGTGGGGGGGGGGGGGCGGATTTGAATGCATCAACGTCTGCTTGGAGCGTCCGGATAGAGCTTCAGAGTGTTCTAGTATGTAATACCCGTCTGCATAATTGAGTACTATTATACTGACTGTCCAGTAAACTCCTTCTACTAATACGGGGCTCCGAGCTACCTATGCCACAGCTTTATCCACCTACATATCCCACGATTCCCCCCACGATAAAGTGTCACTACATGTATGTACTGCAGGGGCACACTCCCAGAGCTAACATTTACATAACCGTCCGCCGTAGGTTCGGCCTCCCAACGTATCAAATCCCTAGCGATCAGATCAGCGCATCCCTTCCTAGAATATCTATTATCTACACATCTAAACATAGCAGCCCACTGCATTTGTACACCACATCCACAAGCGTAACCCCTGGACCGCCGCTGTGCGCAGCATCAGAGGCCTCCCGCGCACTGGCCCTAGAGTTGCTAGAAGAAGGCCGAATGTTGTTGTTGCGGCTGAAACTTCTGGCACCGCACACGCCAAGCATTAACTGGTCTCTGGCAGCAGCAGGACCTCGTTGTCGGGAATTACCGAGCAAACCCCCAACATTTCTCTTCCTCAAAGTTCAGGGGCCTGTTTGGATCAAATCGGAAAACGGCCGGAACGATCCCAGACAGACGCAGACGACAGACCACCACCACCACCACCACCGCCATCTAGATACATATGTACATACACATCGGATTTCCTGAGTCCCACCACTTTATATTAGAGTTTTGGGCAAAAACACGCAAACGGGTTGCATTTCTATATGGGATTCTAGGCGCCCTCTCATCTCACATCTCTCCGATATAGAATGAGGTGTTATCTGCCTGTCTGCCTAGTTGTCGGGTTGAATTGACAATCCGGCCAGAATGTCGGACCGGACAGCATCCTAGGAGCTCGAGTCCTCCGAAGGTTCAGCCCGTTGTTAGAACTTAGAGCATCGCTCACTCGCTCGCCAATTGCCCGCGGGAATTAAAGACCTTATCCCCCGCGGCAGGCCCAAGCGTGAACAATGGGGTTATTATCTCCATCAACGGAATGTTCTGGATGTAATGGGTTAAAATCGCGGGAAGCCTTGGGATTTATATACAGTTTCAGGCCAATTCAACCCAACCGCAGCCGAGCTCTATATATCTATTCCGGGGTTCCCTTTACATAGGTATTATTGTTAAAGAAACAAAAATAAAAAGACAATTAAGGCAAGAAGTGGTGTTATGTTTGGTGCCACCATCATGAACGCACGCACATCTGAAAGAAGGGGGCCCGAAGATCCGGGGGACAGATAGGTAGGTTGAAGCTTCACAACCGCCCCCGCGCCTCCAACACAAAACGTACAACGATGTCCAAGATCACATATGCGTAGCGGAATTGTGTCCCCACAAAATATAATCGAGAAGTGTGTGTAGATATATGAATAATGCACATAACCCAATCCGTCTGTCTGTTTTTCTTTAGGTCGCGGAACTATGAAAAAAAAAAAACTCCCATTCTAAATAGATCCCCAATATCAAATCCTTCCCAAGTTCGATTTTCATTCGATTTCCCGCACGCAATAAGCAAACAAAGAGCCAACATAACAGCATAATAAATAAATGATAAGAAGAAAGCGAAAAAAAACTGAGAAGAATGAATAGAAAGCTGAAAGTGAGACACGCAATGGTACTGAAGTTATAAACACTGTATGTATAGCATTTGAAGAATCAAAAGTGTAGCTGGATAGAGTCTGCGCAGCACAGCTCTCCCCGACACATTAAAGTGTATTAGAGTAGTAGTACGTAGAATCGAATAGGTAGATGAACTCGGGAAAGCCAGAAAAAGAAGAAACCTCCGCCGTAAAACAAGAAAATGATCAATTCAAGGTCGCCCTTTCCCTTCCATCTATATAAGCAGTTGTTATAATAATAAAGTTTCCTCCCCCCAATCAAGATTCGCAATTCGAGACCAGCAGGAAGTAGAAAGTTGAATTTTTTGTTATCGCCATTTCAATTGGCCTTTTATCGCCTCCGTTTTCTCGGTATGTGCCATCCGTTCATTTGCTCGTATGTTTGTGTGTTTGTGTATGAAATCGACAAAAAAGTTGCTGAAAAAAACCGCCGCAGACGGTATTCCGCACACCCTGCCGTACTCGCCATTCTCCCTTTTCCCCATTCCCATCTCCCACTCTCAATTCCCCGCTCTAATCTCCCAGGGAAAAAGCAGGAAGAAAAAAGCACAAAAACCGAGAAGGAACAAAAAAAAAGAAAAAAACTACCACTACTCTACTACTAGTAAATAGTAGGGTAATCGCTCACCCCCGTGTGGGGGGGGGGGGGGGGTCTTCAGACAGCGAACTCCTCCATGTCCCTCACAACAATTGCCACACTCGCCCTCTTTGCAGCCTCCGCCACTAGGTTCATCTCCTTCCGCAATGAGCTCGCGGGATCCTGGTCGCCGCACGTGGGTGTGTTTTTAGGTATCGAGCCTCGGCGGCTGGTGGACCTTGTTGGGTTGGGTGCGAGCAGGTTTGATTCTTTGGCGGGGCCGCTATTTGATGATGAGGAAGGTGAAGACATTGTGTGTAGTAATAATTGTGGTGGTGGTAGTATGGTAGAAACGGTTGCGAGGATGGCGGTAGATATAGTTATGAGGATGGTAGTAGTGGTGTGGTGGTGGTTGTGGGTAGGGAAAAAAAAAAGTAGATACGTATGTATGATTTAGATTACTGGCGTCAATTGTACACGGTAACGGTTACTCTATGGGTATACACTAGTGGATATTTAACGAGTGGTGTGAATTGAAGCGAGCTGTCAATTGGCGGGATAGAAGGAGAAGCGCGAACGGAGCGAGCGTGAGGAGAATGAGTGAGTGAAAATGAAAGAAAAGAAGAAAGGAAAGAAAGAAAAAACCGGGGGAGTAGAGAAATATGTAGTAGTGACTCGGACGAAGAGTAGTAAGGAATTAAAAGAAGAAAGGTGTGCTGGCGGCGGCGGCGACGGCCTGTTCCCTAAGTTCGGACGTAGGGCACCGTATATGCGAACAAGGGGAATATCGGAGTGGGTGGAGCTTCTTCTTCTTCTTTGCTGGGCTGGCTGGTCCTTTTTTTTTTTTTTTTTTTTTTTTTTGTTGTGAGAGTGGGGGTGTTGAGTGAGGTGAGAATGAACTCCTGTTAGAGTACTGGACCTACAGTCTAAGGTACAGTATGTATGTACATGTACCTACATGTAGGTACACATACAGTATCGTATGCAAATATACTTTACTCATCACTCAGCTCACTAGCACTCTACTGCGATCCATTACTTCCAACCAGCCGGTCGGTCCGATCCCCACATATGCAACCTTGGGGTGATTTTTTTGATATTTTTATTTTTATTTATTAACTCTGCAGATGTAGCTGGCTAGGTTCGGTGGAGATGCTGGGTTGGTTTGGGATTTTAGGGTTGGATTCTATATGGGCCTGGGAAGAATTGAAATCGCATATGCTAACTGCATAAATAACAAGTCGAAGATGGAAATAGACATACAGCTTTCTTTCTTCCTTGGGATAAGAGTTCTGCTACCATACTTTACGCGCAGTGCCACCCCACTTGTGTTTATCTCCGTTTGCAGCCAAGAAACAAAAGAACGCGGATTATTCCAATGGCACCTGAAACCTTGCAGTTTGTGCTTCTTGAATATACTTCCCACGCATGCACCCCGGTGGAGGGGGGGGAGGTATCTAGTATCATATAGGGAATGAATGAACGAACGAACAATGGATGACAGGAAGCAGAATCCCGGGAGAAGAAGGGACCTCAGACTCAAAATGATAACGGGGAGGAGGTCGAAGAGTCGACGAGAATCGACGAGAATCGAGGTGTCTGTTCTGGACTAAATATCCTACTACAGAGAGCAGAGAGGCCCGGGAATTTTGGAAATGTTTAGTTTACAGAATGCCTAGCCAAGCTGCCAGACTAGCCTAAGACAATTGCAAGCTAAGACAGTTACTTAGTTAGACAAGCCCAAGACAGACAGAACGGTGAGGGAGCTACGAGCGAGTGAGGGCTGAGGTTAGATCCTCCATCTCCAAATCGAACCAAAGCACAGGAGCAGCTCTGGCGTCCGGGCCGAGGGTAGAATACATGTGCGGTACCATACATACTCTACATCCACTTACCTGCTGGACACTCAGAGTAAAGTACCATAAGTAGAGCTGGTAGTAGAGCCAGCAGCAGCAAATCGCATCTGTTCCCTGGACCACTCTGCAAACCAATACACCCCAATTGTTAACCAGGCGGCGCCTTCATCCCCCTTGCCTTGCCTCATCGAAGTCTTACCACCACCCTCAGAGAAAGCGCACACCCAGCCAAATAAACCTAACCCGTTGATCCCGGTCCACCCTGTCTTTTTTTTTTCCTTCCTTCTTTTCCCCACGTCCGCAAGGGTACTCGTTGAAAGTTCGGTGTGTTGTGCGTTGCGGGTCTCCTCTGCTTGCTTGCTGCATGTCTCAGACGTGAATGAATACATGTAATTATTGGATGGCTTAATAGCTAGTTAGACAGCTAGCTGATAACGGTCTGTAACAAATCGAAGTGTTCTTTGATTTGATTTGGGGGTGGTGGCCAGGGAACCAGCCAGAACCACCACCACCACCACCACTGGCCAGCAACCACAGGGGAATCGGATCTCTGTGCTGCCTGCCCTACCCTTTCTAGGGAAGGAAGTTATCCAAGGCTGTCCAAGTGGTGGATGGCTAAATCCGAAACAGGAATGGAGAGAGTGTGGGGCAAGGCAGCTTCCGCGCTGCATAGGCTTTCCCGCAAAATAAAATGGTACAGGTGTAGCAGCCTGCATTTTCTAGAGCACAAGTAGAGTACCGCCGATTCGAATATTTCGGTACAGCAGCAGCCATCAGCCATCGCTACCAGTTGGCTGCATAAGATGCACATCTGGGAAAACAAAAAATCACATGGATATCTCGGAAATAAATCACACATGATAATGATAGGGAGGGATGGATGGGATGGGAAAAGAAAAAAAGCGAACTACAATGAGATGAACATAAAAATAGTCATTGGCTAAAGATACAGGTATGTTGATATAATAGAGAGATAGCGATAGTGACATGTAATTACAATGGAGGAGCCCTTTGATTCCTCCTAAATCGACCTTCCATCCCAACTACCAGCCCTTTTGTTTTTTCGTTCATAGAGACGGCCATCTTCTCCTCAAGATCTTTATAAACCCCCAACCCCTCCTCCGCTAATCCAGATGTCCCATTGAAAGATCACGAGTAGCCGAAAGAACACCCGCGATCGTTCTTGAGCATTGAGCGCCCTTCATCTCAGCAATCATGAAATCCATCTGTCCAAAATCCTCCCCTCCGCTCGCCTCGCTGTTACTTTTATATTCTGGGAGAACGATCCAGATCAGTCACTGAGGGTCGGAAGGGTAGCTAAAAACTGGGACGAAAAGAAAAAAAAAATTGTGCACCGAGACAAATTCTTCCGACATCCATCGATTTTCCTTCCAGCTCCTACAACTCAATACAGAAACATACGCACCCCCCAACTGAGAACGCTTGAAACCATACACGCAGAGACACAAATAATGGTATGTAAGGAAAGTAATGAAAGGTAGAAATGGGGAAGTTACCCAGATGCTGGCGTAAAGTGACCCATAAATAGAAATTTTGTGGACCCAAGGTGAAAAAAATACAGAAACATTTAAAAGTAAGAAAAAAAAAAGGGAAACGAGAATGCAAAACCAACAAGACGCATAAATATTGAGAGTGAGTGTTAAAGAAAAAGGACTGAGCCCGATGGAAACTAAAGGTGATTTATAGAAGTAAATATGTCATGAGCTCGGGATCCAAAAAGTAGAACCCGATACCCTACTTGCACATAACAAGCCCCAAGTAGTACATGCATACAAGGACACAAATCACGGTAAAGCGCCTGTATATGTTTAAAGACTGCCCATTGTAGCATAAGTCCTGGGAATGAATGACCGAGTGAGAAGAGGAAAATTATTTGTGTTGACATTATTTATATCAGACCGCATTGACGCAGATTCTCTTGGATAATGATATCTGGAATATGTAAGTAAGGCTTCTTCGATTAAAGGGGTACAATATGTGCATACCATTAACGGCTGCCATCACGAAACGGATTTGCGTAGTATCCGTGGCATAGCAGTACACCTTGGGATTGATTCACAAGCAGCAATGATTCACAAGCATGTAATTAGTACGCCACTCCAGATTAGTCGTAGTCAGAGAAGTAATTCTTCATAGGACTAATTGGGAGTTTCTCTCGGAAGCGATCGATCTTGTTCAAGAACAGAATTATACTCGTCTTGATGAACCATCTTGAGTTGCAGATTGAATCAAACAATGTCAAAGCTTCTTGCATACGGTTTACAGTCTCATCCTCAAACAACAATTGATCATACTCTGAGATGGCAACCAAAAACAGAATGGTTGTGACATTCTCGAAACAGTGAATCCACTTCTTACGTTCTGATCGTTGACCACCAACATCAAACATACGGTAGGTCAAGTCCCCGATGATAAAGGTGGTTTCTGTAATACCGGTTGTCTTGACACGCGATCTCAGTACATCCTGGTCAGTAGGCAGGTAGTCTGGCTGTGCGATCCTATCGATGGAGTCGAAGTAGCTAGGGTATATGTTAGCATTGACTACACTAGATATAAACCTTGGAAGTGACGCGTACTATCTGGCCGAGTCGTTCAACTGGTATTCCCTTGATCGCCTGAAACATTCCTGTACACCACGGTCCGCCCACAAAGTCTTGATAGCATTGCCAACCTCTGGTGGGAGGGATTCGCCCTCGATCTGTGTCGGCTGCATGAAGATGGTCTGTACATGATACTCTGCCCGACTATCATCGAGAGGAAGCTCTAACGTTTCCATTGCTTCCAGAATAACCCTCATTGACTGAACCGTGTTTGAGAAGATGATTTCTTTGAATGATTCACATTCATCTCGGCTATACCCACCTTCGTGGATGAGCTTCATCTGTTTCAGGATAGTTGATTTACCGGATTCTCCAGCTCCTGTAGCGCAACAAGGTTAACATCCGGACGTGATATTTGGAGACAGGAGATGCAAACCTAGAAGAAGCATCTTGATTTCGTTCCGCTGCATCATCTTGTCCCTCTTCAGCTGGTTCTCAATCTCCTCATTCCTCTGCTTCCCCTCCTTCTCCTCGGTGCTCATGCCACAACCCATCTCGTCGTAAGTATCCTATTGATTGTTTCTCGGTGTATAATAATTAAACGACCTGAGGTAAGCCGATATTAAGAGCTAATTAAAGGTTGTAGGTTGATTTGATTCGCGACGATGTGGTTTGAAGGCCTGCTCTGAAAGATAGAAACGACAAGATTAGAATAAAGATGGACAAGACCAAGAACGGGAAGCGTGTCTGCACGAAATAAAGACGAATCGATTTAAGTGGACGGACAAAGGGTGGGGGGTGAGGGGGGAGAGAGAGTCGGGTGAAAAGGAGACGGATGGGAGAATAAGGAGAAACAGAAGAGAAAAAGGATGGAGGAGCGAAAGTAGAAAGGTAGTGGTTGCAAGGGGCCTCCAGGGGGTGCGCTGCTTCTGCTTGATTTCCTGATTGGGAGCAGGCTAGCTTTTCTTGGAACAATACCCGAACCCGAATGAGAGAGGAGACAGCTGCGCGCAGAGAGTAGGAACATGCGTGTAGCTTTTGAAAGACTACAAGAAATTCCTTCGAGAAGCTTTCTTCCTGTTCACGACATCGGACAGGCACCCTCCACAAAAAATCCATCCGAATAGATGAAGCTGACATTTGATGGGCGACAGACGCGCGCGAAAACAGTAGGCTAGTCAGGGATGGGAAGGGAGGGTGTGGGAATGCTAGGGTGTGGGAGAGCAAGGCTGCTGAATAATTGAGGGATTGAAGAGGTGATTTAGGAGATGGGATGGAGATGTTTGTTTGAAAGAAGTGCTCACCAAAAAAAAATGATATAAACCAGTACGACTGCGCTGTGGTGATGGTGATGATGGAGACTGGTGTTGTTTTGAAAGGCTGTTAAAGGTGTTTTGGTTGTTGTTTATTGATAACAGCCAAAATTGTTGTGTAAGATCAAAGGAGGGTAGTGGATGGGTGGATGGAAGGGTAGATGATAGATGGACAGATGACCGGGTCGGAATAAGAAAGAGAGTGTGATGGACTCGGAGAGTAGAAGCGCACAACAAGGAACGAATGATGGGAAGCCGACGGATGAGGCAGGAAATAATGCCGAACCTCTCACGCGCAGAAAGTACACACACAAATACTGTTGAAAGAAGAAGAATGAGAAGAGGCGCAATCAAAGGTGTTTCGCAGAAGCCAACAACAACTGAGAAAAACCCGTGCGACGTCCAGCGAGAACAGCAAATATGGAAGAAGAAGGAAGAAGGGGGAGAGGGAAGGAAGGGAGCTGACTGACTTGAGCGGGACTTGACTGACAGAGAGAAAGGTCACGAAGAAAACCCGAGAAGAAGAAGCAAGAGGCTGAGGGGGAAGGGGGGGAGTATTAGGAAGGGAATTGAGTTCAATTCAGAAGGGTCGTCGCGGTTTATTCCTATAAGCGGTTCGCCTCTCTGATTTTGGCGTTGCTTAGCTCGCTCACAGAGAATTAGGAACAGACTATTCGGGGAGAGTGGAGAAGAAACGACGGGGAGTGAAGATAGTTCGTTCGGTTCAGGTCGTCTCGGCGTCCCTGGCTGCCCTGTAGAACGCACTAAGGTTTTTTTTGGGAGGCACAGAGATGGGGATAGCTCTTCGCACGGGATCTTGCAAAATGCACGAGTGGCGGGGAGGACGAAGATGATCGCAAATTGCTGCTCGGCAACTTCTGCACTACTAAATAAGTACTACAATGTCCAAATATTCTTTTTACGGTACCGGTTAGAGGGAGAAACACGCAGTTCATTGATTACATGTGGACGAGACTAGGTAATGTACAATTCTAAATTCTATTCAACCTAATGATATAATAATATGCGTGTACAGTACCGTAGCTTTGCATCCTTTGAGTCCTGAATGCCTCACTTGCAGAAAGACCAGAGCAGGCAAGAAGTCATCTCTTTTTCCCCTACGGCCCCCTTACCCTACGCAGAGGTAGAGTACCAAATACATGTACCCTATGTACCCATGTACATATTGCCTACCCCAAGCCAGGATCGCTTCAAACGAGAATGAACGTCAGATGTCTTACTTACACGCTGATGCTAATGTTCCGCAATTGAGCCCTTGTTCTTATTTACTTTCTTTCTCTAGTAAATGCAATTTCAACCTTGGCCATTGTACTCTAGATCAGTTACTTTCTCTAGTAAACAGGTACAAAGTAAACCCGCCAGCTCGTATAAAAAGGGGTATGGAGGGTTACGCCCGCGCACATCATATTGCACAAGATACAGATACTAAACATCCTGACATGATACAGGGATAAGGCCTGTCGTGGCGTTTTGAACAATCTGCCGAGCTTCTTCGTGAGGGCAAACAGTTGAGTTGAAGTCGTTCTTTGAGGCTTCGAGTGGCTTGAGCCCCCTCATCGCAACCCCAAACCCACACACCACGCGGGCTGGGGCGGTTGTACCTACATGTTGCTAGGACTTCTAAATGCTACGGCACTACGATCCGGCTATATCGTGGGCTTGGGCCCCTTAAATTTTGTGATGATTGTGAAATGGGACCGTTCAAAATCATTGTCAGGTTGGAAACAGATGAGGGCAAGTTTTCTGTTGAGTTGAAACACAAAGCTCATTACTCTACTTCCACGTTACTGATCTTCTTCATGGTAAGCCCCTTCCCCTTCTTCTTCTTCTTCATCATGCCATCGTCTTTTTATTCCTCTCTCCCTCCTTCTTGAAACGGTTTTTTCCCCTCCATCTCGGAACGTTTTATAGCGCAACAGGACCACGAGGAAACATTCTGTGCATAATAATGTCGTATCTAAAACTTTCACGGAGTACTGCTTCCAAAAAGGCAGCCTTGAAGCAGCCCTTGACGCAACAAACACGGGATCCACACCTACTTTTGATGCATGTATCCGGTCTCGCTTCCGGTTATTCCAGTACCGGTAATCTTAGGCCCGTCACCAACTAAAATTCAACACGAAAAACCCCGTTTTTTCCCCTACTTTTAGTCGGATCGAAGTCACTTTGGCTTCTATTTCCCTTCTTTCATATCTTCATCTAGGGTAACAGATGTCTCAAGTGTCTTGTTGGGTAAGCATCTACCTCTTACATATTCTACAATGAATTGAATGGGATGTAGTTCTTCGTAAATTTGATATTATGCGTGTTTATATTGTACCTTGTCCTGGTAAATGGTACATGAAGTATCTAGCCCTTTGTTGATGGTACATGTAGCCCTTACCAATCGCAACTGGTTCCGAGAATTTCTGCTAGCGACTCTAGGGCCTTTTTGTCCTCCTCGTCAAACGCTTTAGGGACTGTGGAGTCAACGTCGATAACTGCGACGACCTGTGTCCCTCCCTTTGTTAGCTCATTTTATTTCCGAACCCACAAGTTCACTACCACCACAACCACCACACACCCCTTCACCCTTCAGGGTTCCGGCATCACCACCGATCCCTCAAGGGTTCATCACTTCAAATGCCACGAGGGCGAACAGGTACAGCTAAACCTAATGTTGTGCTAGTATAGGGGGTAGGAGAAGCACGTAAGTTTAAGATGATGCTCTTACCTTTCCACCAACCCGTATGGGCACGACTATTTCACTTCTTGAGTCTCCATCACAAGCGATATGACCTGGGAACGAGTGCACATCCTTCCAGGAAAAGAATCAAAAGTGATCGACCCGTTAGTGAGAGGGCCACGTTTTCTAATGTCAATGTGTAGGTATGTGCAAAGAAAGTGTAATGAAGCCACCAACCTCAATGACTTGCGTCTCAGCGGTTTCCGCTGCCTTGCCACAAACCCCACGGCCGAATTTGATAGTCTGACAGGCAACCTAGCGGTTTATCACAAATATTAGTTGGATATTTCATGTCCGCCATGCAGGTACAAAAGAAAAGAAAATACCACAACGAAACGGCAAACTCCACATGGCCCGAAACCTACCCATCTGCCCGGGGAAAAGGAGAAAGACAGTCTTCCAATAATAACATGCCATGGCTCATGGTTACATATGGCCATGGCCGCCATATGGACTATGGGGATTCGAAGCTCGGAGTATCTCGAAACTGTCAAAATCCCCATCCCAGGATAAAAGAAGGGGGTTGTATGACGATATTCGCAGCAAAGATAATATAAAGAAAGAGCAAACCTTTATATTGCCACACGCTTGGCGCATAACTTTCCTTCATGCCACGGCTCTTCAGATTGCCACACATGGAGGAGAGTTCGAGGGCCGGAACCACTTGGAAAGTTCATGAGCCAGATTTTCAGGGAGGGAGTTCGAAGGCCGGAACTCTTTAGAATTAGAGTTAGGTAGAATCTATATACCGCCAAAACTCGAAAAATTGGCTATCTCCGTCCAGGGATTACCGCTTGGATGATTAGTTGAATGGCATCGATCTGCTTTAGAAATTTCCCATACAAGTAATTTTGATCTAGACAATTTTTCGAGTTATGGCGGTATATAGATTCTACCTAACTCTAATTCTAAAGAGTTCCGGCCTTCGAACTCCCTCCCTGAAATTCTGGCTCATGAACTTTCCAAGTGGTTCCGGCCCTCGAACTCTCCTCCATGTGTGGCAGTCTGAAGAGCCGTGGCATGAAGGAAAGCTATGCGCCAAGCGTGTGGCAATATAAAGGTTTGCTCATAAAGAAAATTATATTCTGCACATACCTTTCCCATGAATGGGCCGAGTATCAACTGTTTTGGAGTTGTCGGATCAAGGACGTAGAACCCTTCCAGAACGCGTGTCAGACCTTCTATTGAATTGCCTAATCCAGCCCCACAACAACAACAACAACCTGCCCTGCCCTGCAGCTTCCGGGGATTGGGGTTCCTCTTTTGCCTTACCTGCCCAATTTGCATGGTTTGACGGCTCTGGCATTGAATGTAACGCATGCCAGATAAGAGAAGCCGAATTGGCGAGATTGCTTTGAAGCGAAGTCATAATTAGCATGCACCGCACGATGTACCTAGTGCATATAAGTGCAGTTTTCTTTCTTTCTCTTGAGAAAGAGGGGCTCGAGTTTCTGCATACATACCAGACCTTGATGGAGAAGTAGACCCAATGTCAGGTCTTTTGCACTGCCTGATCCCCAATTGTCATCATGTCGAAGGGAGAAGGCTACATACCCAGTTTCGCTGTCCGTAAAACAGCGCCGAGGCCTGCTCGATGACTTGAGCATACGCCTCTGTTTTTGAAACGCCTCTTGAGAAACTCGATGCGTCGGCGTGGACCTGCGTGGCGAGTTCTGTCAGTCAGCCAATCCAGGTTTGTGTGACAATAACTCTAATTGAACGAGAGCCGAACCATTCTTGCGGCGTCCGCGGTAAATAGTGGTAGATATTGTTTGGGGCGAATAAGTTTGGTTGGTTGGAGGCGAGATGTCCGAACCTCAGAGATGGCGATTTCAATGCTGACCCCAGACAACTCAAAAAAACGAAATCGTGCTTATAAATTTCACAATAGATGTTTGGACCCAGAAAAGCAGTTGGGTATCCGGCAAAATGATGTATGTTATCGTACCTAAACACCCCCAATAATACAATAATAAAAAAAAAAAAAAAAAAAAAAAAAACCGTCGCGGTTACCAGCAAAAAATCTAACTAAGCCAACTAATTACGCCTGAGCATTAAGCTAAAAAATAAAAAATAAAAGAATAAGAAGGTATATTGTGATATTCATAGCTCATAGCCCTTATTTCATATTGATTTTGGGGCTGCATCCGTGGGTTCTAGCTAGTCTAGGTACTGTTTGAACCAATTAACCGCCTGGTCCTGGGAGTTCTCCATATTCTCTCTCTGAGCCTGGATCTCAATATTTCCCCTCAAAGCAAAGCCTAGTGCTCGTGACGTGTTAAAATATATCCCTCATTCAATCTTTATCTGGGTTCATTCCCGAAGAGCTCGAAGGGAAGAGGAATGCGGAGGGGTCAACTCACCATGTTTGGCGCCGTCATAAGTAACAACCTCGCTCTTAAACATCTTCTGCTTTCCGAGAATCTCTATAATTTTCTCGACGTCTTTCATAGGGAGACGTTCGTCCTCCTCCGCCATCGCAAAACTCACAGGTTTCGCAATGAGCTCTATATCCTTTGGTATTGCAAGCAGAGCTATTTTGAAATTTATGTATGATTAGCTGCTGTTACAGAGTATCCACACCGATTTCCATTCACGGGTGCCGGTTTTTCTATGTAACTTGCGGTGAAAATGGAGGACTTACATGGATGTGCCGCAAACACAGCATCAACAAGTCCACCTTCTCTATAAGTCTTATCACTCAAAATCCATTTCTCCCTTTGGGCGAGCAAGCAAGCATATCTTCCTCCCCAACAAAAACCGGAGACGAAAACCTTGCGGGTAGTGTTCTCTTTGTGGATTGCTTCAAAGAAACCGTTGATTATCTTCCATGAAACGGCCTCCCGATGGCGAAACATCCAAGCTCCAAGCTTCCCTAGAGTTTTACTAGTATTCCATCAATTAACTACTTTCCAACTGGATACGTGATATGAGAGTGGGGTAGTAGGTATAATAATACGTACACTTTTGCTGTTATAGTCGGGACTGTACCATCAACGGGTGATAAGACCTGCATATTCTCTACTGGAAATGAATCGCCTGCAGTAGTACACTCATGTCAATCCTGTCACTTCCCCACATCTCAACGTGTAGCTAGCAAAGTTTTGAAAATATGGCGACAGGAGTGGCATGTGACTAACCAAACATGAAGTCGGGGACATAAACCGACAAGCCAGTCTTCCTAGCGTATACATCGGCCAATAGACGAGTGTTTACCAAAAGCCAGCCAAATACGTCTGGTATTATTACAATGACCCCCTTTGAGGCGTCTCCAGACGCGACATAGGTATTGAGACCGTGGATAACGGTTTCGGTGCCATTTGGCGAATCATTGTGGAGAGTACCTGCAGGGCGTCAGTCAACAGCAGTGCCACTAAGCTTGAATTAGTTGAAGAGGGCCCGGATCTATTCACCTTGGACACAACAGGCAGAAGCCATGATCTTTTTTTTATTTTATTTTATTATCGTTAGTTAACTGAAAAGGCTTGTATTAGGGATGGCAGTGGAAAGTTTCTAAGAAGGTCGTTTGTTCCTGCGAGGGTCATCTGCGGGATGGGGCTCTCATGATATCGCCCAGCGCGACCTAGGGCTGACGCACACTACCGTGATTGGTATCCGGCCATGTAAGCCAGGAGCCTAGGACACCTAGCTCGGGGCTATCGGGTTTCGTACCATCTAACAAGCACTGGTCAATAATTTTATTCTTATAAGCCCAAGCTCTATCTAGAGATCAGTTTATTGTTTAGGCCGCTGCCAGACTGGTTTTACCAACGCATGTATGTAGTGAGTGAGCGATAGACATAATGTAAAACTACATGTAATGAGTTTCTCAGAAGTCTACAGCCCCCGAACGATTGTTTAGCTAAATAAACTTAAGTAGGTACATGTATTCAATGATTTGACATCGTTCGGGACGCCGACAAAGCCCCCAAGATCCGCAGGGTGTGGTCGAAACGCGATGGGGAGCAAGGTGTCGTTTCGTCTTCCAATTTACTGTTGATAGGGATAGTTCCTACGAGGGACGGGAAAGGCGCCGAGACTCGCCTTTTCTTTTTCTTTGACAGATCCACGTTTTCGGCGCCCCGGAGAATATCAACCCCAACTTAGACTAACTCCAATATATGTGAGCTCAATCAAGTGATTGCTCGCGAACAGGGGTGATGGATAGATAGATAGTCAAATGGTGCCTGAATTCGACAGACAACCTAGGGTAGCAACAGTTTGATATAAAGCAGAGCAGGCCATATACCACCCATGTTGGCCGTACCTCTACTTTCTTTTCTTGCCCTGAATGCATGAAGAGAAGAAAGTAAACTGTCGATGCTGCTTCGCACCACACTCCAGCATGAACGTAGTAGCCGCTCGAGAATTCTTACTCCCGTTTATGCACTTTCCTGCACGGTGTTATACTTAGGTGCCCTGCGTGTTAGCTTTGATCGATCACTATGTAGTTGTGTGATATGGGGTGGGGATTTATACAAACCTTACGATAAATCAGGACACCCATCCTAGTACGCATATTTTCCAAGTGAATGGAAGGACCCTTGGTGTTTCATTTGGATTCAGGTTTTCAATTGATGATGAGCTTAATACAACAGCATTTCGATGGTCTTCGGGTAATAATCCTGCACATAATAGAATGCAAGATCCAATTGTGGTTACGTTTGAGTGTGAGGGACTTACAGCTTGGGCTTTGGTAATATCTAATATCAGCAAAATATTAGCAATATAGAAATCCTCGCATAAATTGTAAACACGGGATGGGCACTATGAGGCTCGTGACTTATTAAATCAGCCGAGAACCGCGCACGGCTTGATATGACGATGAATAATAACTGTATCTTTAAATGCTTATAGTTGTGCATAGGATATCGATGTCGTCTCCCGCAGTACAGTGCATCATGAAAAGTCATGTGACTCATGGATTATCACCCGATCTATGACAATTCAGGGATTTGGTTACTTTAAAAACATTAAGACAACCTTAGATTATTTCTTCGGATTATTGGACAGACTGGATTATCAGGTAGCGAAAATGATACGTCAGATTATTGGGTTGTCCGAACGGGCCCTAAGTCTTCAGAGGTTATAGAAGATGTTTCTCTTTATCAAAATATAATTGTTAGATAGTTTATCTTTTGCGGGGCAGTTATGCCATCCCGGCTTATAACTTTTAATTCTGTGTGACCTTTTTAAAAGGGTATATGTATGCGCCATGCGTATACATGTGTATATACCATTCTAGTTGATTTTGTTGAGTTTGGTGGGCCCATGAGCCGTGTGTCGGGTTTGAGGATTGATATGCAGAGGAACATTGAGTAACTCTTGGTATATATATGGCCTTGTTTATGAGTCCTTTAAAGCCGATTTTACTTTCACAGTAGGTGATGTAATATAATTCATCATTCCTCAAGTACCAGCCTATGGAAGCATCGGTCTCTCAAATTGTAATTTTCTAATATCATCTAGGTGGGTAAAACACATTTCTCCAAGTCATGGTATTTGCAGGAGACTTCAACTGAAAATCCTTGTATCTGATGTGTGATTTTTAATTGGCTGCTGGTGAATTGTCGGATATATGTAATGGTGCGTTCTTCTTCACCCTTGAGTAGGTCTGCAAAAGTATCGGTGCGCCAACTAGAAGAGGAATCGTTTGGGATTGTTTGCTGTTCCTGACAGCTGGTTGACCTGTTCGATATAGGTCGGCTGTATCTAAATATCTTGTATGTGTCAGTACCAATTACTTGTCAATCTTACTGGTTTATTAAGCTGGCAGATACATGTACTTGTAACAGTGCTGGTATATGTTCTCAACAATTATACCGAATATCCGGCACAATCTCTGATGAAGATTAGATTGTAGACGTAGAATCCACTCTTAGGATAAAGCAGGCGACCCTCACATCGGTCGTTAATGTTTGAGGCGATAGAAAGCCAGATTGTAAAGCAATGCAGCGATGTTGCTGTCCACGGTGCGCACGTGAATATTGCTATATGCCATAAATATTTGTGAATGAAAAGCTTTAACGGAACCGGAGAAGATGGGAATGAGATATCGAGAGGAACGGTGACTTTATATAACTCAATTCGATGCGCACCCCAAGCTGGTTATTTCTCGCAAATATTGAAAAGAAAGGCGCTGGCCTCGTCTAAGGCACCGGTAGCCCTTGCAATGAAGTGTGGTTTGCACAACTACATGTATTGTCGGCACATTGTCGCGCGCGCTTCGACTACAATCTGCACTAGCGCCTGCTTCAGCGTTCTGCATAATCCGCTTCTCCAAACAATTTCCAGTGCCTGAAAGAACGTACCGCAGAGCTATGTAGCGGTCAGAAATTTATAATGTTTAGTGATGTGGGGTGCACCTTACATTGAGTTGTGGTTCAAGGCTTGTAGTAAAGATCGTTGACTCACTGTGAGGTACGCACCTGCTTGCAAATGAGCACATAACCTAAAGTACCTTCCTCGATCTTATGCGCACCGAAGGATGTCAATAGGTGAACTCCTCTTCAGCTTACATATGCCTTGGTAGAGAACTCAACCCATCATGTTTGCCCTTCGATTAATCTATAATAGAACCAATCACAGGCCTCAGGCGTCATCAACATACATGCGTGCGCACTGTACTACCTCAAGCTATACTTATCATCAAATTCATGAAAGGTTTTGATTGAGAGTGCGTTTATTCCCGTTAAGTTTTTACAGAAGATAGGTCATTTGATACCACAAACAGCTGCGGTAAAGGCACAAATGATGTGTTGCTACACTGGTAGACCAGCTGCTGGAGCACTCTGTTCCAGTTACGAACACATTCCAGTCATGGACATCGAATCCCTCAGTGTGGTACGAGCATGATTCACGAGGCACTTTAAGATAAGGAGGAAAGGGTGTATCAAATTGCCTGACTCGTGGGGGTTTGCCTCGGACTATCATATTCCCTGGTGTTTTTTGATGTTTGACAACTTTTTTGAAAACTTCAATCAGGGAAAGTATGTTGAATCGAGTCTTATCGGCTCCGTGTTCATGGGGGGCCATTTCTCAGGCTACCTCAAGATGACACAAGTGGTACCTCGATCTGCTTTGTGAACCACATTGATATTTTATTGATGTCACAGCTCAAGATATAATTTCAAATTGGAGGGTTCACCACTACTACTACACCCATAAAGTATGTCAGATCTAATGTATGATCTCCTCTGAGCTCGAAATCTCATGCAATAAGTTATAAAGAGAAACCAAAATTCCAAATATTTATGTTGCCATTATAATAACACTCAGTTTTAGGCATTACATTACATTCGAGTACTCGGCACTGACTTTATCAAGTACTTGGAACTGCCGAATGTAATATATTATAATGCAATGTTTTAAACCAAAACTTTGCCATGAGAACCAGTGCTAGGTGTAACTGGGAATACGGGGGATTAAACGAAGAATAAGATTCACCATTGACTCGCCGAAGCAGGCGAGAATTCCACAGACATCGTTTAAACTGACATCTCGCCTAAGATTCCACAAGAGGCAAATGCTTATCTTTAATCTCGCACTCCATCTATTTATTTGTGAATTTGGACGATAATCTCACTCTCTCATGATCACCTAGTTTTGAATACTCAGGAATGAGAGATTCCAGTACGCCCATTGCTGAATGAACTAAGCTATAACCGCTATAACCACAAGGTTTATCACAAAGGATGTGCATCAACCAGCGATAGAAAACCACTCCATGGTCATGCCTCAATGCAGTGGATTGTCTCCCTAAGTTCACATATGCGTATTGAAGTTTATATTTAGGATGATCATGAGATTGGCAGACCCAAGGCCGTTAATATTTTGTCGACTGAAACAACACCCCCTGAACACCTTGAGCTCGAAGCCTTATAGTGCTCTCATGTCTAGTGGAGTGGGGAGTATAAATAATTTATGCACAGCTTTAATTTTGGTGTATTTCTCGTTCCTAAGCCTTATCTTTGCCATTCAAAGTGAAGTGTATGTTTGTGCCACTTAAAGCTAATGATCATATCTCAAAATCTGGCGGAATTCAACACATCTTTTCTAGGAGGAGAGGGGGGGGGGGGGGGCTCGAATCCCCACGAAGCTTGTTTTATTATTTCTCTAGCTATGAACGGATAGAGATAAAGCGTAAGAGCAAGAAATCATAACTAAAATAAGGGGTAAATATAGAGAAGAATGAAAGAGAAGTAAATTACAATACTGGAAATGGGGGTAAAATTGCTACCGTGGGGCTACGGTATTGAGCCAAGAATACTGGTTTAAACCAGCATCGTAAGTAGAATACGTATCAATACCGTATCAATACCGTATTCTTACAGCACCACTAGCGTATTGACTGGAATACGGTAGTGAATTTCTACCCTTTTCCGGTACTGTAGTCTTGATTATAGCTCACTTGTCGACAAAGGACAACAATGACAGTCGGTCAGTTGGAGAAGCGGGTACTTGGTTTGTTGAGGAAGCGGGTACGTGGTCACCAAATAGTGAGACGATACCTGTCTTTATTGTGAATTAACTAAATGGTTAATTAGAATCCCTCCTTTGCAATAAATCACGTCTTACCAGTTTATCATCACTAACCCCAGCCCCTATCACAGCTCTATCTCTAGGGTTACCGCTAAGGTGTTGATGAAACACGACATATCCGTTCTTGGGATGAATCAAATGGCAGGCAGCAATTGATGTCCCCCAAGTACTGTCCAAGCTTGATATCTCTTCAAGTGTAGGGGCGATGGCTGGAAAAGTATCATTGATACTGCAGCTGCCAGGGCGGATTGTTGTGCTAGGGGACACATGTACACAATATCTACCCCACTTCGTGATCACTAACTCTATACGGAACATGCATATGTTCTGCCCGGCCGGCGAAGTTTTCAATTTCGCGAAGTGGACGCCCCTGTCAGGTGCGGGTTGTCCTACTCAAGGAGCCCATACAATACTCCAATCGGTCAACCTGCCCACGAAGTACTTGTCCTGTTCAAGAAGCATGGCTCAATTGGCAGACGCTACAGCTTCAGTAGAATACGAAAGAGATAGTGTAAAGTCATTCTCATATATATATAATTTAGCGGGAAGCCGTAAGGAAATATCAGTACCCTTTTTGAGACTGTAGTTAAATATCACTTAAGTTGTATAAAACCTCTGATCCTTCCATACTATCTGCTAGGGTACCAAGTTCGTATATTGATTTTTGATATAGTAGTACAGTGATTTATAAGACATAAAGTCTACCAACTTCGCGAACAGTGTCCCTCCCACGAAGTTCGTCCTCTTCACGAAGGGGTCAACCCGCTAACGAAGCTACCTAACTAGGGCGCCCACTTCGCGAAATTAAAAACTTCGCCGGCCGGGCAGAACACATATACCTTCACGAATAGATACAGCATCGTATACAGCACAGTGTCAGCAGCCTAATGATCTAGCTTATGCGGGCACCATCATCATACCCTGATCCCGAACGACAACAGAGGCATGCAATTAAGTGTACATACTACACGCCCATCGGCCAAGATAGTTTCCCCAAGAAAGACCAGATCCATATCTGCCGTTCTCTGAAGGTATGTATCTACCGGCCGTGCACCTGCAGTTGTTGAGGGACGGAAATAGCTGGTAGGTGCGCGGTACGAACCGCGATCCTCGGACGGAATCTATCTACGTTCTAGAAATATATGTATATGCATGGGCCTACGTATCCGTATTGGTGATATAGTTTCAGTAAACCTTATGGAGAATACGAGAAGGATCGAAGGCAATAATGAGATGCTAGTAGTCTGTATTCTGTATCTTCTCCCCAGAATAAAGATAAGAAAATCGAAGCATGGGGGAAAAGAATACGAGATGTTTCACTGTCCATGTGCATCCCCCCTCTATAGAACGTTTTACAACTGATTAAAACTCTCCATCTATCTATCATCATGTTTCCACCAGCAAATACTAATCAATCCGGCCTCTAGACCGTCCCCGAGCACAGGAACACATGGGCTGGCATTCCTCAACCGGCCATGCATGCGAGAAACGTAAGTTTCGTGTACATTCACCAGACCACTTGACCGCAATCTCGCCAACGGCACAGATATTCCTTTTGTTTTGGGCTCATTGTTTCTTAACGCCGAGACCAATCATGAACTATCACTCGGCATTAACCATAATTTCATTGGCTACTTTTTTTGTTTGGTTCATTAATCACAGTTATGGCGACTTTCATTGGCCACACATGTTAAGATAGTCCATCACACGACACTCATGGCCCATAGACAAAAGCTAAAACGTTTAATAATAGATCTCCACACACGTATAGTGTAATTGCGCAGACTGCAATCTACTCTTTGTTGCTCCTTCCCCCTCTCCTAACCAATTCCTAGTTCGCCCCCGAGTTTTCTAAGAAACGAAATGTTAAAAAACCAAAAGCAAGATAGCCACCATAGCTAGATACAAAAGAAAAAGAAATTCAGTTTAACACCCTTTAGAAATAAAAAAAAAGACAGAGTGGGGAAAAAAGAGGGAGTGGGATAAAAGAAAAACACCATTTGCTCCAGAACGATCCCGTGGTAAAAACAGAAAGAAAAAAAGGCAAGAATATACAGTAGTAAAGAAAGAAAAGAAAAGAAAAAAACAAGAGGAGAGATAGGTTCTACTGTTTCTTCTACAGAGGCCATTTCAAAAATAAAATAAAAAAAGCAAAATATTAGCTATAAATCATCCACCCAACGTGAAAACACTGATATATAAAAAATCCGAAAAAAAGAGAAAAAGTAACCGATCAAGAATGACACAGCCCCCCCGCATCATCGGCAGCACTCCACGCCCCCGCCAGTCCCACAAACCCCGGATTCAGATCTTCAAACTCATTCACATTACAGCTCCTTGCAAAGTCAGTCGGCGTCCTAGCGACCCTCTGCGGCCTCTTCCCACCAGTCGTCAATGGCGGCGCCAGCGACGGTGCCGCTCCAATCGCCGGCTCCGTCGTTTCATCCCTCGCCTGCTTCAAGAACGGGATCAACTGCGTTCCGCCCGTACCCCTCAGGCCCTTCCGCGAGGCCTCGTCCTTAGCCAGTCCCTGGCGGGGCTCGTCGAGCGCCATTCCCTGCGGGAGACGCTGCTTGTTGTTGTTTGTGCCGGTGGCGGAGGCAGCGGCGAGCGCGGCGATGCGCTTCTTCTCGGCGGAGGAGGGCAGGATGATGTAGCGCGTCACCATCTGCACGTGAATGGTGCGGAAGTGGGCGAGCGCGCGCAGGGCGTTGTTGTATGCGGCGGTGAGGGCGAGGTTGTCGGCGTGGGCGTTGGCGTAGTCTTTGATGTTTGCGACGGTGGTGAGGTGCTCGAGGAAGCGGCGGTGCGAGCCGGGCATGTAGGAGCGCATGTTCTGGGAAAGGTGTTAGCACTCATCGTATTCCCTCAATATATAATATATATATATATATGTCAAAAAAAGGATATGAGGGAGGGGGATACAAACCTGGATAAAGTTATTTTGCGCCGGCGGCGCCGTCCCCTGCAGCTGCTCCGCACTCGGATTCTTCCTCTCCCCCGTCTGGCGATGCTCCACACCCAAAATGATATCAAACGTCTGAATCAGCGAGCTCTGCGCATTACTGCCCCCAGAGAACTTTTGCCAGCTCCTGTTCCCCGCGCGGTCCTCGTAGCTGACGCCCCTTGGGAGCCCCGACTCCTCCATATTCTTGCTGCCGGCCAGGAACGGGCGGATCTGGAAGTAGAAGACGTTTGGGTGGCAGCCCTCGTCCATGCGGTCGAGCAGCTCGCCGAGGTCCGTGATGTGGTCGGCAAACATTGCGAGCGCGCGGATGACGGTGTCGGCGTCGTTCTCGCGGGCGGCGGCGATGGCGCGCAGCATGATTGGGATACTGGCGGCGCCGCGGGCTTCGATGGCGACGGAGATGAGGTAGAACCAGGACTCGTCGAGAGTTCCGGTGAAGGTGGTGATGGTGCGGAGGTTGCTGAGGAGGTCTTTGCGCTGGTGCGGGTTGAGGCTGTGGTAGTTCCAGAGACAGACGGTGGCGTAGGTGGCCACGGGGGGGATCTCGAAGTGGTCGGAGAGCTCGAGGAGTGGGGCAGAGATGGTGGCTGGGAGGCACTGTGGGGGAGGGGAATGTCAGTAAAATAGATCACTCATGACAATAGTAACAATTCCAATTCTAATGACTCTGAAGGGGGGGATTACTTCAGCAGGCTCGTCCCCAGCCCACACATAGGCATGTGTCAAAAACCCCAACACAACATAGGCCCTTCTCCGCTCCCCCTCGCCCACCAGATGGTACAGATCCAGCATTGGGAGGGCATCAATCACGCCCCGGACCGTCTTTGTGCGAATAAGCTCTGGCAGATTGTCTGCGACCTTCTCCCAGGGCTCATAGTAGGGCGACGAGATGCGCGCCACGGGGTCGACATTGGGCAGGAAGCCAAAATTGGGCGAGAGCCCGTACTCCTGGAGGGTTGGGATGGGTGGGATCATATTGAGTGATGGGTTGTGGCCGAGTGATGGGTTGTGGTGGTGGCGTTAGATGGATGATGATTGCTGGGAGATTGATAAGATAACAAACAGCAGCAGCTGCAGTAGCAGGGGTCGGCAGCAAGCAGGCAGGTAGACAGGAGCAATCAGACCAGTCCAGTCCAAAAGAGAGAGAAAGAGGTTTTTTTTTATGAGGCGAGGGGTGGAGAGGTGGGATATAAGTATATTTTTTGAGAGAGAGGTGAGAGGTATATAGTAGTAATAATAGGGAGGTGCTAACACCCGCGGCCCTGGCTGGGTGTTGTCTAACGGGCGGCGGATTCAACCGGTAATGGAGTTATGTCTCGGGCACACGCGGAGGGCAAAAATAGTAGATGTAGACGGATGATGCCCTTGTGCAGCAGCAGCAGCAGCAGCAGCAGCAGCAGCAGCAGCCAGCGATATGGGATTATGTATGTTGGTTAAGTCTGCATGCGCTGATAATGCTGAGGCGAAGAAGCAGCAGCAGGAGGAGGAGGAGGGGCAGGGCAGTATATGTAGGAGGTACTTCTCACTGACAAATATCTGTGTGGGGGGGGTTTTGAGGAAGGTCGAGTGGAGGAGGAGAGTGGGGAGGAAGGAGGCGGAGAGAAAGAGAGAGAGAGAGAGTGATACGATATCTACATATACTTTTTTATCTTCCCGGCCCCAACATGTCATGACGGAGAGATTTTTTTTTTCCTCACAGGTTAACGTTGCTAGCTAGCGCGAATGCTGAGAAATCTCTCTCTTTCTCTCCCTTGATCTTGCCCCCGGGAATAAGAGGGACCGCCGCCGCAACAGTCAGCCATCTAGAAACAAAACGGCCCGCTGCCGAATATGGAGGGGTGAATGGTGGGATGGAAGGGCTATGATGTGCTATGGAGAGGGAGGGGGGGGGGCATATGTAAAGCAAAGCAGTTAGAGAGACAGTTACCTTGGTGGCTCATTCAATTTTTTTTTTTTTTTTTTTTTTGCCTCTCCGATTCCCGGGGTTGAGTGGATTGGCTAGCTAGCAATGTTGGATTGGTTTCTGGAGATCATTGGCCTTCTACAGCATCATCACCATCATCGACACCAGTCTGGAAGAATGTAAGGTATTCTACATGTGGAGATACGCACCGTACGCACCCTATAGACCATTCAGACATGTATGTACTCACACCGTTCTGTGGGACCATGAGTCCTGTGCATTGCCTGCCTATGTATGTACGATATAACCCATAACCCATACCTCATACCCATACCCATACCCCAACCCAACCACTCACGCTGACACCTGACGATCCATCCATCCATCCCCGGAAGAATAAATCAAACGGCGATATTCCAGGCGTTCCAGGCCTCTGTAAATGGCTGTTCGCGATGCTTGATTCCTGGCCTGCATGTTCGGCAATGCATCACTAAAAACAGTGCTGCCCTGCACGTGAGCCTCCCCAACAACAAAGGCCCGTCATCAAGAGCATACCTGCCCGGTTAGAAGCGGAGGGGTCCTGAGCGCACGTTTGTCTACAGTCACGGCGAGGTTAATCTTGGTCTTCTGTTAATCTGTGCAAGTTATCAAGTAATGCGTGTAGTAGTAGGGATACACCTCTCGCTACCTCAAGTACATACTTTTTGGGTGTGTCGTGTGTCGTGAGTCTGTGTCTTGCTTTCGACTCTACTATCTTGTTTAGCTCATCACACAGCTAGAGCATGTATTCTAACTGGCTAGCCTCCTCTCCCGAGGTGCGTTATTAAACACTCTTCCTACATTCTCCTCCACTCCACCACCACCACCACCACCACCACCACCACCACCTCCTCCTCTACCGGTATACCACGACCAACATCTCCTCCTACGTACTCCTCCTTCTCCCCCTCAGGTTAATTGCCTCAATCCAATCCAATTCATAATCCTCCGACCCCAATTCATCCGTAGAAACATGGGGAAACCTTCAGATGGCAACCCTTATGTACGTACCCATACCGGTACACCTCTTACCTACCAATGCCTCACCTGCCTGGCCTGCGCATGTTCTGCCTGCATATATACATATGACCCAATGGCGTAGCTAGCTCTTTCGTTTCGTTTTCGCTGCATCGACCCAGAAAACTCGTACGACAGAAGGGCCTACTGCCTACGTTACTCTACTCGCTAGCTCGGAACCGAACCGCTGGGATGATGCTCCAGCGAAACATTTTACCCGCCCTGTGATGACTGAACTGACTGAATGACTGCCCGCCTACATATACCTCTCTATCACTCAGGAAGCTTGGGATGGATAAACCATATATACTAACTCTCAACTCTCCCCAATTACCGTATAACAAGTACCACCGTCACTACTACTACCTAGCTACATGTACTCAATCACGATCTCTCCCCTCTGCTCTATTCTACTCTCAGCAGCAAAACAAAAAAAAAAAAAGTAGAAACAATTTAATTTAAATTTAAACATACGTACCCACCCCTGGCCCATGGCAGCTGCACCCAATTCCTGCCGGTATGTATGTGTATGTACATGTAGGTAGGCCATGATAATCGATCTACCCACCTCTCATCGACGATCACACCTACCTGCCTCCTGCCTCCTGCCCTGCCCTGCCTACCGAAATTTTCACCCCTCCACCCCCCGCCGCCGCTGTGGGGGCATGTTTTCCGGTACCTACACTTTAGAGCAAGGCGGCGGCTATCTACGACAGGCACCGGGGACCTGAGGATCACGTACTCTACATACTCCATCGCGTACATACATAGCTACATTATCATAACATACATGTACCTCCACATCTCCGGCCGACGTTGGATTTTCATGTTCAATTCAATTCAGCCTATCTACCTACCCTATTCTCCCCCCCCTTCCCCCCTTCGTCTCCCTTTTCCCACAATTCGAGTAGGTACTATAGAGTAAGCTTAGAGGCGCAAAAACCACACCACAATATAATACAACAAATACAATACCACGAACCAGGCCAGCCCCAACGCCGCCGGTAGATAGACAGCGTCGATCCCTTTATGCAACTGCCTCCTGTACCTCCTCGGACTCCCTCCTCCTCCTCCTCCCAGGGGGGGGTGCGATGCAGAAGATGCCAGATTATGGCGAATTCAGACGTAGAGTGCATACATATGGTGAATGAATGAAATGCATATGCCGCATTTGCACCTTTGCAGATATTGTCGCTCGCTCACTCATTATCCCTATGTATTGCTTTTTTTTCGTCACCCGAAAGTTTTTTTTTTTTTTTTCTTTTCCATTTCCATGGGGCATAGTGGGGGAGGGGGGGGGGGGTTGGTGGTGAGGGGAGGGGAGCCGGAGGTCAATGATCGTCCCATATCTGTTTCAAACCCGGGATATTTGCACTCTACCCATCCCATACATCTTACCCATCCGGCCTCCTACTCCTCCGGCCTGATACTCCTACACACTCCTAAATACTCCTCACACACACACATCCCTCAATGCAATGGCCGAAGAAGCGCCGAGGCAAAAAGCAGAACCGAACCGTGGGTAGAAAACGTAGAAGAGGAATCATATGAAGAAAGAGCAATTAAGAAAAAGAGTGTTTCGATCCCCCGGTCCTGCCCCTGCCCTGCCCTGCCCTGCCTGTTACACTGGCGGAGCACTCGCTCGCTCCATATACTTTACATGTCACATCCAGGATCTAGTTACATCCAGAATAGACCAGAATGGGGATGAGTGACAAAAAAATTTCTCATCTGTTTCTATGACCGGATGCTATCGCAATGCCTGACAAATCTCGGCCCGATCTATGGGATATGGAATGAATCAGGCCGCACGCGGGACCGGCTTATCGTGGGGTATACTTTTGTGCGGGTATGGATGCCGATGGGGGTCTTGGATTCGTTCAATCAGATGCGCTCTACGACAGCCACGGCAGGGGATTGCAATTGTGGTGAATCGTGATGGTGAGCACGCGATATGGGATGAGAGAGGGTTAGGTTTTCTAGGTGCGTGCTCGTGCCGTTGGGTTTGTAATGGTGGCTTATGCCCGCCAGCGAATTTGGGGTGTGAGGAAACCCTTGCTTGCTCTTTGCCCTTGGGCCCAGATCTTGTACTCGATCCTAGATGTGTGTGCCTTTAGACAATAGTAGAAGTTTTTTGGCCTGCTTTTTATATACTTTATCTACCCAGATTCGCCAACAAACGCCGGATCGAAAATAGCGATTAACTACAAGAAGGGAAACATAGAAAAAAAAGAAAAAAAGTAAAAAGGAAGAGGAGAAAGGAAAACTGCGACTACTCCATCTAAAGCTATGCCTTCTCCTCCGAAGCAGCAGCAGCATCAGCAGCCTTCTTCTGCGACTTCTCCCACTTCTCAACTCTCCGCTTGATATCCCCCGCGCTCTGCTGAAACGGGTTTAACTTCCTGTCCCAGACCATCTTGTTATAGTCTTTTCCATACTTCTGCACCAGGGCCTCCACCCACGTCTTCTCCCTATCAGTCTGGTTCCTCTCGCGCCTAACTACAACTGCAGCCTGCGCCTCAAGCTGCTTAACAATATCGGTCCGCGTGTCCTCGATACCCGTAAACTCCTCCTCCTCCTCGTCGTCGTTCAGAGCTTCCTCGGCGCTCTTGCCATACACAATGTTGATGACGTTGCCGTCCTCGTCGCGCTCAATCAAGGCTTCGCCCGGTGCGAGCTTGGGCTTGCTAGTGGCCGGGGCTTTGGTATCAGCAGTTTTTTGGGCAGCGGCGGCAGCGAGCGAGGTTTCTTGACCGCCGGCGCGGCCATTGAGGCGTGAGACGAGCCCGAGACGCTTATAGTTCTGGGCGAGGGTTTGTTTCTTGTCCCTGTATTTTGCCTATTAATTTAAATCTAGGAATATGGAATCTGCTCCTTCTCGGGGGTGGTGGGACGTACCAGTTCTGAGCGATCAGGGCATTGCCGAGTGGGCGGACTTTGTGCACGCGCGGGTTCTTGCGCTTGGTCTTCTTGGGAATGGAGGATCTGTTCTTCTTCTTTTGGAGTTCGCGGCCCATTTTTGCTGTAGTTTTGGGGTATTTGGTAGGTGGTGATAGTGGTGATAGTGGGATGGTGAGTTTGGTTTTTTTGGTGAAAAAAATGGAGCTGGGGTGCGGTGCCAAGAGTTTGTCGCCAAGGCTCATGGGTAGAGTAAGGATTCCTGACTAAACTAGGCTGTTGAGAAGCATTTAGCTTTTGGGGCGTTTAATGGAAGGACTATTAGTTGGACCTAGTTAAAAAGAAAAAATTGAGGTTAACTATCTGTAGCTGTATGAAGTCTATCAAGTCTATCGGGGATTTTTTTACTTTAATGCCGGATGATGGTGGAGAATTTGGGATGCGAGTGCTGAGCCATGACGGAAATAAAAGTTGTGAATACATGTTGCCGCATACTCCCATGCACGTACGCGGGGATATAGGTTTGAGTAGAGAAACAAGAGGTTTGTATTAATGGAGGACGATAATAGATCTTAATCTATGTTCAACTGTAGGAAGACTCTGGATGATGCTATTGCGAAGGAGGATAAGAGCCCATATATCGATCTACTTATACATGTAAATTATAGAGATGACACGTCTAGCTAGCTAAGCTAGACTGTGGACACTTAACAATAACGAATACGTGTGAGTACACAGCAGCCTTATATTTGATGGCCTGGATTGCTGTTGATTGCAAACGAAGTCTTCATCGATCCAGGTGGCAAAGAACTTGAACCGATATTTCGTTTAATAACTGTCTGCTAGTAATATTAATCGATCAGTTATCCCTTCCGTCGTTTTTAAGGTACGGTCGTTTTTGCTTCAGTAGGAAGTGTGATAATACTAAATCACGCTCTAGGTATTACTATCACCCCTCTAGCTCTTGCCGTGAAGCTTTACGGCCTGTCTTCTTGGTTTCCCTCTTGGGTACTCTAGATCGACCTACAGGCTTAAAGACCTCAAGTACATGTTGTAGCTTTTATCCAGCTCGAGTGAGAGATATCGGCGTCACGATATCAAGTCCCAAATACTAAAATTGATTTAGGAAATATTAATTATGAATTTAGGAGTCCTACAGAATCTATATATCCCAAAGTCGTCTTATTGTAGCTCTCCAGCCTGTTCTGAAGCGCCAAAGCTGTCACTCACAAAAAAGACTAGACCCCACCCTGCACGCGGCTCTTCACCCCACCACGCAGCAACAACCTCAAAAACCTTCTCACCACAACTATCACCACTCCCCCGACCGCCACCGCGATGCCCGCAAGTCTCCCCCTTCCCTCTAACCACACTAGACACTACTAACCCCCTTCCCGTGCAGCTAATAATTCTCTCCGGCTATCCTTGCTCCGGCAAGACCCAGCGCGCCCACCAAATACACGCCCACTTCACCTCCAAGATCACCACCTCCACCGACCCCCGAATCCAGCGTCTCAAAGTCCACACCATCAACACCTCGACCCTCCACCTCCTGCGCACCGTCTACCGCGAAGCCCGCACAGAGAAGGAGGCCCGCGCAACAGAGTACAGCGCTGTCAAGCGCCTCCTCAGCAAGGACGACGTCGTCATCGCCGACGGCCTAAACTACATCAAGGGCTTCCGCTACCAGCTCTTCTGCGAAGCCAAAGCGCTGCTCACGCCGAGTTGCGTAGTGAGTTCCTCGATTCCCGTATTATGAGTGGAGCGGAGGAGAGCTGACACTGGTAGAGGTCCATGTTGCGGCGCCGCCGGAGAAGTGTCGTGAGTGGAATAGCGCGCGCAAGGCCGAGGCAGACAAGGAGGAAGATGGCAGCGGCGACGGCGACGGGGATGGGGTGCCATATGAAGATGATATCCTCGAGAACCTCATCTTCCGCTACGAGGAGCCGAACGGTATGAGCCGGTGGGACAGCCCGCTATTTACAGTTCCGTACATCGATGAGACCCCCGACCTGGATGGCATCTGGGACGCCATGGTCGGGAACGCTGTCAAAGTGAAGGCCAACCAAGCCACTGTTCTCGTACGCCCCCCACTTTCCTTCCACCCTTCCCCGTCTCTGGTATCTAGCTAACACACCGTACAGAAACCGGCATCTGAAAGCGACTACCTCTACGAACTCGACAAGACCACACAAGACGTCGTAACGCTGATCCAGGAGCACCAGAAGAGCATTGGCGCGGGCGGCGGGAGCGTGCCGGTCGCGGGCTGCGCGGTTGCACTGGAGCTGCCGAGTTGTAGTATTACGGTACCGCAGCTGCAGAGGATCCGGAGGCAGTTTATTGCGCTGAATAGGCAGCATGGTGTGGGCAAGGAGAGAATTAAGGAGCTGTTTGTCGAGTATGTTAATGCGCAGTTTAGGTAGTGTGAATTTTATATCGGTTTTGTTCTTGCTTTGCTAGGGAACTTTGGGTCGTATGGTCTTTGAGTGGGCGAGTGGAGGTAGGTACATACTTTGCGTTATGAGCGCGGAAAAAACGGCGTAAAATTGGAAGTCTATTGTTGCTGCCGCTGTGTGTATCGATTATCTGGTCCATTGTATCATTTGGTCGGTCTTACTAGTACTCGCCTGTGTGATTTATTTGCATGAACTATCACTCGGAGTTGCTTTTTGATTTAGATATCACCCGTCCTCCCTCTCAAACCGCCACTCGAAGTAGCTCCACCTATCACTCGAAGTCTCTATCCCTATCACTTGTCCTCCGTCCAACTATCGCTCGTCCTCCCTCTCCCGGCCTATCACTCACTCCGCTGGTTCTCCCACTACTTGCGTTCAGCGACAATTCTAGCTAGTAAAATCCAACCCAACCGCCAGCCGGCCAGCCAAACCGCGTAGCAAAGTCCTCATGCCTTTATCCATACCCACCCGACCCTGTAGAAGTACCCGTGGCGGACATTGACTTCTATGGTAAATCCGCACCACAGCCTTCCCGGGAGGAATTATGCATTAAACAGAAGAAAAAAGTCCCGGGAGGAATTGCAGGACAAGTATGGGAACCGAATTCTTCGAGCAGATGGGTTAGCGCATGTGTTTCTGTTGGGGGCTTGGTCTTGATACTTGTGTTATTCAGTGCTTATTGCAGCTGGCGCCTAGTGATGGGCACAAGACAAAACAAGACGATACTTGGGAATGTTTCGTCTTTTCTCGTGGATTATCGCCTGGTCGGCCGAGACCTGCTCAGAATCTGGTGCTCTGCATATTGTACAAACACGGTTCTTGCCTTGCCATATAGAGTAATGATACGGTTGAGATTTCAACAAGTAACTCCCACAAACAGTAATTTTTGGTCCAAGGTTGCCAAGGTTGCAGAGCACCAGATTCTGAGCAGGTCTCGGAATTGGCGATACTTGAGCGATGTATTGTGCAAAGTCTCGAGACTTAGGGTTAGGGTCACCTGGCCGAGCCTCCGCACCAGTTTACCTCACAATTGTACTTTTTTACTTTGGGGAAGGCCATCTAAACTAGATTTTGAAGCTGATATGGAGATCACAGACGATCACTCGTAAGTCTCGAAAAGTCTCGAGACTAGACTTTTCTGGTTTGTCTTGTTTTATCTTCTCTTTTTATGGCTATGTTTTTTTTTGTCTCGTGTCTCGGGACAAAGTCTCGAGACTTTTTGTCTTGTGCCCATCACTACTGGCGCCTGTGGGGTCTTGTGGTTGGGACGGTAAAGCTAATGTTCAAAGTGATTCGTACTCTGCCGGTTTCAACGCAGTTCACGAGGTACTTAGGGTCTTGGGGTATAGGAGGTCTACCGGCCTCAAGTTCTTTTGCGATCGATTGATGTTGTTAATGTTTTGACAACACTTATGAAAATGGAAATCAAGGTAATGATATTGCTACATGTATATGTGGCTGGTCTATACAATTAATACATGCAGGTGTCAATGATTAGGCGCAACAATCAAAATGGGTGGAAGAATTTTAGATTATGCAACCTCTCAGACACTTTTCATAGCACCTACATGTACCTAATTGTACCTAATTGTATATTCTTAGCTAATTCCAATTATCACACACACCAGCAATCTCGAAAAGATCAATTGGGATCTGGTACGCCCCACCCCCCTACCTACCACCTTATCTCCCCTACCAGATCCCTATTGATCTTCCAACGCCACCACCATGGCCACCACCACTACCACCAAATCCAAGACACCACAACAGTAACAATAATAATAATAACAAAAAACCTCACCAATACAATACGCCAACCTGCAAGGCTCTCTCTCCCGACCGCCCAAAAACCGCACCTCATCCCCATGACGTGCCTACTATACATACCCAATTAATCTCATATAGAGTAGCACCTACATACTCGGGGCAGGTAAAAAGTACCGGACAATGCAGGTTTTTGGTTCACCAATGGGTGCGCGTGCTAAGCGTGAACTACTACAAAAAAAGCCCAGAGACAAAACTTGCATTGTCCGGTACTTTTTACCTGCCCCGAGTACATATCAGCTCCACGGGTAGAGTACAGATCGCGCTTATGCTTATGCACGCATACCTGCATGCCATGCAGGCTGTCTCAAATCGGACCAGGGGTCCCGGACCTCCCCCCTCCCCCCGAAGAACCCTTAACCTAGATCAGTAGAACACCACTTAGGGTTAGGATTTTTTTCAGCCCCGAGATTTTTTTTTCAATAGATAATGCAATGCAGCCTTTTGTTAACGGTTACGTGTCGCTGGTGTGTTGTTGTTAGACAAAATCTAGATATGGCCCCGGGGAGCTTGACTACATAAGTTTTGTTGGGTGGTAGAGTAGTTAGGGTTGGAGGCGCGGGGTTGGAGAGTAGAGGGTAGGTACAGCACGAGGGGGGGATAGTGTAAGTTATGATTTTTGATTCTTGGATCGAACGAAACACATAGGTCTTTTGAAACGAAACAAAGACCTAAAAATAAACTATAGCTAAACACGCAGGAAGAAAGTGGGAAAAAGACAGTGGTAATTATCACGCCCTAGCCCAACGCCGACACATAAACAAAGGGTTTTTTTTTGCCAAACCCCATCATGAAAACTCGTTCGGCCTCAACTGATACCTCCTCTTAACCCTCCTCACCCACCTCCTCCTCCTCCACAAACCCCTAGCTCCCTGCTCTCCGCCAACCCTATCATATACCCATCTCTCCCCCTCCTCTTCAACCTCCACACCACCAATATACCTCTCCATAACCCACACCGTGCTCCCTAAATCCAGGGTCCACTTCCCCTCCATCCACTCCCATCCTGGTGGGCACCTCACATCCTCAAAAAATCTTGTCCCCTTTGGGCGCTCACCCGCGATCCTGCTAGGTTCCATTGGCTCGTACGGGGTCGGACTAAAGATCCAGCTCTCGTATTCGCCCCCGGAGCCAGTGAGCCGTTGTAGTTCAAATACTTCAACCTCCCGCGACTCTGGGATCGCATCGAGGACAATATCGGAGTGGATGAGAGAATCCGCGGATGCCGCTGCGCGCGCTTCCTGGGGGCGCATGTGTGCGGCATGGAGTTCGAGGAGAAGCTCTTGGAGGGTAGGGTGGCAGAGCGCCAGTCCAATCCATCCAGAGATGAGGAAGATGAAGCGCCATGGAAGCGCAGATGCCGATATGAACAGAAGTATAGAGGTCAGTAGTAGGGTTATGAAAACTGCCGATGAGACAACTTCATCACTAAAGTTAGTTGGTGGGCCGATCAGGGATATGATCTTGTCATGGGCTATAGAGAAATCATCCATGCTATTTTGAAGGTCGCGAAGATTGCGGAAGAAGTCTTTGCTCATCTCGCTAACTACCTTTATTTCTGGAGGAGGCGCGATGGCTGGACCGTGGGCGTTGTAGTTCTCCATGTGCAGACTCGGTGGCGGCGGGTGACGGATTATGAAGCTAGGGACCATGATGAAGAGGAGGACGCAGGCCACCGGGAGCACAGCGAGAAGGTAGGGGTCTAGGCAAACGAAGGAGTAGACAGCAAGGGCGGCGAGAGTGTGGGAGGGCTCTTGCCACTGGATGAGCCGTATCAAACGGTGCTGGAATACAAATACCACTCCGATTCTACATATTACAGAGGTTAGAAAGGGTAAAAGTGTCTACTTGCTGGTGAAAGAGCTTATCCCACGCTCTCGGGGCCTGAGAACAGACTTTTCTCACCAGCAAGTATGATCACCAGATGAAGCTTCCCACCTTGAGTTGAATCTCCTGAAGTTACTGCTCATGGTCGTCAAACTAAACTGTGGCCTATCCTTGTCCCTCCTCTTATCCCGTGTATCCGAATAGCTCTCCCACGTGTAGTCGCCTGGTAGCATTTGCTGCATGAGCTTCGCAAATATGCGTTCCTGCAACCCCAAAGCTCCATGGGCACCTTCCTGTGTGTCGCTGTGCGTGCTCCCGCTGTCTGAACCGCGCGACTTGTGGCGTCGGTGGTGCTTATGTGCTTGGTGGGCTGCCCCGGCCAACGTTTTCCCGATATCGCGAAGGCTGGGTGACGGTGATGTGGCACGGCGACGGTGTCCTCGGCCAGCGTCGTTCTCGGAGTCGCTCATGGAATATCTCCGGTTACGGAGACTTGGGTCACAATCGACAAGGAGCGAGTCGTCCATGGATTTTTTTTATCTGATGCTGTTTGCGGTGGTTTATTTGCGGGAGTTGCGGGCACTTGTAAGAACGGTCCTGGGTCGGTTGACATGTGAAGCGAAGCTGGCTTGATGACGTCGGACGACACGACGGTTCGGGAGAGCTGTGTTACCCGGCAATTACATATTTGCACTTTTGAGTTGGATCACGTGACAGATGTAATTGTTTCCAGGATGCGGAGAGGCAATTGTCGTCTCGAACACAAAGGGAAAGGGATTACTGAATCTAAAGCTAGAGGTCAGAGTGGGTCTTGGAGACAAAGCTTCATCTGTGTATTGAAGGGGAAGAAGCTCATATTACGTGCTGATCTGTTCTCACAAACACGGAACCCTCTCCCCCCCTTTGTTTCAATTCTTCGTGAGGTTTGTATTCGTGAGTGAGGTGTAACGTGGGTCGTTGCTAGGCGGACAGGACCAGTAACAAATGGACATCACATCTCAGCCACGTGCAGCTGAAAAGGGTTGTAGCCTGTGGGGTTGAATGGAACAGTTCCCGGACTAAACCCACTGGGGGTAAAGTAAATAAACGAAACCTCGCTAAGACCAGCGCAAAGCAGACATCGCCACGGCAACCAGGCAGGAAACCCCAGCACCCTTTGGAAATCCTCCTACAGAAGAACGAGGGACTGCTGGCAGTTGCAGAAGTGTGCATTGTGCAGCCGGCTAACCAACCACAGCCAGGAATGGTAGCAGAGCACCACAGAAGGGTTTCTCTTGCCAGTGCTGCCTTGCCCAAGTGAGAGGTGTTGTTGGGGTGCAGTGCAGTTGCTGCAGCAAGACATCAGACATACATACGGACGAAAAGAAGAGGAATAAGAAGAAAGAGTTGGCTCATCAACTGTCACCAGTTGATCTCCCCTGAGCTTCTCCCGCTTCTTCCCCTCCACCTGCGTTTACCGTTACCTCATTGCTCTCTTCAACCAGAAAGGGAAAGTAAGCGAAGAAGGAGAAGGGGGAGATAAAAAAAAGAAGGGAGAAAAAAAGGAGAATCCATAGCATCCATTGGAGAGAAGGAGAAGAGTTGGAAAAACAAAGTAATAATAGGAACGAGCCCGACAAGTGTTTTTGATGTAGCTATCCATAACTACATGTATCTGTGCGTTTCCCGGAGCACGACAGGTACAGCACTGTAGATTACAGGGGACACATAGTAGGTTAAGAGAACGTTCTTCACCGTCAGTCACTCCATAATTAAGTCACCGAACTTCTTGGGGAAGTTACAATACCAGTTTGCTGGCCGGTGTCACCAAGGGGAAAGAGCCTCTCTCTCCACTTCATCCACTTCTCTTTTCACAGGCCTCAGAGAAATTTATCGATCGACTACATACTCCTGCTGTACTCTCTGCCCGCGCATTCCCTTCCTTTCCCACTCACTTACTTTACATCATACATACTCCAACTCATCTGTCGTTCTTCTTTGGGCAGCTCATCTTGGCCCGTTTGTTCATCTCCGCAATGTGTCGCGGCTTCCACACTTAGCCATCCAGACAGCAACATCCATTAAATACTTGCTTGTACTTACATATCTGCTCCCCGCCGCTGTCTTAGCAACGAGTTCTTGCCCAAAGGGTTGTTGTGTGTTGCTTGCTGCTGCTGCTCCTCATCTCATCTCGTCGCCCTGGAAATTGTAGTTAATTCTTTTCTACCTATTTTGGATTTCTAGACCCTGAACTCCTTGTCCAGAATATTTCCTTTCATCCTTTCGCTCTTTTTCAGGGTCCCAAAATATTTCCTACAACCCCCCCAACCCTAGTAACTTTCATTCCCCCGTTACACTCCCTTTCATTCATTTACATACTCTCGCTCGTCTACGGTTATCCACCCGTTCAAGGCCTAGTCTGGGTTCACTCCCAACCCCACCCCTTTTCACGCTCCACGGATTCAATCATCCACCCCCATCCCATCCTTTCCACACAAAACAAAGTTAGTGAGTTTTGAGTGTGAGAGAGATAGAGAGAGAGAGAGACGTCAGCTCCTTCCACTGTTGTTGCTGCTGCTGCCTCTCTATCCCCTCTAACGCAGTCCCTCCACTTACCCAGTCCAACCACTCCCACCACACCAACACTTGTGTTGCCGGTGACTGTAGTGGCTCGTCATGCCGGTTCGAGTCTCACAACAACCGCCTACATCCAATAATTTGTCCAATTCATCTACCACAACAACCACAACCACAACTACCTACTCCCTTCGTCGGGATTCGCCTGCATCGTCTCGGGGGGATGATTCGAGTACTAGTTCTATTTCATTAGGTATGAGTGGCCACCACTATCCCTCGGCAGGAAGGAGAGATGAAGGGGGAGATCTTCTAACATTAATTTGTGTAGTAGATGGAAGACAGAGGAAACGCCTCAACAAGACAACCTCGGACTCCCACACCTTACCTCGCTCGAAACCTTCGTTACGAGAACCTCGATCATCACCAAAGACCACCACCACCACTACTACTTCTCAACGTGCCCTGCGTCATGAGCAGAAGCCTATGAGTAATAAGGCTTTGGACTTTCAGAATTCAAGATCGTAAGTTAAGCTCCGTCTGGTCTTACACGGACCACCGCATCCCACCCCCTTCCCCTTATCCCAGTCCTTGGGATTCTAATAGGATCCCCGTGAGTTTACAGCGACAATGCTAGTGTCTCCTCCTCGAATGCCCTCGCCAATAACAACAATCCCAGAACCTTCCTACATCCACCGAACGGCCACGCAGGGGCAAATGTAACTACGTTTTATGCTTTTGGTCAGAATTCACTAAACACGCAGCAATCCGCAGAACCCCTTGGGGAACCATTTGATTTTTCGCCTTCAGGAAACTTGGAGGACATTCATAGGAGTATCATCGATACAGAGCAGCTCAGCCAATTTCCAACACCGAGACGGGGGAGAGGAAACACAGACGCGATGGAAGAAAACCATCACAGAACCCAACCAACAACAATGGAGAGCCGACCGGCAGTTTTGCGACGACCAAGTGTCTCGAATAAGAATGTGAACAGTCAGGGACCGACCCATTACGAGCAGCGAAGTCGTCGCCAGAGCAACGCGCCTACGCACCAATCCTCGAATAACTCCCTTTCGTCAACTTACCGCAAGTCAATGGCAACAACAGATACCGAGAGCTCAAAACGGAGGAGGCCGAGTGCGGCCAATAATTCGCTTACACCACCAGTTCCAAAGGAGTACGTGCCTGGTAGTGGGTACTCCTCCAAGACTTCTGATGCTGTTTATAAGGTCCCTGCATCTTCTAGAACCGCAAAGTCAAAGTCTTTACAACCGCCTGTACGACATCAGGGGCAGTCGAAGCCATCGCTATCTCCCGAGCATGGTCGTGCTCAATCGATGGCTTTCCCCCCGAAATCCCCTAGATCGCCGAGTCTGTTGAATAAGCTAGGAGCCATGAAGCAGGGCGGTATTCCATTATCTACTTCCTCGCGAAGAATCTCAACAATCCCCCATGCCTCAGGCCTGGGTGCTAGAACTGTTAGCCCTACTGATGCGAGGCGCGCGAAGCGCCTTTCAGCTATCCACTCCCCAACTCCCCCTTCCCTGCCCTTACCCGTAGAAGATGCGCGATCGGCTCCAGCTAGCCCATCAATGATACCAAGAAAAAGCGTCACGCCATCATCCTCAGGGACAACCCCCGAGCCCCAGAGGAAATCTTACAGTTCAGGTTTATCGACCGCGTCTACAAACACTTCGGCGCGAACATCCATCGGTTCTTTACAACCGAAATTGAGTCAGAATCTAGCTGTCTCACGGTTACCCAAACCGCCTAGAGCTACTGTAGAAAGAGATGAAGAGATCCCCCCTGTTCCGCCTTTGCCGAAGGAATTGGCTTCCCCTATGGTTGCCAATTTTAGCGATGCAGGCTACAACTCCAATAGTAACGGGAGGAAGAGCGGTAATAGCACCAATGGGTATTTCGGGCCGCGGAAAGATAGTTTACCAACAGAACCGGAGCTCTTCGACATGGAATCTGATGCTTCTTCGAGGCCAGCAGTGCCGGAGAAGCAGAAATTTCCCGAAAAGCTTGAAAAATCGGGAAGGACGTCGAAGGAGAAGTCGCCGGAGAAGACCACCAGGGCCGACAGAGAAACACGGCGAAAGCGTGGAATGACATTAGGTAGTGGTATGAATGTGGGGCAGGGAACGCAAACTCTGGAGTCCAAGAGCTCGTCTTCCAGTTTGAGGAAGAAGGACCTTGTCCCGCTACGCCTCCCGCCTTTGAATTTGTTACCATTGAGCACCCCGACAATTGCTCGAGTCAATGCTTTGGGGCCCCATTCAGATTCAGATGAGCTTACGCCACCGTCGAAACGTAGTATCAAAACGCCAAGCACACCGATGACCGCATCAAAAGCTGGTTTCTTTGGAAAGGGGAGGGATAGGGAAGAGGCGGCATACAACCGAGCTACCAGCTCTTTCAACCACCCCACACAGCCAGCTGAAGATAGTCCTTCAAGTCTTTCATTGAGGGCGGGCTCAAGTGCAAGCAGCAGTATTCCGGTTTCAGCAAGCAGCAGGATGGGAAGGCAGACCATCAGCCCATATGTTTCGCACTCACTCCCAAAGGGTACCCCGACTGGGGAGTTTGAGGGGGAGGGCAAGGATCATAAGGGGAGACTCATTGGAGTGACTTTGGGTGGCGGAGCTACAAGGGAAACCAATAACAAGAGCAGATCCAGGAAGAGCCAGGAATCAGTGGGGAGTGCACCAGTAGTTGAGGAGACACCGGGTACCCCTACGAGCACAAGCTCAATCAGGAGGAAATTGAGCTTGAGCTGGAAGAAGAGCAGTTCTAGTAAGCATAGTCATGCTGCGACAGAAAGAGCTGAAGAATATGCGCCACAGAAATACGACACTGCGCAGAAGTTCGATTCGATGCCGCCACCCAAACTTCCAAGCTCTTCTACATGGTCAGCAACAACGAACCACCCGCCAAGCCCCGTCAGAATCCAGAAGGTGGCTACTTCCGGAGGTCAGAGTAGAAGAAAGAGCTCGATTGGCAATGGTGTTAGTCTTACGGAAGGTTGGAGTAAGGAGACTATTGCATCCGAGAAAAGGTCTACGGAAAGCGTGGTTTCCCAACAAGCCCCCCCAACGCCTGCTAAGAATTCAACTGGAAGCTCAATTTTGGGACCAATGACGAAAATGCTGAGCAGTAAGCATTCTTTGGGTCAAATGAGACACAAAACTCAACCTGCAGTGCCAGCGCATGCAGACCCCACTATGGATCATGACGATCTGATGGCAGAGGATGAGATGAGGAAGATTGCGAGCAAGCGAAAGAACTTGGATGCTATGGCTCAGGAATTGGAGGAGCTGAAGCGCCGTGCAACACCAAAGGAACGCGTTTCTCCCCCTCAAGCTCTTCGCTCAATCCCCTTGAACATCTTTGAACGTGGCGAAATTGTGGATTACAAGGAAATCTATTTCTGTGGAACCTCTGATGCCAAAAAGCACGTTGGTGATTTGAACTCGACAACCGCGCCTAACTTTGGATATGACGATGAGCGTGGTGATTATATGATAGTAAAGGGTGACCACCTGGCATACAGATACGAGGTAGTTGATGTGCTTGGTAAGGGAAGTTTCGGACAGGTCGTTAGATGTGTAGATCACAAGACTGGAGGGTTGGTAGCTATTAAGATTATCAGGAACAAGAAGAGGTTCCATCAACAAGCTTTGGTGGAGGTTAATATCCTCCAGAAACTGAAGGAATGGGTATGCAGTTATGTTTCCCCGGCCGAGAAGTGCTTTATTAATGGTATATTGTAGGATCCACATGGCAAGCACAGTCTTATCAATTTTACCCAGTCATTTTACTTCAGAGGACATTTGTGCATCTCGACAGAGCTGCTTGGAATGAACTTGTACGAGTTTATCAAGTCGAATGATTTCCGCGGATTCTCACTGCGGCTCATCAGGAGGATGACCAAGCAGATGTTGAGTAGTTTGGTGCTGTTGAAGGGAAAGAGGGTCATTCACTGTGATTTGAAGCCCGAGAACATTTTGCTGGCGCATCCCATGCGTTCAGAAATCAAGGTCATCGATTTTGGAAGCAGTTGTTTTGAGCATGAGAAAGGTACCTTTATACTCCCTGTTGGTATTTTTTTTTATTAATACTAATGAATACTTTAGTGTACACGTACATCCAGTCTCGTTTCTATCGTTCACCTGAAGTTATTCTTGGAATGACCTATGGAATGCCGATCGATATGTGGAGTTTGGGATGTATCTTGGCTGAGTTGTTTACCGGTTACCCCATCTTCCCAGGAGAGAATGAGCAGGAGCAGCTGGCTTGCATCATGGAAGTGTTTGGACCACCCGAAAAGCACTTGATTGAGAAGAGTACAAGGAAGAAGCTATTCTTCGGTATGTAGCTCCGTCCTCTTCGTCCTGATTCAGGTGGCTAATGGATTTATAGATTCTTTTGGGAAGCCGCGAATGATCGTCTCATCCAAGGGCAAGCGAAGGAGACCTAGCTCCAAGACGCTTCAGTATGTCTTGAAATGTGATGACGAAGCATTCCTCGACTTCATTGCTAGGTGTCTTCGCTGGGATCCGGAGAAGAGGCTTAAGCCAGATGAGGCCATGCACCATGACTTCATCACTGGCCGTAAAGCCACAAGGCCAAGAACGGCGACCGAGTCACCGATAAAACGCTTCAATACCTCGAACTATGGAACATCGACTTCTTCCAGGCCGCTTCCTGACCCACCTGCCACTAAGCCCAGGATCACTCACGGATCGTCAACAACCCAAACCTCCAATGCATCGCCAATGAAGGGTTTTAGTTCAGTCAAGAGGAACCCTAGCACAGCAGGGGCAGGGGCAGGGGCAGGGGCGATTTCAGGAACAAAGAGGAATTCTATGGGTGGAGCAGCAGTACAGAGTGGGCTACCGAGGGTTACAGCGGCTCAGAGGAGTGTAAGCGGAAAGGTGCCAACGCCGTCGTCAAGTTCTCACGGTTTAAGAGGGTCTGCGGGAACTTCATCCTCGATTCGTCTGGTTAGGGATGATGAGTCGAGTGACAGCCAGACAGCTCAAAACACACATCGAAACCAAAATCGATGATTATGATTGAAATGATTATTACATGACCCTTCTCCCGCCTCTATACTCGTTCTTGTTCTTTTTTTTTCTTGTCGATTTTGCCATGTTTAATGATCATTCTCAAAAAAAACCTTTTTTATCTTTTTTTCTTCTTTTTTTGCGCGAGGGAGTTTTTCTTTTAACGGCTTCTTTCTTTTTCTCTCCTCTCATCACCGCGGTACTGGGCAAGGCTGGGGTTTCATCATGTTAAGGCTTTTTTTCTGCGTCTGGTCGAGCATCTTTTTTTTTTCTTTTTTTGTCCCATCGTTCTTATTACTTATACATACTACGTACTTTATTTTTAATATCAACGGTGCGGTGGGAGAAAAAAACAGAAAACGAAAAAGACCAGTCTTTGTTTGTCCTCTCGGGTGTTTGTTGAGAAAAAATGCGGGCCAATGTGCTAATTCTCTCCTTGTTTGTTTTCTTGCACGGACGGGATGGGTGGGATAATACCCGGGTTATTCTTTTTATACTACTTTCTTTCTTTCTTTCTTTCCTCTTAACTTTTACCTACCCATCCCGTTTGACCTGGTTTCTTGTTATAATTCTATTTTGCTGGGGGGTTTTTTTTTTTTCCTTTCCTTTTTTTCCTTTATTTTTGGGTCCGGTTTCTGTTGGTGGGTGATCAAAAAAAAAATTTTAACTTGTTAGTATTCTGTCTATCTATATTTTGGATGTATTTGCCTGTCCTGCTGGCTACTGCAATGTCATAGAGGGTGGTTTGTTGGTTTGGGGGCGGTGGGGACTTTGATGGCATGGAGGGACGAATGGAGGGTTGGGTTGGGTTGGTAATTGGGTCTATCTATTGATATGATTGATACCTTTCTAGCTGCTCTATAACTACTTACATGATATACACAACACACACACACGCACACACATATGCACATTTTACACCTCTCCTTGATATCCACACGCTATCATTCATTATGCTTGCATGCATCCATCGTTTTGTTACTCCCTCGTTTACGTTTACTTGGCTGCTTTTGAATACATGTATCTGCTTTGGCGGGGTGAATGGGGTGAGGGGGGGGTAAAACGGGGAATGATATCTATCTGCACTTTGGTATGGGGTGTTAGGGATAGAAAAAGAGACGAGAGAAGGGAGGGGAGGGGGTTGTATATATAGTAGTATTTGCATACCTTATGTGCTTCCTCGTGATACGAAACAACCACCATCCCGGATCACGACATATCACTCGATGATATTTCAAGCCGCTTTGTATGTATGTACTTACAGGGATCATGGGTCAAGGGAATTATGGGCGGAGGGAAATCTGTACGAGGTGAGTGATTGGCTGTGACTTTGATCGATTGATAGACAGGGAGGCGGCGCGCAGGAGTATTATTTGTGTAGAGAAAATATTTTGTTAAGGGTCTATAGTTTTTCTTCGCTGTTTTTTTTTTTTATAGAATAAAAGTCTTATTTTGACATTAATTATGCAAAAGGAGCAGACCAAGAGGAGAATTTTGAACTGTAAGTGCGCGCACACGCAGACCAACGATGAAATGGAAACCAACAAACCTGCCCCGCAAAACAACCCGCATTATGTGACTAACGCTGCTCTAAAAGTAAAGTACATGCAGTTTGGACATAAAGCCACCCCCACAATCACCTAAACCTCAACTGTGAACCCGCACTCCACACGACGCCCTGAGGTTGAAATAAGAAATGGCGGATCGCCACACAACCCACCATCCCCAAAGAAGCAGTGACCGCCCCACCAACCTCACTACACTTTAACTTTACACCGACGTCTTTTGAAACTGCGAGGTGTTCATTCTCCTCGCATGCGCGTAACTATGCCTCACCATGGAATCACCGCCACAAGGAAGGAGCATATTGAGAGGAATGTTAGGAAGTTAGAGAGAATAAACTGTGTATTTCTACCAATTCTGATGAGATGTATAATAAATCTATCCTCGAAATTACTCTACTCTAACGATAGTTGAGATAGAAAGAGACGAGAAGGAGAAGAAGAAAAGGAAAGATGAAATAGGAAAAAGAAACCCGTTGATGATCCTCCACCGAAAATTAAACCCTAAAAAACCAAAACATCCCATCTCAGAGTAACTGACGTCCAAACCGGCCTACAAGTTCTCTGATCCCGGGCCCGATGTGAGGGTATGAGAATAGGAAATGGAATGATTGATGTGTAGAAGTGAAAGCCTGGGAATTAAGAAAAAGGAAATGGAGAAATCATATGCAACGCCCCAGCCGTACAACTTTTACCAAAGGAAAGAAGAAAAATAAATTTACAAAACAAGGTCTTTAGCTAACGATCCAGCCTCCCCCACATGAGAGCGTTTGATCCCGTGGAGGACGGCATCAAGGACGTTCTTGGCGATTTTTCTGGGCTCATGAGCGGGAACAGATCCGGGGGCGTATACACCGGTCTCGACTAGAATGCTGTACCATTCCTCGTCAACGGTTTCGTGGTATTGGTTTGTCCCTTTGATGTCTATTTCGCAGTTAGCCACGTACTGGAGAGAGTAAAGGAATGATTGGGCACGAACCTGATTCACAAGTATCACCAACAAAGTAAACCGTCTTCGGGGTACCCTTGGCCCCGAACCTAGATTCACGCCATTGTTCAAGAACACGGGTTGCGAACTGATATGTTCCAATCTGCGGCTTCCCAAACGCTGTTGAGGTCTTCAGGTCCTTTCCGGTCTGGTGCTTGTACATGGACTCGACAAAGACCCTGAAAGCACCCATTCCATATCGGTTGAGTTCATAGTTGGTTGCCCAAACTACATCATTGTGGCTCCAGTAGATTGGTGGGCCCTCCTCAAAGGTCTCTGACAGAGTCCCCATGCGCCCATTCTTGGACATGAGGAGTTCCAAAATGATCTGGGCATCGTCACCCCAATGCCTGCTGTCCGCAAACACAAAGATAGCCTCAATCTCGAGTTCTTCGAGGTCAAGCTCCTTGCAAGAGTTGTGCTCGGAGTCTTTGAGTTTTCGGAATGGGGTAACGGCAGGGTTTGACTTCATGAGGTCACCTGGGGTAACGATATTCTTGAAGCCATACGTCTTGGCAACGTCCCGGCACTTCTCGCCCTCACCTCCCACTACAAGAACGGTCCCATAGACATCGGCCATTTCTCGCATGGGAGAGTGTCCACAAATGAATTGATCAGGGGAAACAACAGTCTCGAGCTGTTTGCTAAGGTCCTGGCATCGCTCGGCCTCGGTTTTACCACCACCCTATTAATCATTATTAGTATTGTTTCCTAATCAAATACAGTCTGGCCGAAGAATAACCCACGTTTGTAACAAAAATATACGGGATCTCAATCCCAAACTCGTTCTTTCCATTCAAGACCTTAAGAGCCTCTACAGCCTCCGGAATTACTTCGCCTCCCTTGAGAAGCACCCCGTCGATGTCGAATGCGAATGCAAAATCCGGTACAACTTTTGTCACCGGGCTCACATTAGGTGAAGGATAGCAAGACATATCCCAAGAGTTTGCATCAGAGAACTCTGAGCTCGAGGCTGTGTCCTCGTCGACGGGACTTGTAGGTGCAATCATGCTACCAACATCTGCACCCGCACCCGCACCAATGCGGAGAGACTCTTGGAGACTTTTTTTGGTAAGGGGGTTCGAGACTCGAGTGATAGATTCATTCTCAGAGTCAGTAGAGTCCCTTCGTGAAATAATTTGAGGCATGTTTGTGGACTTGATAAGTTTGAACTGTGGGTATAAAAGCTGAGGGATTGAACTAAAAGAATTAGAGTAAGAAGCTGTTGTTTGGTAGCGATGTACTGTGTATGAATGAGGTAGTAGTATAGTGAATTGAGTAGAAGCTTTGAGGGGGGATTTGGAACCTCTTTATAACTTCGAAGCTGTCACCTTTAATCCACTATCACCCCACACACAGGGCTATCCCGCTCTAGCTATTCAGAAGATCCCCATACCCAATATTACTTTCCCCCACCCACTACTCCAGTATTCAGTAATACCTTAGTCTTACTAGTAAGGCAAAGCAGCAGATCGTCATTGCCTTTTCCGTGGTGACATCAGAAGGGATTATTAGTCAAGTTTCGAAATATTGGGATTAGATCCAAATTATTGATTATTCGGTAGGCTCCCCGTTCCCGATTGAAGTGTATACCCAGATGGACAAATAATAATTACAGGGTCTGCCTGCAGTAGGGAGATCGAGGAATTGTAGTAAGAAAGAAAAAAAAGAGATGAGAGGGTATAGAAAAAGCTGTGATTACTATACTTGACAATCCACCCATCCATCCATCCACAGCCAGTATATAGCTCGCGCGCGCCGTTCTCCGAGGCACGTCCCCGACCAACAGCAGCAGTAACATCAACAGCGTACCTTTCTTTCTACTTGTAAATCTCAAAACACATGTAGCCGACAGGTGTATGTTCAATGACGTTAATGTGTAGATAAGTACAGTAGTGTAGCACAACCCTGCACAGGCCGGCAACATGCATACAGGGTGTTGTGGCTGCAGTTGGCGTGTAGATCATCCACATGTGGCACGCTGATCCGGTATGTATTGTAAAAACGTCTTTCTTGCCGTCGCCCAATCCTCTCTGCCAGGTCCAAGAATCAATCAGATCAACCACGTCCCTGGGCAAGACCCTCTCGCTGGAAGAGCCGCTGCCCAGCCCTTTTCAAGATCGACTTGCGCCATGCCCGGAATAATTCCCTCAGCCCGTACCTCCTGTAAATCATCTCTTTTTCTGTTAGCCGCAACAACTGGTATCTTCAACCGCCTAGATACTGTCATGCTATCCTAAGAACGCGGATGCGAGCATTGAAGGGAAAAATGACTGGAAAAACAAGGAAAATTTCCACCTCAATCAACATCTAAATGAATGCGAAAAAATACTCATCGGCCGGCCGTAGCATCCCATCGGTTATCCTGGAGGGAAAAAAATAGCTGTCAAGCCCCAACCAGGATTGTATTCGAGATTTCAAGCCCTTAACCAGGTGAAACCCAGCTGCCTGCCATCTTCCCGGCATGTGAGTATCAAGCCTCTGCCGGTCGGTTATCAAACACTGCAACCCTCCCACCATTGCAGCCTGGGAATAAGAGTGGACCATATGTGCAATGACATCTCTTAATACTTGACAAGGAGCCAGAAGAATGGGCTCGAGTTTGGGAGTTGCAAAAATAAATCCCGAGATAACCACAGATTCCGTCCGATTCGTATCTCATATCATCCTTTAATTCCTTTCCTGGAGTCCAGGTATGCACGCACAACGTCACTTACAACACCATGAATTTTCTCAAGATAAGCAGTGTGCCACTATGCAGAGTTTCTGAAAGAAATTGACTAGCCGGTGCGAATTCGGCGTTCAAGGCCAGTAACGAGGCGCTAATTTCTTGCGATTCTGGAATATTTTCTGGGAAGTAGCATAATTTTTAGTATTTACAAGCCATTAGAGCCGGCGTTTGTTCGGGCTTCCCGATGGTGAGAACACTTAGGGTTTAAGATCATCATTAGTATTCAGACCATAGAGTACTAAGTCTAGATATCGGCGTACGTCGACGATCAAGTATTGAGCCCCTAACAGATAGATGCCGCCAAACATATTTGTTGCAAGGCCTGTAGCTCTATTGGTGAAAAACAGCTGTCCAGATAAATATTTTCTAGATCGCTCCAATCCCGGGAGATTGAAAAAATGGAAATACCAATAGTAGGTCTGTGTACACACAAGCGAAATCAAAATGTCAGTTTAACAGATTTATACCCAGCCCCACGAGCCCAAGAAACCTTTAGTGACAGATCTCAAGGTGCATGCAAGAAACTTACCATAAAACTGGGCTCGAGCACCATACCTACTCGGTACACTCAGTCTTAAGCTCTGCTCGGAAATGATCGTAGGCCCGACCCCCCCCCCCCCCCCCACGGCATCTATCAACCCCGAGTTTTCGCGAATCGAACCCCACCTAAACTAAGGTCAATCGGTTAGAATGAACTATTCGTTACGGGTTAGAAATGCAGAGATTGTAGATAGTTACCGTATGTATCAAAGCCCCTCACTCCCCACTTCCTCACCGCAAACTAGACCCCATTCTAGAAGATCTCCTCTCCGCTGGCCTCCGGGCAGAAGAGGTATTCACATGCATGTGGTAGAATTCAGTTATGATTCCAGGCCCCTCATGAGAGTTCCTGGGCGCAAGATGTAGTCATCGGAATGCGCAGCGGCACTGTAATGGGGGAGTCAATTAAATCGAGTCGCCAATAATGCAATCTTGCAAGCACAACTGAATGAGTGTTTTTTCATGCGGGCATGCGGCTGCCCGCAGCGTTGTGCGGCATCGCAACCAACTATGGACATAGCTACTTGGAAACTCCACGTGTGTGTTTCTAGTTTTGCCGATCTTGTATTATTTTACGTTACATGCAGGGACCTAAAGGGGAGACGTGTCGATTTTTCTCAATGTCCGTATCGAACCGGCTAGAACCCCCACTGCGGGTGCAGATTTATGGGGAGTGCCGTGATGTACTTCAAGTAAATCAAGTACATCTATTCCGAGATTTGAATGGTCGCTTCAAGTGCACTAATCAGGGTCTCGAGTGGAAGACGTATTCCCGGTTTGTTTTCGAAACTACTAGCCTAGGACATGAAGCATGAGAATTATAGCTGAGGCAGCTTATTTACGACAGAACCTAAAAATAATCATGAGCAGTGCAATTCATAACGAGAGTGCGATCAATTAAGTACTTACCATAATACTTACGTAAAGAAAATAAGCCCAAATACATGTTCCATCTAAGTGTTGAAAGGATGTAATAATACTCTCTGTTAAGTCCCAACTAGCTGACACGTATACAATTGCAGACAGTACAGTATATGTTGCGGTAGTTGACAGAATTCCCTCATTGACTACATATAGTAGCAACAATAAAGTGGGCTTTATCCTGTTGATGAAGTCTCGGTATATTTCTAATATAATTGTGGTGGTCGTTTCGCAGTGGTCGTTTCGCAGTGGTCGTTTCGTAGTGGTGTGTTTGAGTATACATGTATAGACTGGGCCGTCAATTAGGAGGACTCTAAAGACGAAAGGGCATGTACAGGTATATTATACATGTAGTTGTCAACTAGGCGAGCGACCACTTGTCCATACCACGCGTCAGGCCGGCTTGCTTGTTAACCACAATACCTGTACTAGCGTGTGTTGAAAACACCATCTTTTTTCTTTTTTTTTGTTGTTGTTTAATTCATTAATTGCATGCTTGAAAACACCATCGAAAGTACGACTGAGAACGACATCTAGATTTGTATCGACATGTGCAGTGGGGGAAATGTCAGGTAGAGTAGTCGATCAAATAAAATCCATGGGGAATCCCTACTTACAACAACGTCCAAACGCCACGCCGAGTGATACCCGATGATCGCCATCATCGTGCACTTTGGAGGTTTATTACAGTCAGTGGTGTGTCACGTGCGTGTGAGTGTACAGCTTGCGGTAAGATTATTGTAGAAACCGGGGTGCGAGACAGGGATTTGACCAGGGTTTTGACACAGTGGCGAATATCAAAAAAAAAGCAATATATCAATTGAGCGGGTGCGAATACATGATCAATTACCAACGGGTATGTCCACCATTTGCATCAATCACTGCCTGAATACGTTCAGGTATGCTATCTACAAATTTGAGTATATCGCATTCTTTAATATTAAACTCCCATTCCTAAAAAGTTTCTTTTAACCTTTCTTTACCTTGCGCCTGATTTCAAGGCGTTAAGTCGGTTTTAGGATATTCCAAATGTTCTCGATAGGATTTAAATCAGGTGAAGAGGGAGGCCATTGTAGGCAGGGTATCCGGAAATATTCTCTATATTGTTAATTTTTGCCCTAGAAGCCCCATCCTCCATAAAGCCCAAAGATTACATCCGTTTCAGACACTTTCCCAATACCACATCGCCAAATAATGGTCTGCGACGTGGTCCACATAGGTTTTCGCTGTAATTGTCCCCAATCTTCTCGCTCCCAAATAACCATTGCTTCTTACCACCTAAACCAAGATTCTCCCCATATCACGATAGAGTCTTGCTTTGAATTTGCAGACAAGACAATCCTCTAACTGCATCTTCAAGAACAAGCGATGTAAACCTTTCCTCTTTTTCCTCCTACCATATATACTTCTCGTCCCCATATTACATCGCTCCATCGGCGACCGTCTAGTCGATGGGCTAGTAAAATTTAGGCGTTTAGACTTTTTTTCGTAATTCAAAAAGGGTTTTTTGCGAGCTGACCGTCGGTGATAACCTTCTTTAGCAAATGCTTCTCGTAGGGTCTTGTTGGAGGCTTCAACCCCCACAATTTTCGCAATTTCTTCGTAAGGTTTTTGTCGGTCAAGATCCTTGGTCATGTAAAAACTAAGAACCATGCAGGAAAGATCAATTTTGATTTTTCTACCACATCTATTTTTCCTTTGAGGCGTTGCCGGACCTTTACAGCTTTTTGCGACTGTGGAAAGAGGGAGGTTTTGGTCTTTATGACGTCATAAGTTCAACTCATGGAAAATCGCAAGGCTTGAACGTAGCAGCGTTGCTTGTAATCAATATCTTCAGTTCGGACAGTCACCATCGTTACTGCTAATCAAATTGATCTCTTCTGGCACTCATTATAACTCATTGCGAGCGTTTACTACATGTTGCGAGAACTCTACTACCTGTTGCTCGAACCTTCGAGAACCGTTGTTCACAACCACCAATAGGAACCAACGATCTCCGGTGGCGCTCGCCAACCCCTGTTTCTACAATAATCTTACCACTCGCTGTATGTGCGAAACCCTCATGAGAAAGCCCTTTGTTCCGTACTTTACAGGAGCCCAATGCTCGGGGGGTGGCGGGTATATACATCGCGACCACATACACATAAGGCACCTCACGATATCCTGCAGGGCCAAACTCTTCTCGCTTCCATGATTAATTAATTCAGCCTGTGTTTTGCGGAAGATTACCCGGCCCGGCCGTGCTCCAAGTGTCACTTAAACGGAAGGGGGTTAAGTAGAAATTAATTGGGCGGGGGAGAGCAACGAGAACTCTCGCAGAAAACCGACACAACACCTGGTTGGACTGACAAGAATTAAAGTCAATTGAAACTTCCAAGCTTCCTTTTCATACACCATAATCCTCCAGACATGGCTCCAAAGGTATAAGAACTCCAGATTTCTCTCTTGTTTTGCTTTTGGCGGGGTCATTTTTTTGCCCCCCCCACCTTGTTCTTCTTGCATGCTCTGCGCACGATTTCTAAGCATGATGAAAAACAGGTCAATATCCAACCCGATTTCGCGACGGTGTATGATTTCATAACCAAAGCAAAGAGTCAAGATGGCGCACAAGCTCCAAATATCGTCCCTCTTTTTGCGCAGATTCCGGCCGAGTTCTTGAACCCCTCGAGTGCATACCTTAAGCTGAGTGCAAAGTGAGTCACAGTCGCAGTAATAACCTCAAGCAAGTTGGAGTTATAGATCACTAATTTTTTTATTTTTTTATTTTTTTATTTCAGGAGCAAGACCAAGCAATCTTTTCTCTTTGAGAGCGCCTCAAGTAGGGAAACAATCGGACGCTACAGTTTCCTTGGATGCGGTAAGTAACAGCCAGAAGATTAGAGAACCCTCTCTCTCTCTCTCTCTCTCGACTTCTAACTGACCCATCCCGACCAGACCCCCGCAAGGTGATCAAAACCGGCACCGGTCATGGCCCCGAGATCGACCCCCTCACAGAGCTCGAAAAAGAGCTCAACCAGTACCGCATGGCCAAGATTCCGGGCACAAAGCTCCCGCCCATGTCAGGCGGAGCAATTGGTTACGTCGCATACGACTGCGTCAAATACTTTGAGCCCCGTACTACCCGCCCCCTCAAGGATATCCTCAAGACGCCAGAGTCGCTGTTTATGCTCTGCGACACCATTGTCGCCTTTGACCACTTTTTTGCCTCGATCAAGGTGGTAACCTACCTCAGCATTCCCGACGGCGACATTTCCCAGCCCGAGTTTGCCGCCCTCTACGAAACCGCCCGGGAGACAATCTCGGAGGTGATGCACACCCTCCAAAGCGGCGAAATCCCGCTTCCGCCCCAGCCGCCCATCGTCAAGAACCAGGAATACGTCTCCAACATCGGGCAAGCCGGCTACGAGGGCCACGTGCACAAGCTCAAGGAGCACATCATCAAGGGCGACATCATCCAGGCCGTGCCCTCACAGCGCTTCTCCCGCCCGACGTCGCTCCACCCATTCAACATCTACCGGCACCTGCGCACCGTCAACCCCTCGCCCTACCTCTTCTACATTGACTGCACCGACTTCCAGCTCGTCGGCGCCTCGCCGGAGCTCCTCGTAAAGTCCGAGAACGGGCGCATCATTACCCACCCCATCGCCGGCACCGTCAAGCGCGGCAAAACCACCGAAGACGACGACCGCCTCGCCGAGCAGCTCAAGTCGTCGCTCAAGGACCGCGCAGAGCACGTCATGCTTGTCGACCTCGCGCGCAACGACGTCAACCGTGTCTGCGACCCCCTCACCACCACCGTCGACAGGCTCATGACCGTCGAGCGCTTCTCGCACGTCATGCATCTCGTCTCGCAGGTGTCGGGGGTGCTGCGCAAGGGCATGACCAGGTTCGACGCCCTGCGCAGCATCTTCCCGGCCGGCACGGTCTCGGGCGCGCCAAAGATCCGTGCGATGGAGCTGATTGGGGAGCTGGAGGGCGAGAGAAGAGGCGTGTATGGCGGTGCGGTCGGGTACTGGGGCTACGAGTCGGATAGCATGGATACCTGCATTGCGCTGCGTACGATGTTGGTCAAGGACGGTGTTGCCTATCTCCAAGCCGGTATATTATATTCTGTCCTTACCCCCCCTTTGTCTTGTTTACCGGAAATCTAACAAGTATGTCTACAGGTGGCGGTATCGTGCATGACTCTGATCCATACGACGAATGGATGGAAACGATGAACAAGCTGGGGGCAAACATGCACTGCATCACCAGCGCGGAAGAGAAGTACTCCAGCCTCGAGGAAGAGGACTCGCTGCAGGACTTGAAGCAGGGCCACGAAACTGATCCCGATACCCCTGTCCATATGGGCGATGGCTCATGAGCGTCTTCTCTCCCGTATACCAAAAGAATGTTGGCCAGGAGCCAGCAGATATATCGTTCTTTTTTTATTTGTATTTAGTTAGTTTGTGGAGTTATTAAGTTGTGACGGTTACCCATAGCATAGCGGCCCCCGCACTAGGGATTTCTTTTTTTTTTTCTTCCCGGGGGGGGCGATTATCTGATCTAAATACATGACTGCTCGTTCGCGAAGATATCTGGCAGTTGCTGATGCCCAAATGGGGACTTTATGTATCGACCCGGGAGTGTTGGATGTGTTGGTTCGGGAGAGAAATCGAACTGGGGGGGGGGGAAACAAGGAATATCAAATCTCTGGGGGCATGATTTCTCTTATCAAGATGAATAGTAGAAACAGAAACCAATAGTGAAATACTGCTATCGTTGTGTGTGTTCACACCCAACCAGCAAAGCCCCAAGCTACATGTATGATGTCAATGATTGATACGCAAAGGAAAAAAAGAACCCACGACGACAGGGTTATCGCCCACCCCACCCCACCACAACCACCACCACAACCACCATCACAAACAACCCACCAAACCCCCCTCCCGACACAATGCCCCACAGCGACACCGACTCCGACACCGACGCCGCAGGCCTCGACCTCTTCACCGAACCTGCCGACTTCCGCCCCCCCGACAAGCCCGCCACCTTCGCACAGCACACGCTCACCACCGGCGCCCGCGAAACCCTCAACCTGCGCCTCGTCGGCCACAACCCCCTCTGGGGCCACATGCTCTGGCACGCCGGCCGCATCACCAGCGAGTACCTCGAAGAGCACGCCGCAACCCTCATAGCCTCCAAGCGCATCCTCGAGCTCGGCGCCGGCGCCGGCCTCCCCAGCCTCGTGTGCGCGCTGCGCGGCGCCGCAAGCGTCGTCGTCACCGACTACCCCGACCCCGACCTCGTGGCAAACCTCCGCACAAACATTGCCGCTGTGGGCGCGCCGCCAAACATAGTCGCCGAGGGCTACATCTGGGGGCGGGATGTGGGCGAGCTGATGGGCGACGACGACGACGACGGGGGGAGGTTCGATGTATTGATTCTATCAGACCTGCTGTTTAATCATTCGCAGCACGGGGCGCTGGCGGAGACGGTGAGGGTTGCGATGAAGGCGGATGGGGTTGCGTTGGTGTTTTTCACGCCGCATCGGCCCTGGCTGTTGAGTGAGGATTTGGCGTTCTTCAAGGTGGCGGAGGAGGCCGGGTTTGTGGTGACAAAGGTGCTAGAGAAGAAGTTGGAGGCGCCGATGTTTGAGGAGGATCCGGGGGTGAGATTTTTGTTTTTGTTTTGTTTTGTTTCGTTTGTTTGTTTGTTCCTTTGCTAAATGAGGGGGCGCTGACCGGGGCGGGGTGCGTGTAGGATCGGGAGTTGAGGAGGACGGTGTTTGGGTATGAGCTGAGGTGGGCGGACCCGGGGAAGGTGCAGCTGCCGTAGACGGTCGAGGGAATCTTGCCAATATAGAAGGGAAAGAAAATAACCATTTCCTTCAGCCATGTAGCTGTTGGAAGTCTAGAGAGTACGTGCTGCCCACCAATGATCCTGTAGCTAGTATTGTGGCAAGGCTGCTGGACCGTCCTGAATGCTTGTTGTAGATACTCCATTTGTAGTACAATATCATGAGTTGTCTGTACACTCATATCATGGAGAGGTAGGTGTGGGTAGATGAAGTCTCTGGTTCAAGGAATGAGGGAGGATCAGTGGCTCCGAAAGAAAAAAGCTGGACCCATCAATCTCATCTGGCACCGAGGACAAGACCGTCACGTCATCCTTGGAGGTGAGCAGGGCAGTACCATACACAGCAGCTTTGGCATTCTACCGAGTATTTAGTAAAAGCGTGAAGGAAAGAAGCTCCACACCTAGCTAGACATACATCAACGCCAGCTTCAGTGGTATCAAGGACGGTCCTCCTTGGCCGCAGGCACTTGTAGTCCTATGTAGGTGAAAACACCGGGTATATCACGACCACATACCCCGTTCAGTTGCAATACTCTGATCTTACGCAGAGTCAGACATGTTTATCTATCCCCTTCACACAACCAGCCAGATCTGTTTGCATCACAGTATATCACTCGCGTATAACCCAGCCCCCCCCCAATGGCATCGGTCAGGGCAACCTTTACCCAACCCTATCTACTCCTGCACCTACATGTAGTTACAGCCTTGTCTTTACCCCCAATTTACCAACCGCTACCAAGAGACGTGCCCACAACAAAGTAGATAAAGTCAACAAACCCACATACCCCCCTAGCTCAGTGCCGCGAGGCCGGGCATGCAGAGATACTTTTAAAGCGCACGCGATTCGAAATTTCCATTTCCGTGCATGCAGCTATATATAGCTAGTCCGTATAAGGACGGCCCCGGCCGTGTTTCTAGCTCACTTGCTGCTCCCAGGCAAACGACACGGTGAGACCGTGTACTGGTTAATGTTGCAAACGGGATCTGTGGCGTGGGAGAGCGGGGGGGGGAACTGCTACACCATTGCCAGATATACATGTTACGCTCCGGGCCCGTCTGTATAGCTAGCCAGCTTGCAGCAATATGCCTATAGAAGATGATGTGTGTGGGGGGTGTACATGAGCGGACGTCAATCTCTCGAATGTTTTTAGAAAATCGGATAATCATAATAATGAGTAATTATATGTATCACAGCATATCACTCGGCTTTCTGACCCTCGACTAGGCTTTTTGTTTATTACCAGAATGCGGCCGGTAGCGGCGAGTAACGGCTATAGGCAAGAATAGACGGGGGGGCGAGAGGCTGATATGGTTGGATTGTTGGGATCTTAACATCTTGGGCTCCTGTCACCTTTGGATATAGTCGCCAACAGCTATAATGAAGGGCTCTAAAGACAACGACATACACAAGAAGCACGATGTCTGGCTTAGTAACTAGAGTCAAGAGAAATGAAAACACATATAATCAGTGAGTGGCCTAGCTAGAACCACGGCTAACTCTAAAGGGAGGGGCTGTCTTGGCACGATGGTGGTACGTTGGTGTATTTCCGCCGTCCCCGGCCGCGGAGGACCATCTATCAAAATCAAAAGAATCAAGTAGGGAGGTAGATCGCCTATCCACCACTCCAACCAAAGTTGGGACGAGTTGGTATCTGCCTCGACGTCTTGAGTTCTGCGGGCCTGGGTCTCTAAGGTCCGTTCCCAATGTCGGTCCTGACTAAAGTCAAATATAATTATAAATGCTATGGAGCGAGTAACGATATTATCCGCTCTCGGGATATGGTCTGGCTTAAAGTATTCACTCAAAAACATTAAGCCATCAGACGTAATGAACAAAAAAATAAACAAATAGATAAATATTAAGCCACTAGTAAAAAAAATCACTATCGAGTGATATATCATGACGTACATTCGCCCTAATACGAAACACCACACCACACGTAACAGCAGCCCAACTTACGCACAATGCCACCACAGAAAGTAATAAGTTTCACTGGGTGATAACCAACAGCGTATACATCGAAACACACCCCGCCGCCATTGTTTATGTTTATGCCCGCACATAGAACACATATCCACCGCTATATCCATTCAGAAATAAGAGGGGGGGAGAAAAAAGGAAACACGAGTGACATTCCATGACGCCACTCAACCTAACCTCACCTCGCAACCTCACCACCCAACAACACCAGCGGCCTCCGCTCCGGCCTTTATATACCGCGCCCTCTAGCTTCCGGCTATAGTGGCAGCGGCGGCGAGATGGGGTGATATATAATCCAGTCATATGGAGATCCCGAATGGGTGTGGGGATGTACTCCGTACGCTATGAGATGTATCAGTGTAGTAGCTGTGCCGTGTAGACCAGGCCTCGCGGGGGAGGGTATCCAGCCTGCCTGCCTGCTCGCGGTGGTCAAGACCTGTGCTGCGGTGCCAATCCCAAAGCGCCGCTACCTAACATACCCCGCCGGCAACCCCAAGTCCGAAGAATGATACAAGTGCGTAGAAAACAGCACCAATAAACCCGCGCGGGACAAGAAAGTCGTGCGAGTGATCCATCATGATTGCCATTTTAATATGATGGATGGGTCGCAACCCGCCCCCCTCACGCCCGCAAGAGTTACCGGTATCACATAGACGCGCACGCACGGATATGATTGGATATGTTGGATGGTTATGTCTGGCCGGCTAGGCAGGGCAGCATATATAGGTAGGTTATAGGCTGGTAGGCTGTTTCATGTGAAAAACCCCTTTCCATGTGATAGCTCTCTTACAACAACAACGCCCACGGACCGCACCCACCTTCACCTCCCTCCTCCATCTATGGATCCACCGGCCTGGAGAGGTAAAACAAAAACAACCTTCCGGATCTCCAACATAAAGCGGGAAGAGGTAAAATGCCTCGGGGACCAATATTGCAATAGTTGAACACCAACGGCGGCCAAGGCCAAGCCATGGGCCACCAACCGGACAGACCGCTGACACCAAACAGTAAATGAGCAGGAGAATTTTCTCTCTCTCTCTCTCTTTGATATATATTAACGAATTTTTAAAGTATTTCATTCCGGCCGTCGTCGGCGGTGTATGGGAGAGGATCCACGGGCAATCTACATACATAAAATCACCATCATGCATGTATGTATGATATGTGCACGAATCTACATCCATTGATTGATTGACCCGGGATCATCCCGCTGCACGTATTCTACAGTATGTACCGCAAGATGTCGAGAAAAGAAAAGAAAAGAAAAGGAAAAGGAAGAGGGATTGGGGGAGTAATTTGATTGAACGTGAAGAAACGTGTGGTTGGGGTGGTGGTGATGAAGATCCCTCCGTCGGGTTATGAACCCGAGCAGTTGCAATTGATCCTAATTAATTAACGAGATGGGCCAGCCAGCCAGGTAGTCAGGTAAGGTTGAGTAGAGTATATAGAGGGTGCAGCTGCAGCTGCAGGCGTCAACGTACATAAAGTATGTATGTACATACCAAGTACCTGCTCTATTAAATACCCGCAGCAGCAGCGAGTGGAGCAGATGAGCAAATACCAATCACCCACTCAATTGTAAAGGTTAAACTGCCGCCCCATAGATAATGAAGACAATAGAGACGTCCGTCCGATAATTGATTATCACCATGCAGCGTAGATTATAATTGCGAATATTTTCCTAGATATCACGGGCGGTGATGGTGAACTGCCATGTGGCCAGTCTGGGGCACCTATGCTTCCTCCTTCCATGCAGGGCCGCATCGGCCGCATGACAGTAAGACTAAGACACCGTTGATGAGCACACCGGCGGCAGGTGGACAGCTAGGCAGGCATGTACCTGCTCTGGAGTAAAGTAGAGCAGAGGGACGCTCCAGAAACCAACCGGCCACGGTGTAGGACATCCTGCGACGGGCGAGGGAGCTCTGCAGTCCCAGTGCAGCGAGCGAGTGTTAGAGAAGCATCCCGTCGCCCGTCTAGACCATCATCGCACGCAAGAGTGCTAGTCCGTCCCAGGCAAGAAGAGGTGAGAGAGATAGTTAAAAGTTAGATAGATAGAGAGAGGTGAGGTTGACCCAGCCAATCATCTCTCACCAGTCACGTTTCCCCAGCGTCCCCAACGTTACACTTCGTGCCCACCTTCCCAATGGCCGGTGCGCGATGCAGATGTGTGCTATCTAGATCTGTCTCTGTCCTGTCCTGCTTGTCTTTCTGTCTCGCTTTCCCTGGCCTTGGTCTGATCTGGTCTGGTTCTCAATATTTTTTTTTCTTTTGGCCCAAACTCTTAATTTCTATTTCAATTGAAAACCGGGGAGTTTTGTTTGGCCCCCAGATGTGTTTTTTTTTTTTTTTCCCCTCTGTTAATTGCGTACCTAGGTGGAGTAGTACTTCGCGCGCGCGCGGGCGCACAGACAGGAGGAGGGGTGCAGCATGTATGCGCCCCGAGAAAAAAAAGAGAGAGATCGTCGGGGAATCTAGGTTATCGCCAACTTGATGACAGCTTTGAAATAGCTGTCGAGAGGTAGAGAGAGAGCACGAGGACAATCCTACATTCCCCCGACGCCGGCAGAAATCAAAAGAGATGGTCGGGGCGGGCGCGCGGGCGGTGTTTTAGGCTAGGGACGAGCACCCGAAACCCGTAAGGAACGTAGGAGGTTGGAGGTGGGGGAAAGGAAAGTAAGAAAAAGGCAGGAACAACAATTGACAACGGTAACAAACGAACGAAATCTAAAAAAGAAATTGCGGCCGGATGAAAAAAAAAAAAAAAAAAAAAAAACGACAAGAGAGAAAAAAAAGTCACGATGGTTGTGCAAAACGCGCTATAGGTGATCATGAGGACCCCCAGGCGGTGAAATGGATAACGAGAAGGGGTAAAAAAAAAAAAAAATACGGGGGGGTTAAAGGCACAGCACAGACGGGGTAACATAGATTTGTAGCTGTAGAGTAGGAATACTGGCTTCCGGATTTATATTGCGACGCCGGCTAGCTCAAAAGGGTATCCCGAGATCCTCAGCTTCTTTTCTCACTACCTCGACCGGTACTAAGCACTTCTTCCACTGCATGCAGAGTCCTCTAGTTACAGCGATGTGAGTGAGGGGTTGTGAATCTAGGATGGTACAGCCCGCACATCCACAGACACAAGCGAAAGACAGCCACAGCCAGCTGGTTGGGTATAGTATGGTTTCATCTGTACTTGCAGGGTGCGGCCCGTGAGGTACGTCTGACTTCTGCCAGACAGAAAAAGACTACCATCAGAAAGAAAAAAAAAGGTACCGGGATGGATTACCGACGCAGGTCAACAGCTCCACTGGTCCATGGCCGTGACCGACCGTCCGCTGGGAAAGTGGGTACAAATATGTACAACGCAAGAAACAAGCATTCGTAAAAGGTGGTGATATTCATTCGACTAATTCCAATTCCACACACAACCTCATGGCCGGGCGTGTGGCTTTGTTTGGGTTGATGTGTCTCGGGGCCCTAGTGTTGAGATGGGTTTAGTGTTGTGGAAAAATTCCATGCTGAGGCTTTTTCAAATCCAAGATCAATTGGGGTTTGTGGAGAAGGTTGAATTGAGTTGAGTTATGGGGTGGTTTTCTTTGACGATACGATACGTTGTACCGGGTAATTGGGTTCTGTAGATAACTAATGTGAGGTGATGTTCGAACGTCAACTCCTCCTGGTTTTGTCGTCATTTTCATATCTGTAATCTCTGGGCCGGAAAAAACCAAAGTGGTGTTATTTGCTCTGGCCATTGAACAGCTACCGAATTTCTGCTGTTATTGTTTCTAATGAAAATCCACCCAGGTACGCAGAAATTCAACGAACCACCTTTAAGCCAGAAGCTCCATGCCATACATACGGACCTACAAATTACGGTATAATCCGTATCAACATGAAATATCCCTACTCAGCACCGCTCGGACCAACTCAGCTTATGTCATAACATTGAACGCCGTCAAATGTTTCTCGGGGGGGAAGTGGTCTAGAACATTAGCATATAGCTAGCCGAGAGAGGAAATTTCCATCTTCAAAACTTGGTAGTGAGCTAGTGCGCGCGTCGAAGCTGTTACTACTGCTGCCACTGCTGTATTTAGTTGTTGTCGAATATCGTGGGGATCGACCATATATAGTCGAAACTTTACTCCAAACACTGGTATGATAGAGAATAGTATATATAGAAGCAGTAACCTTCGCTACAGGTAAAGCAAGGCAGAAAATCAGGAGAAAGATTCCGGTAGTCCGTGGTTGGCCAGTGCATCCAGATTGACCGTCGCTCCCAGCCCCTGAATATCTATGTGTGGGAGGACCGTGAGGGTCGAAACAACTGTACATAATGCTTCAATTTTGAGGTCCGATTCGACCTTGGTAGCCTCGGTGCAAAGTCTATAGCAGGTACAGATTTTCGCGTAGTCCGTTTAGTTTGCATTTAACTTTCGGCGTTTCGTTATCAACCTTTCCCCCCAGTGTCTCAGGAGAATTATCCATCCAAAAGGGTGCACACTAGAACCCCTCCGTAGAGTAGTAATATCCGAGTCTCGAGAGGCCAAGAAGACAAAAAAAGCTCCGGTCTCAGAACGCGTGTACGTGTCAGAACGAGTGATAGCCATGGCTCCTCCACGTTTTCGAACCTTTGGCCGTTAGAAAAAGTCTTAGGGCCAAGGAAAGATTCGCGCAGGGATGACGGAAGGGCGTTGCAATTTTAGAAACAGCAACAGAACTTGGCCCTTCCAGAATCACTCGATCTCCCGTAGGTTTTAGCCAAGAAGGGAAGTAGCCCCCTGGCACGTGATAATGGGGGGCCAAGGAAGCCAACCTCACCCAACCATCGTCCCCCCACACTCGGCCTGTCAGTGGGATGGACATCGTGGAACTTGTTCTCGGCAGCTGGTTTTTGGGGTACCAGTAAATCGCGCCCGCAATGCACGAAACTAACAGCCCTGTGGATACAGCACGGACCAGGAATGATGGTTTGCATCTGGAACTGAAACAGAAAGTACCACGATACAGAGTTTGGATCGAACAATACTGGATGGCTGGATCAGTGGCCAAACGTACTCCACCTACCTCAACGGTTGGAAGAGCTGTGTTTGGTATCCATATACTGAACACAATCAATCGATCCTGTCAGGTGTATGATGATAATGATGATGGTGACATCAGAGTCAAGAGGAAGGGAAAGGAACAGAGTGAATCAACCATGAACGATTGCCATTGGGGTTCCCTGGATAACCCCCGCAATACCCCAAACCAAAGGCTTTGATGCTCATCAGAGAGGGGATAGAAAGGAAACGAGGAATGTCATCTGTGATCTCCACAACGTTCGGTCTCTAGGTATGAGTGAGGCACAAACAAAAGCTTAATCCTTGCTGGCTCAACCCGGAGATCGAAGGAAGGAACCAAGGCCCGTGCCACCTCCCGTGTTTTGGTAACACACCCGAGATTCCCTCTCGCTGGCCAGAGCAGGGGGGGGAGCGAACACACAAAGCCCCCAGGGCTAGCCGTTAGGGTTCGCAATGTCCGTCGAAACTTGGTGGCCCCCGGTAATGCCCGTCTTTGCGTGATGTCATTTATTCCGAGACGCTCGCTCACTGGCTGCCAATCCCCGATCCCGGCGACGGAGATTGTTTGGCTCAAGACCTTGGTTTTGGATGAACCGATCAGCCAGTGTGAATGGACTCTGGAAACGCCTTCAATCACACTCACCGAAATCTTCGGCGGGTAGCCGTTGTGCAGGCGGTTGGGCCCGAATGCTGCTTCCTGCTGTATGCCGTCGGAATTTGTGGCATGTCCTCCTCCCCAATCTTCGGCGAGCCGCCTCTCGGGACGCTACATATGGAGTCATGATGACGCGAAAGTGGCTTGCTTTAGACCTCCCGGCCAGAGTTTCCAGAAGTCGGCTATACACTTCGGATATCCGAACCTCAAAGTCACAAACACTATTTTATATGTACAATTTTTACCGCAGCAACATCACCCGTAACAGGATCTTCCTAAACACCGCCATTTAAAACATTTCATGTATATGGACCATCTGCATTGCATGCTCGGGAAGATGCCCTAATCAGGCATGCATCGATTAGCTAGAGAAAGAAGAGCCGAATCCAAATGCCGGCGGTATCTTGAAGATCTATTGAATGGGATCCGTTCATCCATCAACAACAACAAAGGATTCCGTTCCCATGATCCATCCCGTATTTTTCCCCCTCTTCCCATGGCGAGATTCCGGATTCCGAATTCGTGATGTATGCAAACATCACCAGGTTAGGGCTCTTGGTATGGCTTGAGTATGATCTTGCCATTTCACAGCCATAGTGACCTGTCTGCCCTACGCTCCCCTTGCGGGACCGTCTCCGGATGGCGGTGATTGTTGATGCCATAACCTCAACGGGACTGTATTGATCGCTGCCCAGATGAGATCTATCATCTCCACGAAGCTGTTGGCGGCGCATGTTCGTGTATCTCGAGATAGAGAAACTAACAGAGATTTACTTTCCCCGCTTTTCTTTCTTTCTTTCTTCCAATTACTTCACTTGGGCTGTGATCGTCGCCATCTACCGCCGCCAAGTCTTCAAATATCCATTTGCGGACGACGAGGTATCTGTATCTTATCACGCCGCCCCAAAGAAAGGCAATAAAAAAAAAAAAAGGCATGCTCTCTCTCGATCGATATCTCCTGCCCCTTGCTTCCCCTTGATACGACAACAGCGCCAGCGCATGTCAAATCTTTATCTCGTCTGAGCGTCGTCGTCTATGTAGGCATGTATGTACCTCCTTTGTGTTGTGCTTGTGTAGTAAGGAGGAGAGAGAGAGATAGTCGAAACCCAGCAACAGCCCGTTGAGTACCGAGCGTATGTACGTGCAATTACGATTGTGATTAGTTGGTTTCAATACCTGTGACCCAGGGCATGAGCATGGCACCATGGCGCGTCCCATCACATACCGTACCGTAAATTTAGCTACGGGATCGTGTTCCATACAGATATATGCCGATACTAGAGTAGGCAACATGTACCCAGGTACATACATGTAGATATATCTACCTGCCTGCCATGCCAGGTGGTCTATGATCATGATATTGCAGTATGATTCAAAATGATTGCCTATACACTATCCAACTACCTACTCTACCACTATAACCACCGGCACTCAGTCAGTCATCGGTACCTATGAGGTGGTTCGCACCCAATCACAGCACGCGTGGGGGGCTACTTCAGCGCTTCCAGGATGTTTGTGAATTCCTCTTCTCGCCTGCAACTAGCAAACCCAGTGGCACGGACACGGACGTGCGGTAGGGTAGGGAAGGGTTCTAAGATAAACGACTCTTTTTTTATTTTATGAAATGTGTGGTGAGTGGTGGTGGTGGTGGTGGTGTGTGTTGTGTGCTTTTCTTCCCTTCCTCGCATGTTCGCGCTAGAATAAGCTCATGGGTTTATCCGTGTTCTGTCTGGTGGTGTGCGACGCAGCCCTAAGGGTGCATAGCGGAAAAATTCTGCTTCCCTGCCCGCCGCGACGGAGTATGCTGCGCCGCCGTGGGTGGGTACCTGGAAGTCCTCTGAAGGGACATGAGAGGAGAGGGGAGGGGGGTCAGACTCTAGAACTACTCTACTGACTACTCACCCACTCTAGGAATCTACAACTACATACATACATGTACAATTTACAGGTTGCAGGGCGCCGGTGTGAATGAGTGAGGTACGTGTGTGTGATAAGGTTGTGGTTTTGATTCGCAAGAAAGAGCCTCGAGGGGGAGGTGTGTGGTGGATGGTAAATTGCAAGGGGCATTTTCGGAAGGAAGCGTTATCGAAGATTCCCGGGAGAGTGGTCGCAGCCCGAGGTAATTACTATTATTGGGAGGGGGTGGTGGGTATGGGATTTGTATGGTAGCTGGTAGGGTTGTGGCGCTCGGAAGAATATTTTTCGAAGCGCTGGATGTGTGTAATGGTTGGGTGGATGAACGACGTTGAGGTACTGCTGCTGCTGCGTACATACACTTGATGTATGATATCGACTTTTCATGCGATGCGTGGATATGTAGAGCAGGAGATGATACACACGACATGTATCTAGGGTGAGGTACGTATATACTGCATACACATATCAACTGGTCGTTTGTAGTATACTAGGTAGTGGTAACCCAGCCACAAGTTCAGACGAAGAGCGAAGGAGAAGGAGGAGGGATCTAGGAATATGGTGAAGACGTGGGTTTCGTTTCAGTGTCATGGCGGCGCGCGTTGAGTATAATTTTTCTTATTTTCTTTGCGGCTCGTTGGGAACGAGTGAGATATTGGAGAACGTCCGAGGACGGCGGCGGCGGACGGACAGACGGGCATTCCCTTGCGTGCGCGTGGCTTTTTTAGAGTGAACTCTCCTATCTCTAATACGATATGGAGCAGAAGGTTGTACCTTTAATAGAATGTGTCAGGGGCATGCTTAGTAGTTATTCGTTTGTTGTTGAGAAATTTTTTTTTCTCACTCTCCTTCAATATTTGACATCTTGTTGAGATTGAGATTACAGTGATCAGGTAGCTACTTCCTAGCTAGCTAGAGACATGCCATGTGGGAGTATTATTATTATTACGAACTCAGGTCAGTGCGCAGTGAGCAAGCAAGTAAGTATAGACAGACAGGCATATGAAAGGTACCGACATCTACATACATGCTATCTCTAGGTCACAAATCGCTTCAGCAGCCAAGTCAAGATGGCAGGGCTCCCAAGAAAGGATCATCCAGGCGGTATAAGTGGGTACATGTACTTGACCCATCACTACTACAGATGGAAAGTTCTCCCTGGGGTGGTTGTGGTTGTGTGGTGTTGAGGGGGGTGTGGTAGTAGTCGTGGTGAAATCGAAGTAGAGTGTTCTACGCTAGAGAGGCATGCTTCGGGGGTCTTGTTATCATCTACCCTGACTTTCCGTGACTTAGCTTTGCCACAATGGGCACTCTTCTCAGTGGATCACCTTTTCGGCAGCCGACAACGCTTGGAGGGATTTAAAAAACGATCAAGGAAAATTTGTTACCAGTTTTGGCGCGGCGGCGCACTGTTGGAAGGTTGGTGGCCGAGAGTGAGAGTGAGAGACGAGGGAAAGGGCAGCACGCAACTCCTGGGCTAGCTGAGCCGTATGAAGTAAGATGGGATGCTGTTGTTGGAAAGCCTATGAATTCCGGATTTCCTTTTTATTGCTGCTTGACTGGGCAGGAGATCGCTTTAAACTGACGCAGCCTCTGGGGGGGTGAACGGGGACGGGTGGTTATGAATTTACTTGCAAAAAGAAAAGAAAACCAAGTTGCTTGCAGCAGTGGAAGAGAGTGGTGGCCTGTCTCTGATTAAAAGAGCCTAAATGAAGCGATGTCCATAGCATACATGTCCGGGAATATAGATATCTTGGAAGAGCTCTCGTTTTGTCGTCAGAGGATTCCCGCTACAGTATCCATCACCATCACATCAAAGGATTTACCATTGTACACTTTTACGATTGGTGAGCTCTCCTGTTAATTACCAGTCCCGTCCATAATCACAGCCGGGGTTCCACTACTTCTCCTCCTCGACCCTTCTCCTCTATTATTATCAACCACCCCCCCCCCCCCCTCCTCCTCCTCTCACTCCACACATATACCTATTTCATCTAGACCTCCCCCCCTCTTCAATCCCGTCTCTTCCATCCATCAATTACTAAAAGAGGACATTCGTTTATAGAATACCCATAGCAACTATTAGTCGTTATTTCTCCTCACCACCGCATTTAATCAAGCTTCGACTACTATTTAATCGATAACGACACATTATTCGAATATACTACAAACTTCTATTATTACAACTGTAGAAAATTTTTAGGACAAATCTTGACTCGTCAAGATATGTCGAAGAACACCACACCAACGTCTCCCTCGCCCGCCAACGGCAGCGGCGAAAACCCATTTTTCGACCAACTACGACCCTCACCAGACCTTTCCGCCGAAAACTCAACGTCAGCGGCATCAAGCCGTCCCGGAAGCGCCAGCGGCGAACGTACAATTCCCCCAGCCGTTGCTGCCGTACGGTCAAGTCACAGAGTGCGATTTGGGTCGGGTGAAGCTTTGGATGATCTGAATAACCGGTACACGTTCAGCCTGCGCTCGCACGATGACGCACCAAGGAATCCAGTGGCAGCAGCAGCAGCAGCACATCAACAGCAGCAGGGCGTCCCACAGACTCCTCCAATCACGTTAACGTCGCCGAGTAATTCCCCATCCGGAAGAATTTACCCGCAGACAGAGTACTTCACATCACCAATTGACGTGGATTCCATTGGAAATGCGTCTATAAAGGAAAAAACCCTCCCATTGAAGACTCCACCAAGGGCTTACAGTTTTGGGAACGATGATGAGCTCGAGATGAACGAAAAATACGACCAGTTTCACGCGAAGGAGCAGCTCACGGCAAAAGAGAGAGCGGCTAGGCTTTCAAGAATTGGAAGTTTCTCTGCCCCGGGATCAGCACAAACATCTCCCATTCTTAGCCCGAGTAACCCGCTTAATACATATAGTGTTGGAGCTGGACAGGTTCAGGGTGGTGTTCCAGTCGATGATATTCCATTGTTGGATCTTGGGGCTGCCATTCCAGATAACACAGTGGACGGAAAGGCAGACCGACCAAAAATTAGGGTAACAAAAGAGGCCCATGACCTCGTCAGACAGCACACACAAAGGGGTACTGCTGGTGTATTGAGGCCAATGATGCCCAGAAGAAGCACAGAATCAGGATTTGAGCCTAGGTCAGGAGCAGTTACACCAGTCGCTCTTCAGCATGAGGACTATGTGAAGCCACCAGAGCAATTTCGTGGGGGTATTTTGAGCAGCTTGTTGAAGCTATACAACCCGGCCCAAGCAAGCTCCAATACATCTCATTATGCACCAAGTATTGCAAGTACAGCTGGCAGCCCAACAGCCTCCGGAAGGACAACACCAAAATGGTACAACAAGAGCGCAAATACCTCATCGACGTCGCTCGGACTGCTCGCGGCATCAGGAGCAATAGCATCGCCGGCTGCCGGCTCATCGGCGGGAAAAAACGTACGCCCGAAACCGAAACATAGGCCACACAGTGGTGGCGTTGTGGGTGCGATAAAGAATTTCTCAAGGGCGAATGCGAACCTGGAAAATGAGATTAAGGTACGTTACCACGTGTAGTTATTTGCTTTTTTGTTTGATTTTTTTTTTCGGCTGCCCTGCTTGATGCAGATCAGGTACCACGACATATGCTAACGCGTTTCCTGTCATGCAGATCACTATTCACATTGCCGAGACTTTGGCGAGACAAAAGTATATCCTGAAGCTTTGCAGGGCATTGATGCTTTATGGTGCCCCCACACATCGCTTGGAGGAATACATGAAGATGACGTCTCGTGTTCTCGAAATCGATGGCCAGTTCTTGTATATTCCGGGGTGCATGATTGTCTCCTTTGGTGACTCGTCGACACATACTTCCGACATGCAGATTGTCCGAACCAATCAGGGAGTTGATCTAGGGAAGCTTCATGATACACATCTGGTCTATAAAGAGGTTGTCCACGACATTATTGGCGTCGAGGAGGCAACCCAAAGGTTGAATGATATCATGAACAGGAAGCCTAAGCACAACCCATGGGCCTTGGTTCCAGTATACGGTATTGCAAGTGCCGTGGTGGGACCATTTGGTTTCAAGGCTAGACTCATTGACATGCCAATTCTATTCCTTCTTGGGTGTATCGTTGGGTTCTTGCAACTCGTCGTGGCCCCAAACTCGGAGCTCTACGTAAGTGCGTCTCAACGCGACTATATTGGATATCTAGCTAACAAGTCTTTTTCTTCTAGTCTAATGTTTTTGAGATCTCGGCTGCTATCTTGACAAGTTTCCTCGCAAGAGCTTTCGGTTCCATTCGAGGAGGTAAATTGTTTTGCTTTTCGGCACTGGCGCAGGCTTCAATCGCATTGATATTACCCGGTTACATCATCTTAATGGGCTCACTAGAGCTTCAATCAAAAAATATAGTCGCTGGGTCTGTTCGAATGTTTTACGCTATCGTTTACTCCCTCTTTCTTGGTTTCGGTATCACCATTGGATCTGCTTTGTACGGCCTTTTCGACGAGAATGCCACATCGGCGACAACATGCGAGAACCCCTTGCCTTGGCAATATAACTTCTTGTTTGTGCCACCATTCGCATGGTGTCTCCTGACGGCCAACCAAGCCCGCTGGAAGCAAGCCCCGGTTATGATCGCTATTGCTACGGCTGGGTACGCTGTGAATTTCTTCTCCAGCCGGAGATTTGCCTCTCAGCCTCAGGTATCCAACGCAATGGGTGCTTTCACCGTTGGTATCCTCGGAAACCTGTACTCCCGTGTTGGGCACGGACTCGCCTTCGCCGCGATGTTGCCAGCCATCTTCGTACAGGTTCCTTCTGGTCTCGCCGCTCAAGGCTCTTTGGTTTCTGGTATCCAGAACGCAAATCTAGTCATCAAAAACAACGCCACCGTCTCGCAAAACCAGTTTTCGAGCGTGGTGATGGATATGGGTTTCTCGATGATTCAGATCGCGATCGGAATCTCGGTGGGACTGTTTGCGGCTGCGCTGATGGTGTATCCGTTCGGAAAGAAACGATCAGGGCTTTTCAGCTTCTAATCTAATCCGACTTCCTCCTTCACTTCTTGCTACCACACACATCTCTTTTGTCTTGTAGATTTGATATCCGGTATATTTTTGTCTTATGTTCATTTGTTCATATTTCTCTCCTTTGTCATGGATAGGGGGGCGGCTGTTATTACTGTATCTTTTTGTGTTTGTGGTTCACTCCTTTCTAATAGTTTTTCTTCTTTGGCTCACGCTTATATACCTTCTCTTACTTTTTTTCTTCCGTCATGTCCTTCATTCAGTATTATTAGCATTGGGAATGGTTAGAAGGTGGTTTGGTTTTTCTCTCTTATTTTTAGAAAAGGTTTATTCATAGTTTTTGGTCTTGTATTTTTCATTCGTAGAGTGGTATTTTGGATTTTTCGGTGGCGGTCAGGCAGGCAGGAGGCGGGGTATGATAGGGCGGTGGGGAGTTTTTTATGATTTTCCTTTTTCCTTTTCTTTTTTTTTCTTCTTCCTCGGGCATAACACAAGACCCTCTGGTCTTCTTTTTTCTTTGTTTACGCGTATTATGTATAAAATCGGGCCGGGTAGCGTTGTCATTAGGCGTTCTCCTGTTTCTTGCTTTTATATGAATGGCCATTTTTTTTTTTGGCCATTCTCATCTTCAGCTTCAATATCCTCATTTGTTCTTTTTTTCAAATTTTTTTTTTCAGCGAGCGTACTTGTTTTAAAAGCGGGTTCATATTATTATTTTTTTGTAAGAGTATATATACATGCATCGGGGGGGGGGTACCTGGCGGTATTGCCAGTCTAGTAGGGATATCCAGGATTAAAGTCAAATATAAGTGGCGGATTATTATATTACTATTATTTAGTAAAAATGTTGGGACCCTGTGCGTATCAATGATTACTTGGCCGGGTTCGTGATTGGTGGGAGTGTAGTGTGGTAGAGCTTGTGATACGTATAGTAATGCTTGATATGTATGTAGATGACATGTGGTCATAGGCTATCACTCGGTATGGGGGGGTTGGGGGTCAGATAGAGAAAACAACTCCTCACTTAGTGGTAGGTAGCAGTAAAAAAAAAAAAAAAAAAAAAAAGGCCAACTGAAAGTGTCACCAGCCAGACAAGCCCTCTACTTCATTTCGTGCCATAGCTTGCAGGTCTTCCGCTTAAGGATTAAAAGTTGAGACTACCATTTCCGATGAACAGCTTACATACATCCCCCTCTCTATACTATCTTGCGCGAGACATATCTTCAGGTTTTCCTGACGTTTGTTGACGTCACGCAACTGCTATTAATTGGATACCATACAAAAAACGCGCCAAGTATGTATGTCGATGATCTAGTATATATGGGATCCATTTTTTTTACAAACGCCAAGAAAAACACGAGCACCTGGGAACCACTTGTAGGATAGATAGTCAACAGCATTATATGCCGGATCTTTGTGTCCAGCGTTATTTAGTTGCCAAGTAGTCTGTACCTTTGTGAGAACTGATAACGACACCCGATCTCGACGCAGTTGGGTTGGGTTGGCGTCATAGAGTGTCACTCGTGTTGCTGATTTCTGGCTTGCCTCTTTTTTTTTTTCTTTTCCTTTCCCATTTTTTTACCGGTAAAGTGACCAGTGTAGTACTCCTAACATATATGCCACCTGTTCCCTCTTTACTAATTCTACTAGTTTTATCTTTTAAATAAAAACTAGCCAGGTTCCTTGTCGAGATAAGAACAAAGTCACTTACATAAACTATCTTTGCCATACTTTTTTGTTCAACACGGGGGGGGGGGGGGCTATTTCCATACAATAAAAAAAAAAAAAACCAACAAACAACTCGGGGCCATTCAAAAAGAAACCGAGTGATACCTCATGTTTTCAAGCAGAACAGATTCAAAAAAAAAAAAAAAAAAAAAATCAGTGATAACAACACATGCACATTGCACAAAACGGTAAACTACAATTTTCTTGTGTATAAAGCTAGCTTTTGCTTATGAATAATATAAAGCTGGCCTTTTATTTAAGAGTGCTATCAACATACTTCATGGTCACAGATCCAATATATATACTGGTATAAACTAGACTCGAGCCATAGCACCACGCACGAACCAGCACCAGTAAACCCCCCATAGCACAACTCCTCAACGGACCGAGCTGGCCGCCCCCGCATACCCAACCGGCCAACACAGCTCCCCCCTAGCCAGTTTGAGAAAGAAAAAAAAAACTTACTCCCCGCTACCTTGGCCCGACCCGGCAGACACCTACTAGCTATTCCTGTAGATCTCCTCTAGCTCCACCTAATTCAGAACTGCACCTAGCTATGTAGGCTGCTTATGTATGATGGCCAAAGACAGGGCCAGACACCCCCACCACAACACCCCAAGCCCGTCTAAAGGACAAAGAAAAACTCACTACACGAGCTCGAGGGGGGGGGGAGGGGGGGTTCTCGAGGAAAAAACTACTCATGTTCAATCTCCCAGATGTATAATCCTTCTGGTTACGTACATACCTCCAGACATTGCAGCGCACTACAGGCAAATGGGCGGGAGCATGAATTAAACAAAAACAGTGGGCGGGAGCCGCGCTACCAAACCGAGTGACACCTCATGACACCCGCCTCCACCATCCTCCCATCCCCTCTCTAAAAGCACATTACAAACTATTGAACTAGCCGTCCAAACTGTTGAAGGGTCCTTCGATTCCTTGACTCACAATCACGCTGCACGTGACCATGGTATGGGGGGGTTCGTTGTCACATGACCCCTCCAATTTTCAGAACCTCAAAGTTAACCACACCTGACAAGTGCAGCAAACAGCTTACCCGGACGCTTTCTCAGCCAAATTCTAGGTCACATGACTGTCAACTCGCACTAATACATAAAGAGAGATTCGCCAAGTGTCTCATGCGTCCAAGGGATAGTTGGGTGGGGATGTTTAATTCCAGACACCTCAGGGGGGTTTAAAGGTTACTTGGCTATCTAGATAGCTAGCTAGCTAAGTATGTAGGGTCTTGGGAAGGTGTGTATAAAGTATGTATGTTATCGTATATTCCATCCATCTATCCACCACCACCAGCTAGCTAGCTACATAGCTACATACCCATACCCACCAAGCAAAACAGCCACCAGCACCCATACCCACCAAACAGCCACCAGCACCAGATCTACATGCTACAACCGCAGTACAGTACAGAAACCGACAAAAAACAGACATCCATATGTGTATTAAGCGCAATTGTTTCCTCGTTAAAACATAAGGCACTTCTATTCCATCCGCCCTCCGCTTCTGCTTCTGCCAGCACTAACACTAACCCGCAACCCACTTAACCCACCTACCCACCTCTCCTCGCCTCCCCACTTTCATAAGAACATTAACCACCACCCACGGCCAACTCATTGACAATGACAAAAAAACGAGAAAAAACAATGGACCAGAGTAACAGAGAGACAGCACGAGAAGGAAAAAAAAGAAAAAAAAAAAAAAGGACGCGAATTCAAACAACCTTGTGAAGTAAAAAAAAAAAAAAAAAATGATAAAGAAAAAAGAAAAAAGGGTTCATAGCCCGCAACAATTGTTGTCGTTGTTACAGCTTCTAAACACACACCAGCACCAGTACCAGCACCCGTAATTGTCTCTGCGCCGGCCGGGCCGTATGTGGGCCAACTAACTCCATCTCCATGCCTTGCCTTGCCTGCCTGCCAGTCTGCCCAACCCGATCACCACCACCACATACAAGTGTCCTAAAAAATAAAAAAACTAACAGGAACAGCCGCCTTGCTCGTTGTCGAGGTGGATATTGATGGGGTCCTGGAAGTCGCCGCTAAACTCCTCGGATTCTTCCTGCTGCAGGGCATTTCGTGCGATTACTGTTTGTTGCAGTCTAGTCAGCACTCATATCCCAACACCGGTAAATTCACCCATAGCTCCCTATCCCAGCCTTATCACAACCCCCCCCCCCCCCACTCCCCAGGCCAAGAAGGGAAAAAAAAAACATGTATAAAAAAACGCACCTTCAAATGCCTGCTCCACATTAATCGCCTCCTTCGCCGACGTCTCAAAATACGGGATGCCTCCCTTACTCTGACAGAATGTCATTGCGCGCTTCTGCGAGATCATGCGCTTGTTCTCCTCGACATCAATCTTGTTTCCGAGGACCACAAAGGGGAACGAGTCCGGGTCGCGCGGGCTCGCCTGGATGAGAAACTCGTCGCGCCACGAGTCGAGCGTGTCGAACGACTTTGCGTTGTTGACGTCGTAGACGAGCACGCAGCAGTCGGCGCCGCGGTAGAAGGCGACGCCGAGCGACTGGAAGCGCTCTTGGCCGGCTGTGTCCCAGAGCTGTGAGGCGGGTGGTTAGTGCCGGGTAAATGAGATAAAAAAAATGGGTGGGGAGGAGAGGGAGGAGGGGATGGTAGGTACCTGCATGGTGACGAGGCGGTCGTCGACTAGGACTTCTTTCGTGAGGAAGTCGGCGCCGATGGTGGCCTTGTAGGAGGCGCTGAACTTCTTGTTGACCTATTGCGGGGGGATTAGTGGCTGTCTTGCTGTTGTGGGGGGGGGATAAAGATAAGGATGCGTACATATTGGTTCATGAGCGAGGTCTTGCCGACACCGCTGTCTCCGAGGATGATGACCTGCGATGGGGTGTTAGTACTGTGCTGTGCTGTGCTTATCTATCCATCTATCGCGGGAGGAGAGCAGAGAGCATACCTTGAGAAGAACCTTCTTTTGCGGCGCCATCGTAGGTAGTTTGTGTTTTTGTGTTGTGTGGTGGTCTGGTTGTCTTGTAGGGCGGAGATAGAGCTGGTTGATTGACGTCGATCGATCGGGTGGAAGGTCAAAGGTGTTGAGGTTCAAGTCAGAGGGAAAAGCCCAAACGGTACCTTTATGTGTGGTGTGGGGGGAAGGAGAGGAAGGACTGGGGGACTGGGGGACTGGAGGACTGGGGGGACTTGTTGTCAATGAGGTGCCTGGTTGGGTGTGCGTTGGAGGAGGAGAGGAGGAGGAGAGGAGAGGAGAGGAGGAGTGAGGTGTGAGGTGTGGAGTGTGAGTGTGAGTGTGAGGTGTGAGGTGTGAGGTGTGAGTGTGAGTGTGAGGTGTGGCTGGACCGGTCGGTACCTAGGCTTGGGTTGCACGGGGAAGATCGTGGACCGGCAGCCAGGCTGTTACGGCCCCCGCCCAAATACCCGGGCAGATAGCAGAAGACGCGGGGAGTATGGAGATAGTAATTGATTGATTCGAGTAGACATCTAACATCTCAGTGGCCCCCCACCACTCACACTCACTCACACTCACTCACTCTCACTCACACTGGCAGCCACACAGTCTCAAATCTACAAACACCGCTGCCGATAAAAGTGCACAACTTCAAACACGTCAGACAAGCTGCCCCTTCCCTTGAATTCTTCCCCTTCTTTCCCCTTCTCTACATACACGGATAGATCTGGCTCCTCAGACAGACAGACAGACAGACAGACAGACAGACAGACAGACAGACAGACAGACAGACAGACAGACAGACAGACAGACAGACCCTTGGCTTGCATCATCCCTCCCTTCCTCCCTCCCATGTCCAGAATCCCCTAGCCTCCAGCCAGTCCAACCCAGCCACCAAACGCGTCCCCCCCACACAAACCCAAACCCCACACACACACAAAAATAACCAAAATGACAACCCCCACCGCCTCCATCCGCGACCTCAAAAAAGGCTTCATCTCCAGCCAGCTGCGCACCCTCTCCACCCCCATCGAGCCCCCGCGGTCCTGGCAGTCCCAGCTCCCCGAGAGCCCTGCCGGCGACCTCCCCGACAGCGTCGTCGCCCAGGCGCTCTACAAGTGTATTCCCCCCTCCCCTCCCCTCCCCTCACTCTCTCTACCCGCTCGCCCGCTCGCCGGTTGCTGATATAAATGAATGGTGCGGGATAGTCAATGTGGTCGCGAAGCGCCACCACAGAATGGTCTACAGCGCGCAGGCGCTCTCGCACGTCGTGTCGCAGGTCCAGGACCTCTACGAGCAGCCGCAGCAGCCCGACGACGCCGAAGAGGGTGTTCTCCGGCGGGGGGCTGATCTGCGGGAAGCTGAGTACGTCCCCCCTCCTTCTCCCTTCCCCCCAGTCTCCCCTCTACTACAAATACTAACAGAGACATCTGTGGTTAGGAACATTGCCCTCCTCCCCGACACCTACCCCACCGCCACCACCTCAACATCCACCAGCACCGACAGCGCCGACGACCTCGAGAAATACCAAGAGCTGCACGCGCGGCTGACGGCGCTCTCGGCCGCCGTGCAGGCGCAGCGCCAGCGGCACGCGTACTATGCGCATCTGCGCGGGCTGGTGGAGCCCTTCCGCGCGCCCGTGGAGAGCGTGCAGCCGAATCTGGTGACGAGGGATGGGGCGCTGGCGGCGGAGCTGGAGCGGATGAGGATGTTGGCGGGGAAGTTGGCGTTTGCGATTGTGAGGGCGGGGTTGGAGGGTGGTGGGGATGGGAAGGGGGAGGAGGAGGAGGAGGAGGAGGATGGGGGGGAGGAGGAGGTGATGGGGAGGTTGAGGGGGATTATGGGTGTGCGTGAGGGTTAGGTGGGGGGAGGAGGGGAGATGGACTGCTGGCGGGGGAGTGTAGGATAGGATAGTGGTGGGGGGAGATTTAGATGGGGGTTTAATTGGGGGGTTTCGTTTTCGTTTTCTTTTATGGGTTGGTTTTTAGTTGGTTGGATATCAGGTAATAATCCAATCCGGAGTTTGGGGGGTGAGGCCTAGGCCTAGGGTGCTTCACGGGCAATTGCAATGATGGTAATTCCATGTATTATTTCTCCATGGCCGGCCCCAAGGGATTGGGCCCCCCCGACATGGCTACATAGTTACACGTGAGCGACTGGTAAGAAAAGTGACACGAAAGAGATATGGGTAAATAACCTTTCCGCAAGTGATCTCAACGATGCCAATCGCCGGTGGTCCACGATATATCACCCGGCGCTGATAGTAGATGCCAAGACGCCGCACACTGTAGCACTACATGTAGAGACACCGGCGAGTGATGGGGGGGGGGGGGGGGACACAGTGCAGTGGGCGAGCGAGGCCGGTTCTGCTCTATGGACCTCCGCTCCGCGGCTTGGGAATTTGGGAGTTTGGGGAAAGAGGGGGGGGGGGGGGGGTTGGATTAGATTGATTGCTTCCCGGTGTCTTGGTGTGTGAGAGTGGGAGTGATACTTCTAGCTTGTGATTGTGGAAGATTCATGTATGTGGAAATATTTGGAATATATATATCTGGATATCGTGAGAAGAAGAAGAAGCTTCACTCTCCAAAACAGCTAGCTGCAGATTCAAATTAATCCCCCCCTTCCCCTCCCCTCCCCGCCTTTCCTCAAGCCTCAGATGTCATCAGATACACAAGCGCAAAAAACACAAGCGAAATCACCTACGATGTAGTACCTACACGTACCTACATGTACTCTAGATTACGGCGCGCACACATGCACGGCCAGTTGGGCGAGCGAGGGAGGCTATGACGTTTCACCAGAGCTAGAGTAGGTACAAACAACTCACAAGCGAAGCGAAATTACTCTGCCGAGCTGTCGCTTGTGATTGCGGTGCGGTGGAGGTGGAGTAGTTATCTATAGCACTGCACGGACACGGACATTTGTCTATCGAGATTGGAGGAGGAGGTGGAGGTGCTGGGGAACCCAACCCTCCCTCCCTCCCTCCCTCGCTTTCTCCACAGGCACTAGCTACATGTATGTACAGCGCGAGGACGTAAATGACCGAAAGTGCGGCGTAGCAACGGGTTCGACCACAACCCGCTGGACCACTATTATGAGTACAACAACCACAATTGAACTGATAATTTGTAGAATAGTCATTTAGTGTATAAAGAAGGAATAATTTCATTTAATATCCCGTGTACCAACCCCCTTGCCTTTATTACAGCCTCTATTCTCGTAGGCAGCTTTCAACCTGCCTGCCAAATAAACCATCAGGTAGCAGTTCCCAGCAATGAAGAAGAGCTGCCTCAATGAGGGGCTTAATCACGTTAGGTGATCTAGTATCATATGCCAAACATGCTCAATGGGATTTAGATCAGGTGAATAGGCAGGCCAGTCCTCCAGAACATCAACCCCATTCTCCTCCAACCATCGAGTGGTAATTTCGGCAGTGTGTACCTTTGCATCATCTTGCATAAAAGATTCACCTGATACCCTTCTCCCGTCGCTCTGCCAAAAATTGTGAAACCTTTTTTGCTCTGATGGTTGTGGCGTTGCGGCGTTGCACCGTTGCGCACTTTTGGTGATTTATGTCCTCGCGCTGTACCATGTAGAGAGCCGGTAGATAGATAGATGGTCCGCTGGCTATCGATAGCAGAAGAGAAGTGCGTGCTCGATAGAGCACATAGAGAGCTATCTAATACCTCATTTCAAGCCCATCCACCTCGTCACTCAATCTCCACCGCGCGCGCGAGTTTCTACACGATACCGTACCGCCCAGGGCAGCAAAAGTCAAAACACCGCCGTCGCCCGCTGCCGATCGCGATGTCGACGTCCCCTCCTCCCTCCCTCCCGCCTCCACACCCACGTGAGATCGATCCCCTCCAACCCACCCACCAACCCACCCCACCCACCAAACCACCAACCACCACCACCAGCACAACCACAACACGTCGGCCGCACCGCCCGACAGATAGATGTTTCCCGCCTCCTTTTCCGACCCCGGACCACCCCCCGCGCGCCGCGACTCCAACACGCCCTCCGCCTACCAGCAGCAGCTCCTCCTCGCACAGCACCAGGCCGCGGCCCAGCAACAACAGCAGCAGCAACAGCAGCAGCAGCAGCAGCAGCAGGGTATGGTAAACATGTTCCCGACACAGGCGGGGCACCAGCTGGACCTCAACCACCTGTGGCAGCAGGTGCAGGAGCTGAGCCATATTCTGGCTCAGAATAGAGAGACTACGCAGGGGCTGGTGAGGAGGGCGGATGAGATTCGGGTAGGTTTTTATCACCTTGGGCGCATCATGGGATTGGGGTGGCCGTGGCCGTGGGAGTGGGGAAGGAAAGGGAGAGAGAGAGAGAGGGCTGATGTTTGTGGGCGGGGAGGTAGAATAGACCAGAGTTGGTGAATGTGGCCGGAGGAGGTGGAGGGGTCAATGGGGTCAATGGTTAGTTTTTTCTTCCTCTTGATTTTCTGCCCTGCATTCATTGTTCCCTCGTGCTTTCTTGCTTCAACTGAACTGAAATACCCTGAAAGCTAATTGTCGATGAAACGTGGACAGGAACAACACAAGCAGATCTCGAAGCCACCAACCAAGCGCTCCGCACCGAGAACGCCGAGCTCCGCGCCGAGAACGAGGACCTCTCACTGCTGGCCCAGGACTACGAGAGCGTGCTTGAAAAGGTTCTCGAAGGCCTTCGAGTCTACGCCGTAAATCCACCCCCTCCCCCACTCTACATTAGGAATTCTTTCCCCTCCCCCACTCCTTCTTCAGGCACAGACAGACATACAGATCCCTAACAAGAAGAAATGTGTATTTTTTTCTTTTCCTAAATATAGCGCGACCACGCCGCATCAACAATCAACATCCACCAGACCTACACAAACCAGCTCAACTCGGAGCGGGCCCAGAACGCACAGCTGCGGCAGCACGAGACGGATAATCAGATGCGCCTAGCGACGATAAGTAAGCTGCTCCGGGAGGCTTATCGCGACGAGGGCGGGGAGGGGTTGGAGGTGGTGGTGGAGGCCCTGAAGGTTGAGAATAGGGTGTTGAGAGAGGCGCTGGGGTTGCCTGTCTCTGGTGAGGATGGGGAGGAGGGTTCTTCTACTTCTTAGCCTGTAGTCATCTTCCGTGTAGTAGTAGTAGTGTGTGTGTGTGTGTGTGTGTAGTGGGTACTTTTTAGTGGGGTAGTGGAATCCTCGGTGGGAACAGTTATGCATAGAACACAGCATAGAAGCAAAAAAAGGTTTAAAAAGAAACTGGGATGTGTGGATGTGGATGGTGTGTGTGCTTTTTTATTTTCGGATGCGGATGTACCTCTACATGGTCTACCTACATGACCGGACCAGCCAGAAGGCCCCGGACTCGATGTGAATCTGTATCGTCTTCGTCCCGTCTTTTAATTTGTTGTTGTTGTTGAGGTTCTTGTTGGGGCAGGGTATGTATGTATGTATGTATGTAGGAGATCAGTAACGGCCGGCGAATACGTACATACGTACTCGATGATGATGATTATGCTCTATTCGATTCGTCGTCTTCACTTGCTTGTATGTAGGTACTCTACCTAGGTACATAGACTCATAACATGTCTCTTTCCCCGCGTGCGCCGCCGCGCAGGCTAGAGCAACTAGCTCCTACTTGAGGGTTACAGACAGACAGAGGTAAAGTATGAAATCTACTCGAGGCGGGAGTCATGTTTGAGATAAGTACCGTGGTATCGTACCGTCCGTCTGCCCATGGCCATCCATCCAGCTATGGAAATATTACCCCATTCATTCCCCATTCTCACCCCCCCCAAAACCCCATGGGTCATCGGATCTTTGGTTCACGGTTTTTCTAGAGTACATACCCATAGAGCCAAAATTCAATATTAAAACGATTTATATCCCAAACCCGCGTCCCCTCCATACTGGCTATTTTAAGTGACAGAGCTAGGGCGAGGGGGATGTAAAGTAGAGTATGTAGGGCGTCTTTAAGCGAACCCCATCAATCGAGTTCTCCTTTGTCTCGGGGTAGGTGGGTGGATGGATGGGGTCGATGGGTGTGGTGTGCAACCCTACCTCACCTTCCAGGAGGAAAGCACTAACCCCCCCCCCGGCCTTGTGGCGAAACAACCCTTTCTACCACACGAGGTTTATTTTTGTTTACTGACTGGGCTGGGCTGGTTGGTTGGATGGGACGGGGGGTGGGGGAAGTGGAGAGGGAGGGTTAAGTTACTCTAATAGTTAGGCGCTGAGCTGAGAGGAGGGGCGGGTCCGGATTGGGCTGGGAGGATTTTACTTTTCCCTCTTTGTGCTTGTGGGGGATTTTGCCCATATGGGCTTTTTTGTGCAGATGGGGGAAATAATAATAAATTCTGTTAAAATAATACTTTTTTCTTTTTTCTTTTTCAGAAATGGCGAAGCGCGGCTGGCCAGGCCCAACGTCAACAGGAAAGAAAAGGCAGGGCAGAGCATGTTGTGCAGGGAGGAGGGGGATGGGAGGGGCGGAGAAGGAAAAAAGCAAGAGAACGTTCTGGCCGAGGCACTAACTAGGGAAGAGAGCGACATGAGTAACCAAGAAGAAGAAGAAAGGACGAGAAAGTGCAAGGCAGGAATAAAAAAGGATGATGGATGGGTGCGGTGCGGTACGGTGCGCCCCTCGTTGACCGGAGAGAGGTTGTTCGTAGGTAGAGTATGTAGGGTAGTTTACCCCTGAAGGGGAGGGGTCGATTGGGTGGTGATGGTTTGATTCGAGGTTGTTCGTTTGCTTGTTAGCCCACCCACTCACCACCAGTTTGCCGCCCTGCTTGGGAGGATCCGTCCTCTCTTCTTATTTTTGCTTTTTTTGTTATGGTGCTTTGCCCGTCCTCTTATTCCTTCCCCCTTCCTCCCTTTTTTATTTTCCCTCTTCTTCTTTCTTTCGTCTCCGTTTTTTTGCAGCCCTTTTTTTTTTTCCTCTTCCTCCTCCCAATTCGCGTGTCTGTCCGTCTCTTTTCCTCTCTCTCTCTCTCCTCTCTCTCTCAGGCCTCTCCTTCCCACCCCCTACCCTATAACCCTACCCTACCCCTACCTATACTTTCTTTCGCAGCAAGACAGCAAGAAGTAAGAAGGAGGTTTTGAGAAAAAAAAAAAGGAATAAGAAAATAAAAAAAGCCGCAGCGGAACTAGCAAATCCTCAATTTTTCTTCTTTCTTATTATTTTGCCCGCATCAGCAGCTAGCAGCCTGCCTTCCCGCTCGCGCTCGGTCTCTTGCTTCTTCTATACGACATTTCCACATACGAATAATACTCTTCTTTTTTAACTGTTTCTATTTTATTACTATTTCTACTACTACTACTGTACTGCCTATTACTGCTTACTTGCTGAGCTGCTACTACTACTACTACTACTACTGCAACAACACTACTACTACTACTACTATTACTACTACGCTATTACTACTACGCTATTACTGTAACTCTCTCGCCGTCCTTGTGCTGAGCACTTGCGCCGAATCTATACCCATTGCAGAGAAAGAGGAAAGGAGTTCATTTTTACCATTTCATTTTATATATTCATTTTTATTTTTTTTTACCGCTCGGCTTTCTTCCAAGTCGACTTTTGTCTTCGTCGTCGGTCATCCATCGTCGTCGTCGCCTCCTTATTCTTCAGCCCTGCGCAGAAGAACTTCCCGCCGCCTGCCGCCGTTGAAGTCCTGCTAGCCGTCCTAGATCAGACACTAAGCCCTTCCACGCACACCACCGCACACCACCACACACCCGCCAACCAGTGCCACACAAAGCGATTTTTTTCTGAAAAAAAACGTTGCTTACAAAAGGGGGGACCAATCAGCCTAGCGTCCGACGACTCTCTTCTCTTGCCTGCCTGCCTCCTTCTCCTCCTTCTCTTTCTTCTCTTTCGAACTTCATTCTCTCCCCCACCTCTCTCTCTCTCTCTCTCTCTCTTCCTCTCCCCCTCCCACCCTCCCTCTTCCGACTTCCAATCCGGAGACTCATCGTCTGAATTCGAACCCCCCAGCAGCAAGTCTTTTTACATAACTTTTTTTTTCTTCTCTTCATCTATTTCTTCTTTTCTTCCCTAAACTTCTTTCCTTCATCGTAATCAGTCGTTTTTTTTTACTGCCTGCTTTCGTTCAACAAGCATCGATCTCATCGGCCTCTATACCACACCCCACCAACCAGGGAAAGGCATCTTGTATACTTCATAGCCAGTCATCAGCCCTTTTTACTTTTCTGCTACGGGATAGTCACGTCCATCACTCGATTACCATCATCGACATCATCATCAATACCTCCTAATTAGCCGTCAATCAAACGACGTCACAACAACAACTTTCAAAGTCCTCTAACCACACACAAACCTTCCTCTCACCCTCACGATAGAATCATGAGCATGGACGCAGGCGGTCTCGTTCAGATGACTTACAACAACAACAACTACCCCGGCAACACGCCATCCTTCGGTTCACGAGGCAAGGGCTCGCACCTTCGCAACATCTCTGTGCCCGTGTCCCAAAACAACCTTTCTGCTCCCTCAGTGGAGAAACAGCCCGTGACTACCCCCCGCACGGCCAGATCCGCCTTGTTGGCTGGCCTCCGTACTGCCCCCAAGACCCCTGTCTCCGCTGCGATGCCCACTCCGCAGGTCAACGAGAACAGCCTTGAGAGCAGCAAGTACGCCAACAGCAGCAGCTCAGCCGCTAGCACGGTTGGGTCCTTCTCGGCCCGTGCTGCTGCCCGCAACAGTGGAAACAACCAGAACCAGAACCAAAATGTCAATCGCTACCAGGGCCCGCAGAACACCCCCCGCTCGGCCAACACGGGGTACCAGCAGATGTCCTCTAACCAGGGCTACAGCAACGGGGAGATGATGGAGACGATGGATGAGGCCGAGGCGGACATGTACCAGCAGCTTTTGGCAACAAACTACATCCTCACCCAGCAGCAGGCACAGCTCCAGCAGCAGTTGGCGAGCTTTGCGGCTTCGAGTGTGGCGGCGAGGCAGGCGCAGATCTTGCAGCAGCAGATTCAACAGTTGCAGTTGCAGTCGACGGGGCAGGCTGGATTTGCCAACCCACCGCTTAGCCCCGGTGGGATGAACATGTACATGCAGCAGCAGATGTCGCAGAATAACGCTAACATGGTTGCTGGTGGTGGATACTACCCGCTTTACAACAATGCGGTGCAGTCCCAGTATGGGTACTATGTTCAGCAGCAGCAGCAGCAGCAGGTCAATGCGACTCAGTATCAGCAGGTTCAGCAGCAGGTTCAGCAGCAGGTTCAGCAGCAGCAGCAGCAAGCACCTGTTGCTCAGCCTGAAAGCCCTCCTTTGTGTGCGCAGCTGCAGCGGCCGACTTCTTCTGTTAACAACACCCTCCCTCTGCGCTCTGCACGCTCTCGTTCTCCGCCCAAGCTTAACTTACAGCAGCAGCAGCAGCAGCAGCCGACTAGCACAACACCCCCAGCTGGGTTCAAGCGCGGTCATCGCAAGGCCAGCTCCCTCTCGACCTGCATCAACATCAACAACCTCGAGATTGACCCCGCACCAAAGACCTCCTTGCCAAGGCTTTCCATGCTCCCTTCCACGCCCCTGACTGCAACTTTCGCCCCGGGCCACGCCAGCGGCTCGCACCCAATCCGTCAGCCCCGTGGACCCCCTTCCATCGAGGAGCTCAAGGCGAAGCCCACCTCTACCGTCGAGGGAAGCAAGAACTTCGCTACCAGGCAGCGCCGCAGGGCCGTCTCAAGGCTTGTTACCTCAAGCTTGGAGCGCAGGTCCGCTAGGTCTGCATCTGGCACCATGACACCCGTCTCTGAGAATGAGGGGTTTGCGTTCGACAACGAGAGCGTTGCATCGTCGCTGTCTGGCCGCCAGAGTAACGAGAGTTTGAGGGGTGGATCAGGATCCCCACAGGAGTACAGTGCCTCCAGTGTTAGTGGTGATGAGAGTGGGAGTGTTAGTGGGAAGGAGAGCGCTGGGAAGCTGAAGGCGCCCAGGTTGGTCTTTTCGGCCGATAAGAGGAGGAGTGCCATGTTCTAAATGATATGTGTTCTGCAATTGTGTACGTGGGGTTAAATTCGGGGTTTCGTTTTTCCTTGATTTTTTTTACTTTGCTTTCTCGCTTTAAGGGATAGGTTCAGGTTTCGGATTACTGGTTCTGTTTTTTTTGTGACTTTTTTACTTCTTGTGTGATCATTCTTTTGAATCCCATGCCGGGGAAAGATTTTTTATATCCCATTTTTTGTTTGTTGTTTTGAAACACAATGACTACTGACTGCATCACCTGTCCACTACTTTTTTTTTTTTTTTTTTTTACTACTTTCGCTTATGCTACTAGCTTTGCAGAATTGAGTGGCTCGGATACTCTCATTTTTTTTATTTTTATTTTATAACTATGATAGGCCTAGTTACTGGGGTACGCTACGTTGTGCGTTTTTCCTTTTTTTTTTTTTTTTACTGTTGCCGTACGCTGTGATATTCTTTGCAGAGTTGAAATCTGCGGGAATGGGTGGGGTAATTTGTGGTAGCGATATCAAGGAGAAAGGGAATAAAGGGAGGATTAGGAATAGGGTGGAAAGATAGGAATTTGATGAATGAAACGGGAAGTTAAAACAAGCATTGAGCAGACTGTTGATTGCATTGTATCTGGTGTTTGTGAATTGGGGGAGAGTGGTATCGCTCTTTCTTTCTGGGTGTTGAATTTCATTGAGCTGGCTGCTGACTGGAAGGGGTGGGGGTGGAGAGACTGTAAATTGTTGAGTGTGGTAATGATAAATTGCATTTCTTTTGATGAGGGAAAATAAGCAGAGCGTATTGGCTGCGCTGTATTGCATGTAATTAGGAATTGAGGCGGGTTTGAATTGAATTGAGTTTGATTGGGATTGACGGTATATACTATACAGCGCGCCTTGTGCTTGAGCCCTTTCGTGTTTTGTTGCTTCGTTAGTTTGAGTGGAGCGGGCGGGGGGCGCGAGTGAGGGGTGAGAATGAGGGGTGGGATTATGAGAGAGTGATATGCCATGATCACGAATGATGTCACCACCCCCATCACCCATCAGAAAACGCCCCGGGGGGGGGGGGGGGGGTGAGTGATATTCTGTGATTTCCACCCCCTTCCACCAGCACTATCAATAGTGCCGCCATCACCTTCTCAACAACCCACCGCCAATGCCACTGTCGTGTTGGATCTGTTGGTAGGCTGTGGGGGGTCGAAAGTTGGGCGTACCTAGCGGATACAGCAGTAGAAGACGTGTAGTCCTCGCCTAAATTCATCTGGTATATAGGCTTGCGGTACATACTCTTCTTGGACTATACAAAAAGGGTCGCGGGGGGGCGGGGGCGGGAGGGTCCGTGAGACTGCGGTTGTTTTTCGTAGTTGGAAGCGGAAGCGGTAGTGGTGATATCAATGGGGTGCATGTGCGTGTGTGTCTGGGGGTGTGGGGGGGTCGCCCGTTGTTTCTCCGTTGTTTCTGGTTCCCTGGTTGTGTACGTGTGTTTGGGAAGGCACAAGAAGCAGAAGAGATCCGTTCTTTTTGCTTTGCAATTGGTACACATGGCCTCATTTCCAACCCCCCCCCCCCCCAAACCTCACCCCATTAAAATGCCACCTAGAGGCCTTTTTCCTAGCCGGTTGGTATCCTTCGGCTCTGCTCTGTTTCTTCAGTTACGTGTGTGTCACCTACTAACTCGGCCCTTGTATTCCTTTCCGCCATCGTTTTTGGCCCTTGTTCCTCTGCGTTGCAGATAGGAGCCTGATACTTCCATTCCCTGGGGACGGGGTGCGATTATAGACCTCGTCACCGATTCCGGATGCTTCCCAAAAGCTTACCCAGCACTCTTCTCTTAGGGCTAGATATGGATTCCAACGGTCCACATGGTCGCATGTTTTCGCCGCTGATTGGAGAGAACCTTCCATTAGTTCTATCCTTACTCCATGAGGAGTAGCTACAGGCATCGCAGAAGTCCTGGAGCCTTGGCCGAATTTATCCTCTAAGCCTTCTTTCCCACGGACTGACACGTATTTAACGTATATCGAGATGACGGCGAGCAAGATTGAGAGAGATGGAGAGAAGGGTATTTAGCCAATTAGTTCTCTAGTGTGGTTTTGGTTCTTGGAGGATTCTCTCTGTTGAGAAGCGTGGGGTGTGGTCTGTGGCTATACGGTGTGGGGATCCAGTGGGTGCGGATATTGGTTGAAAAACGGGAGGGGGAATTAGAGGCGAGTGATAGTCTGTGATCTAACCACAATAAATTCAAAAAGATGCATGATAGATGATGGGGAGGTCCGACTAGATAAAGATATACCGAAGCTTAGTTTATTGAATCCAATGTAAGAAGAGGGTCGCGAGTCCATCCACCATCTATTATGTGTTTCAAAAACCATTAGGTGATTATAATATAATGGGCGCGGAGGTTATCAGCTTTCCTATATCCTCAATACCCATGACTCCAGTCTCTTGAGTCCCTGAGTCCTAATACAGCACAAATCGAAAGAACTGACAAAGACAGAAATGTATGGCGAGAAAAACGATCTATAATATATATCCAATTACTCACCGACTATCAAGTAAGTTTACACATGATGTTCGGGCAGGCTCCAACTTCCCTAGAATGCCGGCACTCTCTAATAGACAATGCCAGTACCAGCTGTAATTTGAACCATCAAGCCGGGTTATATTACCTCTTGATCGAGATTATAACTATATATGTATCCCCGACCTCCAAGGCCGGAATACAGCCACAGTTTATAACAATCCCAGCCCGGTCTTCCTCTCGTTTTTGGTTTCCCCGCCGGGCCTATATTAAATTGATCCCTTCTCTGCCACGAACCCGGGTCAGACTATAACATAAAGCTGGTAGAATTATTAAAGGTAGAACAGGTGGTATATATGTTAAGACTGGTCACTCCACCGGTAAAAAAAAAAAAAAAAAAAAGGGGGGGGGGGAGCTAGAAATCAGCAACGCGAGTGACACTCCATGACGCCAACCCAACCTAACTGCGTCGACATGTATGCATGGCAGTGATAGGTATCGACATAACAGGTTTGGACAGCTCATCTGTACAGGTTTTACATCATTTGTAAAAGCCAAATATCAAACCCGAGAGCTTTTTTGCTGTTATTAACTCATCGATTGTATGCAGCACGAGGGCTATGGCAGCAATATTTGACATATTTACCCCCAATAGCCCGAGAACTCATCATGAAACTTGGTTGATTGATTGGTTTATTGGTTGGGTCATCAAGTCCAAGAGCTACGGCACTATGATAAGGATACAGGGTTGAGCTTATTGAATTTGAATGCTTGTTCTCAATGAGATCGAGATAAACGTACCAGGTACGGGGACTTTATGACTTATAGGTTACGCACGGTGAGTTGCAGGCCTGAATAACTGCAATAATTAGCGCTAGTCAACTGATCTACTAGTTCCCTTATACTCCTTTGAAAGTTTCCTTAACTGTATATTCTGCTTAAAAATTTCTTCGGTGCCCCATATATGTTACATCCATGTTAATGATCAATATAAATGCGTGGGATATGACTTTATATTATGTGAATGTCACTGGTGACCGCACAGAGATGGCCCCAATCCTACCATTCATATATGAGTCGAGAATACCCATACAAACATTTAGACATAACACTAGAAAGAAATAATTTCCCCTTCATTTCCTACGTAGCAATATACAAGTAGATAACAAGGAGTTAACAGGGTATACACGTTTCAATTCATACAAGGCACATTACCAAAAAATTTGTTAGCTCTAACCTTAGTGTCTGTCTGGCCCATCCTGCTAGCAGTGTACAATTACCTTATTTTGGCACAGATTCCCCTACACATGTAGCTACATGTATATTTACAAGTTTCCCTCACTAACTTTAAACCTCATGTGCTGCTTTGGGGCTGACTACCAGTCGGGGCCATATATCAGAGCAGCAGCCATCCTCTTCCAAACCCCCTGTACTCCCAGTTCAATATTTTTTCTTCGGACTGGGAACATGGCGAGTCTTCACCGGTTTCCCCGCTTCTATCTCTTTGGGACAGGGACCGGTGATGCTACGGTTGGAGTGATTGGCGGTGGGTTAGGGTTTGTAGAATCCCCCCCCCCCCAAACACACACATGTAGATCGCCTCCCCCCCTTTGTAGATAGATGTTGTATATAGATAATAAGTATTTAATTAACAATGAGTTTTTCTTGTATGCAGAAAACGGCGATGTTTGTTTGGCTCCTTCATGTAATCAGTCGCATATTCCATACTCGATATGTCTATATATGATCTGAAGTAGATATACTCATAAAAACTATGTCGAGAGTATGCATATTCAGATAGTACTTTTATACTAAATATCACATGTTTTAGAGCTAGATAATCCCGGTTTCACTGTGAAAAAACACGAATGAGCGAGAAGTCCTTGATTTAATTTCTCGCACTGCTAGGGATTCGAAAAGTGAACTCAGACATCAGCAGCCTTCCAATAGATTGATGGGCGAGCATCTAACCAATCAAGCGCAACCCAACTAAGTCATATTTATGCAATAGGAACGCCAATATATCTTTATAGCTTAATAGTACAGCAATCTATGTGATTAGTACGGCACAATCAAGCACCAGCTGCAGCTGCATGCAGCATGCGTAGGCAATTGCAACATATGAGTGATGCCCGATGACCAGCCACGTAGAGCAACGCTAATATCTTAGCAGCTGGAGAATCATGTATGTTTTTCAAATATTACGCAAGGCATCACCCTCTCTAGCTCTCCCTCTCAAAAAAAGAAGAAAAAAATTCCTCGAATTTCAATATCCTTCGCTAAAGCTCAACAAGAAAAAGGGGGGGGAGGGGACACTCAAATCACGCTTTTTAAGATACGTGTCTCCTTGGGTATTTTAAACTACACATTAATACCACCAATTCGGGGTATGGTAGTAAATTTTACGAAACAGGACTGGGTAAAAGCAACAAAGGTATCTTTATAGGAGACACGCATAGATAGGATGAGATAGCAAGCATATAGAGACGGAGCAAGGAAATAATGGATAGGCTTCGTGTGTAAGCTTTAATCCAGGGGGCTCAGAGGCAGGCGCGTAGTGGTTTTGGTGGAGGGGGAAAGTAAGAGTAACATAATAAAAAGAAGAAGAAAAACACCCGTGACTTCATGAATTAAAAGAGCAGTATGTTAAAGTAATGGTGTCAAGGCTCCCAAACAAAAAAAAAAAGACAAGGAAATTAGGGAAGAAAAAAAAATGAACACCCCAAGCATGACCAATAAAAGGAAAACAAAAAAGATGAGTGAAGACACCGCTGGAAAGATGCCTGCTCTCTCGCAATATAGGGGTATTAGAACCTCCTCTGTAATCGTACAACCCAATTATACACACCATTCCCCTTGCTGATGCAGATATACCAACCTTTTAAAAGAAAAGGTCTGCTGGTTTTGCCTCTGCGGCGCCTTTTCGGTAACTTTTCGCTGCCGTTGATTTCTGCCGATCACGAACAAGAGGAAGCTGATACCGATTATTTGCGAGCTGGAGCTTGTGTTTTGACATTGTTGGATAGCCAACCCTTTAGAAAGATATCAATCAGCAAAGGCCCTGAGATGGGTACTGAAACAGCGCTTCAAATTGCAGCACGGGTTAAACTCACCAATCCTTCAAACAAACCCTCGCCAGTAGTTGCGCAACTCGGGACCACATACCAAACTCTATCCTTGAGTTTGTGTAACTGGAGCTTCTCAGTAACCTCCGACGGGGGCATGCCTACAATATGAAACGCATTAGCCGTCAACGAATTCTGAAACACAGTGTTGTATCCATCTAATGAATTGCAGAGTTATGGAAACGTACATCCAGGAATGTCTTGCTTATTGGCGAAGACCAACAGTAAGGACTCCTTCATTTCACGATCAGAGATGATCCTGTGGAGCTCCTGTCGAGCCTCGTCGATCCGATCACGATCGTGGCTGTCGATAACGAATATCAATCCTTGGGTTCCTGTAAAAAAAAAAAAAGGGTTTAGTTATAATTCTGCAAATTTCCATATCAACATCTTGAGGGTTGCAAAACGATTAAATTACACCGATGACAGAAACGCAACGAAGCAGTGTTTAAAGAAACATTCGTTTGGCTATGAGGGGCTTCCATCGAGATATCATGGCGTTGTCTAGATTCTTAGCGTAACCTAGCCATTTTGCAACGCCTCTCATGTTGATATGGTTAGTAGATGCATGCAGGAAGTGAGCCTACCGGAGAAATAGTGACGCCAGAGAGGCCTAATCTTGTCCTGACCACCAACATCCCAAACGTTGAACTTGACATTCTTGTATGTTACCGTTTCCACATTAAAACCGACTGTCGGAATCGTTGTAACATCTTGATCAAGCTTGAGCTTGTAGAGTATTGCTAGTAATAATGTCAGCGTGGGGTTCCTCCTCCTTTTGCACGTGATTTGAGGGCATACTCGTTTTGCCAGCCGCGTCCAATCCCAACATCAGTAACCTCATCTCCTTCGTTCCGAATATTTTTCCCTAGAAGAGGTCAGCATGGATTTGTAGGGTTTGTTTACACGTTCGGAATGTACCATAATCTTTGATACTTGGCCTGTAGCACGACAGTTAGCTTTATGATCATCGTCATGTTGGTGCAGCTAGGACTCCGAGACTTGCCTCCCATCTTGAATGTGTTTCTGCTACCTAAGCAGTGTTGAAGGGTAAGTGAGTGAGTGGTATTGAGCTTATACTCGGTGGGTGTGGGATATGTGAGGAGTAGAGTTCGTTTCCAGCAGAGATCGAAGAGTCAAAACAAGTCTTAGGCACCGGGTTAGAAGCCTGAAGGATGGATGGGCTAGGCGTTGCTGCGACAACAGCTGTGGAACTGTTCGAGAACGGGGTTTGGTGACAGATAACGTACACTAGGCAGATCAGGAGCGTGCTGCTGTTATGAGAGAGTGTGGTGATGCTTGGGCGGACAATTGGCTATGGCGGGCAGCGAAGTGGGGAGAGATGCGATCGATGTCTGTGGTGTTGAGGGTTGTAGAAGATTGGATGGGAGACGAGGCAAGGCTCCGGAAACGAACAAAAAGACCGGGAAAAGGAAAGGCTTCACGGATCCCCGAGAAAAGGGGGGGCCATATTAAAATTGGTTTATTTACATGATATTCGACGGGCCCCAGCATCATAAGATCTACCAAATAGTACTGCCTAGTTACTCTTCAGAGGAAACAAATCATAACTTCACCCTTTTTCTCTGTTGTTTACACAGTTACGAATAGGGGCATCTCGTTTCCCATCGGTACCCACCGGTCGAATTCAGTGTCAATATCGCTACAGTCCGTGATTTGTGGAATTCGAACCTTGGCAGTCCTTGGCACGTAATTTAACCACCGCGCCAAATCGAACGACGTCGACGACATCCAGGTCGAGACTGAAAAACAACGACTAGGAGTATGAAAACCACCGGGGTTTATAGAGGGGTCTGCATCGTATGAATGTGATCGTAACTGTAAAGATCGATGTGGAGGGAGAAGTTAACAAGGTACCTAGCTTTGTTTACGTTTCTTAAATCGAACCTAGCGTCTAGCTATATAAACTCCGGCCCATGGCAGGTTGCTTTATGGGCCTCATGACTTTGATAGCTACTTTTGGAGGAGTCAATGAATATCGACGGGTTTTCTGATAACGGAGGCTAGGTTAGGCTTTCAATACCAGGGGAGTGCACATCCCAATCAAATCGCAGCCTAGCCAAGCAGCATCGATAAAGTCTCGGATCTATAATATTTCAATGAACACATATACAGCAACAAAATTAGGACTCTATGGCTTGGGTGAGTAGCCATAGTAAAGGGTTTTTCTGTGTTCGGGACAAAAAAAATAGTAACAATGCTTCCAGTGCACCTTCGGATGTCTCTCTATCCACGCCCACCGCCTTAGCGTCCAACGTCAAAGTGTTCACGTTAAGGAGGGCAAACGTTTCCCAGCACGGGGCAGACTTACCATATGTGTTTGTTAGCTTATATGGATTTACCGGGTAGAGAATTTTGCAGATGTCAAAAGTGTCAAAACTCTCATGAGGCTTAGAAAAAGCTTTGGTAGTTAGATGTTGAATTATACCTAAAATAGAAAAATACTCACAGTAGGTAGCTCATCCTCCAGTCCGTTCGCCGCATATCTGATCCTGGCCAAAGGAATTTGGGGTGCTAAGCTACTTCCTGGCTTGTAGCTTGCCAAGAACGACAGCAACACCGCTAGCCAGACCTGCCGTTCCCGCTGCATGCATTCTTAGATAGATCCTAGGCTCGTCCCCAGTCCGTCTACTTCCATGCTTTGAGCAGCTTGCTGCAAGTAACGGGCTGGGTACGAGACTAGATAGATCCCAATCCATTAGCTCCTTGTGTGAGGAATGAACGCCCTTACTTCTCCTTTATTCTGTCACAGCTGTGAATATTTTTTCATTCAATGAGTCATTTTATGATGTAGAAAAAATGGAAATCGCTGATTAACTGATCCCCAGCGTGATCCCCAGCGCACTATGCCAAAGGCTATCATGAAGCATCACTCGATCGACCCACCTTGTGACGACCGTTTCTTGAAGGGTCCGACAGACTAGAATGAGTACTCCCTTAACCAGATCTGCGATTAAGTGTACAGCTTTTCCGTTGTCACCATTACCATAACTCCAAATACTGCAAAACAACAATCACCCCCACAATACGCACTAAAACTATGCATATTAAATTTTAATTCTTTGGCTCAGAATAAGCCACAATGTATTAGTAGAGGCCTAAAAGTACTAGATTCAGAGAAATAACCCGCAGAGCGTTCTCATAACGAGGCTTCGAAAAATACCTACCGTATGATTTGCATTGGCCTATTAAGTAGAAACTTCTAGTTTAAACTTGTTGAGTTCAGGATTCATAATATATCTTTTGTTACTGATTGGGCTTGATAAGTTGGCCTGAGGGCGAAATAGTCCCCAGGTTTATCCACTTAGTGGGTCCTGGGGTGGATGAGGAACGATGGGTTATCTAGGTTTGCAGCTCTGCATCTAGTACAAGTCTGTTCTCCGACCGGCCTCCAGTCCTGTCGCCGTAGATATTATTCCTCAAAAACCAAACCTACGAGCACATATATCGGCCGTCTACGAAGCTTTCCCCAATTATAGTAATGGTCTCCAACTCTAGCCGCTTCTTTGATAAAATAGGCTTTGATATTTTTCAAACGAGTTTGCAACTTACAACCCCCTTGTAAGGCAAATGAACGCGGATGATAAGGCACTGAAAACAATTGATCACTCCCCGTCCGGAAGAAGGAGCCATTGGCGCTGTGAACAAAAAGTATGCGTCTGGATGACTCCTGCAATGCACCAAGCTCTTCCTGGGTGCTTTCCCACGTCCGGCCTTATTGGGCTAGGTTGGTAGCGGCAGCTTTACATATGGTTGTGTGGTTGTGTTGTCGTGTAGAATAAGTGGGTGTAGCTGCCAAATGGTCACTGGGTCATAAATGGTCACTCGATTCGGCTCACGGGGCAACGCGTGAGGCCAAAATTTACCGCAGCAGTTTTGTGCCTGACGATCACTGTCCATCACATCGCTCAAGTCGCACGTAATTGTATTCAAAGAGAGGCGTATTATTGTGGAGTAGATATCATAAAGACAACAATACAACAAAAAATAAACCCATCAATTCATTCAACCGATTGAAAGATAAAAGAGAAACGAAAAGCGCCATCCATCAAGATTTACAATCCAAGAGCGTTCTTCGTCTTGTCAATAGGTCCCTCGGTGTGAGCATCCTTCTCCCTCCTTGTCTTGTCAAAAGCGCTCTGAGTGGTGCTCTTATTGCTGTCCGGGTTCAAAGCTCCAGCAACACCTAATAGTCATTATATTAGCAGCTATTATAGAAAATGTGCGGGATAAGGAAGTGCTTACGGTCAGCAGTGTCGGTGAGGGTCTCCGTGGCTTGTTGAAAGACGGACTTGGAGTTGTCAGGGGTCTATAAAAGGACGAATGTTAAAAATGGCCTTTTGATACACATTGAAAAGTTGAGTGGTGGACTTACGAGCTCCTCCTTAGCCTTGGTGGACATATCTTTGCGGCCGAGATCAGACATTGTGGTTTATGGTTTGAGTGGTTTGGTAAAGGGAAAAGGACTTTGTTGTTTGAGGAATTTGGTGGTAGTGAGGATGCGATTGTATGATTGTGATAATGAGAGTTTTCGTTGAAGAGGGGAATCGGGTGCTCTTTATATACAGATTTTGAGACCAGCTCTAGTACTTAGATAGCACTTTTGGAACTACGAACATAGACAATGACGTCTTTCAATTGAACCTAGATTCCGATGATGCTGCAAACAGCAAAAATGGTAATCACGATTGTAGGTATGAGACCCGCATATGTGGGTATGTGGGGTAGCTGAACAAAGAGGTGAAGTACATGTAGGTAGCACCACTGCTTCCAGGAACTACCGTGTGCATTTCCAACCTCTCCATAGGCTCAGGACTCTAGAGTAGGGTTAGAGTAACAGAAACCATGGCAACAATGTGGATCCCTGGGATTTCCCGCAGGGTTAATCTACTTGCTTACCAGCAAAAGAACCAGAAAATGCAAGTGACGGAAACAGGGATTATTTGTATGAGAGAACGGCGCGACTCCATATGCACTGAGCAACTGCCCTGGGCAGGGTGGGGTAGGTAGCGCCGATGTCTTTGAGTGGTTTATTCCCATAGTCTAGATTTTACAATCTTGTGCAAAACTGGGCACGGGAGTTTCTAGTTGGCCAGTTTCCTTGCTGGTGGTGGTAAAAAAGTGTGGCAAGGACGTCATTATTTTTTGTGGCGCGGGTGCACTGTGCTTTTGCCTTGGCTGTGGTGGTGTGCAAGGGGGAAATGCTTGGCAAATTTATGACGTAAAGTAGAAAGATGATGTCATAGGATAAACGCGTCTCCCCAAAACGATATTCCAAGAAAGAATATCAAGGGTTTTTGCACGTGGTAGTCCCTTGATAAAGCTCATGGAGATGTGGATATAAAGACTGGAGTTTTCCCCGGAATTGGTTTCTCTCATCATCAAATATCAACTTCAACTTAAATCAAGCCAATATATATCATAAACCTTTTTAAACTCTACTACCTTTTTTTAAAAACAACTTCAAAATGGGTGGAGCCGATACTAATCAACCCTCAACTGTCAAGTCCTACATCGACAGCGGCGTTGCTGCTGTCCAGAGCGCAGTTGGTAGTCTTACTGGTGAGTTCTATCCACATATATCCTAAAAAAAATCAAGTCTTTATTGCATCGAAGCTTCATGTCTTCATTAAAAGTATCATGCTAATAATTATTCAGGAAACCCCGCCGACCAACAAGCTGCCGATAACAGGAAGGCCCATGCCGACCTTGAGCACGACGCCTCCCACGCTACTGCCAAGGCCGGTCCCTTCAACCTCTCATCCTCCGGTGCTGCCACTATCGACAACAAAAACCGCCGCGATGGGAAGGCTGATCAATTGATCGGCAGCGGGAAGGAGTTTGTCGGAAACGCGGTCGGGTCGGATAACCTAAGACGTGAAGGCCAGCAGCAGAACGCTGAGGGACAAGGAAAGGAAGCTGCTGGTCAGGTTGCAGACTTTGCTTCTGGTGTTGGTTAGTATCCGCTGGGTTGTTTTTGGTTTTATTATAGTGTAATGTATATTAATTGTGATTTAGCGAACCGTGTTACTGGAGCTATTGGAAGCGTTGCTTCTGGTATCGTTGGAAACAAGGAAGCCCAAAGTAAGCTACTATTCGAACTAACAATACCTTTGTTATCTTGTTACTAATGTTTTCTTAGCCGACTTCAACACCCAGCACGACAAGGGAAAGACTTCACAGCGTGGAGTCGAGGCTGATCTCCAGAAGTAAATGAAGGAAACTGGCTTTCCTATGAACAAACTATAACGACTGTTTTAATGTCTCTTCTTTCTTTTAAATTAGGTGTTTGGGGATTGGGGATACCATACATAGTCTTATTTCTTTCTTTTCTGTATTGCTATTGCATGATAGTTACAGGCTACTGTAGTTCGCAATTAAGGATTTCCCAAGAGCTCTTCTTTTTTGTTGTGCCTGAATTATTTCTACGTGAGACATCGGTGATGCTTAGCAAAAATGACGTTACCACGGTCCTTGGCAGCAGAAAAAAGAAGAAAAAAGTCGTGAGGCTCAGGACGTTGCTTCCCGTTTTGGAAACTGACAGTTCCATAAATTACCCCGCCTCACGACCTTTCTTCCTGACCTTCACGGCGTTTTCCGTACTTGAATTTCCGATTCTCTTTTAATTTTCTTCACGTCACATCAGAATGCCTCGCGATCCTCTTATCGGTCTGGTGGGCAAGCCATCGAGCGGCAAGTCCACAATGCTTAACTCGTTAACAGATGCGACTTCAAAAGTTGGTAAGTAGCTGCGCGCGCCAGCCTTGAGATCTCATAGCATGTGGATCTAGAACTAGACAGCTTGTTAACTATCATTTCCACTCTATATAGGAAACTTCCCGTAAGTACCACTAATATCCAGGGCCTCCTGTAATCCCATACTCACGAATCCCTATAGATTCACGACAATCGATCCCCAAAGAGCAATTGGCTATCTTCAAGTCGTACGTCCACACAACAGTCCCTCCGCGCGCGAAACCCACACCTAAGCTCAAGACCCTGTCATTCATTGCCACTCCAGGACTGTGCATGTGTGCGCTTCGACAAGGCAGACGTCTGCAAGCCCAATTATGGCTCATGCCACGACGGCAAGCGCTCAGTTCCCATAGAGCTCCTCGATGTCGCGGGACTCGTCCCAGGCGCGCACGAAGGAAGAGGACTTGGGAATCGCTTTTTGGACGATTTGAGACATGCAGATGCACTGGTGCATGTTGTGGATGTAAGTGGGACTACTGACGCAGAGGGTAAGGTCACAAGGGGGTATGATCCGAGCCAGGATATTATCTGGTTGAGGGAGGAGATTGTACAATGGGTGCTGGGGAATCTCATGACGAAGTGGTAAGTGGTTCTTCATGTTATGTATCATTCACGGGCTATCACACGCCAATGATTTGCTTACCTGTGTTTGTGTGCTCTAGGGGTGGGATAAAACGACGGCATATAGCTCTCAGTAAGCATCTCCCTATACTTATCTGTTTTGTATATCTGTAGTTCTTCCGTATCTCTTACCCCCTTCTAGAAGCCAATGCTGCCGATACCCTTCAAAACCAATTCTCCGGTTACGGCTCTACCACCGCCATGGTCCAGCGTACGCTCGACCGTCTCGCCCTCAAGACACCCCTTGAGTCATGGGATAACGAAACGGTCGAGAAGGTCGTCAACGGCTTCATCGACGAGAAGTTCCCTACAGTCTGCGCGCTCAACAAGATCGACCACGCCGATGCCGATAAGAACATTGCCAAGATCGCGAAGAAGCAGCCCCCGGACAGCATTGTCCTCACTAGTGCTATCTCGGAGGTATTCCTGCGCAAACTTGCCAAGCAGGGGTATATTAAATATACCGAGGGCAGTGAGTTTGTCGATACAAGGGAAGATCTGATAAGCGAAGGGGATCCAGAAGGCGGTGGCCTAAAGGAGATGGACGAGAAACTGAAGGCACGTATCGAAAACCTAAAGGATATGGTGCTGTATAGGTTTGGGAGTACGGGTGTGGTGCAGGTGTTGAGTAGGGCGGCAAAGTTGTTGGGTTTGGTGCCTGTGTTCCCAGTCAGGAATATGAACTCGTTCACCTCGGGGACAGGATCAAGTGGTGGCGTGTTTAGGGACTGTGTTTTGGTCAATAAGTAAGCCTTCTCTATTTATCTTGAGGAAGTTGGTGAGTATTGACAGAGGTGATAGAAATACCACGGTGAGAGACGCGGCGAAGAAGATTATGGGTGATGTGCCGATTGCCTATATCGAGGGTGTTGGCGGCGTAAGAGTTGCAGAGACAGACATTGTCGAGATTGGGAAGAATGATGTAGGTGGCCATTTTAGCTGTTTCCTATTGTAGTTTTTACTGATTTTGGTTTGTGGAATAGATATTATCATTTAGGGTGGGAAGGGCTTAATTTTTCTACATACTGCAATTGGAGCACGCGCATTACCCAGCCAAGAGAGAAGGGTATGATAAGTGACAAAAATATCAATAAAAAAATTATAAACTTGTCCCAAAGAAGTCTGCTATATACTAGTACATACATAACCCCTCGCCCAACTCAGTCATAGATTGTTCCATCATCTCATCATGATCACTACTTCAAACCTCTACGTACCATCACCCAAATATTTAGCTATCGCTCTCTGTATATCGTGCGCGCGCAAAATGACCAAAGCACATGGATTAGAAACACAATCACCAAACACAAAACTTGCAAAACTAAACACAACCACAGGTAACTACTCACTCTGCCCCCTCTCATCCTGCATCCCGATAATTGGTCCTGGTGCTTCGGGATGCTCCTTCTTGGGGTCTTTCTTTTTGCTCTGGGTCCCGCTGCTGTGGAGACTCTCTTCACGCTCCTTCATACCCCGCTTGGAGGCGTCGGATTGTACGTCGAGTGTGTGCGTCTTTTCAGTTGCGTGCGGATTTTTTTTGAGGTCGTCGTAGAAGCGCTTTTGGGAGATCACACGTAGGGGGGTACGGCGCAGGAGGGTGCGGTGAGTTGTGCGGAGCATTTTGATAATGGTTACTACTGGGGGGTTCGTTTGAGAAGGTTGCTTTTTGGAGGAATCGATATATACGTAAGTGCAGGGAGAAGTAGAGAATTAAAGGGGAATTGGGGTAAATAAGTACTCACTTGTCTTGCTTGATCTTTATACCTTAACCTCGGAAGCATTATGGGGTTATGACGTAGGAGACGAGTGATCGTGCATGACAATTGACTAGAAGGGAACTTGCCTAGTCTGGGTCTTGGCAAGGCGACTAAATCTAGCAAGATGTAAATATTAAGGCCGCGTCCTCGCAACCGCCATTTCAGATATTGTGAGGTTACGACTTGCTGATGTAGCAACGGAATATGTCAGGATGGCAACCTGGCAGAAATAAAAATTAGGGCGTGTTCTGCTACCCATAACACATCAAGCCTTCATAAGCCACAATGGTGTCTCGATGAGTGTAAATCCATATGAATAAGAGCTCTAGCAATACAATAGTTGGGAATGGTGAATTGGTTGTGAATTTGGTGCTAGCGCGGTGAGGATTGAGTGATACAAGCTTGAATATTTTGGTTTGAGCAGAATATTTTAGATCGTGATATTGGGGCTCTAATAAGATGATAAATATTACAAAAAGTGGTTATTCGAACACTACCTTCAGAAAGAATCTCACATATTGTGCCGAATATCGTGATATTCGTTGCAACAGGACGCGGCCTAACTCTACTGAAGACGTCGGGCGTCGAGTGGATATATCCCTTAGGCGGTCAGGCCAAATCGCAATGTGTTACCGAACTTGATATGGTTAATGTGCTCAGTTGAACGCAGTTACTGTTCATTCTCTACCTGTTTTTAGTGGAACAGGTGGAGCTCTCTAGCGTATGGTAATATTCTCAAGGAGAGACTGAACACTCAGAGCGTTTATCAAAGAACATTAACTACATGAGGTTCGGTAACACATTGCGATTCGGCCTGACCGCCTAAGGGATAATATAGGCTTGATTGATCATGATGGACTGGAGTACTAGTGGGTACCTACATGTATTCAGAGGCTTATTCGCCATGTACTCTATCAACAGTCGTTGCTTTGGGGCTGAATGCGGCTTAGTGATCTAATTCTATGTAGCGGAAACCACACTTGCTTTTCTAAATCTCAAGCACGGCATATCGATGTAAGATATAACTTATGTCGAAATACCCTCAATGTTTGGCATATGGTCTCAGAGCACTTACCAAAGCTCCCCGCTACTTCTAGTTGCCGGAGCACAAAACACACCAACCACAACCACCCCATTACGAAATCCGAATACCCCCACACCGAGGTGCCTACCAGTTTCACATAAATTTACAATCATCTGTCTTGAATTGATATTCTGCATAGGATGCGTTTCACAATGACCAACGCACATACGTCACAGCAAAGAGATTAAAGGATCCTTGTCATCATGAACCATCACTCGGTCTGGGCGCAAGCTTACTCAGGGTGCACCTCGGTGAGCGAAACTTCCAACTGACCGGACACTTCTTCAACAAGTAGGCACCCGGCAAGTTATAAATAGTAAGGCTCAATTATAATTCAAGACTATACTAAAATTACTATTACTTCATCGCAGTGCGAGGATAAGTACATTGTGGCGTGTGTCATCATAAACTAGATAGATGAATGCATGCATCGACACATGAGAAGAGAAATGAAAATATGAACAAAAGCTTCCAGAGGAAGAAAGTAATAAGAGTATCGAAGAGAAAGTATTAGGGTAACCAAAGAAGTAAAGGAATCTCATAAGAAAGAACCAGAAGGAAGGAAAAGAAAACGCTAGAAAACTTCAAGCAAAAGGATGACACCAGACCCAACAAATCAGGACGAAAAGAAAATGACAGCCAAAAAAGAGAAAAAGAAAAAAGCACAGACCGCTCCCTAAGGAGTCTTACCCAAACAAAAACTCCTCTTTTTAATCAATCAACAATCAATCAATCCCCCACACCCATGCATAATACATGACCCCTTTTTACATTAACAATCAAATCACCCCTCACATAAACGTCAACCTCGTTTTCCGTCTTTCCATCTTAGCCATGTGGTTTATTCCAAGGCTGTTGTTGCCTTTCTGCATTTGGTATGCGTGTTGTTCGCAGTAAGGTCTTCCGTTAAGCTCAAAGTAGTCACCGCCAAGAGAACATGCACATTCCTATTGAAAACACTAGTTAGAAAAAATGTAGATCCCTTTAAATAGGAGTAGGGAGAACATACAGAGCAAGAGAAGCACGTGGAATGGTATCTCTCATGCCACTCAGTCTCTAAACAAGGCCCCTCAATACCTGTGTCACAGGTGGGGCAAAGTGATTGATTTCTCTGGTGATAATGGCGCTCGCAGTACGGTAAATTGTCGTGCACATAAAATTCCGCCGATTCAAATGGCTTTCGGCAATCTTGGCAGACAAAACAAGCTTTATGGTAGCGGCCTGTAAGTCGGCCATCTGCCGATGAAATCGACTTTCCAAAAATCTCCTCTCCACAACCCCGGCAAGGGCCCTTTGACACTGCCGGGCGGCGTGACCTCTCCTGCTGCTGCGGTTTTGACTGCACGTCCATAAACAATTCATCTACAGGTCGAGGTACAGGTGGTGGAGGTGTACGGTTTCTTTGAATATTCAAAGGGCGTGTCTTCGACGGTTCTCGACTCGACCTAGCCGGTGGCTCTTGGTAAACTCCCGGTGGAGGTGGTTGGCGCTTCAAAGGTGCAGGCTGTGGGGGAGAACCCTGACGATCACGGGACGATGCCCTAACCTTTTCGCGGGGAACCGGAAGAGATCGCTCCTCAAGTCGCTCCTCAAATCGCTCTTGCACAGGAGTAGGTGCTAGATCGTGCATTGAAATTTGCAATTCCTTCATAAGTCCATCAATATCGTTAAATCCACCACCGCCTACCCTGATGGTATTTTCAGGCGCTCTCCTTTCCTTCTCATGCCTGAAGCCGCTGGATCTCAAAGCATTGTTAACATCAGGCGTTGGTGGGCTGGATGTCGCAGAAGCCGATGAGCGCTCTGAGCGATGGGAGAAGATTGAGGAGGCGTTGCTGGAAATTGAAGGGCTTGGGACGTTTGAAGATTCTGCTGGTGTATCAAGCTCATATGGGTTTGCTATCGAAAAATCCGAATATTCATGTGGGTTTGGTGGAGAGAGTCTCCGCGACGATGGGAGAGAGACTGCCTCATTAGTTAGAGCACTCCTAGGCACGTCTGCCCCTAGTTTGTTTGATCCAAATGACGGCTGTCTTCGTGGACGGGACTCTCGTTTACCCGCAGGTTCATCTGGTATCTTCGGCAATGGACCAGTAGGTGGAACCTTCGATAGATTTGATGAAGAATTGTTCTTTTTGTGCCCACCAACTGTCACAGCTGGGGACCTTGGTAATCCTATACCTGGATGGGGCGGAACCCTACCGCTGCTAGGTGTTCGCTTATGGCCCACCTCTGGGAAAGTGTTTGCGCGGGTCTCTGGCCGTAGTACCTCAAGCTTGGGGTTGCTAGGGCCTGTGTCTGAATATCTTGATGGGTTGCTAGAAGAAGCATCCTGCTCATCTGAAATCTTCCCTCCCCGCTTTCCGAACCCAAGTGACGGGATAGGGATAGGTGGCGCGTTTCGTTCCTTTGGCGGTTGTCTAGATCCCGGGGATTGAGATCTCCTTGCCTTGCTGCTAGCCCTGCTTGAATGGTCAGAACCAGAGGTGGGCATTCGTCGAGGAACATCGTAATCTTGCTCCCTTCCCTTATCCCTGTCTCTCCCCTCTCGGCGAGATGCCGAATATTCACCCCTCTCAATCTGGTCCCTCCGTATCATTCTTTCGTCCTCCATCTCAGGGTACACCGGGAACGCTTCCATGTTCGCCCTTGCAGCCTTAGAAGACCCCCTTTCTGGGAAACTTGATGCCGCGACTGGTAGAACATCATGAACCCGATCTCTACTAGTATTGCTATGGTTAACGCCAAATGGCCCTGGCGCAATGTTGTTAATCCTTGAAGATACACTCTTATTATTGATAGCTATCGGCGACGCTGGAACTTGACTAGGGTAAAACTCCTTGTCTACGCTGGTTCTTGGTAGTGCATGCGGGCTCATAGGCGAAGTCGATGACTTGAATGGAGGAAATGGGCTATCTATGTTGTAAATTGACGACGACGCCGACGAGCCCTTCCTTGCAGTGTAAGATCGTTGAGGATTAGGTGACAGAGAGGGGCTACCGTGAATAGGTGTTCGTAAAGGCTGGCCATCTTTGGGTGTAGGCGGGGACCTTGCTGACCCAGTAGTACTGCTTGAGGGTGTAAGTGTGTCGCGTCCTTGGTAAGTTTGATCTACACTTGTTAGAACTTCTGATTTTCTGTAAAATCTATCCCTATTTGCTGGAATCATACTTGCTGTAACAGGATCGATCTTGGGGAGACTAGCAAGCTTTTGCGCTTGTGTAATTTTCGTTGATTTTCCTTTGAATAACGGGAAGATGCTAGGTTTTGGAGATTTTGGCGCCTCTGTTATAGATAGGCTGTTAGTCAATATACTAACTGGTTGGGTATATTATAGACAAAAGCACAATGCAAATAAAGTTATTGGGGATTGAAATATACCTTGAACTGAACCTGCACCAGCACATACATGGTCGCCCAGCTGGGTAATTTCAACGTCTGCATTACACATTGAGCATTTTATTGCTGGGAAATAGCTTTCTCGCACGGCGGTTGCCATTTTGAAAGTAATGGATCAAATAGTGAGATATAGACGATAGTCCGCTCCTTAATAAATGTTAAGGCCACAAGACAAATAGTAACAGTTGTACGGGGCTTAATGAACCCAAAAAGACATCCAGTGTCTGCGGAATGGGCCCCTCTTAGTATAGATGGAATGTTAAGTAAAGAACGTTTGAAGATCAGTTAAGTATATATATGGATTGAAGTGTGACTGCTGCAGTGTGCGGCGCAAGTTCCAATATGCAGTCGCAGTTGCAATTTGTGTGTGCTGGGCTTTCTGAAGATCACCAGGAAGGAGTGACTGGCTATAGAAAGTAAGTTATGGAATCTTGATGGTTTTGAGCCAGACCGAATGTGCGGAGTAGATTTTTGGTATTGTAGAATACTGAATGTCCCCAGGACAGGGAAAAATCGCAGAACACAAGAAGGGCAAGAATGGACTAAAACCACCTAAAGGTGGGGGGAGGATGGAGGAGGAGTTGTATGTATATGTTTTTTGACCTTGCGCCGTAAAGGACCACCCTCCGTCACCAGCGTCCGGCCAGGGCTCGCCGTTCCCAAACTGGGATCTCGTAGGGACGTCGTTGCGCAAGGTTGCGCAACCCAAGACCAGCGAATAAGATAAATTTGGTTCTCACTCCGACTAAGGTGAAACTTCTAAATAAGGGGCCGCAACATTACCGGCGCAATGTAGACAAACCAATGTGGGGCCTAATCAATTTTGACTCTCCCCTAGCCACGGATACAGCTCTTTTGGTCCACATGAAATCTCAATTCAAGTCGCAGTTTGGGGAGAGAAAAATTAACGGAGGGGGAATCTAACAGCCCCAGCCACACAGATGCTGCTCCAAGGCAGTCCCATATATGTAAAGTAGAGTGCTAGTATCTACAAGGGACCTTGAACAGCCTGAGAACGAAAGTGCATCGTAGCGACCGCTCTGCCAGGGGTTCCATCACATAGCGTTACCCCATACGTCTAGGGACCGAGATATGCAGAATTTCATTCCGAAAAAGGGCAGGTATAAGAGGGGTCGTTGTGGACGATCGATATCTGTTTAGATTTTGAAATATCGAAATGGCCTCATTTGCGCTACAAAGTAAACGGCGTAGCACTTTGGATACGGTATGGATCCGTCTTGTTACAACATGGACCACCGTAACATGAGAGAAAATCCTTCGCCCTATCGAACACGCGATATCAAACTGCAGGTGCGCACACGACACAGCACACAATTAACATCCCGGACAAGGCAAAACGATGACGCTGAGAGGGTGGCCGTGTGGACCCAGTTCTGTCCTATTGTCCACCAGCACCTACATGAATTGCCGGTCTGTCTGACTAGAGGAGGTATTGAGGAGCAGTAGCGGCAGTAGTGAGGATATGAGTAGTGTGCTGTCCAGAAGTTGGAGGTACCACACGTGCCCTAGGACTTCACGGTGTAGAATTGTGGCGCTTGATGTTTAAAAAAGGCCAAGAGCGCAGTGGTAGGTCAGGCTGAAGAAATATCGATAAGAGAAGAGCACGTTGTGCTTAGTTATGCCACCATGTGCGTGAGATCTCGATCAACCCCATATCAGCAACTCAGGGTGCCCATATTTTCTTCTTTATGTTTCTTTTTTGTCGCATTTCTCGGTTAGTTCCCAGTCGGTGAAATCCGGAGAAAGAGATGAGGTCCAGATAGCGTTACTTACGGTACTGTACTAAACAACCCCGAGCTCATGTGCGTAAGTGATTGGTGGCCCCTGACGGTGTAACCCCAGACGCTAACCCCGATAGGCATTTGCTATAAAACTTCTGGTACCCATTCAGGAAGCTCCCAAGACACTCAACCCCATAAGAAGCATGGAAAGAATGCGAGTAGAAATGAGGGAGAGAGAACCTCATGCAGTCGTCCCAATGGCATGTCATAAGTGCCTGTTCTGGCCACATCAAAATAACACCATTGATGGCAGTGACCAGTCAGATTGCGCGGTCAGTAGCACAACGCCGGCGAAAGCTTCATTTTAAGCTACTCTGCCCAATGATTCGCCATTTAGGCTCCCTATCGATGATCACCCTTCCTCACATCCACAACCAACACCTTGCCGTTAAGCGATTCAACAGAACCTCCTAAGACTTGATGGTTTCTTCCGCACTGATTGGCTGAAGCAGTGTCTCAAACAAACTCGAATCCATAGCTACAAAATCCAGTGGCCACTTTTGCGATTCCTACTGTACTTTGCGATGTGATTGAGCTGCGCCTGAGTCAAATGGGCCCCTATCAGAAGAAATTGATTAGGTATTGACATCGGACGGACCAAATTTCCGCAACACAATTGCTTCGAGGATTTCGTTTTTGATGGAAATCCGCCTGTAATCCGATGTATCTCCCGTATTTCTTTCAGGATGGAATGATCTACAACAGTCGAGCCTCAGATGCACGTGCCATGACAGCCTATTGTGCACTCTCGACACGGCCCGGCAACCATACTTGACTTCCCCGCCACAAACAATTTACCTACTTTGGCGCTTCCAAGGTGCTGGGTTAGTCCAAATAAGAAGCCACATAGTAATTGACAGGTGCGTGTATGTGCTTTATTGGTACTTTGATATTGCCGTAAATTATACCAAACCTTGGAATATTCGAGAATTTGGCACACCTGTTCCTTTACTTATTAGACTTTATGTCCCAATGAACTCGAGCTGAGGTATTAAACCATGCAATATTGCACTTAGAAAATTTCATGACACTACTAGAACTTCCTTGTCTATTGGGCTTCAACGTTCGTGATTTATTGGTGTCGAGTGACAGATTGTGATTCGGCTGACCACCCCATGGACGAAATCATCCTTAGATTTAGGTCTAGGTGGGTGAATCGCATGGTTTTGACCGATGCCATTTACCTCCCCGTGATCATCTCCGACTTATGGAGCCTTACGCAGACCTCGTAAATGTCAGTGTTTGTTGGTCGGTATATTTGGCGAAGATCATCACTGAAATGAGGTCCTAGCTCAAGTTTAAAGGGCTAGAATCCGACTCTGAAAATGCGAGTAAATTCTTCGCGCCTAATGTTGGAGAGGTGGTAATAATAACCGTGGCATCCCTCCTTTAATATATCCCCTACCATAAAGCTTTCACAGTCTCATGGCCAGGCCTGGCTTTGCAATTTAAACATCAGCTTACACCACGCAGGTATTGAGCCAAACTAGAAGTGTCCGGCTTCTCATGAAAACTCACTCTTTGATTGTTTTTGCGCAAAGGGGTTTTCGCTGAACCTCAAATTGATAAAACCTCATGTCATCCATAAGTAAGCACAACCTTTCCCGAATATTAAAAGGGCGCGTGTAGTGTGGTGGCGATTATAGCTCTCCATAAGAGTTTGTCGCGGTCGAGACTACCAGAACTAACAATATTCTCCTATTCGAAATTCGAGAGACCAAGATTATCGATTGACAACAAGACAACGTATGTATCAGTGTGGGGATTCATCTAGGTCGGCCAGCGAGACTTTAAAAAAAACCGGAAGAGGTATTTTGCAAGTCTATCTCTTTTTGAAAAACCTAATGTACTTTTCCTATGAGTTCATTGTATGTGCTGTAACTCAGTGTTGGTTTGACGTGTTTGGTACCTGCAGCGTTGATCTGAACTGGGCAGCAACAAATCAGTCAACGTCTTTGGACGTCGTGGTTGGTGGATAACATATTCTACTCAGACGGAAGGTGTTCTCTTCCTCACTTACGATCACGTGCCTCAATAGCCGAATCACCGACTATCACCAATGCCCACGTATTCGGCACAATGCTCTAAATCCAGGCAAGCACTGCGTTAATACGAACCACAGATCCGATAAACAACGAGTGATATCATATGACTTTCTATGGTTAAAGATGCTTTTTGAAACCTCCATTGAACAGCACAGTTAAGAAAAAAGTCTTGGTCGTTCCAAAGGCCTTGAAGCGGTGAAGCGGTGAAGTCGGTTACCCGCATCTAGTTCACAAAATTTAAAATCGTTGAGGACACGTTGGTAATACATTTCAACCCTGACCCTATATGTGCATACTTCAATGTCTGCAATATATTCCACCAGCACTCTGGCATAAGCACATGTCAGAGCGTACATACATGTATGTAGACTGGGTGGAGTGGTCTACTTTGAGCACCAGATTCGGCCTGCAACTGCTTCTGAGCGATTATTACTCCATGATTGTCATTGATTGACGAGCTTTTTGCTTCAATGTGCCTACGCGTACGCTGGCACGGCATAGACTAAAAATCGGACGATAGTGTTTCCGGCGTGATTCCATACCCTTCTCTCAGTTCCCGGGGTTTGCGAATTGCCGAATCAGCGAGTTGGGCTGACAGAAATTTCGGGTTCGCCCAGGAACGATTGTGCAAAAAATTTCCTAACGTGCCTGGGAGGTGAATTCGGAAGTTGCAGTAGCGTGCAGCTCATCGAAAAGAACAGCTCAGAGCCGCCTCGGAGTCGAAATTTGCCGGATTCCACGCCCAACAGCAATGAGCATCGGAAAGGGTCTGCTTGATTTAGTTTAGCGCGCTTCAGGAACACGCCCTGTTGGGGGGTTTCCACCCCACAGCGATAGGGTACGATTGCATTCCCGTAATATTTGCTCCCAGTATATAAAGGAACGTCAGGCACCACTTTGCTATCTCACACAAACTCAATTTCTCTTCAGCGCTTCATTCAGTCAATCAATCACTTCGTCCTCGTGAAATCTTCCTGAGAACGCCTCACTCAATTCCAATTACTCAGTAAAACTTCAACCATTTCCATCAAACTGACTTGCACTCTGTTCACGAGTGTAGTCAACTAAAAGTCGTCAAGACGTTCTCCACTCTCCTAAACTCGTATGTTATCCCTGAGATAGTTTGACCTTTCTCTGCCTGTGTTTCTTTATCGCGTTCTCTTTGGCTACTTGTCCTCTGTATATTGGACATGTTTGCATTTCATACAACACATGGCCTCTTATCTCAATATCAATATCTATAAATTCTATCCCTGGATACATGTAGTTTGTTTTATCGCAATCCATTCATTCCCCAATTCATTCCTAGATAGCTGGCTATCGTAGTTTTATTCTTCAAAGCTTTATTCTCCAAAGTTATCCTTGGATTGCTTCGGCACGCTCTTTCTTCCCTTTTCGGGATCGTGATCGCCTTTGGATTTCATTTACTGATAACTTCTTCCACAAAAATAGAGTTCACCACCCCCACCAAGGAGGCAAACGTTCTGCACCTGCAGGAGGGGCCTCTGATCAGTTACAGACCATCTAAATACCATCTCCAATCTCTCAAATAAACACTATGGCTCCTCACGCGAACGATTCTTGCAATGGCTCTGCCACCGACTCAGCTTTGGCTGGACCTGAATTGTTTACTGTTCGCTCACCGAATGTCCTCTACACGGAAGAGGCCATCAAGTCAACTTATACTTACCGTACCACCAAAGTCACTAAGGCTCCCAATGGAAAATACATTGCAGAGCCAGTTGAGACTGTCTACGACTTCAAGACTGACCGCAAAGTTGGAAAAGTCGGTCTCATGCTTGTGGGATGGGGCGGTAACAACGGGTCTACCATCACTGCTGGTATTATTGCCAACCGTGATGGCATTACCTGGGAAACCCGTGAAGGAAAGAGGGGTGCCAATTACTATGGATCGGTCATCATGGGATCTACCATCAAATTGGGAAATGACGCTGAAACCGGCAAGGATGTTAACATCCCGATTCATGACGTCCTTCCAATGGTTCACCCCAATGACCTCGTTCTTGGTGGTTGGGACATCAGCGGCATGAACTTGGCTGACGCCATGGATCGTGCTGCTGTCCTCGAGCCTGATTTGAAACGTCAGGTCAAGGAGCAGATGAAATCTATGGTACCGCTCCCTAGCGTCTACTACCCAGATTTCATCGCTGCCAACCAGGAAGATCGCGCGGATAATGTTCTCAAGGGTTCCAAGTCTGAGCACGTTGAAAAGATCCGTAATGATATCCGGTATGATTTTCCCACCCTTTTTAGTTGATTGTCATAACTTATCACTCACAAATCTTCATTATAGCACTTTCAAGTCAAACAACGGTCTTGACAAGGTTATTGTTCTCTGGACTGCCAACACTGAGCGCTACGCAGATATTCTCAGCGGCGTTAACGATACCGCTGAGAATCTCCTCAAGTCCATTGAGACTGGCCATGATGAGGTTTCTCCTTCAACTATCTTTGCGGTTGCCTGTATCAAGGAGGGCGTGCCTTTCATCAACGGCTCTCCCCAGAATACCTTTGTTCCTGGTTGTATTGAGCTTGCTGAGCAGCACAAGTCTTTCATCGGCGGCGATGATTTCAAGTCTGGACAGACCAAGATGAAATCTGCTTTGGTTGATTTCCTCATCAATGCTGGTATCAAGCTTACTTCCATTGCCTCTTACAATCACTTGGGAAACAACGGTATGCTCATTTCTTTTTTAAAAATCCTCTTTTGTATGGCAGCTGATTTTCTTTTATAGATGGCAAGAACTTGAACGAGCAAAAGACTTTCAGAAGCAAGGAGATTAGCAAGAGCAATGTTGTTGATGATATGGTCGAGGCAAACAATGTTTTGTACAAGGAAGGAGAACACCCCGATCACACCGTGGTCATCAAGTATATGCCTGCTGTTGGAGACTCCAAGCGTGCTTTGGACGAATACCACGGTGAAATCTTTATGGGAGGACATCAGACAATTTCGTGAGTATTCTCTATTCGCCCAACGTATAAAGCATACACTAATAACCTTCAAGCATGTCGAACATCTGTGAAGACTCTCTTTTGGCCAGTCCACTCATTATTGATCTCTGTCTTATGACAGAGCTCATGACTCGCATCAGCTGGAAAGCCCATGCCACCAGCGGTGCTGCCACCAAGGACTACAAGGGATTCCACAGCGTCCTCAGCATTCTCAGCTACATGCTGAAGGCCCCTTTGACCCCGCCGGGAACCCCCGTCGTCAACTCTCTTGCTAAGCAGCGCGCAGCTATGTCCAACATCTTCCGCGCTTGTGTTGGATTGGCCCCCGAGTCTGACATGACTTTGGAGCACAAGCTCTTTTAGAGGTTTTTTGGAGATGAAAACTTGTTGTTGCGTTACCTTCGTACTCGATTGGGAAATGATTCGTCGTATACCCGTTCGAGGCTTCTTAGATTGACTCGTTATGTATGTTTTGGAGCAAAGAGTTAGTTGCTTTGCTATTACTGAAAAATGACAATATTATTGTCGCCAAACCATCTTGTGCCTCGTCATTGGTGATACTAGACTCCCAGGTCATTCGTATAAATAAGTGTCAGTCCGTAAATGATGATTAATGTTGCGCCCGCAGCTGTAGCCATATGATCAGTGGTAATTGAGGGTTCTCGTCTAGTAATGATTATAGTTGATCCTAGACTGACTGACGTTAACTAATCCAACACCGTAGATTCTACGGTGTTGGATTAGTTAGAGTTATATGTAGCTAGGGTTATATGTAGTTACATGTAGTTAGGGTCAGATCTTTGGTGCATGCACTGGTATGGTAGCCATGCATGTCACCCTAGATATATCTGATAAAAATCCGTGGTATTGTAGTCATTAATTATGTTGTGCTTATTACTTCCGTTAGAATGCGTCACAACTGATCACTCGATAAAAAATTTCACAATTGACTCAGGATGCTAAAAAATTACCCTTCCTAATCAACTAAACTTATCTATAGCATTCAGAAATCATCGGCCTACTCGCCATAAAAGGTGAGCAATAAGCCCAAGGTTCTCGACCCCTCAAAAGAGTGAGCTGCAATAAGGATTGCGATGAATTATCCACACCATGATATAAATATTCAATCTACCTACCGAACAGCTAGGAGAAAATATATGAAAAGAAAAAAGAAGGGAAAGAGACAGAAAGAATATAAAATAACGAAACCATCATCCACACCCACGCCCCCGACCGTCCGAGAAAGGGAAAGGGAAGAAGAAAAACCCGCAACTAGACAAAAAAAGGACTTTTGATTCATGCCTGTCGTTTCCAAGGTACTATTTTTTAAATTGTTTTTTGATTGCTTTTTTCTTTGCTTTTATCCATCAATAGTTATCACCACAAGTCTACGCCTTCATCCTCTCGACCTCGTAGGTGAAGTCAAAGTATGGCTTGTCGAAGTGATGCACACGCACGTATCCATCCTCTCCACCGGAAGCGTAGCCAGTACCTTGTGGGTGAACGGCAATCTGGTTACACATTAGAAAGGGCCACATAAACATCTACTTAATTCATAGGGAACATACGGTGTTGAGAGGACCGAAGTGGCCCCTGACACGGCCGATCTCATCCTCGAAGATCTTGTGGTAGAATCGGGCTTCAAATTTACCCTGGCGCTGGGAAGTAGTAGTGACGTCTCTGGCCTCCTGGCCACCACCCAGGATGACGAAATCCTTTTTAGGGGTAAGAGCGGCTGTGTTAAGAGGGGTGTCAGTAACAAAGGTCTTGAGAACCTTAAGGTTGTCCACATCGATTATCTAGAGCATTATTAGCCTTGCGAGCCCCTAGAACATAACCAAAGAAGTCCCGGTCAAATATTCGGTAATAGAGATTGGCGGCTGCTATATTGGGGGCCTCTCAGATGTGATAGAACTTCTGCCAAGATTACCCGTATCTTTGACCGGTGCTCCCTCGCTATTAAAGTTTATTACTGACCTTTGCTGTCTTGTCTTTTGAGGCGGTCACAAAGTAGGTCCTGTCTGGAGCCATCTGGATATCGGTAATCTGGCCGGCAGTGCCTATTTCGTGGGCTTGGATGTCTTGAATAAGCTCGCCGTTCTATCCATCATAGTCTCATTAGCCATCTTTCGCAGCTCTTTCCAAACATTTCCGTATAAAACCCGTATATGATCCCGGAAAGCCATACCTTTCCATCGTATTGTGAAACAGATCCATCCTCGTGTCCAGTGATGATGTATTTATTCAAATAACTCCATGCCGCAACCGTTGCCTTGCTCTCTCTGAAGGTGATTGTGAACAGCGGAGCATCTGCTTGCTGCGCCTCGACATCGACTATAATCGGGAAAACTACCAGAGTTCCCAAGAATCCCATTCTAGCCTCTGTCACAGCCAACAAAAGCGTCCCGTCCTCACTGAACTCAACTCTCTTCACGGCGGTTGGGAAATCCCAAGTCTTGAGCGACTTTCCGGTCTGCACATCCCAGATTTTGATAGTGTTGTCTGCGGCCCCGGTGGCAAGAAGTGTGCTTGTCGGGTCGATATCAACGGTCCAGAGAGCTCCCTGGTGCCCGTGGTAGGTACCGAGGCGCTCACCGTTGACGGAATACCATGCGCAGATGACGTGGTCCTTTGCGGTGGAAAAGAGAAGATCGCCTATGGGAAGTTAGCTTTGAGGTATCCCTGGGTCAAAGTGCATCAGAAGCAGCTTACCATCTTTGTTGTACCTATTTGCGCAGAGAAATCGCAAAGTTAGCCACTAAACCCCCCCGGAATAAACATGCCACTCCCGAGTTGCGAAATTCTCGAGTTCTCCTTACTTGATTTGCGTCAAACTACGCTCCTATAGTTGTTACGTACTCATGGTCAGTTTTTCCGTAAAAAATGTTTCACAAAATAGCAGTCCCACCCGCACAAATGCGCGGGGGAAGGGGGTTTCTTACATGTCCTTGTAGTAATATAGGCCTCATTTTTGTAGTTGTATATTATTGATGCTATTCGTCTAAGGTGGAGGAACAGAGAAGCGGCGGATTTGTTGATGGTGGGGCTGAGGGGTTCTTTTTGGTGGACGTTGCTTCGTGATAAGTTTTGTGCGTTTTCCTAGCCACTAAGAGAACCTGGGCCCGGAGCCGCAGATGAGGTAGCAGAAAAAATGTATTAAAATCTCCAAATAGTTGATGTTAAAAATAAACTATATTAAATAAACGTTATAAAGTAGTTATTTGATAGAGTTTAGGTGATTCAATCATTGCGTCGATTTCGTATCGTAAACACAGTTGTTTGTTTACAATAATTCTCGGAAGCCGTACATGTAGGTATCTCAGCAGGCAGGGGGTCAGTTGCATAGAGTGACCGTTCGTGATCTAGAGCTCGTCATCAACTAAATGTGCATTGTCGCGGGGAATTGATTTCTCATAAACATGAAAATCTCACACCTACTCTTTAAGGTAAGCAAAGAGATCTTTATTCCTCCAGTGGAGAAATTATTAAGAGAATTACAACCTAGATATTAGATAAACGTGAAAAATCGCCCCATTGCAAACGACCTTTTAATTTTACTGAACATCTTATAAGAACTAGAAGTCAGCGCCCAATTCCAAGATACATCGCTTTTCATCGTTAATGCCTTGAAGTCCCACCGCGCAAGCCTATGGGACCAGCTTCTAGCTTTGGAGGGCACTAGGACTGGCTCTAGGCATCAATTCCAGCACTAACACTTCACCAGAAGTGTAATGTTTATTCGAGCTATGTATACAATGCAGAAACTACTGATTACAATAATGCCGGCCCGCTGGTTCAGAAAAGAAACTCGAAGCAAAAAAGAGGGGGTCAGATATTAAAAAGATCACACAGAACAAATCCAAGCCCATCATCAAAAAGAATATAACACTGCGGGATCCGCCAAAGAACAAAAGCATCCAGCCTAAGCAATCACCAAAGCAAGTTGAAGAAGATTAAGGAATCGCCTTAATACAATCGACACTATACCCTCTCTCAACCCTCACAGCAGTACCTTTCTCCAGGTCAGTGCCCCCATCAGAGCTGTTGGTAGCCATAGTACTCATCTTGCTCCGATAACTGTGGGAAAATAACGACGGCCTCGTCGACGACTGCTGCTGTTGCTGCGCGTGTGAGTTTTTCCCATCAGAAGCAGCCCATATCGACGACATGGGCAGAGAAATGACAACGAAGAACACCGTGAACGAGTACATCCCATCAAAGTCGACAACATGTTCCAGAACACTGAAAATAGCTATCAAGGAGACAGTCAATGACTATCTAGAGTAGTATCAGAGAAGAGACTTACCAGGAAGCAGCATACACTGGCACCCCATAATAAACACAATTTGGAGCGGTCCAAAGTTTGTCATTCCCATCTTTCGGCGCTGGACAATTGCGTCTGCCAGCTTTACTAGAAACAATATGGTAAAGAAGCATATTGACAGCGTAAATAAGAGCCTCGCGTGATCCTGTGTAGTGCTACTATACGATCCCGCATTCAGGATTGTAGAAACGCTCTCTTGTATAACCTTTATATAGAAGCCCAGCACCACGGCGGCTACCGCACCCGACACTGCTGTTGCCACTTTCTTCACAAATGGTGTTCCCTCATACGCCGCGCGCATCTGTAGTACCAACGACACCATAATACAAGTTATCATGGTCAACTGCAAGAACGCCTGCGAAATACTCTTCGCCGTTGAGCTCGATGGTATTGTGGAGAAGTCCAGTGTGAAATATCTGTATGTATTGTTCCATGGTCCTAAGATATACTCAATTGCAAAGGCTCCGCGAATGATGGCAAGAGCTAGGGATAGTAGATTGAGGTAAAATATTGCGTGACGCTTCCTAGGTTTGGCCAGAGCAGTAAGAATTGCCAGAAGAACACCAGCCCCGCCAATTTGGACGGCAAAGATGGTCGCCCATTTGACGTTTTGGATATTGAATTCGTTCACCGTGTCTAGAGCAACGGTGACGATGTCGCCGTCAACGCGGGTCAGGTTGAAAGTCTGGGTGTAGGGGTCCCAGGAGGAGTCCATTTCAACAAGTTCAAGAGGTGGAAAGATAATATAAAAGTAAACAATAGCTTTCTAGAGATATAAAAGATGGTAGGATAAAGTGCCACGAAATTGGTCCTGGGTATCGACAGAATGTAAACTAGGCCAGTAAGTATGGGTAGTAAACAAGCCACGAAATCAGATGATGAAAGGCAGTGCTGAATACTAACTGAAAGACTCAAAGAATTTCACAAACAACATACAGTCCTTTTATGTCCAAAATATCTCCTATCCAGTCCCATCAAGCATCACGAGAAGCCAAACTAGCCATAATGCTCCCGAAATCCCGCTGGTGACAATTTCCACCACCATTGTGTATCATTATAGCAGCAGCGGAAACCCGCAGTTTCTCTATTTCCTCAAATACTTTCATACGATTTGCTGCGGTGTTTGAGTTTTTCGGGTTGGTCGTTTAGTGGCTGTAGTTGTGGTGGTGAGGTTGTGGTTGGCGGCGCTAGTGAACAATATCAAGACCTTAACATTGTCCTTCTGCTACCCGCTCCATTCTACCAGGTGGTTGGAATGTTTGAAGTTCACACAAAGGCTTAAAAACATAGAAATTACAAAATCTCTCATGTGATCGCGTCTATGCTCGTAATCGCCGGTCTTTCTTGACACTTATAATTAAATTCGAGGGTCTGAGTGAGTGTTTGTCGTGATTGGCCATGTACCGTTGCAATTGACAAGTGTAGCAGCACCCTAGCTACATCTGGTTGACAATACTAGACCGTCTGCCAGTTATATTCTACAGAGCTACATAACCCCGCATCGTTAATTAGCATGACCTATGGTAGCCTTTGGCTTTTCTTTTTCCGGATTACTTAGAATATCTATGATGGTTTAGGCACCCAGTACCTAGAATGGACCCCCTGCAGCTGTCGGGGTGAGTGACAGCTCGTGATCAGGATCTTGCCTACTCTAGGCCACTTCGCCTACATAATTATGAAAAGAGGCTATGTATCTTGATGGCGATAGAAGCGGGAAACATACTGCATTCTGCTGTGCAAGTACTCTAGACTTTGGGATAGATCAAAACGTCTGACGTTGAGAGTGAGTGGAGTGGAGTGGAGACATCCAGGGTCATCCTGGAACGTCGGGCCATCATGGATGAACCAAACACAAGCTCCATGGCCTCTTACCATACCACAGAGATCTAGAGCGCAGCACAGTAGAGTAGCTAGCTACATGCAATCGCGAATCCAAACAGCCCAATCCCTTCCACAAGAATAGTCGTCATTACGATCGCCACCCAGAGTAGAACGTCGGTGGTATTTAGATAGGCACCAGCTGGCTGAGGCGACGTTCGTCCCTGCACCATGCACTCCCACCCGCATCCCTTGGCACCGGGAGAGACCGTCTTGGCTGCCTGAACACACACGTCTTCCCCCCTCCCCACATCAACCACACGCGTCAAACACCAAACAAACAGCTTTTCTCCCCTCAGTTCACATACGATCATGGCGGCCCGCAACAGGCCTCGAGCGCTCCCGAAGGAGGACGGCGATGCCCACGAGGAGAGAGACTTGTGGACGAAGATCGTCAACGAGCTCAAGGAACTGGCGAGGATGTCGAAGCGCGTGAACGAGCTGGCGGCCGAGATCTTGGATGAGGAACAGAGGCTGGCGGTTGGTGGTGAGTTTTGCTTTTAACTGCTTTTTTGGGAGAGTTTGGGGGTAGTGTTGCGGTGTTGCGGTGTTGCGCATTGCGTTTGCAATCTTATCTATGCCTTATACCTTATATCATCGTGCGCCGTATTATATTGTACTGATATCATATCAATTGCCTGCTTACTTTCCATCTGTTCTACTACTACTTCCTCTTACGCAACTTATTATGCCCCATGTGAAACGAGAAGTCCCGAATCTAACGCCCGAGATTATCAAGACCCATCCTGGAGAGAATACGAGCGCCTCGAGAAGCTCTACGAAGAGCACATCAACCTCGCCGAGCGAGAGCAAGAGTAAGTGTAGCTCTATCACTCTACTATATATGCTAACAACCTTCCCAGGACCCTCCATTCCGTCGTCGAAAAGAACGACCTTCTAATCGCCCTCCGAACCGCAACTGAGGGCGGTGACAGAGGAGGTATATAGCACTTCCACTCCCTCCCTCCCTCCCCAGTTCAAAAGAAAGAAGAAAAAAGAAAGACCTGAAAACTTTATATCAAATTACCGCAAGAACCAATGTTATAAGAAAAAAAATTGCTATTAAAAACCACACTTACTTCTGTTTTGCCCTTACCCCCACCCTACCCCTTCTGCCCCTTCTTACTCCTCGAGCCAAAAAACCGACCCATGCTAAACCCCAAACCCCCCAGTCGACAAAAAGCGCGGCAAACGCAAGCTCGACGATGCCCTTACCTCCGACAGCCCCACGCGCACCACAAAGATTGCGCGCGGCGCTTCCGCCGCGCCATCCGCCGACGCGCTATATATCAACTCCGAGGTTGCCTACCGCCGGCCCAAGCAGAAGGGAGCTGAGGACATGTGGATACAGTGTGTAGTCGTTAACATCATTGGGGGGGATGGTGCAAAGAGACGGTATGCTAAATCTTAAGTTCTTCATGTATGTAGGGTGAGGAAAGGAAGACTGATAGAGACGCGGACGTGCGATTCAGGTATGAGGTGCAGGACCCAGAGCCGGATGAGGCTGGAGATCATGGCAAGACCTATAAGGCGTCCGCCAACGCACTAATCCCGATTCCAAGGGAGAGTGCGGGGCTACCAATCTATCCTGTGGGGAAGCAGGTGCTGGCAAGGTATCCGGAAACAACCACTTTTTATAGAGCAGAAGTTATGGGGACCAAGGTTTGCTATTGTCTCTTTCCTTTACGGCTATTTTTGTATGGGTGCTAATGCCTTGGGCAGAGAGATGGGACCTGCAGATTGAAGTTTGAGGGCGAGGAAGAGGTCGGCAAGGAGACGGAGGTTGAGAGACGCCTAGTCCTCGACTTCGGGAACAAATAAATAAGTAAATAGGTGGTTGGTTTGTTTGAGAATCTGGTTTTGGTTTCCCTTTTTTTTGTGTCTGTTTGTTTACTAGAAGCAGGGTTTCTTCTACTTTTTTCCTACTGGTAGCTGCTGGCTATGTTTTTTCTTTTCTTTTCTTATTCACGTTTTCTTGTTTTTATTTTGTTATTTCTCTCTTTTTCTCTCTCTTTTTCTGTCTTTTTTTTTTTAAGTTGTGCTTAGCTTCGGTTGGGGGCAGCGGGTCAGGAGTTTGGAAAAATAACTTGTTTGTATATACGACCAGCATGGGTGCATGTCGTGGTGCGAAGGGGGGTCAATATAGCTTCTGCTAAGAAGGGGAGCGGTAATTTTTCACTGCAAGCTCTATTCGTTGGGGGATTTGGGGGTAACGAGTGCTGGATTGTGCTTGGGGGCGGTTGCAGCGGTTGTAGAATGCTTATCTGCTATGGACACCGTACCTGTACTTTGTTGCTTATCTGCTTAGTTTGCTTACTTATTACCTATTAATTGAAAGTTTACTACTATTTTTACCAGTCGCCATTGAAGAATAACTGTATTCAACAAGCTAAAAATACAGTGCAAACCAGCAGACAAATTCCTGCTAGAACGATCATTTCCATTATCATTTGCCTCCCACACCCCTAACACCCTCCTCACCCCTTCCCTCCTCTCCCGCGCCCCTCCCGCCTCCATATTTTGTCCTCCCGGCGGCCTCCTCCGCTGCCCGCTTCTCCCGCTCAATCCGCATCCCCTCCTCCACGGGCCGTAGCGTGCCTTCCATGGCGACGCCCACGCGCACAAGTTTGTCGTTCTGAGCGCGCAGCTGCGTGTGCTGCTGGCGGAGGGTGTCGAGGAGCGGTTGCAGCCTAATGAGTGCTGGGGGGGTTAGTGTGGAGAGCGAGGGGAGGGGTGGAAGGGAGAGGCTTATCTTGGGTGAGGAGGGGCTGGTATGGGCTTGGTGGGGTGGGAGTGGCCATTGCGGACTTAGGTTTGGGTTTTGTGCGTGGATGTGTGCAGAGCTATTTATATAGCAGATTTAAAGTGCCTGGAGGTGGATAGAATAGGCAGGGTGAGGATCACTCTGGCCTGGCCCGTGGTTGTGGGATGACTTGTACTTGCCTAGCTGCGGAGGGCAGGTTAGCTACGTGGGAGGTAGGGGAAACAAGCTTATTGACACCAGACTTCCGTGGGGAGCTTAATTGAAGCCTCTCTGTGAATGGATGGTGTGGAGGGAGCTTAATTGAAGCCTCTCTGTGAATGGATGGTGTGGAGGGAGCTTAATTGAAGCCTCTCTGTGAATGGATGGTGTGGGGGGAGCTTAATTGAACCCTCTCACTGATCGTGAATCGCGGCAGTGGTGGTGGGGTAATGATCACAGGCAGGTGAAAGTAAGGACTATTACGCGTTTTGTTTCAACGGGCGCGCGTGTGGTGTGAGATGAACAAACGACCGACCTGTCTGGACCGCCGGGAGAGAGGATTCGGAAGATGCATGGAACGGGGAATCGAAAGACGCAAAACACGTGCCGCAACGGCGCAGAGATGAAGGCGGGTTTTGATTTGTGCTGTTCTGGACGGGGCATGCGGGATTGCAGTTTATTCGCTCTCTCACTTTCTCTATATGTCGGTATGTACCCCCCTCCCCCCAATCGATCATCATGATCATGATTTGATTGTTTCTTTTCTTTCTTACGATGGACAGGCAGACAGACAGTTTCGGTGACTAGCTAGAGTAGCTAGACGGAGTGCTATTCCACATCCAGAATAGAACAAGCGGCGTGTGCACAGACTCTGACAGAACTGAGGTCTGCCGCTTCTCCGCCATCAACACTCAACAAAACAGGCGCATCTGACCTACTATGGAGACAGCTGTGGATCGAGGCAGGATAGGTAACGAGTGAGTGAGAGAGGTAGATAAAGACAAAGACAAAACAAATGTCCTTGGGATTGTGAATCCCACTCTCTCTACTCCCAGCTACCTTTGCTTCCTTCGTTACTCTACTCGGCCTGGCAGCCACTCCTGGCTAGCTACTCTGTCTACATAGGTCTTAGGTACCTACTCGTCTGTTATCCACCTTCTCCTCCCCCCCCCACCCGCCCGCCGTGAAAGGCGGCTGCTGCAGATCCATCCCTGCGATCCTGCTCTGCTTGCTTGCTGGCTTGCGCCGAACTAGCTATCTCCGCATCAACGTTCCTCAACGTAGGCAAAGTAGAGAGTACTCTACCAGAACACGTCCCTGTGGCAGGCCTTTTTACCCATACCTAAGGTCGTATGTACTTCTACTGCATGTAGTTGTCGGCATACACACATCCATCACATACCTCACCTACATACATTATCGACGATCAATAACCTCGGGAAAAATAACATTTTTTTCCCTCTCTTGCGCAATCGGGGAAGCCCTTATCTGCCATTATCGAGCATTGTGTTGGGGTGGGTGGAAGTGGTGTTGGTCTACAAGGTACGTACAGACCAAGTTATGTAACCTCTCGAGTCTGCTTTAGTTAGGTTGCGCGCGCGCACAGGAAAGATAAACCCTCATGTCGTCACGTCCCTGGGAAACAATACCCTATTTTTTTTCTCTCTTGCTTTCTTTCTTTCAATATATGTAGTTGAGGTTCACCTTACCCCTAATTGTATCGTCTTGTTGAGCTCTCCCCAAAAAAAAAAAAAAAAAAAAAAAAAAATGCTTATGTATCCCCAACCCGGAGCCCGTTACCCACGATTTTCAGGGGCAAGGCGCACAAGAAAAAAAAAAGAGAACAGTTGGGAGGTGGTATGGGGGGGTGGAACGGACCCGGAAATTTGAACTGACAGGGGTTGTTGTCCTCAGAATCTCACTTCCAATAAAATAAACCCAATAATCCAATCCAGCTTCCTTGCCCGGGGGGTGGATAGCACGAGTAGGTAAAGTACCTAGCAGGAGGGGGCTATTACTATTTTACTACTGCTCTACCTTTACTACTACTTACTTCCCTTTCCTCCTATTTTTTTCTTTCCCTTTCCCTTTCCCTATTCCTGCTTCAATTGAGGTTTTTCCCACCAGCCAGCCAGAACCCTCACCAGAAGCACGAAGCAGTCAGCAGAAATGCAGCTTCCTCTCCTTCCGCCGTCGCTCATGACAAAGAAGCCGCCGCCGCAATGGGACCCGTTCACGCCGCTGGTGCAGACGCTCTCAAAGAGCGCGTGCATCCATCCTATCCACACGATCGTCATCATAGCTCTGCTGGCTTCAACAACATACATTTCTATACTGGAGAACAGCCTGTTTGACCGCAGTGCTATGAGATGGGCATTTGGCGGGTCGAAGAAGAATCTGTCGTTGATGGACGGGAGTGCCCGCGTTGCTGTGGGTGAAGAGACGCAGTGGAAGTGGAAGGAGATCGGGAATGATGGGTTTGAGGTACGTTTTTTTCTTTTTCCCCAACAATCATTTGTTCCCTTTTACACCTCAACCTTTGAGAGTTTCATTTACTGACCAACGTCATTGCAATTGTTACAGTCTGCAACGCAGCTAGCTCTCCTGACGCTCTCGTTCCCAAAGAGCTCCAATGGATTCTCTGCACCGATCCCCCCGAATGGTTCTATTGCTTCAGTTGTCCCCTCAACTGAGGAGTCTACGATTGTCTATGCTCTTCCCTATGATGAAATCTCCAGCTTCGTCAACTCGGTCTCCGAACTACCCATTGCCGATGCCGAAAATTCCGAGGAGGGCGAGAAGACGCGGCGCTGGGTTATGCAGTCTGCCCGTAGCAATGCCTCTGGCAGCTGGATAGAGAGAGCCCAAGATACAATTGAAGATTTCAAGCAGTTGATTCAGGTATGATCTCATGCGTTACGTAGGCCCCTATTCTCATCTGATAATTTGAGCAGAATGCCGATCCGCTTGACATTGCGATCATGTTCCTGGGATACCTCTCGATGCACCTTACGTTCCTGTCACTATTTTTGTCGATGCGCCGGCTAGGGTCCAACTTCTGGCTTGCCGCGACTGTCTTGTGCTCATCCACCTTCGCCTTCCTGTTCGCATCGATTACGACGCATAAGCTTGGTGTTCCCATCAACATGGTCCTCCTTTCCGAAGGGCTGCCATTCCTGGTAGTCACAATTGGATTCGAGAAACCTATTATTCTTACGAGGGCTGTGCTGGAAGCTTCGTTAGCCTCCCAGAAGAAGAAACAGGGTGGCTCATCCATCCAAGAGGCTGTTCTCACTGCCGTCCAGGATAAGGGGTTCCAAATCATTCGCGATTACGTCATCGAAATTATCGTTCTTGCTCTCGGCGCCGCGTCAGGGGTACAAGGTGGTCTGAGGCAGTTTTGTTTCCTGGCCGGTTGGATCTTGGCGTTCGACTGTATCCTTCTTTTCACCTTTTACACGGCAATCTTGGTTGTTAAGCTTGAGATCAACAGGATTAAGCGTCATGTGGCGCTCCGTAAGGCTCTTGAGGAGGATGGTGTTAGCCACACGGTGGCGGAGAACGTCGCCCGGTCAAATGAATGGCCGCGCCAGATTGCAAAGAATGAGGATGGCACCACCGACACCACCGACGAGGGCACCGTTGTTTTCGGAAAGCGCGTCAAGGATTCCAGCGTGGGAAGATTCAAGGTGTTGATGGTTTCCGGATTCGTCCTGGTCAATGTCTTCAATCTGTGCACACTGCCATTCAGGGATAGTGGTAGCTCAACGGTTATCGCTCAGGGGACTGAGATTACCATTCCCGACGTAGATGTCTGGAAGGTTGCCGGTAGTGCGTTGGAATTCCTGCTCCCTGTTGATGGCTCAACTGTTGTTACTGTTTTGAGACCCATTGAGTATGAACTGCGCTTCCCGAGCGCTAGCTACCCTTCTGCCTCTGTCAATGGTCGTGATTCGGTTCTTGGTGATTATGATGGATCCGACTTGTTTGTGGAGGGTGTTGGAAGTAAGGTCGTTGAGGGATTGTTGAAGAGTTTGGAAGACCCCGTTTTGAGCAAGTGGATTATCGTTGCCCTGGCTCTCAGCTTGGTTCTCAACGGATACCTCTTCAATGCTGCGAGATGGAGTGTGAAGGAATCATCACAGACACTGGAGGCCGAATTGAGTCAGAAGGCAAAGAAAGCCCAGGACACCGAGAACAAGCCTCGCCCCGTTGAACGTATTTTAGCTGTGAACTGCACATGTGGTGGTGGCAGGCAGAGATCTGTCGAGGCATCTATTATCCAGTCAAACACCTCCGAGTCTGGCCGTACAGTCGCCGAATGCGAGGCTTTGTTGAAGGAAAAGCGTGGAAAGGATCTCAGTGATGTTGAGGCAATCGAACTATCCCTCCGCAACAAGATTCCCGGTTATGCTTTGGAAAAGACTCTTGCGGATACTACCCGTGCTGTTAAGATTCGACGATCTGTTATTTCAAGAACCCCCGCTACCGCCGACAAGACTGCTCTTCTCGAAAGATCACTTCTGCCATACGAGCACTACGATTACGACCGTGTTCTTGGTGCCTGTTGTGAAAATGTTATTGGTTACATGCCCCTCCCCGTTGGTATCGCTGGACCCCTCAACATCGATGGCGAAGACTTCTTCATCCCCATGGCTACCACTGAAGGTGTTCTCGTTGCTAGTACTTCCCGTGGTTGCAAGGCCATCAACGCCGGCGGCGGAGCTGCCACCGTTCTCACTGGTGATGGTATGACCAGAGGACCTGTTGTTGAGTTCCCGGATGTCCGTCGTGCTGGTGCCGCAAAGAACTGGATCGACGGCAAGGAGGGACAGGCAAAGCTCAAGAAGGCATTCGACTCTACCTCCCGATTCGCAAGACTCCAAAGCATCGGCACCGCACTCGCAGGCACCTACCTTTTCATCCGTTTCCGAACCACCACCGGTGATGCTATGGGAATGAACATGATCTCCAAGGGTGTTGAGTACGCTCTGCACGTTATGAGCACTGAGTGTGGATTCGACGACATGGCTATCATCTCTGTTTCTGGAAACTACTGCACTGATAAGAAACCCGCTGCTGTTAACTGGATCGAGGGACGTGGAAAGAGCGTGGTTGCTGAAGCAATCATTCCCGCCGATGTCGTCAAGAGCGTCCTTAAGAGTGATGTCGAGTCCTTGGTCGAGCTGAACACCGCAAAGAACCTTATTGGATCTGCCATGGCTGGAAGTGTTGGCGGTTTCAACGCCCACGCTGCAAACATTGTTACGGCATTGTTCTTGGCCACCGGACAGGATCCTGCCCAGAATGTCGAATCATCTAACTGTATCACCGTCATGAAGAGGTAGGCTTATAAATCAACCCCCCGATATCAGTAGTGAAGAGTTGTCTAACATCCCACAGAACCCGTGAAGGCGCCCTCCAAATCTCCGTCTCTATGCCCTGCATCGAAGTCGGCACCATCGGTGGTGGCACTATCCTCGAGCCTCAAGGCGCCATGCTCGACCTTCTCGGCGTTCGCGGCGCCCACGCCACCAACCCCGGTGATAACGCCCGCAAACTTGCCCGCATTATTGCCGCCGCCGTCCTCGCCGGTGAGCTCTCGCTCTGCTCAGCACTTGCCGCAGGACACCTCGTAAGGAGCCATATGGCACACAACAGAAGTACACCCGCGAGTCGTGCGGCGACACCAGCACCCCCAGATACACCTGTGGGGCTGACAATGTCAACGATCAAAAATAAGCAATTTGGTGAACTGAAAATGACACCAGCAAGTTAGTGTGGGTGAAAACAAATACAAGAAAGTTTAACTGGGATGGAATTGGACGTGTTACGCCTTAAATGATATATTGTGTATTGGTTCGTTGGTTGGTTGGACGGTTGGTTTTGGCTATTTGGTTGGGTTTTTTTTTTTACACTTTTTTTTATAATGAGATTTTTTTCTTCTACCCCTCCTCCCTCTTCACTGTTTCGTCTTTCCCCTCTTTTTGTGAGAGTGTGCGCGTGTGAGAGTTTGCATGTTTTTTTCTGCTCGTTTTGCGTTTTGTAACTATTGTTGTAATTTGCAAGCAAGCAGGCAGTAGGCAGGCGTGATGATTGATGGGATTTAGGGGATCTTCGGGAGGAGCGTGGAGTTTTTCTTATTTTTTCTTCTTTTGTGCTTCTTTCTTTTTTAGCACTACCCTTTTGTGCAGCTATGCATGCTTCTCTGTATTCTGTATATACATGAAGGTACCCGTATCGTTTCGTTGTTAAAGCGGGGGACGGACTTATGTTTGGAATAATTAGAGCGGAGGGTGCTAGGGGTGGATATAGTGGTGTGTGGTTGGGAGGTGGGGAAAATTGGCATGAGGAGATGGGGAGTTGACGAGTAGAGAAGGAATAAAAAATAACCTTAATAATTTATATCAATAGCGACATGTGTATCATCTAGCTGGAAACCCCCCCGCGGGGGGTAATGACAATGGCTTGTTCAATTCTTTTTTGATAGTATCTAGGCTTGGCTTTGTCCGTTAATTTGAGATGTGACGTTAATTGAGAGCCGGTGTGAAGTAACTACATGTATAGCCTCCGGGGGTGTCATTTATGAAGTTGATGGGGCAGCTAGGATTTAGGCATATCTTCACGTTTGGGGTTTATTGCCGTTTCCTATAACACGGGTTTCGACTCTCGAGACGACCTTATAGAGATTACATATTTCGGCCTTCAGAAACACTAAATTTGTGGTTATCGTAGATTTGGGATACATGTATGTATAATCTACATTTTGGCACACGGCAAGCCCACCTAGTCATTAGATGTTTATAGTCCTATTAGCTCTACATTGATAGGACACTCGAACAAATTGTAGCATAACGACTTCGGGAGGCATGGGTGTGTGTTTGTATATGCCACCATGCATATTATCTCGATAATTTACTTCAGCCACGCCGAGGTATTCTTGCGGTGCATGTGGGCTTCCAGACCCCGCCGGTGCTTCCCCACTCCCAGGCAGTCATCAATGAACCCACCAAGCCTGTGAAGCACTCTATTCGGGGTAATACCGGTGGTTTGTTATGGCCGTATCCGTATCTTAGGGCCGATTCCATCTCCCCTTAACGACGTATGCTGATAGACACATAAATGATATTCTTTGAACAAAACCACAAGACTGAGAGAGGCCGGCCCTTTCACCGAGGATACAACCTAGGTCATTACCTTTTACGACCCATGGGTCCTCGACCCGGTCCTAACACTGACCGGTCATTTCATTACCAACGCTGCTTTCACGAGCAACCGCCACCAGGTCAACCTCCGCGGACTAACGCTTCCCCGAGCCCCGTGTAGGACATACCTGTCTACTCTGTATATCTTAAATTTCCTTTTCTTTCTTTCTTCTTGTAGCCACCGCAATTCAGCTATGGCGCCCTCTTTCAACTGCCAATGACTCAGATCAACGTTGATACAACCGGCCTTATAGCAGACAGAGCTGATAGTGGTTTTGATGAAAGGGAAAAGCCATATACGGCGTTCAAGCTTTGAGAAAACCCCCCATACGTCATTGGATCACTACAACAAAGCTTAGGGTTGTGTAGGTTTAAACTTCGAACAGAGTTCGATGCCTATGCAACGTCATAAGGTATCACTCGACGGCCCTTCCCACGGGCGGAACCCAACGGCTCTTAGATTAAATGTTCTATTTAGACGTGTTCTAGACCCTCGGACAGGGCCGCAGGGCTGAGCGATTAGTCAAAGCCAACGTCTGTGGTCCCTGCCGGAGGCCGGGTTGAACCTTGGGGACAAGGATCAACGTGATATTCGTCATTTGGACGATTGATTAAGAAGGGCCTCTATTATCGGTATCGAGAACTCGCTGTGAGGTGGCTCTGGTGATTTGTGCTTCAAAAAGGCATACATGTAGTTTTTGTGTTTTTTAAAAACCACACAGGTTTCAAATTTGTAGCAGGCTCCAGGCGACTGTGCAGAATTCAAGGGTTTAAGGGCACACGGTTACGCAATACGTATTGATATTATGGCCTCAGCTCAAGGCTGAACCCAGGAAGGAAAAACAAGCTAGTGTACAGGAAATAGAAACTGCAAGGTATAATAAAGAGCGGTATTACAAATACCAGAAGCTATAACTTCGATAGCTAGGCTGTTTTAGCCAACTCCTTCTCGATGGCCGTGGCCAAGGATTCGGGTTTAGTTGTTGAGGCCCAGCGCTCAACAACCTTTCCGTCCCTACCGATGAGGAATTTCTCTGGCTTGATGTTAGAAAAATCCAGAGACTAGGTTCTGCGCATGGAGCTTACCGTAGTTCCATTTGATCACTTTGAGTCCCATCAGACCAGCCTTCTGGCTCTTGAGATATCTGAGATAATAGTATATCAGTAATTGCTAATAATCGCCCGAAGTGTATATACTCATAAACCGGAGAAGCCTTATCACCGTTTACATCGATCTTTCCAAGGATAGGAAACTTGATACCGTAGTTCAATCTTTACACAAAGTTAGAAAAACAGGACTCAGGCAAGTTGTTAGACTTAAATGAGGGTTTACATACGTGCAGAACTAAATAATGAGTTAGCATAATTATATTTTAGGGGTAGGAATACATGGCTTCTCATACGTTCTGGATCTCTTCAGCAGTGCCGGGCTCCTGTCCACCGAATTGGTTGCAGGGGAACCCAAGAACGACCAATCCATCGTCCTTGTATTTCTCGTAGATCTTCTCGAGGCCTTCGTATTGCTATAGAGAAAGATTGCGTGTTCAGTATTCATTTATTATTCGATTCCATGCCTCACAGCAGAATCTACTTACACCAGTGAAGCCACACCTGTACCACCGCTTGTTAGCAAACTTGTACAGTAAAGTGGAAGAAGAAAGCTTAAGGGGTGCATTACTTGCTAGCAACATTGACAATCAGGACGACCTTGCCCTTGAGCTCGTTGAAGTCATAGTCCTGGCCCTTGGAGTCAAGAGGCTTCAAGTCGTAGAAAGTAGTAGCAGATGCCATTGTGATGCGTGAAGTGTAATATTTGTTTGTGTGTGTTTGTGTATGGGATGTATCTGAATGCGGCTGATGCAAGTAGGAAGATATGTGAGAAGAAGAAGGGTCTTAAAGGAAGAAGAAATACTCGACCAGAGCGGATGTAAGGGTTAGCCCGTCCCGAGCTCGGCGATCTGGATGCTGTCATATGTCATCGAATGTTCCTTCGGCAAGTCCACTGATAAGCGAGATGCCTGCTCATCATGTCCGATCTTTCACTACCCTGGCCAACCCCTGTTGTAATCGGGGGATAACCGACCCTAACCCTGTGTAGTATTTGTCACATAACGTCGTCTGCTCAACCACCGTGTATTACCATGCACGTATTTGTCAAAGCCGTACACAGCATCAACCGTCGTATATCGTCGGCGCCGAGGATTAATGAATCTCAATATATGAATAGTAAATACAACCAATTCAGCCATTTTAGGCCTACACCATAGCCCGCCCATAAGGGAATATTGGGTGCATATTAATAGATTGGACGAAATACAATTATTTAACGGCTCAAAAATTCTTAGCTGACTCCAAATCCTTAGACACCACCCTTTTTTGTACACTTGCAATATGGACTATAATATGTAGCTACATGTATATATATACATGCAATGTGCCTAGGACTTCAATATTTGCTACTGCATCCGATTTAGTGGCTCTAGCACCCTTCCCGATCGGGATTGTTTATTAGATCTGTGAGGAACCGGAGAGAGCAAACTTCCGTTTCCTTACAATCCAGAGCTATCCCGCTGATTAATTGACTGCAGCTCTCCGCTAAGATTCTCTTTCGGTTAAGTGCAGGACAGAAAGACGAAACGGGTATAGCTAAGAAGGAAGACAAATGGAGTTGTGTGAAGAAGTCAAGGGTAGTGCAACTAAGATAGTACGGAAATGCGGTAGAGGGATATAGAAGAACTCAAAGAGGTATAAGGTAAGTAAGATAGGATTAATCAGAAGTATAAGGAACTAATGACGGGTGTTTATAGAGGGCTAACGTAGCTCAGAGCCGGAAAATTTATATAAATGCACTATAGCTATAAAGGGAAAAGAACGATAGAGGGAAGATATACAGAGGGAGATGGAGGAGATTTCCCGAGAGAGGTCTAGGAGAGAAAGTAGAAAGGAGATTGATAGATGATGCTATATAGAGACATTTGTGTACTGGTTAGTGAAACTGTTTAGAGCGAGAATATATAAAAAGTTAGGGAATGCTTTGAGACTATTTGGCTTCGTTCGTCTCTGATTGTGCCCGACCTCAAGTTTTCGGAGGCTGATCTCAGGGTGGATTTGTCGACCCCGTCATGGATCACACTGAGAACTATAGTGAGCTAGGCATAGAGCTAGATTTAGAGTAGGACAGAGAGACAGATGGGCGCGTCGGGTGAAATGTGGACGACCAGAACGAGGGGCCCAGAGAGAAGGGATATTGAAAGAGAGACAGCAGTAGGTCAGAAACCAAGCAGATCAGGTAGCAAGTAGAATAATCTCATACGTACTTACTCACGTAACATGAGCAGCGAGCTGTTCGTAGGGACAGGTACGAGACCTGGTTCTGCCCACCTAAGCCTCCTCATCTGTTATGTGCGGTATGGTGAATTTATATAAACATAGTATTGTGCCCATATTCATATAACCAGTCACGCTGGCCGCCTATCCCTTGCCCTAGGGTAAAGAGGGATTAGAGTACGCAATCTTCAGATAATACATGTACATGTAGTCTCGAGTACACATGTTGTAGGCACATGTATACTCGCTGACTTCTTGGCCCGTTAGCGGGCTGTTAAATCGTGTTATCGACTCATGGTCGAGAGGTCACAGCTACCAATACCATTATCTAAATGACTTGACAGGCTACGTCTTTCTCGGCAGTCCCTGCCGCTTTTTCTGGGCTTGGGCTCTCGGCGGGCAATATCGACGACAATTTCTATGACTTGGTAGTGACAACCTGTGACCTACCGGGCCAGCCGCCATTATGTGACGCAAGAATACAGTTGCCGAAGAGTCCATTTGTTACTTGCAGCTAGCTCCAAGACAGGTCATTTTTGAAAACTTACATTGACAGAGATAAGACGCAGATTGCTGTTGCAATCACTCGGTGCACCGCCACACCTCCGTTTGGAACACTCATCAGCACTTTGCATAACATTTTTTTAAATTTAGATAAATTTTATCCGTACGAACATAAGAACGTCGCACCCTATATACTTAATATATAATGTACTCTAAACAAAGTATTGTTACAAATTTAATGTTATAATAGTTTTCCAATAACCTACATATACTCTCTCACCGACCGATTTTAGCTAACCCATCTCTTCTTTTTCGAACTCGTCATCTCTGAGTACTGGCATGATCAGCCCTCCTTAATTCTCTTCCTAGAACCCCCTAATGAATCGTCCGGCAATCCACTCCTTTTTGTTCCTGGTAATGATATGTCGTTGTCTTCTTGACTTACTCTGCGGTGAGGATACTCAATTGGCTGACCCTCAAATGCACTGTTTGAAAACGTAAGTAATGATCTTGCAAGATATAAAGGGCGGGGGACGCTTTACTTTAAAGTCAATTTGGCACCGTCAGTAAAGTATGGGTGCTCCAGCGCTGCTTGCGCAGTCAGTCGTTGAGTTGGGTCATAATTCAACAGCCCTGACAAAAGTTGGAATCCTAATGCATTTGTAGCGCCGATATTGTGGTACCACCCTTCAAGAACATTTGGTGATGATTTGAAACCATTTAATTGGCCAAACTCAGGTTGTTGGGCTACACCCGGCCATCTCTCCTCTATAAAACTTTATAAGTTCTCGGTCCTGATGAGAGTGAATGGGAGTTAACTTACTGGTAGGCATTCCAAGTATCTCAATAATCTTCTGCATCTGGTTTCGTTGAAACGGCACAGTACTTTTCTTCTCCATCTTAGCTTCCTCACCCTTGAATATTGGTCTAAGAGCCAATAGCTCAGCGAAAATACATCCCACAGCCCAAAGGTCTATTGCTGCAGTATAGTGTTTACTACCAAGCAATAGCTCAGGAGCTCTGTACCATATAGTTACAACTACCTTATCTCCGGTGTATAGACTCTGTAATGGCTTCCAGAACAGTCTTGCCAGACCCAAATCGCCTATCTTAACCTCACCCGCCGCGGTCACCATTATATTGGCTGGTTTAAGATCTCGATGCAAAACCCAGTTCTGGTGAAGATAGGAGACGCCATTAAGCAGTTGCCACAGAATAGATTTTACAGTCGCCTCTGGTATTAGGCGACGTTCTGGGTGGGAATGGAAGTGAACTATTTGCTGTGAATGATTAGCGAAATGGCAATTATTTATCAAGTTAACCAGGATGCAGTACCAAAAGGTCATGTTCGGCGTACTCAAAGACCATGTAAATGCACTTGTCTTCCAGTATGATCTCGTGTAGGTGGATTATGTTCTCGTGGCCCAATTCACTACATAGCTACAGCACCGAGTCAGCTTTAAGCTACCTAGAGCGTAGAGGGATATACCCACAGCCATTTCCCTACAAGCAGATTGAGATATTCCCGTGTATTGTATAATTTCGCCTTCTTTATCCGGCTTGAACCTATTGTAGAGAGAGGAGAAAACTAAGTTAGGATAATGTTCGCGTTTACTTGGGCATATAGCGGGAAAGGGAACGCGCGAGTCTTACTTCTTGATGGCGAACTCCTTTGTATTTCCCGGAAGCTTACTCCTTGCCTTGTAGACCCTGCCATATGTACCGCTAGAGATAAACCCGATTATCTGGTAGCGGTCCAGGACCCGAACTTTACTTCTATAAGGGGGCATATTGTGCACTCGAAGCTGTTGCGACGAAAAACTACGGTGCTGGTCGGGGCGGAGGTGGTGGACGAGACGGTAACAGTAGTGGGTGTATGGCAGTGGGTTTGCAGACCCGGGTTTCCGCAGCGATCGTGCTTCTTGTCGACGACGTTGAGCTCCCTATCGCATGCGACCAATCAGTTGAGGGCGGGGGCCAAAATAAGTGTAGTGGATTTTTCGGCACCAGAACTTTTGCGGAACTAAATCGTGGGGTTGATAGCGATATGACCTATCTTGTACCTACATGTACTTTTCTATATGTTCAAGCTGGCAGCTCAAATCAGCCTTAACTCAATTCCACCGGAAGAATCGGTCACAGAGCCGCGGAACGCTTGTGTGGCTTGTTGTTATGGAGGGGATCTGAGATTCTGTGTAACATTAGGCTGTTGGCTGCGTCGCAGGCAGGGAGGGAGGGTTTAGTAGGTACATAAATGGAGCTACAACCGTCGCGTCGCCCATCTTCTTACAACTGCGACTGAGGCCTGCGTACTACTAGTAGAGAAGGCGTATACATATTTTACATATTTTAGTAGCAAAACTTACAACTCCTGACCCGCACGGGAAAGAAAGGGAGGAACTCACAGCTTACGCACTCACTGACTGGACTTTTTCCAAGACTGTACTAAAGTTGATTTACTATTTAAGCCCTTCCTCTCCCTCTCCTTCTTCTCTTTCTTCTCCCTCCTTCCTCTCTCTTTCGACAGTTTCATCTTCATACTCTCCTACCTATCATCTTCTTCATCTACAATGGCTTATACTTGGTCATTGTACTTCTCGATCATCACCCTTGCCCTAGGCACAACTCTCTTCGGATTTTCCATTGTAAGTGCTCTGATAAGAGTGTGATACACATTTGCTTCATCTTGATACTAATATTCTATTGGCTGCTGTAGGCCGAATTGAATGCGCCTGAACGTGCCATTAGGCGCAACCTTGGCCTTAATGACGCTCAATTGGGTCAGTATTATACTCATTCTTCACATTATCTTAATTTTTCATAATATATTGGTTATTCATATCTTGATTCTTTATACCATCTCAACTCTTGACTCTTTTCGTTTTTTGCTACTTTCACTGCACGCTATATATCTATTCTTCACATCATTTCAGTTCCCCACATTATCTCAACTCTTCACTCTTTTTGTTATCTACTATTTTCGCTGCCCACTCTTTCCTGTTCTCACCACTTTCATTACATCCGCTACTTATGTATCCACTGAAACTATTTCATTATCTACCTGTAGCTTTCTGTTTTTCGTGATATTCCTTGTTGCCACCCCCCATTAGTATTATCACTATTGATGATTTTTGTCTCCTCGATATCATCTATCTCCTAATTAAAATTTTATCGTTTTATAACGCTGGATAATTCATATACGTTATCATCTGGCTGTTTCCCACTATTTCGCCCTTCTTTTTTTGTCTTTTCCTTATCCCCCAAATAGTTCATCTAGTAATTTTTTCCCCATCTTTACGACTAGTTTTGAAAACGCAATAACTAATACGAGTATGTATTTAGGTGCCGCTAGTTCTGTCTTTGCGCTTGGAGGGCTCCTTGGAGCTCTCCTCGCATCTCAAATCTTGCAGTGGGCCGGCCCCAAGAAAACGGTCTTCGTAACTTCGTTCCTTTACATCGCCGGAGGGCTTGTAAAGGCTATCGCCCAGGATGTCACTCTGTTGATTTTGGGAAGATTGCTCTCGGGAGTAGCGGCAGGAGCCGTGACTGTTTCCGTTCCCCTCTTTATCAACGACTTGGCCCCACCAGGCTCAAAGGGAAGGCTGTAAGTTTATTTTCATTCAATTCTCTCAAATTAATTTCTAACTTTTCTCTACAGAGGAGCGACCACACAGGTTACAATCAACGTCGGGATCCTGCTTACCCAAATTCTTGGGGCATTGTGCAGTAAGTTGTCACATTATCTGCCATCTTTTTTTCTTTCTCTCTTTTTTTTTGTAATTTCTATATTCTAATTACCACAGATGGGGAAAGTACATGGAGAATCGTAATGCTCGTTGGAGCCGCCCTCGGGGCAGTTCAAGCAGTAATGCTTATCGGCGTAACGGAATCTCCACAGACTTTATATAAGAATGGAGAAAAGGAACTCGCGAGAAAAGCGTTGGCTAGGTTGAGAGGCACTAATGAAATCGAGGAAGAATTTGATACCTTTGGATCTAGCGAAACTGGCAATGGTAAGATTAACTTCTATATTTTGATCCTTGTAGTATCCTATGCTTAGAGCTAATTTATTTATAGAACAAACATCGGAGAATGACCCATTACTTGAAGAAACACCTGCCAAAAATACTGAAACTGGACTTTTTGATTTTATCACAAAAAAGGAACATCGTGCCTCGTTCGCCCTCGTTGTTATGATTATGATCGCTCAACAATTTACTGGTAAGTTACTCCCTGATTCTTCCTCGCTCAAGTTCAATAGTTCTAATAGTTCATAAGGTATCAATGCCGTCGTTATGTACGGGGTTGCTATCTTGAGCAACATGCTCCCACAATATGCCGGAGGTCTGAACGCAGCGATTTCAGGGATCAATCTGATAATCACAATTAGCGCATCAATGTTGTTTGACATTGTTTCTCATCGTTCCCTACTTCTGACGTCAATCAGTGGGATGTCAGTTTTCTCACTTGTCCTCTCCTGTGGTTTGCACTACAACTTCTCGGTTTTATCGGCCATTAGTGTTTTCTGCTTCGTTTCTTTCTTCAGTATCGGGTTAGGTCCATTACCGTGGATGGTCGCCGCCAATAACGTCCCGAGGATTTCTATTGGGTCGGCGCAATCAATCGCACTTGTGGCTAATTGGATCGGAACTGGAGCAATCAGTTTCGCCGTGCCTGTCGTCGCGTCTGCTTTTGGAATGGACTTCGTCTTCTTCGTCTTTGCTGTGCTCGGTGCCCTCTTTGTAGTCTGGGGATGGTTTTCCATTCCTCGCAATTAGTGATTCTAGCTTCTCATGAAGCTCTGATATTTTTTCTTTTCCTTCAAAAGTCACTTTTTTTTCCTTTTAATTTTTTCTTTTTTCTTTTCAACTTGGTACTATGGAATCCTCGGCCTAATCTCTTGTTCTGATTTACCTTAGGCCTTATACTTAATGTTCCCTTAGTCTAAAAAGAAAAAGAAGTTTTACTTGCTGAGAATAATTGAATGACCTCGTTCTTGTGGGGTCAGCTGGTCCATGGATGTAATCTAGGTCTAATCTGCCCCAAATAAGATGTTTTATTAGAGTTCGAACGTTCTAGCATACGTATCGACTTCTCAAATTGCGGTGCATGACCTCCTGGAGTGCGCCGTCTTGGCGTATTGCCGGCGAGTGATTGCTCATGATCATGTTCCAACTAGTAACCCATCCCATTCCAATGGGGTAGAGAGGTATTAGAGATAGAAAAAGATGCTTGTCATATCTCTGATCTACTCCAACCTGTAGTTACATACCAACACACTATTAAGAAATCTTCATACCAACCCAGTTTCTGGTAAAACTAGATTCGTACGGCCTTTATAATTAGAGAAAAATATCGGGCATGCATACTATCTTGGGCTCTGGGGCGGACGTCAATACCATTGTATTTACCCCGAGTAAGAATGTGTATAAGTCAGTGTAGTATTTGAGTGTACCTACATGTTCGAATGGTCCAAATTATTAGTTTTGGTACCATGGATAAGCCACAAAATACCATGGTTTTAAAATACCTCTGGAGATATTTATTTCCCGTTGTCTTATGTCTTCATGTTTTTCTACTCAACAATATCTCAACTCATGCATTCGAGCACTTTTGTCTTTGGCGAATACTTGATTTTATCTCAGGGCATGATGCCATGCAACTGAATTTACCACAGTATTGAATCCGAACAGAGCCTTAATCTCACAAGTATATTTGGTACGGTTAAAGTTGTATTTCCATGACTGGAACGTTTATTTGAACCTGGCAAATGTAGAAATAAGGCATTGCGACATTGGCTATGTATAGTAATTACACATGTACAAGGGATGACTCATAGTAGGAATAAGGGTTTTAGATAAGGCTTAGTGCCAGGGATTATGTAATTAGGAGATTGCGTGGTGTTAGAATATCTGTATATATAGAGCGACTGGATTCCCACATCGTCGTTGGAACTCCAGCGGCACAATAATATATTTTCTTGCTTTTACAACTTAGCCTCTCTCAAGGTCACGTGTTCAAATCACACTCAAGTCGTTTCTTCACACACTCCAAACTTCAGCAAACCAGTGATATATAGCTAGTTTCCCGCATTTAATATCACATATATAAACCTGTTTGATCGCGAGGCCAACCGGCCAAGACATCAGCTCGTCTAGTCTCGTCTGATGAGAGGTCTAAGCTCGTCTCGTCTATTTCATGAGCTTACAATTATAAGAGAAAGATTATTGTGTCTGTCTAACGTACATGCAACGCCATCATTATCATTTTGAGCCAGATTTATGTGAACATGAATCGCCTTAATAGGTTGCGACCTGCGGGAATAGATGAAGGGATTGTAAATATACTAGATTGTTACCAAAAATCGAGAAAAAAAGGACCAACAAAATATATGTATATATATTGCAGTGTGGTTAGTAGACAACATAGCCCTGTTTAGTACTTGGGGTTGCAGTATATATTCGATGCTGGCCTTGATGTCATAATTCCTGATATACTCTAGTAGTATTGGTTAAAGAACAAAACTCGCACCCTTAAAATTTTTAAGCTAGGGCTCCACATGAAATCTCGAAAACACACCCACACCACCCGATTATGGGCCTGCCCCCCCCCCCCCCTCCCTCGCGGCTACTGGCGCCGCCCCTCACTGGGACAAGTCTCATAACATTCCCGAGCGCAAAAACTCTATATGAATCTCATGTCTCTGTTAAACCGGCGTCTTCCAGCCCATCTCGTGAGCGATACATATTGAAAGCATCAAACAAGATAGCAGTGCCCCCTGTTACGTATACCACCCCAGTGAGGTACCACTAGAACCAGAATTTAGTACATTTTTCATATAGCGAGCCATAAGAACTTAACGGAGAACAATACCACTGCCAGCAGAGCTGGTGTTGTAACACCGGGAAACATGTTGGTTTGAAAATTCTGCTATTTCCTCCTGGTCGAAGGATATTTAGGCCGATATGGCGAGGCCTGGTAGTCTACACACAGGGTATATATATGTATATATAGAGACAAGAGAGAATTAGGTTATACGTCGTTCTATTATGAAGAAAAAGAAGAAAAAGAGGAAGTATGGGAAGAAGGGAACGAGCATTTATAAATGATTTAATTGCGTGTATACGTGTTGCAGATCGATCGATCTCACTAGTACATTGCATATTGATCACGTATTTAATATTTAGGTGTAGTGACAATTATAGCTATAGCTCTATTACAGGCCCGGGCGTAATCAATATTTAGCCTTGACTTACGTACATGTACAAACTTGTTAAACTGGAGCTACATATATATTATGTCATGACTAAAGCAATAGATGTACCTTGAAATTGAAAAATCGATCTCCTTGAATTACGAGTAAGCGACAACGTACTGCGTCTTCATATTGGTACGCATGAGTGATGTCACGTCAAGCTTCATTCAAACTAATCTATTGCAAAAAAATATATAATATTCTAATTAAGCATATATACACAACTGCAAGGCTCTGGGATTTAGTGAGTGAACGGATATATCCTCACCTGTCAACACCCCATTTAGTTCGCTCACTTAATGCCAGAGCCTTGTACAGCGAAAGATTTTTATAAGGGTACGCTCGGGACCAGAAATCTCTACCCTTATAGGGAGATTAGCCTTTCAGATAATGAACGGGAATTTTTTTCTTTCTATCAATACAAAGCTAGACCCGAGTCCCACACCTAGCGCGAACCAAAAAGACCGGCTCCCATCAAGAATTTCGGTTGAGTAAAGTCAAAATACCGTGTTTGATTTTATTCCATAGAACCGCCGGCCCCGTTTTATAATTTTACTATTTCATCTCACTTTTAAAGCAGGATACAAAAGAATCCTCCGAACCCCCCTTAAAAACCCTATCCCCACACTTTTATATAAAGGCACTCCGGCGGACGCAAAATATCTTCGAAAAGGCTAAGGGTGTATATATTCTTATAGGGAATTTTACCCTTCTTTCCCAGTAAAAAGGGGGGGAGGACAAGAATTAAAGTGCTACCATTACAATATATATATATATAAATTCTTTCCATACGCAAATCTTACACCTCTGTCGTTCCGGCATCTGGTAGCTATTATATTGCCCATCTCGTGAGAGGTAGAAATTAAAAGCATCAAACCCCATCACAGCCGATAGTGATCCGAATATCGACCCATCGAAGATCCACTAAAACAAACATCTTAGTATAACTACATATGTAAGTTATTTATATATGGAGCCATAAGAAATGAGCGGAGAAATTACTATTCCTATATGAATTGATGCTAAAACGCCGGGGGACAGTAACTATTTTCTCCTGATCGAAGGGCCCTAGGGCCGGTGTTTAGCATATGAATACAAGGGATTCCACGCACAGTGAGTGTTGGTAACGAAGAAGTGAAGAGGGGAAACAGCTTTTATAGATCATGATCGCATGCAGCCGCAGATTTCACTATATTTAGTACTACTACGTACGTACGAGTACTGGTCATGATCACTAGATCTAGATATATATATATATAATTACAGCCATATTACAAGCCCGGGCGTAATTAATCAATGTTTAGCCTCGGTTTACGTACGTACGAGACGTCCTGTTGAAGTGCTATATACATGTATGTACATGTTAAAGTGAGGATCGAGTCAGGATCAAGATCATGAGAGCTTCGATTTAAGTCCCCTAACTGTAGTAGCAACGAGGTCAAATAAAATCTCCGGGGTAAGGGTTGTCCATACGTAAATTTTGGCGAGGGAGACTATTTTTAGGCTCAAAAGCTTATGAACCGGCTATTGCAAGACCAAACCGAACTTATAATTTAGTCGGCCGGTCAATCACAACCTCCATTCCCACTTGGTCTTGATATTGATCCTGACGTGACTTGCAATTGATCCTCACTTTGAGGGCCGTTATTATGTTACGCCTAAAGATATAAACAAAGTTTGAAATTGGAAGATCTAGATCTTAAGCTAGATCACCAATATTCGCTTTGAATTATTAAGAAGACACCGTTTACTTAAGCACAAACATCCTTCATACGCAAATCTTACACCTCCATCGGCCCGGCGTCTGGCAGCCCATCTTGTGAGCGACTCTCATTAAAAAGCTCTCATATAAATAGAGTCAGTGTTGGGAAGAAAATCGACCCTTCGGCGATCTACTAAAATTATAAATTTCTTAGTATAACTTTATAATTATATATGAAGACATAAGAACATGACAAAGAGCGGTACCCACATAGGCTATCAGCCCTGGTGATGCAACGCCGGGTGCAAACATGTGGGTTTGAGAATTCTGCTATTTTCTACGTATACTGATCGAGGGTGATTTTAGGATAGACGCGGAGTCGATACAGTGGCCGTAGATAACAGAGATTCGAACGAAGGTCGTTCTAATATATATGAAGAAGAGAAATTAAAGAGGAGAAGAGGGCTAGAAGAGGGGAAACAGCTTTTTATACGTGGTTGCGTGCCGCAGATTTCACTACATGTACTACATGTAGTACTGATCACCAGGTGTATATATAATGGGCGACTTCCTGTGGACGTTTAGAAGGTGTTTAGAAGCGGTTTGGATGAAATTTAGAGTAATAAAATCTGGATGGCAACGCTCCAGATTCAGAATCTGAATGGGGGGAGGAGGATACGTTCAAATTTCTAAATCTTTAAAACCTGAAAGGGCGAAATACAATTGGTTAAGAAGGTTCCGGGTGGGTCCTGGCCTGATGTTACGCACTAAACCAAAGTAGTACTTAAAAATCTAGAAAATATTGTTCGCCATGGGAACGCATTCGCATCCAGATTCAGAAATCTATTTCCTAAACGCCTTCCAAATTTTCACGGGAAGTCGCCCAATTAGACAAGTATGTACACAATTACAGCCATATTACAAGCTGGGCGTAATTAATCAGTATATTCATTTAGCCTCGACTTACGTACAAGTCCTTGCAATTGTCGGAGAGCAATACATATATCTATATCTATCTACATCTACAATAATATAAAATGTCAGGACGAGTAAAATTTCGCAAATGCGGGTTGATGATTGGTTCGACTGAGTAGGAACAATGCTGAGTAGGAACAATGGTTCGGCTTGATGAGAACATACTGGATTGTTCGTATGGGTTCTGACTACAGATAATTGTGAACAAAGGACTTCTGTAAGCTTAGTGCTACCTCAAATAGCTCTCACGGTCTACTATAATATAAAAGAATATGTAGGATAAAAACCATTGAACGGAGTGAAACTACGATAAAAGCCTGAGGGGGAATTAAATAGAAGAGAATCTAAGGGGGCCGGTAGGCACGTGCACGGGAGGACATAGGCTCAATAATTCTTGAAAAGGACCCGGGTGGTAACCCCCGTGTGTCCCCCTAGTACAGTATGTTATGCTATGCCTAAAGATATAAGCGAAATTTCATGAAAGAAAGACAGCTACATCGCCTTGAACCACGAGGAAAAGACACCTGCAGTGATATCAGGCTTCGTTGATCGTCAATCTATTGGTAGAAAAAACCACGATATCCTTAAGCACAAATATCCTATGTACATACGTAAACCTTACACCTCCACTGGTCCGACGTCGGGCAGCCCATATCGTGAGCGATACATATTGAAAACATCAAACAAGATAATAGTGCCCCCTGTTACGAATTCCGCCCCGGTGAAGTACCACTAGCACCGGCATCTTAGTGCGTTTTTCATATAGGGAGTCATAAGAACCTGACGGAGGACAGTATCACTGCCAGTAGAGCTGGTGTTGCTGCAACTCCGGGAAACATGTTGGTTTGAGGGTTCAGCTGTCGTTTCCTCCTGACCGATCGATCGGAGGGTGTTTAGGATATTGTATATAATGAGGAAGTCCGCACACACGGGATATACATAAACAGATAAGGTCGTTTTAATATCAAGAAGAAGTGAGAGGGAAGAGAGAAACGGTCAACTAAAATATAGCTTTTATAGATGTTCACGTGCTCCGGATTTCGGGATTTCGCTAGTACTGATGATCACTATATATTATTGTACAAATATATTTAGCTCAAATGCCCTGCATACGTAAACCTCACGCCTCTGTCGGCCCGGCGTCTTCCAATCCCGATGAGCGGTACATATTAAAAACATCAGACAGTATATAAGTCATCCCTGGTTGCCTATCGCCCCGGCAAAGTACCACTAAGTCTCAAATTTTAGCATAACATGTTATATAGGGAGCGGTTGGGCTATAAAAACTTGATGTTAACTAATTTTTTAAACGAAGCTCTGATATTGAATGCTTTTACTATCATATTGACGTTTGAGGGCATTCGACAGGCGGTGGCCGGTGTAGGGCAGAAAGCAAGTCACATATATGCAGTAGTACCTACATCTATGTGCGCATGGAAGTAACGGCCACCGTCACTGGTGATCACTCGTTGGGAACTAACCGTATTTGGTAACCTATTTTGGTAACCTATGTCAACGCCATACAGTATATGGCTATTATTCTGCCCCGCGCCCCCCGCCTGTAAAACACATCCAGAGGCAACGATTGGAAAGATAGACTATTTTTAGCAGAGCTTGTAACTCTAAATCCATCTATTCTTCATTTTGTGGATGATGCACATGGCAGGTCCGTGGTGGAGATTGTATTAATTTGTGGTAGGACTGCGCACCGCGTCGTCTTTTAGTACTTGTTGTCCTTGTAACGGGCTTGTGAATATCTTCCGTGTAAGGCAGTGATCTATCGTCATAGTTAATCACTCGTTGCTAGTACGTAATCAATTGTTGTTTATAGGAGCACTAGCAATCCCTCCGTTTTTTGGTAATTCGTAGCATCGGATTGTGGTCGCTACTCCGTACTAAAAGGCACAGAGTTGTTTTCTCCTAACTGGTTACATGCACTATACCGTAGGGGGTCTTTATACCCATAAAACTCTTGCCATACCGAAATATCATAAGCTTCTACAATCCACTATTTATATTGACACTATGTAAATGGCTAATAGTGACGACTACATATCGCCTAGGCTCGGAAGCCAGAAATAAATATAAATAACGCATTAACCGAGTAAGTTCCCTAATACCAAGATCGCAGTTGCACCGATACCGGCCACAGTATATTTCGGATATGTAGCCGTGGTCTTCTGACTATTATGTACCCCCGTGGATATTAACGCAAAACATAGTAATATTTTTATAACAAACATTTCAATGCCCCAGAAATATCACCCAACGGTCTTTACAATGCTTAGTCCGCTTTCATTCACTCCTTAGAATCAAATTATCTAACTTACTTCACCTCCGTAAATGCCCTGAACGTGATAAATGGTTCCGCCTGGCCATCCTCCGCGGTAAGCACAACCTTCGCAGTCGCACCCACAAAATACACGTGTCCCCTTTCCAATATCTCCTTCTTTGGACCCACAGAGATTTGGCCACCACCACTGGTACAGATCACAATACTCGGTCCTTCAATCGGCTCGAATGTCTCTGCCTGCCCCTCCTTCAGTTCGGTCTTGATAACGCTGAACTCATCAATCGGCGGATCATATAATACACTTGTGGGTTCTGTAGCTGCGTGGTTTGAACCTCCTGCGTATACCTGCGGTTTCATCTTCTGTTCGGAGATAGGCGCATAGGAGTATGTGAGCATATCGACAAGGTTGGGAACGTCCTTGAATTTCGGGGTAAACCCAGCACGGACAACATTATCGGAAGCAGCCATGCACTCGATGATATCACCCGAAAGGTACGCGTGTGGGTCATCTGCCTTGAGGAAGATCGCTTCCCCGGGCGATAGTTCAACATAGTTGAGGAAGAATGTGCAGAAGAGACCAATGTCGTCGGGGAATTGCTCATTAAGGCGGACTATGAGCTGTGCCAGCTTAGGGCCACCGTATTCCTCTCCACCAAAGTTTCCTGGACACTCTTTGGCTTGGCCAACAAGCTTTGGCGCAAGCTCGGCAATACGAGACTCGGGGGTGTTCATGAGTGCTGAGAAGAGCTCTTTTAGTGCGGCTTTGTTGGTGGTAACATCATCCGAAGATGTAGATGCTACGGTAGAGGTGAATGCATCGCAGACTTCTTCAGAAAGAAGGGAGCGGAGCGCGGGAGTAGATTGCAGGAAGGAAGCAATCTCTGCGAGAGGGCGGAAACCGCAAAAACCGTCAAATGCGGTGACGGCGATTGCCATCTCAGGCTTGTGGTTATCATCTATAATTGACAGAAACGGTTTAGTAAAGTCCGAAGTTAATTCGCAAGTGGCTAAAGGACTAGAATCAAAGGATTGGCCTCCAATTGGCTGCTTTCGCTTTGAAGCCTCATAAAAATATCATCCTAAATACCAACTTACCAGGGTAGTTCTTGGGATCTTGCTTGTGAAGTTTTTCGGCAAGCTTCTTGTCAGGGTGTGCCTGGATACTGAGCGCCTTCTGGATCGAAAGAACTTTGAAAAGAAATGGAAGTTTATCTCCATAGATTTCTGAGACGGAGGTGGAGAGGAGAGCTTTGTTCTCCGTGACAAGGTCCAAGAGTGTGCGACCAGTCGTTACATCTTTCGAGGGGTTTGAAGGATGAGTTCCCATCCAGAGCTACTTGTTACGTAAATTATTAGATATGCTCTCCCAAAATCATTCTTTCTATATGGAGCTCATACTTCAGCATATGGCTTGGATTCTTCAATCTTGAAACCCGACTGCGTCGTCGCAGCGGCGAAACGGGCAGCAGCCGAATCATTTCCAATTTTACCTTTTGAGCATTAGCATCGAATTCGGTAGAGTTAATATAGTTTTGGTAGACTCACCCCAATCATAGGAGTTGGTGCCTTTTAATAAACCCCACCTATGACGTTAGCTCTCACCAACCAAGCTCTCCGTACACCTAACCCCAGAGAGTAGTTAAACAAACCGCATTGTAGCTGGAAAAGAGGTACTGGGAGCATTGTGTAAGCTGCGTGAGAGAAAAATACAGTTCCCAGGAGAAGGAACGATGCTAAAAACTCTGTTTTGGAACGAAGGTATGAGTATGTTTCGTTTTCAGAAGTTGTTTTGCGAGAGCACCCCGCAGGCCGGGTATGGGATGTTACACACGGCGCTGCGTTGTGTTGCTTACCCTGCTTAATCATTGTGCATGGATGCTTGCTTGCCTGCATGAGAAACCGTTGGTGGACAACGACGCGTAAAGTACTGTCCGCAGATATCGACCAAACCTTGCAAGGTCTACAGCATCGGGTTCAGTTATTTATTGAGGTCAAAATAATATAAAATACCAATTAACATTACAGTAGGTCTGTCCGGATCAACCTTAGCTAGCTAGTCAATCCTAAGCCCAGCCTATAAAGACCATGCCGCCAAAGCAGACCAAGGGAGAGTACATCGAGACGGTATGTCATATAGCAGTCACTTTTCAACCTCCCCGGAATAATCCTGAGCTAATCCCTCCATAGGACACTGGCAACAAAGTCTCCCGAAAGTCCGTAATCCTTGGCTCCCAAAACATCATTCTCGGTGGTAAGACCATAATCCAAGCCGATTGTACCATCCGCGGTGATCTTCGCCGGACAGTCGCCCCGGGTCAGCAATCCGGGAATGTTGCGATTGCGGTCGGCCGTTACTGCTTCTTGTCACGAAGTAGCGTGCTGCGGCCGCCGGGGAAGATTGCTCGGAGTATTTACAGCTATTATCCGATGAAGATTGGGGACCACGTTTTTGTTGGTGAGGGGAGTGTTGTCGAGGCGGCGCTAATTGGAAGCTATGTCCATATTTCCAAGGACTGTGTGATTGTAAGTTACCCCTCTAGGTGGTGTCATTGGGATTGCCGAGACTAATAGTGCGATTAGGGAAAGTTCGCGATCATCAAGGACTGCGTGAGGATAGAGGAGGGGACTGTGATAGCACCAAACTCCGTAATACCAAGCTTCTCGGTAGTTTCTGGCAGGCCAGGTGTGGTAGTTGCCGAGCTACCTGAAACTGCAATGGAAGGATTGGAGCGTGCGTAACCTTTAGATGTGCTTTTGAAGTTACTGGATCATGAGTGGCTAACGTATTATTTGTGACATGCAGTGAAGAATATATACCGGATGATATAGGTTTCTATTGGTGCTTCAGTCAATCATGTATACCATTGGGAGTTCAGCAAGGCGTTTCTTATCTTTCTGGCGTTTTGACAACGGAACGTTTTGTTATAATTTGAGGGTACTTGGCGGCTAAGGCCGGGGTAATTAACAAAGGCTTATTCTCTAAACCAGGCGCATGTAGACATGCTCTTACACTTGAACTCGGCAAATAGTACTTCATTGTCCTAAAAAGGTTCGATCTACTGTTCAAACTATAGCAGTTATCCAGATATTCAGCGACACTGCATGATGTAGTAAACAAAGCTACCAAAATGATACCATGATATAGTCTAGCCCTTGATATTACATGTCTGATCCTCCCAGTGCTGCTGAATCAATACGATAATACTCGTGATATTAGGTACCGGCACTTATCCCTAAAAATCCGACTGAACCCTAACCCTGCCGCCGATCTGTAATAATTACCGGTTGACGACATGCGGTCATGTCCTGATTTGACTTCACGACGGCAAGCCCAACCACGATATCCAAACTACAATCTGCTCTACGATCACGTAAAGTAGATCCCCGACGTTAATTAACAGAGCTTTATGGAACCTACACCCAATACCCACCCGATATATATTTGGCCTCCACACAGCCTATAGTCTGCAAGATATCGATATCAATTTATCCTCCCACCTCACAAATGATCTCTCTAGATTCCCTAGCCACAGAGCTCCTAGTCCAAATCGTCGACTACATCTCCCCCCTCGGCGACCTCAACCCCGACTCCGACTTCCCCACGCTCAAGAACCTCAGCCTCACCTGCCACCGCCTGCACTCCATCTGCTTCCACCCCCTCTTCGCCTCCGTCCGCCTCAAGCTAGAACCCAGCACCTCCACCACCACCATCACCCACCTACGCGACTTCGTGCGTACCAACCAGCTCCAGCCCACAATCACCCATGTGACCATCAACTTCGGGCACGACTGGAACGAGACCAAGAACGGTCTCGAGCTCAAAAAGCTCCTCTGGGAGCTGCGCACCTCGTCCCTAACGCTCTCGCAGCCACGCCTCGCAACCTCCGTCCGCGAAAAGTGCGCAAAGTGGAGCTACCATCTCGACACGCTGCAGGCGCTCAAGGTGAGCCTGCTGGACGACAACAACGAGCTCAAGATGCTGCTGCTGCGCGTGTGCCCCGTGCGCCTGCTGGTGGTGGACGACGGCTGCTTCCGCCTGACGTATAAGAACGACGGGGCGTACTTCCACCACAGCCAGACGCAGTGCCCGGGGGTGGCGCTCATGAAGCCGGCGATCTTCCCGAACCTGACGAGGGTGGTGTATTCGGCGGCGTGGCCGAGTTTTCATCGGTTTGATAATTTCTTGGGGTTTGTGTCCCGCTTACCAGTGCTGCAGGAGCTGGGCATCACGTTGATGGGGGGGCAGGATGTGGAGTTAAATTTGGGGAAGGAGGGGTATCGGTGGAGTAGGGATTCACTAAGGTATAGAGAGATCGTGGCGGAGTACACGATATTGACGGGAAGGGTGGAACGCAGTATGGAGGGGTTGAGGGTGATACGGATCGGGGATATCAGGATACCATGGAAAGAGGATGTGAAGGCGCCAATGAGTTGGAGAGAGGATGTGAGTGGGCAGGAGGGGGATCTCAGTGAGGATTGGAAAGGAGTGGGGGTATGGAGGAAGATGGCCCCGATCACGATAGAGACAGTGGGGGAGAGCTCCAATAATACATGATTTATCCATATACCCCCTGTCGAAACGGGGAATCACGGACATATATCCAAAAGCTGCTATGGATGGGTCGTTGCACGTGATTTACTCAACGGAGATCGGAGAAAGATAGCTGGGCCAATCATGGTGAATCACTCAGTCACGCTCCATCATGAGCGGTCACCCACGATAGAAGGTTGCGCATTGAAATATTCCACAGCAATTGAGCTAAAATCACAAAGTTGAGGAGATCCCACTAAATATGGACAGTGGTGTTTATGATATATATGATACAACGGCCGTGCTGTAAATAAATTCTCCTAGGTCTGCCTGCAGTAATCCAGCTTGAGTAATCAAAGAAACCACAAAGTCCACGATGCTCAAAACCCATGATCATATGAACCCAAAGTAAACGAATCAAAAACTAGTGGAGTAGGTTAGGAGTAACCAATAGCTACATGCAGCTCAGTGCACTCGTGATATAGTAAATACCACATGTAGCCGACCACCAGCCCAGCCCGCACAACGCCTACAGCGCGGGCTCGGCATTACCCATCGATCAGCCTCAACATCACCTCAACCATCTCATAACACGTATCACCAAGCAAAATTTATCGTACGGTTCACCCCCCGCTGATCGCGCTGCCGTATCCAACACCCGCAGACAGCTACAGCTGTTGAACGCAAGACTGGGTCTAGGATATTACGTACAATAATTTCACCTGAACTGGATACGCATTGCAGAGAAAAGATGAAGTCTCCACGAACTTCACTTTTCTTTTGCCGTGTAGTTGCAATTGGAATAGGACTGATTATTGCATGCAATTAATGAATTGAACAACAAAAAAAAAGGTAGGACTGGTTAGAAACATTAAGATATGTCCGAGTGATGGTTCATGATCATGATGGATCATATTTGTCAAGAAAGCTATGCTACGGCACTTTTGTTTTATATATACAGCACTGGATTTAATGGAAGGGTGTATTACGATAACACGGCCGCGGAGGGGGGAAGAACTCGTACGTTTCACAGCACTTGCGGGTCCAACGGGCGATTTACTGATATCATATAACGACTTATCCTGCAGCTGACGGAGTGTCTACAGCCAATACATACGTAGCCAAAACCGTCGTCACCCGGTATATGTCTTCAGAGAACTTATCTCCATTGAAACGAGTAATCATCTCACGATGGAACCATCAACCACCAAAACCGAAACTACCGCGATAGACAACATAGAATTCCAGGCCAGGCTTTTTAGGGAGTGTCTTGAGCGCATTTCAAGATTAGAGTATCTATAGAAACTTCAGAGCTAATATATATTGATTACACTACGTATCACCATCATCCTCACACAAATCACCAATTCCAACCCGACGAGCATTGAAAAACAAACTTTACCACTCTAAGTTTCGCCCTCCCACAAGCGGCCCGCGAAAGCCCCGCAAAAACTTAAAGGCCAGTAGAAACCCCTGACACTCCCAGACCCAAAGGCCAGGCAGCCCTCAGCTCCAAGACTTAGTGTTATACCGTACAAACAGAATTTACCAAACTCAGCTCCGTATCATGGACCATCACTCGACCGCGCACCCACGATGACTGTATCCAATATGCCGTACCACATTCGCTAACTGACGCATAACTTAACCTCTTTGCGCGGGTTCCTGCTTGATGACTGTGCGCAGTGCGAAGGATGCATGATCTGCGTGATTACGGTTTAAAGCCGTGGTGGTGGTGGGTAAAAATAGAGAACCGGGGTAATATGGTGTGATATGCTTTTCGAAGCTGTAGGTACTGATCGGTGCTGTTGTTGGCCAACCAATCAAAGAAGGCTCTGTTACTGTTATGGTGGCGGGCACGACAACGGGGTCGGTCTTGGCAGAAGCACCAAAGTTCCAGGCGCTGATCAGTCCCTTTTAGGGAAGTGGTTAAGCTTAATAAGGACAGATCGAGTGCTGACTCGTGAGGATTTCAATTTGGCCTTAACAAATTTGTATGGTAACAAACTTTTGTCCTGCCTAACAAAATTGAAATCCTTTTTTCTCAACAACAACACAACCTAATTTAATTTTCAGACCGTACTTTGATTCTCCTACTGATTCTCTATTGAAGTATAGCGGTTGAATTTAAAAATTATTGATTTGTGGTGAAGAGATAGATTTGGCGTTCTTCTGACCCCGTTGTCGTGTCCGCCACCATACATAGTGAATCTTACGGGATCAACTACTACGCACGCACGGGCCAGTGGGAATATTTACTGTGATACAAATTTTACAAAAAATAATTGGAAACGCACAATAAAATGAATGGAAATAATCAACGAGAAAAAAAAAAAAAAATACCCGCACCCTAGCTCAACAACAAACAACCTCCAACCCATCCGCAAGCCTGCGCAAGAAAAGCAAAAGATAGCGAAAAAGAAAAAGAAAAACGCAACTCCCAAATGCAAATCACCTCCCCCTTTTCCCTTTCCCTTCATTTCCCCCATCATCAAACCTCAAACTCTTGGTTCATCACATCTCAAGCCACACAATTTTACCCCGGCCCCGCCCAGCCCTCGCCCAGCCCTACTCTACCAATGATCAATCCACCAACATCCTCTCCACCGCCCTCCCCGGCGGCTGCTGCATCCACTCCTTCCCCGCCGCCGCCGCATTCGCCCTATTATTCTCCTCCTCCTTCCTACTCAGGCCCTCCCTAATGCACTCGGCAAAGTCCTCGACCGTCGTGCCCCTGCTCCTCCTGTCGAAGCGCTCCTTGCCCAGCTCGTCGTCCTGCGCAACGCCACGGTACACCTCTGCGATCCCGGAGAACACCGCGCGGGAGAAGCCGGTCTGCGAGTGCGTGTCGGCAATCTCCTCCATCTCGCGCACGCAGCGGTAGGCCTTGGGCGGCGTGGCGGGGACGGACTTTTCGAGGAAGTCGAGCAGCGGGGGGAAGTAGGCGGAGATTTCTTCTTTGAGCTCGGGGAGGAGGGAGAGGTTGGCGGCGGTGGTGAAGGATTGGATGGCGAGACCGTTGAGGCCCTATTGTGGAAATGTTAGGAATTGCAGGTTATTTGGGGGGTGGGTGACTTTGTGTGATGTAGAACTGAGTGAGAGTATATGATTGTAAAGAAGGGGGAGGGCCGGGGTAGAATAGCAAATTGGATATAAAAAAGCAAAATAGCCATCCATCAATTTCCCCCATAACAATCCTGGTATCATCCGCTCTGGTAGCAGTTATACAGTGATAGCAATTATAGCAATAGTAATAATAAAAGAATTAAACAAACCTTTGTCAACGACGCAAAACACATCTTCAGCCCGCTCGCCTGCCCCACCCGGTCCCCCACCCACTTAAACCCCAGCGCCTCCTCCAACCTCTGCCCGGCCTCGCCCACCAATCTCTCGGGCCCGCTCAACACAATCCTCGGCTTCCTCCACTCACCCCCTGGGTTCTCCGGCGTCGGCACATACTCTGGCGGGCCGCCCAGTATCGCGCCGTCCACGAACCTGACGCCAGTGCCGCCAATGCCGGGCCGCGCAAACACCTCCTCGATGCGCTCGGCGAGCCCCGGCGAGGTGGCGTTCAGGTCGATAAAGTAGAGCGGCGGCTTGTTGCCCCGCGCAACATAGGTGTATGCGTAGCCCACTCGCCGGGCGGTGGGCAGAGACTCGGAGGGTGGTACAACAGACAGGATAAAGTCTGCCTGGTTGATTAAATCTACGTCCGAGGAAACAAATTCGATGTGGCAGGCGGCGGCGCGGTCGGTCGTGTAGGAACTGCGGTGGGGGAAAGAGGGAAAGAGGGACAATGGTTAACTAAACTATCACTGGAAAAGCAGAACAGGCAGAACAAGCAAAGAAGAAGAAGAATTTACTCATAAGCTGTGGCACTGGGTCTATCATGTTATTCAATGGGTTATTTGGTTCTGGTTTATTTAATTGTAACAGCGCATGAGGGGAATGAGGGGTGAAGAGGGGCAGGGAGAGATGTGGGGGATAATCAGATAAAAGCGGGGGGGAGGAAGTGGAAGAGAGGATTGAAGAGAAAGAAGGAGAGAGAGAGACGGAGAGAGATTCAGAGAGGGGGAGGGGTTTCTTTTACTACCTACGACCGGAATTGCTCGTTATTATGCGGAAGTTGTAGGCCCGCAGCAGACGGGCAATACCAGCACCCATCTCTCCTGGAGAGAGGATCGCTACAGTCGCTGTGGCCATTATAGAAGTGAAGGTATCAGAGCAGTATCAGTATCAGCAGTAGCAGTAGCAGCAGCAGTAGCAGTAGCAGTAGCAGTAGCAGTAGCGGTAGCAGTAGCAGTAGCAGTAATATCAGTGAAGCTGAAGTAACAGTAGTAGACCAAGGGCGAAGAGAGCGGTTGTTAAGGTTGTTAAAGAAAAGAAAAAAAAATATAGAAAATAGAACAATAAATAAAACAATGTATAGCGGATCAGATATAGAAGAAAACGGTTTTCAGAATAAACACGGTTCCAAAGAAAACAAAAAACAAAAAACAACTGATTTGTTGCCTCGATATTAATGGGAAAAGAAAAGAGGGAAGGGGGGAAAAAAGAGGACGAGTCGAGGCGGGGGGGAAAGAAAGATCCAGAGCTTCGTTTGCGGGGTAGATCAGGCAGGGCAAGTTTGCAGGAGGAGCGAAGGAAAAGGAAAAAAAAAAAAAAAAAAAAAAGATAGCTACGATAAGCTACGGCAGTCGGTGAGTTTTAAGGGAATGTCTGGTTTATCAAAGTGCTGCCTGTAGGTGGGGCGGTTATCACTCGCTCGCTCATGCACGCTCACTCACTACAGATGTATCATGTAGGTACAACTATACATACATTTAGGTAGGTACTCCTCCTCACTCTTCGTCGTCGGTGTTATTTTTTTCCCGCACGGAACGACGAGGTGCGCCGTAAAAAGTGAGCGAAAAAGAAAGAGTCTAAACTAACAATGGACTGCAGCTGGCTGCCTGCTCGCCTGCTCGCCTGCTGGCTGTTGAGGATCAAGGTTCCATGGATCCATCCACGGTTCGTTCATGGTTCACTAACGTCCGTCACTCTTTCCCTGCGATGGGATCGAGATGATCTGATCTCATATCCTATCGCAATTTGACAGCTCTTTGTTGTACGGTACCTGCTTCCATGTGAGGAATCGAATTGCCATGTTTTGTGCTCTGAATGGGGAGGCCGAGGAGAGAGTCCTGCAGAAAAAGGCAATCCCGATAGCTGTCACAGTTATTACTATGTAGCTTATCGATATGGCGGTCCAGTAACACTTTGACAAGCTACCATCCATACCCATAAAAGAAAACCCACAACCTCAAATTGCGTCCCTCTCTCTGATGGGGTCCGAAACAGCAGATATTTGATGGCGTCACATCACCACCACCCACTCCTGTGGGATTGGCAAGGCGCGGGACAAGAAGGGGTTTGAACGCGGAGAGGTTGAATCAGGGAACTGATGTTTGATTGGATTTGTTTGGGGAAAGCTGCGATTCGATCCAGAGATCATACACACAGACCGCACATCATACTACATGTACCATGACCAGTAGTAACATGGAGTCGGTATCCAATATGGCACGTGCGTGGGGCCTACGTGTATGGAGCCAGAACTCTGGGAATGTTTCCTTTTGCCCCTCTTTGCTCGAGATAGGAGACCTGTAAATAATAAATGTCGCACTCTGCGCCATTAGATTGGGCAGTTTCCTCTGCCGGTCGTGGTGTTTATGGCTACATTTATCCAGCAACTTATTTCACTAGTTTCCTGCCGTTCGAGTTTACAGGTGGCCTGTGTTTTGTCGTGACACTTTTCGCACTCGTGGAGAAGGCCGTGGCGGGGCTGTGGATGATTGCCGGGCTTACCGAGTTTACTAGTTTCCCGGGGGATTTCTCACACGGATTACCATTTTACGCCGCCGGTGGTTATTCATGCCGGCACAACTCATGATATACCCGCTCTCCTCGGGGCGCCATATCACAGGCCTTCCTATAGTCCTACATGGCCGTATCCAAGGGATGCGAGAACTCGGTAACGTTTGATACTCATTTTTCCCCTTCTTTCTTGAAGTGACATTAAATTCCAGTGTAATCCGGCGTGGAAACCATATAATCCAAGCCCTATCTACCACCAATGCCGGGCCCACCGCCCTGGACCATTGCCTGGTTCTGCTCGGCAAAGCGCTGTCCTGTCCTCTCGCTGGCCTTGATGAACTTATCAACGCACCGGCCAATGCAGGTCTCCTCCTTCGAAGAAACGGCTTTTGATGTAAAGTCGTTAACGCAGTCATCGAAGCATCTGTATAACCCAATAACGTCAGATTCTATTACCGTCCATAAATAATCACACTGCCCTGCGCCCCCCCACGCCGCTTCGGCGGCGATAGTTGTGTTTGTAGAAAGCAAGGTTCGGGGGAGTAAAAACCGTTGAACAAGCTTCGAGTACATCTATAAACAGAAACGAAACGGAACCCGGGAGTTAGCAAGACGCTCCCGTGTAATAATCAAAATTCAATCTGAGCCAGGGCACGGGAGTAGAAGTTGGGTGGGAGGGGGGGGGGGGGGAAGTGCATTAGGCCTAATTTTAACAAATAATGATGACGGAACAAAGGAATAAAGAATATGCTAAGGCCTAATGCCATGAAACACTATTGGGGGTTTCGGACATACCTGCATAAAGTCTTTCATCTGTCGTCTCTCGATGACATTTTGGAACTCACGTTGTTCGGAGGCAGAGAGGCTATGGTGGCGGGGCTTGTTAGAAAGAACGCTCTCGGATGAGGTGGGTGGAAGAGCCCAGTGACAACGACTTGATCCGGGGCGAGACAGATCAGTCAGTGGGAGGGATGAGTGGGAAGAACTCACGAATCCATTGCGTATGCTTGCTTTCTGTGGGTTGGGAGTGGTGGGTGGTGTGTTCAAATTGCGAACAATTGATGGCTGAGTCTCTGTAGAGTATGTCTAGTAGCTTGAGCCGAACGTAGGCGAGATGACGAGCTGGTTGCGAAAGGCCGAGGGTGGGATAAAAGCGCACAAAAAACCGGAATAATTTTTCCTTGCGATTTTCGACCTCCGAGTTTCTGGAAGGAATCCTTGGAAACTGATTGATCGTGGCAAGACATGCGGATCAGATTACGGAGTTTGAGTCGCTTACCCTGCTTTGGGGAATGCCACGAAGATCTGATCCGAGTGCTACTAGAGGAGGGCCGAAGGGAGAGCAGAGTACAGTGTAGCAGATTATTATGTCGAACATGTTACATGGGTATGCAGAGCAACACTGGAAAGTCTGGAATTATGTGCATGTAGATGTGTGTACATCCCAGCACTATGTACGATTACTCTATTCTATTAGAGTACTAACCCACATGTACCTACTACCTCCATACGTGCCGACTGGAAGTCCAAGTTTTATGGTGAGGTGAACGGGAAGCGACTAGGGTAAGGGAAGTTCAAGTCCATGTTGTGATCAACCATGTCAGTCTGGGGGGGGGGAAGGAAATGCTCGACCCAAAATAGGCGAAGCGAGTGAGTTCTTCAAAAGCAGGGACCGTTACTAGAGCTGCTATTATTATTACTATTGGGGCAAGTAAGAAGGGATCATTTACCTCTACCAGTGTTCTTGGCGTCTTTCTATCCCCCCCTGCCTTTCAACACTCTACTGCACTGCACGCGGACACGCAACACAACACCAACCACAGTGGGGATTCCATATTCATGTCCAGGTTGAGGTTGTTTGTGTAGCTACTGCTGCTCTCTTCCCCAAGTTCCCTGACCTAAAGCCCGATCATCATCTAGATCACCGACTTACTTCCCCATCTTTCCACGCATCGGAGGGACTGTTCTGGCCGCCAGGACCCTCTCTCTCTCTCCCTCACTCTCCTCCTCATCCCCCGTCGTACAAACTAACGCTCGCATCAGTCAGCAAGACCGTGCCTCTGTTCAGCCAGTCGGGACTCAGATCATCGCTGAAGTTAGGGCCTCGGCGTGCCTCCTCAGCCTAGCCCCACAAAAAAAGAGGGACCAAGTCTTGTTTCTGCTCCCGAGCGCGCTCAGCCCTGAGTGGAGCGCCGCTGCCTACTGCTGCTGTGCTCCTACATACACCTACATAGTCCTGCTGCTCCTTTCCTGGGGGTTGAGTCGTCTGTCCTGACCTGTCGTTGAACGTTGAACGATCCTTCCCCAGCATTTCAGCATCATCCCTTGTCTTGCTTGCTTGCTTGCTGTTGTGTGTATGTTCCTGTCTGGTGTGTTCACATCTTTCTACTACTCTGCACTGCACTGCACTAAACTCGTAAAGTTATCTACAGTCATTTGGTATGTACTGCATGTTTCCCAGCCCATTCCTTTCATTCCCTTAAGAAGTTGGTCCCACACTCTCCCCCCCCCCCTCCTCACACACCCCCCCCTCCCCCCCGCGCCGCCAGTCAGTGCAGGACCAGGCACGACACCACCCAGGCAGCTCCGACCGAGAGCAATATATCTCCGCCGCACTGCTTTCCCCATTTAACGTTTTGTCTTGTTCAGCCGTGTCTCCGAACGAGATAGAAGACTTGAACGAAGAAGTTTACACTTTACAGAGTCATTCACTCGCTGATTGATTTGATTGAATGATTGACTGACAGTCTGTTCTATTCCTACCTCAGATCACAGCCCATCTATCCTATTCTCTATACCCCCCCAAACCTTAAACACCTCCCACAAAACTCTACAAGTCCTCTCACTCTGTACTCTGTTAATTCTGTACTGTTCAGTACTGGTACGTTACTCCCCTTCAAACCAAAAAACTCATTCCTCCATCTTCATTCCATTCCATCCCATCATCCTTCTGTCTCCCCTCACTCGACTGGCTGCTACCGCTCCGAGTCGCTTCTGTCTGTCGGCATATCTGTTGGCCACTCACATATCAAATAAATCTACATGCCTGCATAGCACATATAACTTACCATACATATCTACCCCACAGGATCGACGTCGTTCGCACTGCTCTAGTACATTTTATCGCTCGAACATTATCAACCCATCACGCTTGATCCTGCCTGTTTGTTACCGCACTTCGTCTCCAGATACCGTTCCATTCCAGCTGCCGTTTACCGTACTGGACGCATTCCCATATATTCAATCGCTACACGGGGAATTTTTCTCTTTTAAATACCTTTTTTTTTTCTTTCACTCCTTTTCACCGGGTTTGGTCTCGATAGGAAGAGATTGGGAAAGAAGGGGATTAAAAGCAAGACTACCAAAAGGCCAAATCTAAATCTTCCGTCGTAAAAATTTCTCAGCTCGAAATACTATTATACAGATCCTTAGTACACCCAGGAACGAGCGCACTAGTTCAACTCAAGCGAAATCCTCGGGAAAGAGGGCTTTCGCTTCGGCTCGTCAAGTCTCGAAGAAGATGGCATCATTACCTACCGCTCCCCATCCTGCATTAAAATACGCGCCAGTTCCACCTGGAGTTGACCAACCACCACCACATCCAGCTGTGGTGAACTATGGATCCTCACCGCCGTCAGCAAAGGTATCGTTAACAACTTGGTGGGAAAAGTTTAAAAAGAAGCCTGCAGCTCCAAAAGAAGGCGGGGATAAGGGTACAGTGCTATAACCTCTTCCCCAATCACAACCCCCCCCCCCCCAAACCTGCACTTCTACAGAGTTTCATTAGGAAGCTCCCCCCGCTGCCCTAAGAGACCCTGTAGCTCACTTTTGCCTTAGACCACACACCGGGTATCTTTGGAGTGCCCTTAAGTAAAAGTATCAAATACGCCAATGTTGCGATTTCGTTAACGGACGGAAACGGCGAGCAATTTATATACGGTTATGTTCCAATTGTGGTCGCCAAATGCGGTGTTTTCCTAAAAGAAAAAGGTGAGTCCTCCAGCTAGAGGTTTAGACTTGGTCTCCCAATACAATGTTCTGATTCTAGTCCCTGTAAACAGCTACCAACGTTGAGGGAATCTTTCGACTAAGCGGGTCTGCAAAGAGGATAAAGGACCTGCAAACCATTTTCAATTCTCCGGATAAGTACGGTAAGGGACTGGATTGGGCTGGTTATACCGTCCATGATGCGGCGAATATTTTTCGTCGATATCTCAATCAATTACCCGAGCCGATTATTCCACTGGATTTTTATGCCCGGTTTCGTGAACCACTGCAGTGTGCGCAGGAGGATTTCGACGCCCTTGCAGCTATCCGTGCCTACCAAGATCTCATCGGCAAACTTCCTGCACTTAACAGACAGCTACTTCTCTACATCCTGGATCTTTTGGCTGTTTTTGCCTCCAAAGCAGAACAAAATTTGATGACCGCAAGCAACTTGGCGGCTATCTTTCAGCCAGGATTAATAAATCACCCAACACACGACATGTCACCCAATGACTACAAGTTATCTCAGGATGTACTAGTGTTCCTTATTACCAATCAGGATCACTTTTTGCTAGGAATGCGAGGAAATCCCGAAACCGAAGCGGTAGATAACCTCAGTGTGCCCGTTGCCCCGGCAGCACCGGCGTCCCCACGGCGCGCAAAGACTGTGCTTAGTAGATCTCCGTCAAACTCGAGTGCTGGGGCAGATGACGTTAGGAAATATGGAAACCTCCGAAGAAACGTTTCTGTTACATCTAAGAGGTCTATTGCCGGTGGTCCAATCGTTTCAAATAATAGTGGAGGGTTAAGCAGGAGTAATACACTTCCTTCAAAGAGGTCGCCTAATGCGTCACCGGTAACCTTTAGAGGAGAGAATAACTCAACTCCAGGCTCGCCCCGAGGAGGTTTGGCCATGGATAAAAACTCCATCTCGAGATCTCCCTCTGCCGGAGGGCGAGCGCGTGATAATGTTACTCCGGTAGCAACCTCCTCCGATGATAGTTCCAAGACTGTAAAACCCATGGCAGCACCTCCGAGAACTTCCCCCCCTCCTCCAGTGAACACAGAAGTCCCGCCAGCGCAGCAGCGAACTGTGACTACCCCAACCAAAGAGCGTAATTTTGCTGCAAGTTTTTTTGCAGGATTGTCGCCGGAGCCACACCAAAGGACTGGCAATAAGTTGAGGAAACAGAGACCTGGCAGCACCACTCATTCAGCTGATTCTTCAACAACTAACTTGGGAGGCGAGGCTAACGCCAGTAATCCATCCATTCAAAATGGACACGGAGCTCCTCCGACGTCACATTCATCTATAGGAGGAGACACACTTGTGCAGGCATCCCAACAGCCTCATACAGCTCCAACTACGTCCATGTTGAGCTTTTTTGGTGTTTCGCAGCAGGGCAATGCTCCTCATTCAGCAGCTTCGTCAGCAACTCTGATGCCGGCAATGTCGCCAACCCCTTCAACTACCTCCAGCGTTGCTAGCCAGAGTAGTTCTCATGAATTTTCAGACACTGCAAACCCCCCAAACTCTCCCGAGAAGAAGAGGCGATCAAGATGGAGGTTGTCTGGGCAAAAGATGGATCTTGCACCTACCAGCCCAACATTTGGCAACGGTCATAGTCATGGTCACAACTCTACAGCAAGTCTAGCTGAGAGAATAAGAGGAACATCTCGGAGCCCCCCACACCGGACTAGGAGTGTTAGTGGCGAAACGTCAGGCATGAGCGACAGTGAAGAAAGACGAAGTGCTCTGGGATGGCTCTCTCAAAAGTTGAATGAGCGGAGGCAACATCAGCAACAATGTGATAGAGAGCGAGAGCAAAAAGAGCATGGACGCCCACATGGAAGGGACGATATGCATCTTTCGATGGACAATCTACCAAAAATGACGATGCCGCTACCAGGTTCTCCACGAGTACAACCACCAACACCCTCTAGTGTATCACTTCCCACACAACCAACTCAAGAACATATTCTAGAGTCGCCTCGTGATAGGGAAGGCAATGGAATTTTCCGTCGAGACCGGCAATCACAACAGCCACACCACCGAAATGCTCCAATGCATGGCCATATGCAACAATCTGCCCCAGCGGTTCCAGCTCACGGTCCCGCTTCGGTACGCCCATCTCCAATGAGCACACCACGCACTTCGGAGGAAAGAGCACGCATGAGAGAGGGCCAGCCTCTTTATAGGGAAACTCAGGCACAGCAGTACCAGAGAGAACTCCGCGCACAGCATAAGGAAGGTCAAATCGCCCAAAAGGAACCTGTAGCACACCCAAGAAACAACCAAGGCCAGGTGCGCTCGAGAGAGGTTTCGAGGGAAAGCCTGACTCATCAAAGGGACTTTCCGTTAAGTAGGGGTGGAAGTCAGACACATCCAAGAGAGCTTGCACCAAATCAGGGAGGCGGTCTTACGCGCCAGAGAGAAGTTTCGGTAGATCGAAGGGACAGCCAAACGCACCAGAGAGATCTCCCAAGGAACCATAGAGACGGCCACATGCACCAAAGAGAGGCTTCCAATTCAAGGGACGGTCATATGCAACAAAGAGAGGTTCCAGCGGGCCCGAGGGATATTCATAAGAGAGAGGTATCAGGTCCAAAGGATATTCATATGCAGTTAAGGGAAGCCCTAATTGGCCCAAGGGAGATGCAAGGTAGGGATATTTCGGGCCCAAGGGATATTCAGACGCAATTAAGTCAGATGCATTCGAGGGAGGCCTTGGTGAGTCCAAAGGATATCCAAAGTAGGGAGGCTTCTATCCCAAGAGATCCTCAGATGCAACAGCATAGAGATATTTCGGGCAACCAAAGGGAAACTACATTGCACCAAAGGGAGACCTCGGCACATCACGGGGAATCATCGACTCAGCATCGGGAGGGTTCAATCCATCAAACCGAAGCTTCTGAATTGCCCTTGTATGCACCTGTTCCTGGGGAATCGATTGAACCTGAAACTCAAATTCAGGCGCGGCGACGACCACAGGCAATACGCCCTGGTGAGCCACTTTCGCTACAAGGAATTATGCCGCAGGGACCGCCCGATGGGCGCATGTCCGAGGGAATGCTCAGCAGTCCTATGTCTCCTGGTCCTATGTCACCACCTGGCACAGCGTTGTAGGAGACTAAATAATGTTGCTATTCCCGAGTCTTATAATATTGCTTGATTTTGTAATGAAAGGTGTTATTCTATTCGGATGCGGTTTTTCGTACTTTTTTTACACCCTTCTTTTTATATCCTGTAGGATATTTGGCTGGCGAGTTAGTTGGTTGTTCTGTTTTTTGGAGCAAGTGCATTATGACCCATTTCTTTCATCTTCGTATTTTTTTCCTTTCCAATTCCACTTTTTTTCCATACTTTTTTTTCTTTTTTGTTCAGACATGAGCAGCACGAATTGTCATGTCGGGATGAAGATAATTCACGAACGAACAAGGCTATGAAATGGGACGAGAAAAATAAAAGGAGCATTCTTTCTTGTCCTCTTTTTCTTCTCTTTTTATTTCTGGTTTTGAGGCTCGGATGTTGATTTTGGGAGGCGTGCTGCGTTTGGGAGTAGGAGTTGGAGCTCCTTTGTTTTGTTTTGTTGATTTTGGATTCTTTTTTCTTTTTTCTTCTTTTTCTTTCTATGATGATGCCCGCGGGTGTTTGATCTTTTTTGGATGGTCGCTTCACAATGGGGAAAAGCGGATATCTTTTTTCTCTCTTTTTCTTTTCTTTTTCTTCTTTTCTTTTTCTATAATGTCTGATGATTATTACTTCTTGCAAAGTGGGAATTTCAAACTTTGCGGATGTTTCTTTAACTCGACACTATTTTTACCCATTCTTGTGTAAGCATACTACTAACTTGTGCTAAGGGTGGGCGAGTGGGTGGGGCAAAAGGGAGCGGGGTGAGAATATATTGGGCTCGAGTGATCACTTGTGCACGCCCGTTTAGTGGTTTTACTTTCCTGATCTAATACGTGATGCGCGGTGATTGGCTGCTCTGGAGACCGTGGAGGGGATAGCGAGCCTTGGCAATCAGTTCTAACAAATGCCAGTGGATCTCCGTTTGTTTGTTGGCCAAGCTAGCCTCCTCACTCGCTTTCCCCTCAGGCTCCATCTTGTCCATCGCTCTAATTTATGTAGGAACAGCACTGCCCAGCGGCTGTTCCCTGAAGCGTAGAGTTTGCACTTTGGTCTATCTTGGAATATGGGCACCATGTACCACAGTGGACCAAGTAATTTCGAACCACCTACCGCCAAAACTCGAAAAATTGGCTATCTCCGTCCAGGGATTACCGCTTGGGTGATTGGTTGAATGGCATCGATCTGCTTTAGAAATTTCCCATACAAGTAATTTTGATCTAGCCAATTTTTCGAGTTATAGCGGTATTATCTCTCATATCCTAGCGACTTTATCTACCTAGATTATTGAACCACGCCCACTTGTTCTGGATATGTGATCCCCAAATGTTGGTCCTAGACATGGAATACTGGGACCAGCCGAAGAGACACTGCTATGTATTTAATAAAAATAAATTACCGGGCCCGCGAATGCAGTTGTCGGCCTTGTTTCGTGTAGATGAGAGCTCGGGATACTGGAATTGGTCTGGCGCAGGGGGGTATATTATCTGTAGAGTGAGTGAGTGAGTGAGTGTGGGATTGATGATCTGGGCCCGCCATCAGCAGCAAGCGGGGTACAATACTCTGGTCTTCTATTACAGTATGTAGCTGAATGTAGTTTTACCTGCACAACTGGGGCAGGCTCGTGACAGTCTTTCTTATGGTGTTTCAATAAACGGCGTCTTGAGGGAACGGACGGGTTTTTGTTTTTTGCAGATATCAGAATAAGTGCCATATTATACTGTATCCTGCTGCAATGCAGACAAAGGAATGTGGTGGACCCTTGTTTTTTTTTTTTCCTTTTCCGTTCCCCCCTCCACATCCCACCCTGGACAGACTGACAGAAAGACTGACAGACAGACATAGATTAGACTCCGTATGCAGTATCAGGATTATTGCGAGTGAGTAAGAAGCGAGTGAGTGCCACCAGCCAGCCAGCCAGCCGGTCAAGGAAAACCCCTTTAGCCTCTGACTGACCGCGTCTGTCTCGTACGCCGTTTAATTTGCGGCTCTTTGGTTTTTGTTGCTGCTGCTGCTGCTGTTGTTGCCAGCCAGCCAGCCAGATAGATGCCCCTCCCCCGCTTTTTCGGCCTGCAGCGCTCCATCTGCACACGCACAACCACAACCACCACAACCACCACCACACAAACATCACTCCTGATCCTCCCATCGCCGCTCTCCCTCTCCTCTACCGCGCTCAAGGCTATCCGCTCCCACCACCACCACCAACACCAACACTCCTTCCAATCAACTCGCTCCCTCCACTCAGCCCTCCCAGTACTATCAAGTGCTACCACCACCACCACCACCACCACCACCGCCACCACCACCCACACTGCGCCCAACCCCACCCCCCAGTTCTCAAAAAAGGCGTTCCTGAAAGCTCTCCGCACGCCGCAAAAAATGGCCACCACAAAGACCGGCGCCCCGCTCGACCGCGGCACCCTGGACACGCTCCTGCGCCGCAGGCTCTTCTACACGCCGTCATTCGAGATGTACGGCGGTGTGTCGGGGCTATACGACTACGGCCCGCCCGGATGCGCGCTGCAGCAGAGCATCGTGGATACGTGGAGGAAGCACTTTGTCCTCGAGGAGGACATGCTGGAGGTTGACTGCACCATGTTGACCCCCCACGAGGTGCTCAAGACGTCGGGCCATGTGGACAAGTTTGCGGACTGGATGTGCAAGGACCCAAAGAGCGGGGAGATCTTTAGGGCGGATCATCTGGTTGAGGAGGTCCTTGAGGCGAGATTGAAGGGTGATAAAGAGGCGAGGGGTGAGAAGGTTGCTGCTGAAGAGGAGGATGCGGATAAGAAGAAGAGGAAGAAGAAGGTCAAGGATATCCAGGCCGTCAAGTTGACCGATGAGGTCAGGAAGGAGTACGAGGAGACTCTCGCCAAGGTTAGTATACTGTTCATATGGCTCAATTCATATATCGTATTACGGAATCTCTTGAAGTTCCACCCATCTGTTGCGGATTTGAGATTATTATTTTTATATTCTTGATCCTCCAACTATCACTCGGCCCGGTTTTGAAACATAATGTTTCGAAACATTGGCCAATTGGGGATCACTAAACTAACTACTCATTGGTAGATTGACAACTACGATGGCGCTGAACTTGGTGAACTCATCATCAAGCACAAGATCACCAACCCTGCTACCGGTGGAGCTCTGGAGCCCCCGGTTGCCTTCAACCTGATGTTCCAGACCTCAATCGGTCCCAGCAGCAACTTGCCTGGGTGAGTGTCTTCCCATTGGAATTGCACTCTAATACATGCGGTCGTTTGCGACTACTATTTCCACATCCCGGGCGTCTAATATTCTATAGTTATCTCCGCCCCGAGACTGCCCAAGGCCAGTTCCTTACCTTCAACAAGCTTCTTGAATTCAACAACCTCCGCATGCCATTCGCCTCCGCGTCTATCGGAAAGTCTTTCCGTAACGAGATCTCCCCCCGCTCTGGTCTCCTCCGTGTCCGTGAATTCCTCATGGCAGAGATCGAGCACTTCGTCGACCCCGCCGAGAAGAAGCACCCCCGCTTCGCCGAGGTTGCCGATTCCGTGAGCTTGAAGTTCCTCCCCCGTAACGTCCAGGAGCAGGGACAGACCACCGTTACCGAGAAGACCATCGGTGAGGCTGTCAGGGAAGGAATGGTCGATAACGAGACTCTTGGTTATTTCTTGGCCCGTATCCAGCTCTTCCTCAAGGAGCTTGGTATCGACCAGAACAAAGTCAGGTTCAGACAGCACATGCCAAACGAGATGGCGCATTACGCCACTGACTGCTGGGATGCTGAGCTCTTGACAAGTTATGGGTGGATTGAGTGTGTTGGTTGTGCGGACCGTAGCGCGTACGACTTGACCGTCCACTCAAAGAAAACTGGCCAGTCGTTGATTGTGCGCGAGGCTTTGGAGATGCCCAAGGTGTGGGAGCAGTGGGATATTGTTGTTGACAAGAAGTGGCTTGGACCCCGCTTCAAGAAGGATGCGAAGAAGGTTGAGGAGGCCATTGAGAAGGTTTCCCAGGAAGAGAGGGAGAAGATGGCCGCAACCCTGAAGGAGGGTGGTAAGATCACTGTCAAGGTCGACGGCCTCGGCGAGGTGGAATTGGACAAAGTGACTGTTGAGAAGAACCAGCATACCCAGAATGGTAAGGACTACCCCCCGGCACCTGAAGTGATAACGGGCGACTAACACAGAATCCACAGTGAGGGAATACACCCCCAATGTTATCGAACCCTCATTCGGTATCGGCCGTATCTTCTACTCCCTCATCGAGCACATCTACTGGACCCGCCCCGGCTCCGAGCTCCGCGACGTCCTCTCTTTCCCCCCGCGCATCGCCCCCACCAAGATCCTCATTGTGCCTCTCTCCTCCAACAAAGACTTTGCGCCGCTCGTCACCGCGCTCTCCCACAAGATCCGCCGCGCCGGCATCTCCAACCGCGTCGACAACTCCAGTACCTCCATCGGCAAGCGCTACTCACGCAACGACGAGCTCGGAACCCCCTTCGGCGTCACTATCGACTTCCAGACCGTCAAGGATGGCACTGTCACGCTGCGTGAGAGAGACGGAATGAAGCAGATTAGGGCGTCGCAGGAGCAGGTTATTGAGGTTGTGAAGAGCATCTTGGAGGATAATGGGACGTGGGAGGAGGCGTTGGAAAAGTATGGTGAGTTTCAGGGACAGGAGCTGGATGAGTAGAGTATAGATGTAGATGTGTAGATGGACAGATGGATGGGTGGGTGGCTGTGTATACGAAGGTCTTTTGTCCACTCGTTAGGTAGATCTGGATTTTCAAAAATAAAAAACCTTTTTGTTGCTTGATTGTGTAGTTCCTGTAGATTCTGGCTTTTGGTTTCCGTCCATTGTCTGGGACGTGAAAGCTACATTTGTACAGTGCCAAGAACCGCATACTGACTGGAGTTAAAACCGGCTGTTGGATACATGTAATTATGTAAACTACAACTACTTGCTAGACGTCACTTGGCTTCCCACCCCATTCCTCCAACACCAGCTGTCAGCCTGCACGAATGAATTACAAGTATCAACCAATTCAACCAACACCAACTGTTGAAAAATTAGGGTGAAGACGACAGTTAATTCTAATCTGGACAAAGAAACTGACTGACTATATAGTCACGGATCGGGTAACTGTCTTCGACATGACAAGGACAGGTCTCGACATGTCATCTCACTCGTATTCGTTTGACCACCAGTGCTCTTCGTCATGGTACCTCACTTGTACTTGTTTGGCATTATTTGAAACGCCAAATATCCAACACCAACCGTCATATCGGACCGAGTGATAGTCCATGCATACACCTCTGCGACCCACAAACAAAACCCACCATACAAGAAACCAGCAACATACACCACCAGGAAATTGCGAACTCGGCTCTGTAAGAGCCACATCCGTTTCTAACAGCGACTCGAGAAATGTAACATTCAGCGGTGGTAAGCCCGACCGAGTGATAGTCCGTGATTTAGACTCGATCCCTTTTCTAACGGTTCGGCGGGTGTCTTTGGTTATAATCGGGCTATCTGATACGTCTGAGTGACTGGATAGTAGTGCATCTAATGGGCTTTCTTGAGCTTGGTTTGGTCCTGCTCTGGGTCGGCGTTTCGGCCCAAGCCCACTGTGGCCCAGCCAAGAGGATAGGTCACAGAAACACCCGGCTAAGTCGCGGCTACATGAAGATTGAGCACATCTCATCTCAGAGAGGCGGCGATGCGACGCACGCTGGGACCACCGGCTCTGCACGCGCGGTTTACGGGTTAGTTATAGCCCGGGCCGGGGACGTAGGACCGCAGTTGACAGTAGACCCCCGGTACTGTCCCGGCTTCAAGTCCGTGGGGTAGTTGCATACATCTCTAAAAGTATGGATTGAGTCCAAGGGAGAACATGAGTCTCATTCTACCAGCGAGCGAAGGGGTTTAGATTCCCTGCATGCTATCTCCAGGGGTTACTGTTTACCCGTTCTTCACTTTTGACGTCGCTTAACAGTCCGGTCCGTACGTATACGGCGTAGCATGCGGAACTTTCGAGTTCATCCCCCAAGAACCCGCACCGTTGGAATCGGTCCCACGTTCTGGATTGTAGCCAGGTGTTGGGGAAATGTTTGCTTCGCTCCGCAGATGGGGTTCTTCGTCGAGTGATGCGTTGTGGCCTGAGTAAGCATGGGCAGCATTTGACATCATTGGCTAAACTTGCAATCACTCGGTCATGGTCCCCTTAGACTGCCAAAGGAGAGTGCCCAATTGATTTGCACATGGCAATTCGCTACATCTTTCTACAAGCTCACTCCCAATGGCCTTGGGGACCATTGATTCATGCTGCATACGTAGTACTCAGTGTCGTAAATTATCACCCCAATCACTGCAGCCCGGAGATGACGCCAGAGTCATTGACACCACCGTCTCCCTGCTTCTACCTCTAGCAACAGTACTATCAATAATAAGGAAGAAGAAAAAGAAACGCCTCGGCGCAACATGGAAAAACAGGGATGGCCCTAAACACTCTAATGACAAAGTCGTACGTGGGAAGACCATCAATACGATTGTCAACCTGGAACATCCCAGCTCCGACGGACCCAAGGGAAAGAAAGCGGCCGAGACTTACCTAGCCCAGATTGCAAAAACAGTCCCGGGAAAGGGGACTCACCCGGGACCCGTGCCGTCCGTTGCTCTACTCTCGGGTCACGACATGCATACATGTGCTGGATGCTGCTGTGGGCGCGCGCACTTATGCAGCTGAATATATATCAAGACCTCAGGATGGTCCGACATTAATTCCTCTTACAATGCATTATACACGCGAAACGGAAAACGCTCTTACATCATGGCGAGATTTACCGACAGCTTGGGCGCGATTCCCGAAGGTCAACGGGGGATTGGTTTTCCCCTCTCCTTTTCCTATCATATCAACTAGATTATCGGGGGGAAACCTGTCACCACCCCCCAGGGTAGCAGCAGTAGCAGTAGCAAATTGTCGTTCTGCAAGTATTTATCAACAATTGGATTCTATTTTTCGCCCTTTGGCTCAATTGAAGGAAAGGATACACAAGAGGAGCTCCACGTAACAGCAGGCTGCAATTGTCTACCCACATCCCCTAACCCCAATTGCAATCAATCCTGGATCCCAGCAAAGCAAAAAAAAAAATTCCAAGGGATACATTCGAGCATATATGTAGTTACTCCAGAAAAATGACTGTGCTGTGCGTTGTCCTTGCACAAATCCAGTGATGGTTCCGACGATTTCGAAGGCAACCACTGTCCCGGGCTTTTTATTTTTGTACTTTTTTCCCCTCCTCCTCATCCTCCTCCTCATGTTTGGAGGAACAAGTATGTAGGGTGGAATACCGGTACGGTACATGTACATGTGTTTACATATTAGCTCGTGCGCACCCACAAAAAAACCTTTCTCTCAGCAAGAGGAGCCTACAAAAGCTTAATCGAACCGAGTTTTCTTCTTTCCTTTTACAAAGATCATGTGGACGTTATCGAGTGGCGTTGATAGGTACACGCTTACCAGCAAAAGAACCAGAAAATGCAGTTGCTCAGGGCAAGGATTATTTGTATGGAGTGGCGGCGATCCCTCATACAAATTATCCTTGTTTACACCACTTGCATTTTCTGGTTCTTTTGCTGGTAAGCGTGTATACTCTATCAACATAAATAAACCAGCTCGCACCTCTTTTTTTTCTTTCCTTCCTTGGTGAACGCCCCCGGCGATCCCGCGACGTCGATCTGCTTATTTGTACCGAGGGACACAACGAGTGATAGATCATGAGCGATAAAGTTGGGAGGGGTGGAGGGGGGGCAGCAATCAATCCCGGGCGCTCGGGCATGCAACCATAGCCAGATCGATTCTTTCTATTTATGTCTGCCCTTTCGATGTCTTGAAAAAGTGCCCTTTTCCCTTTCTTTCCAGAAGAGAAAGGGCATATATTTTTCTTCGCTTATTGAGAGTGGGAGAGACAATGCGATACGAGATGTGTATGGATGAATGGGCGGTGGAGGGATGGGGGGTGTTATAAATAGAGCCTAGAGTAACTACGCTTCTGTACTCTACCTGTCCACGTAGCCAATAGAGCCAATGATAGGTGGGCTCATCGCTTGTTCTGCCTCTGCCCTGCCTGACATGTTGCACAAGCGTCGCACACACAAGCTCACACACACACAGCTAGCGGGGCAAGACAGATGGTTTGAGGATGTTTGCGAGGGAACACAAAGAGTCAGAATAAAGGGAAGGAGAGAGTTGCTTTGTGACTGCTATCATTTCCACGGGGATGGACTAATCAGAGTGCTGCGTGTGCTTCGGCTGCATGATACATAGTAACATTGAAAGTTATATTTGGCCAACTATTGCGCCTGTAAGCTGAGAGGTTCAGTCAGTAAGTCAGTTAGTAGGTAACCTTAAGGCTCAGTTATTAGTGTTGGAAAGGAGCGCGGCTCCCCCGATCTGAGGTTGCATCTGTCTTCTGTGTTTACATCCTTGCAATGTCAACAGCGAAGAGCATCTCGAGGTTGGTGGAAGATGAGTTATTAGAAGACGAAGGAAGCCCTATATCGAGAATGTTGTAAATGCATCCTGTAGAGTACACACATGCACTCTACAGCTTCACACGGTGGGGGGTAAAAGGCCATCCACCTCGCTGAGAAAGCGCGGCGAACAGAACAGAACGGCAGGGGTAGCACAGCAGGGATTCCGGGAGGCAGTCAATCGGAGAGATATGTATCGCGCGCATCATAATTCCGGGGGTGTGCGGGTAGCAGGCTAGCCTTCTGCCAGGTTCTTCCTTGTACCTGGGGAACTGTTCCAACACGGAGGAGCAAGGTATGTAGGTACATGTGGTAGCCACAGCAGAGCACTGTACCTGCTCTATCTATGTACCATTGAATACGGGAGTAACATGAACAGATAGATAGGGTCAATTGAGTCCATTGGTATCATGGATACTATTACCTATCACGCCCTGTGGGATCCTATTCGGATTGGCTGGGCCAGTAGTCGAAATTTACTTGATGGGGTAGACTCACGATGGCGACAACCCAAGTGGCTATCCAGTCAACCCACGCCTGACCGTTTCCAGTGATGGCTTAACAATTCGGAATTCCTTTTTCCAAGAACCCCAAAGGTCTGTGGGCACTAACAAGTAGCTAGCACAGCTAACGGTCCAGCTACATTGGTACCTAGTCAAGACCTCGTTTTGAAGTGATCAGGAGTAGTGTTTTCCTCCCGAAGGGCACGAAAAGGAGGAATTGCGAGAAAAAAAATCTTTCCTGATCTACTCATGCTCTATACTCAACTAGGAGAGCTAAAGGTAAAAATAGCCAGGGTAAATCTCGTTGTCTCTGGTTCCTGAAGCCAAGCCGGATTTCTATTCGGCATTTCAGCGAATTTGTGATGACGTTTGATTCATGAGCGCGCAAGGATTATTTCTAGAGAGCAGTTGGATGGCGGACTGGTTAGGGGGACGCGTGGTGGTGGTAGTGGTGGTTGCTGGTTCTGGTTATGGTTTGGTTCTGGTGGTGGTGGGAAGTCTACTCGACGAGCAGTCAGATGTGAGCACAGTTGCACAGCCCGAAAGCGAAAAGTGTTGCTCTATCTAGGTCAGGCAGGCATCAGGAAAAAAGGAAAGAAGGAAGAAACAGAACAGACCTCTTGAACATTCAAATCATTAATTCGCTCCCGACTGAAGTGGCTGGGACTGATTTGTCCGTATCTAGAGATACTCGTACATGTACTTATAGATCATGCAGGTCGTCCTTGGAGCCTTTATCCCGTCCCGTCCCATCCCACTTCTCATTCTTCTCTTTCCCATCCTCTCCCACTCGCTCTCCTCTCTACTTCCTCAAATCATTCTTCAATCTTTCTGCACTTTTATCGCGTCAGCAGAATTGGGACTTGCACATTCGCTTTCGTTAACTGCATTAACATAGGGCAACTTTGTTGAGGTAAAGTGGGGCTTTTTTTTTTTCCTTCCTTCTCGTGGTTCCAGCGCTAGCATAGAAGCTGGTTCTTGCAAGTGCATACTACCTGCCTCTCATCTGAAACTCGTGCCTAACACCTCCGCTCGCAAGGTGTCTTGCTTTTTTTTGGGCAGTGGAGGGTGCATATCTGCTTCAGCCTCGGATTGATAGTCGGACCACTGGCTAACATAAATGTCTTCTACCACCCAGGGCCTTTGCAGATAATTCCCTGCCCGATCAAATATTTATAAAATCTATATAAACAAGATAGTCAAATTTGAAGACTTCTTGCTTAATCTTTAATCTCTTCACGAGAAGTTATCCTTGTCTCTTATCTCTCCCCATATTTCCCCCCATCTTTTATATCCAAAATGGCACGCCATGGAATCTCAATCATCGGTTCACTACTCTTCGTCCTTCTCTTCCTGTCTCCCCTGATCCTTGCGGATCAGCAGGATTTCTTGGATTTGGTCAAAGATGTAGACGATGAGCGTCTCCACGCTGCGTTGCACGAATACGATGGGAAATACAAGCACGGTATTTTCCCCGGCGATCGAACAGCTCTCGAAGCTGTCCACCGGGAACGGGCCGCTGACGCGTCAGCAATAGTCGAACTGGCCAAACGGCAATCAACGAACAATTCTACCACCACGAGCACCGCTTTGACAACTTCAACTAGTACCACTGTGCCCACAACTACCACCACTACTAGTACCACCCCAACCACTACCTCCACATCTACCACCCCAACTTCAACTACGACACCACCTACAACCACCACCACGAGCACTACTACCACCCCGGAAACAACAAGCACCACCTCAACGACACCAACCACTTCAAGTGAAACAACCACTACCTCCGAGACCCCGACCTCGACCTCAACAACTTCGACAACAAGCGCCGAGAGAACCACAGAGTCCACCACGTCTACAACACAGCCTCCCCAGACAACCACTGCCTCAAGAGGTACCACCTTGTATACCTCGAGACTCACCAGGACTGTTATAGGCACAAACGGCCAACCATCAACTATGACTGAGACTACAGTTGTTGTTGCGGCTGTTACTGGTACTTCCGCAGCCGGATCAAGCGACGGAAGTGCAACGCCCACTCAAACATCCGAAATGAGAGACAACGGTGCAAATGGATTGAGGGCTGGTGTCATGGAGGTTGCAGCTGCTGGTGGAATGGCAGCATTGATATTCGCAATGCTATAAAAGCAATTGCCTGCCTTTTTTGTTTTGTTTTCTTACTATCGTTTTTTATACCAAAATTCGCTTTCATAGCTACTAATGCATAGTTTATTTTGCTTTTCTTTTGTTCTCGGTTTTTCGGGTTCGGGCGGGGTTTTATTGCATTCATACATTCATTTGGGAGAAACGACCTATGTTGGGACAAATAGTCGCGACATTTTTTTACGACAGTCGATCATGAGGTGCCTGGAGAAGGACGGAAGGGCGGATATCTGGCTATAGACGATGATGGAACTTAGAGCTATCTTTTACTGAAGTTATGGTATCTTTACATGGAGGAGGTTACTTTTTATGAGGGGAGTGTGTGGGGATGCATGAGGGGGGAGGGAAGTGGGGGTCTGCATCACAGTTATCACTGGGGAATGTACCTTTAGGACCAATTCTTGGAAAAGGTTTTGGAGGCTTTATTAGAAGTGAAGGATCCTGATATCATGCGCAAATGACTTTTGTACACATAATATACATACAACCGGGCCGAGGGTTTTAAAGGTGGGATAATGCATCAATGCGATAAAACATTGGATGGGTCAATTTATTTAAGACACAGTAACATTCCTACGAGTACCTACATACATACACCATGTATGAACCCTGAGTTTGTGCTCTAGTAAAAAAAAAAAAAAAAAAAAAAAGTGCTTGGCGCATGGAATCTAACGTTATCAGCAATTGTGTTTGGGGCGATAGCTGTATGCATTGGCGGGCTTAGAATTTGATATGCCACACGGTTTCAAAACCCGGGACTTGGGCTTGAAGGGGTGTTTCCCCTGCACCGTGCCGCCGTTGCTTTGCTTCGTATGCCGAGATAGGTAGAGCGTATGTGCTTCAGGTGCTGATAATGCCTTATCATGACATAAACGTCCAAACACATGTAGGCATCAGAATGCAGTACGAGAAAGGAGGATGTAAATACAATTCTATGACAGGAATTGTGTGAGAGAGTGCTGGACCAGAACTTGATCCTGCCAAAAGAGACCCTCTGGGCGGGTACTGGAATCCAACGGCATGGGGTAGATAGCTGTCATGTAGAGTAGCTGAGGGGCCGCCTTTTGGCCGTCACCGCAGCTGTCCGCGGCTGCAACTGCCTGTTCCACGCACTGACATTGCTGCGGGAACTAGGAGAAATCCCTGCAGGCCGCAGCGGGAAAGAATCGGTTTGTGGGTTTGGGCTGGGTTGTCAGGGGTAACACGGTTCCAAGACAAGCCTTTTTCAAAATGATTCTTGGTTTGCTGTTCTGGGGGACTTTATGCGAAGGAAAGAATTCAAGGGGGTAAGAAACATTACCTACATGTATTTACCTACTAGTTGTGGAGTACTCCCTCTACGTAGGCACATGTTTAATGATGGAACGAAGCTGTCTCTATTTGCAATTGTGAAACGAGGGCGACTGGGGCGGCGGATAGGTACATATTTGTAATCGTCGTTTGATATATAAGTGTATATAGAAGTTAACGCCGCGTCTAACCACATGTACATGTGCGTATCCCTTATGCTGTTAAAGCTGCCAACTGTGCCAAGTATCATGTCTCAATTCTGTGGCTTGCGTGTGAGGCTTGCCTGATGTTACCATGTCTTATGTTGGCAGCATTTAAGTAACAGCTTAAGGGATAGGCTCGTAGTGTGTACCTACATATGAGTGGTGGAGGTTCTGGTATGAGGGTTAATGAGTAAGACATATTAATACATACTGCAGTAATGCAATTAATAAATTAAACAAAAATGAAAATAGAAACAAAAAAACACATACTGTGGTACTGGACGTTAACCGAGTGCGCAAATGTGACGCAAACGAATGGGGTAAAACATGTAAAACAGCGTCAAAACTCAAGATACGTATGTTGACACACTCATATCCGAAACTCAGCTTTGATATTGAGATTAGCAGCTTCGTATCGCCTGGCTACTGGCGCCAACTCTTCTGTGATGCGAATGAGTTCTCAGTCTTATTTAGTAAGAATATTTCCAGCGCGTGGGGCCACTAAAAACGACAGAACATCCATGCACTTTTTGTGAGGTTATGATGTTTCTCAGTTTGATTCTATCCTATAGGTATTATATTCCTAGTGAAGAATCTAGTACTATACATAGTACTTAGCGGTGCACGTGGAGTTAGTCAACCGGACAAAGGACAAAGGAGGGGAATAGGGTCAATAAGGCGCGGTCCCAAGAAGCTCCAGGGATGTTAGAGTAGTACGTATATGTATTTATAATGCACATCATAAGTTCGTGCCTGTATTTGTTTTACCTTGGCCTGGCTGTCATATTCACGGGCCTTCCTATTAAAATTGATATTCATAGCACAACCAAACATCCGGTAACATATAGATAATAGTTTCTGTAATTTCCATTCCGCGGTGGAATTTATACATAGGCAGATACTGTCTCCATTATATTGTGCGGATATATATCTAATCATTAATTCTCGAGAGCGTAGTCGTTGACTTAGGTCGTTATTTCCACCTAACCTGCTACAGCGGTGGGTTATCAGTACCGGGTGAGTGGTGATATATAGAGGAGTTACTATCAAATAGAGTCAAGTCAAATAGGTAGATATTCGGTACGATATGAAGTCCTAGAATCGATTGGTCGTCAGCTATGAATGGACGGTATACACTCGCTAGTATCACTAGTTGTAATTGGGGACAATACAAATAGATTTTACTGGTAACAAGAACTCGTAAAACAGGTATTATAGAGAGGTATTGTAGATCACGCTATATTTTGATGGAGGAGGAGGAGCTGCTGCTGGTGGTAATGACGATGATGGGGGGCACGAAGCCTACCTATGCTGTAGGGAATTTCCCTAATTACTTATTCATGGCCATATGGATATCATTTCTCGTTTCTTTTATGCGATACGCTATCACATGTACTCGAGGATGAGTATATATATGTGAGGTAGAGTCGGGGAATAATATTAAGGTTACTATAGTGCGAATTCTGTTTCATTTAGAGATTTGTCGTGCTACTCACTGTATTCCTCGAATCCATATTACCTATAGCTACATATGTATTACACGTATGTAGGTATGTATATACATATAAGCTTTAACATCGTACTGTATAAACTACATGTAGGGGTGTGCCCCTCGCGACCGCGAGTTGTTAACGTTTGAGTATTAATAAATATGACATTAAAAGCATATTTTGATGGAGAGAACTCCTTCTAGTTCCACCCCCCCACATCCCTCCGCCCCGCACTGCCCCCCCCACCTCCACGTTCACCTCTTCTACCTCCTCCACCGCCTCACACATCTTCCTCCCAGTACTCCCAGTCATATCATATCATTAAATTAAATTAATTATAGATAAATATTTTTAAATAATTATAATTACATACCTTACCGTCGAAACGCATACAATTTTGAGCCTTATTTAGTCGGCTTATCCAGAACGTAGGCTTACAATAGCTTTATCAGTACAAAAATCCTTTTTTAAGCCTTATTTCATCCTTAAAACACGCTTAAATAATACTTATTTGAACCTTATTGGATTCATAAGGCTATTGTGAGTCTACGTTCTGGATAAGCCGACTGAATAAGGCTCAAAATTGTATGCGTTTCGACGGTAAGGTATATACAGAGACCTTTTTAGATAAATATTAGGGCGTGAACCGTAGAGCTTCCGTTGCTCAGTGCCATGCCGGAGTCATTCAGGGTTAGGGGTCACAGGCTCTCGACCAATCAGAGCCCATAAGAAAAAACCATAATCCAGTACATAGTAGATTGAAGCTACCACATGAATGTAGCTAGGCCTCTTTTTGAGCTTCAATTTTTATATTCCGGTACTTCTTAAAATCTATGATTAAGTAAATCTATTTCACGATTCTTCGGCCTTGTTTTTACGCCCATACGTACTGAATTGTCATCAATCACATTATCCGTCCTTAAGAATCATTGATAGTGTGCCAAGACAATGCCAAGACCGAAGACCGCGCTTGCCAAAATTTGGCGTAACATTAGAACCCAAACGGTGTCCATTCTACACGACACCTTCAACCTGCCAGTTACGACATACATCTCGAAATTAATTCAACACCAAATGCCGCCCCAAAATTCCAAATCACAGCGCAGCGGCGCTCCAGCTACCGTCTCGTTCTTTGCTACCCATCTACACAGTGCGGTAATTGCCGGCGTGTCGTATGCGAGCTTTGGGAATCTCGTTCTCAACCCAACATCCACTCTCCTCTCGACATTACCTCTTTTAACTATAGCCCAAGCTACGTATGTTGTACTTTGTTTAGACGGCAACGGTACTACGAAAGGAAAGCGGCCAAAACTTGGGAAAAAGGGGGAGCAGCTGACTGCGGCGACGGGGATCAGTAACAAGCTTTTGGTACATCTTCCAGATACATCCCCCCCCCCCCTTCCCTCTATACTTAAACGAAGGTTTAGTTTTAACTGTTATGTCTAGACAGCTTTCCTATCATTACTCCTTGCCTCCACCGCAGGGACGATGATATTAGGCCTCTGCATGGTTCTTTTTGGGGCGCCGGTAACCTCGCACCTTTCGCACACAACTCTATGTGCGGCACATATGGCTTTACTAGTCGCATTTCCCCTCATATACACCAACGGTGTCGACGGACAGAAGTGGAGGGATATTGTATCAGTCGCCTTGCCCGTAGATGAGGCATTTGGTGGTGCTCTGGGGGCCCTTGTGGGAGGCTGGTTGGGGGCTGTTCCTATTCCATTAGGTTTGTGATCTGTTCGAACTGTTGCTTACTATATACATAGGAATGAATATTAACTCTTGAGTTACTGCAGATTGGGATCGCGAATGGCAGAAGTGGCCTGTCACTATTGTTACAGGTGTCTATATTGGGCATCTAGTCGGGAAGTCGTTAGGTTCAGTTTTCCAAGGGAAGAAACTTCCGTTTTAGGCCAACTATCTAGTTGGATAATTTTCGAATGATACCTGGACATAGCAATCCTTTTAGGAGGGTTTTTTTTTTTTGTTGGGTGTGGGGGGCAAATAGCATAATAAAAGTGAGAGCTTAGATAACAGCGGAGGCGTTCAATGACTGGAGTTTCTAAAGCCATAAATGAGGGGCGAAGAATGTTCCCAAGTCCTCTGGCAGGGTGTGGGCGATTTCGGTGTAGCTTCGTTACCCAAAAATCATTCGTCCGCAAGCACCGCACTTAGAAAAGCCCTTGGCTTACCTCGAAAATACACATACATACATGTACATATAGTTGCAAAGTGTGGGTTGCGACGAGATATAATTAAGAGTTAAAGTTTAGTTCAGCGGCGCGACAAAGTAATAGTACTACATGTAGTTAACAATCATACGAATCATGTAATCCCATATATATTGGCGTGGGGCCTTGAGTAATATCCGGTGCGTAACCTTCAGAACAATACATAGGCGAAATAACCCATAGAATTTTCGGCTTCTCTACACCATGTTTTTGTGTTGGTTTAAGCATCTTACAGAGCCTGGTTCAGCACTACATGTACATGTAATCATGGAGTATCATTCGGCACAGTATCATCTCGATCTCATTGATAATAGGAACATTCAGGGCCCGGCCAGCTAACTGGCAATTACATACATGTATCCATAGTTAATACTAATTGGTTGAGAAGAAGTACTAAAAGATGTAGTTTAGAACGTACTTAATATACACGTAGGTATAGTCGGTACTTTAAATACTGCCAGCTGATTATATGAGCTACAGTTTGTTCCGGGTCAATGACGGATGGCCAAACCAGCCGGGTAAGATCATGTTGTCTTATTACGGTAGAGTTCATGCAAAGCGGCTAGACAACTTCCTTATTTAGTAATATTCTTCGTCCATTTTATACTGCATACATGTAGTTATTTCTTTATAGAAGACATGATTCTATTTGTTTTTATAATAGGCTTGCTGGTTTTTTTGTACTTGTTACACACATGTAGTTTTTTCTGCACACATCGTGCATGTAGTGGGATGGCCCAGACGTTGAGAGCATACCGTAATTACACTTACAGAGTACATATACTTGAAATGTGTCAGTGCAGTTTCTCCGGTTTTTATTGGTCAACAAGTGCGTTTTCGCCGTTGAATTAACTAGGTTCACCATTGACCTGGAAAGGGGTATGGCAAGAAACAACCAAGATGCAACATCTCCAGGTAACGTTCTTCCTGATTCCTATTGGCCCAAGCGTTCCCTCTTCATCAACTGGCAGTATTCATCAAGTGACTACAGTCGCAACTCGATATGCCGGATCTCAATACGCCGGATCCCTTGCTGTCCCGTACGAAATCCTCTGGGATTTTAATTTTCTTACTCCAAAATCAATTTGCTATCCCGGATTTTTTGCTATCCCGTACGAAATCCTTCGAATCTTGGCAATCCGGCATATCGAGTTGCGACTGTACTACGTATGGACGACTGTGTTGACGTTATTATGTTTAACTGTCCGGATGTCCGTGAGTGGTAGACCCTAGCCCTTTGGTTGCTGCGCAGTGCCCCTGGCTACGCGGCTCAGCTACTTTCACCTTGCTATGCATATGAACAACTGAAAGGGGCTCGTCAATACAATCCACGGAACGAGTCACCATTACTCATTTGGCCAGTTAAGCGCCCTACATCTCTCCTGTCTAGAACATAAAGACTGCAGCTGCGTACCTACCTACATATACCGATCAAATTGCCCGATGACAACCATGGAAAGATATCTGATGGTTCAAGGTGCGGTAAGTTCCGCAGAAAATGCCTTGAGATTGAAACATCAAGAAACATTAGTGTATCAATTTAGTGAATTGTAAGTTTCATTCCGGTTCGTTTTTTTTTAAATACGATTTACTGATTAATTGTAAGGAAATTCGAACGCGTATTTCGAACTGTGATCTACGGGGCAGCCATTATTGCTCCCTTGCTCTTCTTACTTCTGCAACGGGTCGCCACGGGCATCCCATTTTTGCCCCACAAGGATTACTGTTCGTATATTGTCGTCAACAAGAAGGGGTTTTTGAGCATATACGATCAGGATGAACTGCCCTCAAAAGCACCAATTGAGGAACTATCAGGTAAAAATCTCTTGAATGGTCTTTCTCGTAGTATGTTGCATAAGCGAGTTTGTTGTTGCTAATGCCGTGCAGGAGCTCGTTTGAAAATAGCATGGATTCAAGAGCTTTGTCTTTTAGGGCTTGTGGCTATTAGTTGCAAAGCTCTCTCATCCAGAATTAGCAGTGATATCCCATTCTTTGAAGAAGGTTTGCATGCACTTAGAAGTAATTTGTTACATACTTCCAGCTAATTCAACCCATATAGCTTTTGAATTGGTTTACTGGATATTTTTTCTTGCTCTGTTTACTTTTCGTTTTTATCCTACACCTTATAGACCGATCATATTTACTATAGTATCGTTGGCGAGTTTCCTGGTTCCAATGTTGGTCTGTGAACGTGATTTGTGGCCAAAGATACTTGTTCACCCATCCCAGGAGGTGTTACAACAGGCAAGAAAGGGCTGGGAAGTTTATGTGCGCCTTGGTTTGTCAGCCACTTTCGGGTCATTATCGATGATAACCCCAAGCGTTTGGTATCCAGTGGACCCATATTCAGATCATACGGCAACTCTAGAGCAGGTATCAAATCTAAGCTAGTATACATTTATAAAGTTTGAACTAATAGATGAATTAGACAGCATCGATTTTTAGTTCCTTGATTACCTTCTCTTGGATCGAAGGGCTGATACGAAAAGGATTTAAAAATGACCTTGAAATCGAAGACCTTCCTAAGCTATCTGACTCCGACTGTGCAAGGCTTTGGAGCAACAAATTTCTAAAAACCCAGAAATCATCCGTTTTTTGGGTATTGATTTCTTTAAAAAAATATGACCTACTTTACATGATGCTTTGCTCCCTCTTGAGCGCCATTTTGAGTGTAAGCCCACCAATAGATCTCCCTAAATTAGCACACCTAATTACATAATTAACACAATGGAACAGTTTATCAATCCGTTATGTATGAGAGGACTACTTGCATATATTGAAAAATCATCTGAACCTACCTTTACGCCATGGGTATACGTTGGCGCTCTCTTTTTCGAACCTTTGATCAATGCGGCAGTCGGCGCGACTCAATCTTTAGTCTCTTCACGGTAAGTCAGGGATTATTCCTTGATTTACAGGACCTTGCTGATTTTTCCAGTTTGGTACTTCATGTAGAGGCAGCTGTCTCCCAAAGTATCATGCAAAAGACGTTAAAGATCCGCATCACGGATTTCAAAGAGACCAAAGAGGGGGAGGGAAACGAAGAGGGCGATAACCAGGATGCTGTTCAGCCGGCAATAGGAAAAATTACCCAACTGATCAATTCTGATGTTTCTCGATTGATAAATGCAAGGTAAACTTTGTATACATCAAGGAATATGATTTTAGTGTTCTGCAATAGCTGACACATATATTTAGTTCTGTGCTGAACCTTATTGCATCTACTCCAATAGGAATTATCTTTACCGTCATACTTCTCTATGATCTTTTAGGTTGGGCTAGTTTTGTCGGTGAAGGTTTAGTCATCGTGACAATGATACTACCTGGAATGATGCTAAGATATTACCACAAGCTTTTGAAGCAACAGCGGAAAGCTGTAGACGCAAGGATCGGGCTGATGGTAATTTTTTTTTTTTTTTCGTTCAAAGTATGATATTTACTTACAATTCATTTAGACAGAAGCACTTGGGTCCATCAGGATTATTAAATTCTTTGGTATGGAGAGGGTTTTTCTAAAACGTATTCATGAAAAGAGAGAAACGGAATTACGCATGAATAGATTGACATTACTATTTGGGATCTCCTATAGCCTCGTGCAATATATGATACCGACGATGAGCATGGTAAGTTTCGACACTCGAGCGCGATGAATGATGTGTTAACCTATGTAGTTTATAACCTTAGGTATCTATGCTAAAGTAATGGAAAAACCATTGAGTCCAAGTGTTCTTTTCACATCTATGAGGTTTAATCTCCCAATTGTTGGTGCGGTATTCTGCATCTGCTGACGCAATAAACCTATAGCTTATTCAGCATGCTTAGAGTGTACTCTAGTACGTATCATTGCAATGGCTCAGAGTCTAGACGAATTTTAACTAACTAGTAATAGGTTCTATCACTACAACTGTTCAAACTGTTCGTATCTTCCCTATAAAACCAATTCTGTCACTATACTAAAACTCTGTATCTTAGGTTCTGGAATCTGCTGTATCGTTTGACCGTATTGACAAATTCTTGACTGGAGGAGATCTTCAACATAATGACCATATTAACCCAACCACCGAGCTGATAAAGAACGCGCCCTTTTATAAAGATGCGACCTTATCCTGGGCATTACCCGGTTCCAGTACTGATAACAATTTCCGGCTTTTAAATATGAATGTGGAATGCGTTTATGGTGGCCTTACTGTAATCTCTGGGCCTGTAGGATCTGGTAAAAGTTCGTTTTTGCTAGGACTTTTGGGAGAGATGAGGTTGCTGAATGGCAACGCATATCTTCCTCGAAATGAAGGAGTGGCCTATGTGGCTCAGTCTACTTGGCTCCAAAACAAGACGATTCGCGATAACATCCTTTTTGGAGAGCAGTATGAAGAGAAGAGATATAATGCCGTCCTGGAGGCATGTGATTTATTAGTAGACTTAAGTAAATATGAGGATGGCGATCTTACAGAGGCTAGTACGCCCAATTATTAGCGTTTTCTGCATTTAGACTGACTGTGAGAGTTTCTAGGTTGGTGAAAAGGGTGAGAATCATGCTGGTACCGAAACGAAATTCTTTATCACTGACTTCTGTAGGCGTTACACTGAGTGGTGGACAAAAAGCTCGATTATCATTGGCGAGAGTAAGATTTTCATGCCATCCCGTGGTTCATTACTTATTACTGACCCTTTAGGCTGTTTATTCTCCCGCTCAAACACTACTCCTTGACGATGTATTATCAGCGCTAGACGCGGCGACTAGTAGGATAGTTTTCGACAAGTGTATCAATGGAGAAGTTTTAGCTGGTAGAACTGTTATTCTAGTGACTCACCAGTACGTATCTCTACAATTGCTTTGCCATCTCCATGTGTATTAATATAAATAGCGTGTCGCTGGTATCTTCATATGCAAAGAAGATAGTAGTCCTTGCAGACGGAAAGATCATTTCAGATGGCCTTCCACAAAATATTCCTCCTAGTGCAATCAAGGTTATACCAAATATTGAGCATCCGGATGACTTCGGAAATTCAGGCCAAGAGTCTGATCATACAACACAAACGTTCCAGGATAAAGTTGTTAAAACGGCCCCAGAAGCGAACGGAAAAAATCTTCCTAAACTTGTGAAGGATGAGGACCGGGCAAAGGGCAAAGTTCCCATAGTGCTTATATGGGATTATATAAAAAGTCTCGGGTCACCTATTGTCTTAGTCTACCTGGTGGCAACGAGTGTTTTGATGGAGTTTGCATTGTATGTTAAACTTTGGCTTAATATCTAGATTTTTACTAATAGTGCGGTTTACAGCGTGGGGAGCTCTCTATTTCTCGCGGTCTGGTCAGGTAATGAAACCTCAGACTGTATATATAACGTTTATTTCTGACGGTAACCGTAGATCAATACTCAAAACCTGGGGACGTAAATGTGAATTTGTGGCTTGTAAGTTTCCTACTGGAATGGTTACTAGTGCTATACTAATATGGCTGTTAGGGAATGTATTCTAGTAAGACTGATTTAGTTTATCATGGTGCAAGTTATCTCGACTAACTTATCAAAACAAGTGACTACGTTCGGTGTGATAATATCTTTCTTCATCACATACGTTTCATGGTATTACTTTATTCAAATTTCAGGGAAGAAAATTCACGAGAAACTCGTAAAATCAGTGTTATATTCACCCATAAGGTTCTTCGACACTACCCCTGTAGGAAGAATACTAGGACGCCTATCTAGTGATATTTAGTGAGATTATTTTCCTTTTCTCTCTTTGATATAAGGACCAGGAAGAGATGGTTAACGAGAATATAGTTCTATCGATTGGGTCCTGGGACGTAATGTGCAATCACTTATCAATTGTGTGCTTAATATTGCGTTCACGTTTACAATCATGTTCGGCTTAATTCCAGTTTTTCTAGTGCCTTGTTTGACTGCGATCCTAATTGGGACAGCCTGCCGAGAATTGTAGGTTATAGCTATACCCCAAGTATGATTAGTAAATTCTAACAATTTCAAGTTATCTCCGCACTAAGATAAGTGTGAATAGAATATATTCTATCCAAGCAGCCCCTGTGATATCTCATCTACATGATACTGTCTCTGGAGTTGTAACTATCCGTGCATATAATTGCCAACGGCGCTTTCTTGATGAAAATCTGAAGAAGCTCGATGATTTCAATCAAGTGTATGTTTCCAAATTCAATAAGAACTAAATTATTCATACTAACTGGACAAGTAAATGGACTCTCAATGCCCTTGGTTTGTGGATGACCATTAGGAGCACAGCTTGCACCGCAATGATCAGTGCAGCAGCAGGTTTCTTGGCAATTAGTACGACTGGTTATACCGCGGGTTTGATTGGGTTTAGCATGAACAATTGTACGAGTAGAATTCCTCTTAAGTTAATTAGGGTACTAATCGATTAGGTCTTTCGTTTTCCTCTTCTGTACTCTCAGCAGTCAGGTAAAAGTTGTCTATGATGATATAGGATTTCCGAGTTCATACTAATATCTGTCCCGTGAATAGTGACTTCAATAGGGTAATATATACATATATAAGTAAATTCATATTTAGATACCCCATACTGATTATTCTCAGCTGCAAGTGGAGCTTAATTCGTACGATCGCGTCGTTAAATATATTAAATCTGAACAAGAGGTGAGAATCCCTGAATACCTTCACATTTAAGACATTTAAGGGCTAATAAGAAATTTGTATGCTCTGTAGAAACAACCAATACCAGAACATGAACCATCAGCAGCATGGCCAACTCGTAAACCCCACCAAAAACCTGTATTTCAGCGTGGTATAAATGCTAAATTGAGAATTGTAGAGGGTGATGTCAAGATTACCAATCTTTCGGTCAAGTACTCTACAGACGGCCCAGAAGTACTTAACAAAGTCAGCTTTGACGTCAAATCACGCGAAAGGGTTGGTTTTCACACCAGTATGTAGTGGGTTATTTGCTAACTTCGAGGAAGGTCGGTATTGTTGGGAGGACTGGAGCAGGAAAGAGTAGTCTAGCGTTGAGTTTGTTAAGGTTTACCGAGATCTCTAATGGTAGTATTGCCATTGATGGTCTGGATATCACGAAAGTAAATCTTGAGCCTCTCCGGCAGCGCATCACGTACGCATTCAAATGATTCCTTCAACATTCCTATATCAGCTAACATAGTGCTAGAATCATCCCTCAAGATCCTATTATGTTTTCTGGAACAGTTCGCGATAATCTGGACCCCTACCATGAAATTGATGATACAGAACTTCAAGCAGCTTTGGAGAGTAGTGGATTAGTTGGAATTGCAAACAACGCTAGTAACACAAGTGTCTCAGACGCCACATCAGAAGCAACAGAGCTAAGAACTAAGCAAATCAGTCTCGACTCTCCAGTCACATCTGGCGGAGATAATCTTTCGCAGGGACAACGGCAGTTGCTCGCATTTGCCAGGGCACTAGTCAGACGGTCCAAGTTGGTGATTTTAGATGAGGTGCGTTCCCAATTCTTGAAGACTTGATTGCTTCGGGACAATACAAATCTGCAGAGCCTTGGCAAGTTTCTAGGCTTTTGATTTTTCTCCGCTCCCGATGCTTCCCCGAGAGTCGGAACTTATGCTAACTCCGGTATTAATGTAGGCTACGAGTTCTACAGACATGGAGACGTGAGTGGTCCGATGTTTGAAGTTGTGCAAGAGGTTGTTGCTGACGCAAGTAATAGGGATGAGAGAATCCAACAGACCCTGCGAACCAGTTTCCCGGACTCCTCTATAATAACCATTGCCCATAGACTTCGTATGTTAGCCCCTATTGAGATTCCTGTCCGATGCAGTTGCTGATCTCTTTCTAAAAAAAAAAGGCACAGTGATGTCGTTTGACAGGATTATTGTCCTCGACAACCTGGGTAAAGGCGGGGAGGTAGTGGAGTAAGTGCCGGCCTCTTTATGCGGGAATCCTTTTTCTGATGTGTGCGTGCAGATGTGATACCCCGTTCAATTTACTACGGCGCCCTGGTGGTGTTCTGTACGACCTGGCTCACAAAAGTGGAGAATTTGAAGAGCTTCTAGAGCTGGCTACCAAAGGCAAAGCCCTGTACACAAACGGGGAATAATTTGAAGTTAATTTTTTCGGTTGTCGGTTGCGTTTTGTATGTACTTTACTTAGATAGGCTAAATTGCAATTTTTCTGGGGTGCGTTTGTGTTCTACAAATCAAATTCGGATCCTACCATTTCTAGAATTACTTGGAAATAGACAGAAAACCACTGGAAATAGGGAATAGGAAATAAGATCCTGGCCGTTTCTTGGAGATCATCGCTATCCCGTGTTGGGGGTTGGGTGGATAGCTTCCCGCAGCCGAAACAACCCCGCCCCACCAAGAGACCCCTCCTTGTACGTCACGGAACCACTATTTGTGTCGCTCATCTCCCCCCTCTCCAACTTTTCTATATCTACCTATTCAGTAGAACTTCTAGAATCCTATCAATTCTATATTACAAAAATGTCGACTGTTGGAAAGGTATGTTGTTTAGATGAAGAATACGTACTGCCAGATTGTCAAGCTAAGTAATTCCTAGACCATTACTTGCAAGGCGGCAGTCGCTTGGGAGTCCGGTGTACCTCTGTCAATCGAAGACATTGAGGTCTTACCTCCAAGGGCCCATGAAGTGCGCATCCAGATCTACTACACAGGAGTTTGCCATACAGGTATTTACAACCCTCAACAGCTGGACTAGCAACAAAAGAAACGGTAATATCTGACATTGTTTCAGATGCATACACCTTGTCAGGCAAGGATCCCGAGGGTGCTTTTCCCATTGTTCTTGGACACGAGGGTGCCGGAATTGTGGAATCAGTCGGCGAAGGTGTTGAAAACGTGAAGGTTGGAGACCATGTTGTCGCTCTTTACACTCCAGAGTGCAAGGAGTGCAAGTTCTGCAAGTCTGGAAAAGTAAGTACACACTGCATATCTCGCAGCCTTTTTTTTTTTTTTTTTTTTTGCTTTTAATTATGTTCAAAACTCTATCTGACGGAACGATTCAGACAAATCTCTGCGGTAAGATTCGCGCTACGCAAGGTAAGGGTGTTATGCCCGACGGAACCTCCCGATTTAGATGCAAGGGTAAAGATCTTTTGCACTTCATGGGAACCTCAACCTTCTCACAGTACACCGTTGTGGCCGATATCTCCGTTGTGGCCATCACCCCAGAGGCCAAGATGGACAGGACTTGCTTGCTTGGCTGTGGTATTACAACAGGATATGGTGCTGCCGTTGTTACCGCAGGTGTTGAGAAGGGGTCCAGCGTAGCTGTCTTTGGTGCTGGTTGTGTTGGTCTTTCTGTCATCCAAGGGGCCATCAGATGCGGTGCTAGCAGGATTATCGTCGTCGATGTAAATGAGAAGAAGAAGGAATGGGCTATGAAGTTTGGCGCGACAGACTTTGTGAACCCGGCGGACTATGGCGACAGGCCAATTCAGGAGGTTCTTATCGAGATGACTGATGGTGGCTTGGACTATACGTTTGATTGCACTGGTGTAGTCTCAGTTATGAGAGCTGCGCTGGAAGCCTGCCACAAGGGATGGGGTCAGTCAATTATCATTGGCGTTGCGGCTGCTGGTCAGGAGATCTGTACACGCCGTAAGTTGCTCTTTGTGGAAGTTGGATGCTTATCTGGGGTATTTATCAACGACTGAACTAACAAACCGCCACTTGAAATAGCATTCCAGCTGGTCACTGGGCGTGTTTGGAAAGGTTGCGCCTTTGGAGGCATCAAGGGACGCACTCAGCTTCCTAATCTCGTTGATGATTACATGACAGGAAAGCTGAAAGTGGACGAATGTAGGTTATTTCTGCCTAAATTTACGAGAGATTTGCTAAAACTGGTCATGCAGTCATTACCCACCGTGAGAACCTAAACAACATCAACACCGCATTTGACCAGATGAAAGCTGGTGACTGTATTAGGTTCGAGAATTCCAGGTTCATCCCGTATCTGAGACAATATGCTGACCTTTTTGCCTTTAGGTGTGTTGTTGACATGAAGAACCTAGCATAGGAGGAATCGAGACTATCACATCTTCCTGATCGTACTTGAAATCCTCTGTAGCCTTTATCGTATTTCATTTTTACTAGTTCCAGGATGTAAAACCATAGCGGAGTAACAACATGCAATTCTTGCTTTTTATTTTCATTTTTTTCCTTGCCTACTTCATTCGTCAGATTCCGCAAATCCACTAGCATGAACACGGCACAGTAGGGCAGGGTGCCACAGTGAGTAGTGTGGATGCACAGATAAAATCAAATCAAAAGGAAACTACATGTATTCTCCAAGATCTGGTCGTAGTTGCGCGGGTGGGCGTGCACCGATTCTTGTGCGTTGGGGTATCAGATCCAGCCATCAATGATCTACATGGTAGCGACAGGGTTCTTATATTCTTGTCCAATGAACTGTTAGCCGCTAAGACTCCGCTTATATTAGAGTTGCGGAATGCAGGATGGATGATTGATCAAGTGCATTCACCATGCATGGTTTGTCCCTATCCAGAGTAATCTAGTAAATAGGGACCCTATGATGTGGGAATCCAAACTGACGGGAAAGAAGGCCGATAAGTCATAGAAGCCTAATCTGGGACTGAATTTTGCGCCAAGTAACACAAATCCTAGACTGAGAATGTTTCAGAGAGTTCGAGAAAGGAACAAGCCTTCTTGATTGTGAAACCAGGGACGGATCCAGCCGCCGGATGAGAGATGGAGGCCGAATTAGACAACAGCTCAGCACAGCGACGTCGCAGCGTAATAAGGCAATAAGGGCGATTCGCACTGTTTCGCAGCAGCAGCAGCTTCCTCGTTATTGTTAGTAGCTTTTGGTTCTCTCTTTACCCCCGCTACTTATCCACCATTGTGGTAAAGTAGCAAGTTACAGGATCAGGATACATGTGATGCATGCTGATGGTGGGAGGTTTGTGCTGTAAATGATTTCGTTCTTCTAACCTTCCAGGGTACCTGGAGAGTGGGGTGAAATGGACAGGATGCACTACAATCTTCCACATTGATCAAAGGTGACACCTGGTAACTTTATACACGGATCAGCCAGTCCGTTGGATACGCTACATTTAAAGTCGCTGCTACTGCGGTGGCTTCCTGTCTTGTTGTAATTTGTATGACCTGACGCCTGCCGCCTCCTTTACCTTACCAAGGGTCGTTTCTAGATCCAAGGGTGTGTCGTGCTACTAATTGTTTTTTCTTCTAGAGGACCCCGTGCATTACCATACGGTACTGTAGTATTTAAGTTAATGCTTGTATCCTTTGAATGCTCAACTAACCTCTTGCCTGGTCTGTACTTATATCCATTGAGAGTTCAATATTACAACCTCTCAATACAACCAATATAAACAACGATCCTGTAACATCATGAGCTACCAAGACGAACAGCCTTTATTGAGCTCAAAGAGATCCCCTGGTAAGCCATATTCATATCCGACCTAGCTATCTACCGATTAAACACATTGCCTATCAGATGCTCAATTGCTTATAATGTAGGGACATTTGGAAAATCTGCGATGGATTCAGAAGATCTCAAGCTTCCACAGGCTATAGCACATCGTGGGTGGGTTGACAATACTTTCATTGAAGTGGGACGGATAAACCTTGGAGAATTGGAACACTTCGTTAATTAATATTTAGCTTCCGGGCGCAGTTTCCAGAAAATACGATATTAGCTTTTGAAGGCGCTGTTAAAGCTGGGGCCCATGCAATTGAGACGGGTACAAAGAAATAAATCCCCCACCGTCACAGTGTCTGAAGCTAAATAACTTGTGGACTAAATAGACCTTCATCTATCACGAGACGGAGTTGTCATGATCTCACACGTATGCATTGGTCCACTCGAATCAATCAAAAGTATTGCTGCTAAGTAAGCCTGATATAGGACGCCACTTTAAAAAGGGTATTCGGAGAAGAGGGGAAAGTTATCGACTGCGACTATTCATACTTGAAGACGCTAAGAACAGTAGAGGCACCGCATGTTCCCATGGCATCACTGAAAGAGGTGCTAGAATTGTTATGTCAACCCGCGCTCAGAAAAATGTGGTTGTTGTTGGACATCAAGATCGACAATGATGCGGAAAATATCATTAGATTAACTGCGGAGACTTTGAAGGATGTGGGAGGTGGTGTAGAGTTTTGGGGCAATAGAGTTGTTCTCGGATGTTGGACATTGAATTTCATCCCGTTATGTGAGCGTTATTTACCTGGGTTTCCAATTACTGTGAGTGCCTAATGTGAATTCTCGAGGTGTGTTGATTTTCCTCTTATTGACTAAATTTTAGCACATCGGATACTCAATACCATATGCGAGAGAATTTTTAAAAATTCCAAATGTTTCTTTCAACATGCTTTATGCAATCCTCGACGGGCCTAAGGGCGAGAAATTTCTCAAAGACGCTCGTGCTGCCGGTAGAGACGTTTACACGTGGACAGTAAATGATGAGCAGGTTATGAAACGGACAATAGCCATTGGGATTGATGGTAAAGCAAATTCACATACTATTATAGTCAACTTGAACTGACGGATTAATAGGAGTTTGTACCGATGACCCAGTTAGATTTCTTGAGTGCGCTACCCATATCCCCACTAAGCTATTAATGCCTTCTAACAATTTTCCGATTTTCAGTATCTGCGAAAAATATCTAAACGGCGAAGTCTCATCAGAACCCTGGGGCTGCAGGATGACTTTTATTTTGATGTACTATCAGTTCTTGGCATACATCTTTTCATATCTATTTCGATGTCGCCACGGATTTACACTGAAGACTGCGGAGAAGGCACACTTGGCTCCCTAAACCTCACCGCAAGATCTCTGTTTTGTGATAGCGTAGAGTAATCGTGTAAATATGTTTTCTCGCCCATTTCTTTCCTTTTGCGCCCTACATGATTATGTCGATGCATATGGGTCCGAGTGATGTCTGGAGTGTTGTTGATTTATTGTCACCAGACGTGGAGCATACGGAGGAACGTTTCTCCTGTGTCACTTTTCTTTTCTCCTTTGTGTTCTTGACTGTCAAGTGAACTGAGACTGTATCAGCCAGATGAGGAGGTGAGATCGATCATCGGGGCTTGTAGAAATTCCATTTGGTAGATAGTTAAATCGAATCTTTAGATCAGAAACAGTCGAAATAAGGCGTTGGATCATCGCTCCATCAAGCTCACTTCCGAGACTAGGGCCGGGGGTGGTCTGCTCTAGAGTCATGGCTCGGGAGCTAAATCTAACGCTGATCGGTCGCTTGCTTGCTACACCCCGCATACCGCATAACAACAAGCAAAATTAATTTTCGGTCTGTGCAATCCTACTTCAATCTCATCAAGCTGCGGAGATTCTGTTTGGAACCTTTAAAGCTAGACTAAGGACAGACATATTATCATGTCGGAGGCATTCGCGAGTGTTGATCCGGAGATTTTTGCGAAGGTGCAGGAACAGATTGAGAAGGACAGTGAGATCAAGGAGGTATGCTTCACATTCCTGAATTGGCGTCTAGAGCTGAATTTGGGTGGGGGTGGTATAGAAAATAAGGGAAGCACTCAGGAATCTGGATAAAGAAGGTTGGCTATGGGCTCTTTTGATGTAAAGACGCTTACAGTCATTGACGTCGTCGAATAATCTAGTTCGCAAGATCAATTCAACACTCTCCCGAATCCATATCGTTCCTGCCGAGCATGGTATCGTACCCCACTTTTCTCTACTCGATAGACATATCATTCGGCCGCTTACCAACTACCGAATTATCTAGTTCTCAAACTTACCGACAGCGTTGAGGATGCCTTCAAGCAGGTTGCCGTTGAGATTGGGGGCCTGGTTGAGATTGTAAAGGATTACCCTTATTACAAGTATAATGGGCTATGGACCAGGGATCTACAGAATACGGTACGTCTGGACGGAATTGGATAGTTTCAGGATATCTATTATAAATTCTGATTATAGCTGTGATTAAGGCATTCTTGGTGCTGCTTCACGGATGGCTTAAGCGGAGTTACGGAACTGCTGAGTCGGGGAACAGCCTTCTTAGCATTGACCAAGTCGGGGCTGTCCTCGGAGGTTAGTTTTGTGCCTGGCCTTAAAGCGCAGGTTGGTAGGAGATTGCTGATCAGTGAATCGGTGATAGTGCCGGTGAATTTGAAGACGGAGGATAGGTTTCACCTGACGATTGAGGAGTACCTCCACGCCGTGATCTCTCTTGTTGATGAGTTGGTACTATTCCCAACTGAGTCCCCTACTTACTAATAACTGACAAAAAAATTCAACCTAGACCCGTCTGACCACCAATGCCGTCACTCAGGGCGATTTCCTCCGTCCGTTGATGATCAATCGCTTCGTTAAGGACATCCATTCGTCGTTCCAGGTTCTGAACTTGAAGAACGATAGCTTGAGAAGAAGAAGTGACAGTTTGAAATATAGCGTAGGCCATTCCTTACTGGGAAAAAGCGGAGTTTATGTGACTAACGGTTGTTTGGGGGTACAGGTTAAGAAAGTTGAGGATATTAGCTACGACTTAATGCTGAGGGGTTTGGTACCAGATGGAACTGAGGATGCCAAGCAGTCAGAAGACGTAAAAGAGGTTCATGAGGTAATTCTTGAGGGGAAGAAGGAGTAGATAACATCGGCATGCATGAGGGAGAGAAAGTGGATTTGTTCTCCTACATTAGCCAGGATCGCTGAATAGCTTCTTACAAAATTGCGGGTACGCCTCAATGAATTATGAGGATCAATTGGTCAAGGCACAATATGAGAAGTAGAACTGCCAACAGTACCCGGTACGTAAGGCGCCTATCCAAAAGTTTTCGTGAAAGGGCCCACCTACTTCTTTCGGGCTTTCACGAAAACTTTTGGGTAGGCGCTATATATCAGGGGCGCCTAGGGAAAAGGTGATTGTCTGGATTCCATAAGCGCACAAACGCATTATACATAATGGATGTATTAATTGCTGAAGTTATTGGAACGCATTATGGAACTTTGACATGCAGGAATGTTTCCAAGTTTGCGTTTCTTGGCTGTTTCCAGGGGGCTGCTTTCTTTTTTTGCACGCCGATAGAGTAACTTTGTGGCACCCAACAACCTGGATCAGTAACACACCAAACTGCGGCGAGACTAACCTGAACGAGGGCTGTAAACCTCCTGTGTCAACAGGAATCGTGGCCCCTGCTCACCCCCCCGAGTATTTACATACAGTACCCAAAGAACAACCAAAGGTCGTCGTCAACTCCGACGAGGCCCCCTGCACCAATATATAATTACACCGCCGATAATATATTGTACCTAACATGCGTTTCCCGACGTTTACGATGTGTCCGCGCAGGGCAGTTAGCCTGCTATTGCTGTCTGTGTTGGTGGTCTCAGCCGCAGCCTCGAGCTCATCAACAGAGAAGATTAAGACGACGAGTGAGTTGACAATTGCGGAGATTGATGAGAAATTGCAGGTAGTTTTTTTTTTAGCTCATACGTATTATCTTCATCTTGTATGAATTGCTTATGACGATGTACCTTCGTAGGAATGCCCAATCGTCCAACAATTGAACCACGAACGCCAAATCAATGCGCCGGAAACCTCGAGCACTATGAGTAAAGTGTTTTCGGTTCTGTTCCCCGCCGGACCGGCTGTGAACAGTCTTTTGGCCACAGCCTATATTTCTGGCCCCCCAAGTATGTAGCCAACTTACTACATATCAATCCCATGATAGCCCGCCGCATACGTATGAGCTATGCACTAATAATGCACGCACAGACTTTTTACTTGCTCTATGCCCCACCGACATTGACCCCTCGTCCCTCTCTGTAATGGTCGCCTTCGCAGTCGGCGGCCTCCTTGGTGACACGCTTCTACACCTTATCCCCCAAACTTTCATGGGAGAGCCTCACGATGATAATGTCCATTTTGTGATGTTAGACCCTAAGAGGAACGCCCTTTTGGGATTATTTATTTTCATTGGTTTCGCGACTTTTGTCGCCATGGATAAGACTATGAGGATTTTCGGCGCGGGACATGACCATTCACATGGACATTCACATGGCGCGATTGAAGAAATGGAAGTATCCGCAACTACAAGTGGTGTTGATACCAAAGTGAGTAACGAATTAAAGAAGCGTGGCGGGAAGGACTCGGTCGTGCAGAGTCAAGAGCAAGTTGCCAAGAAGGAAGCAAGCAACTCGATCAAGCTCTCGTCCTATCTGAACCTAATGTTTGTCCTCTATCATTTAATCTTAGTTGATAATTGACCTTAACTAACTCATATAATTGTCAGTGCCGATGTGATTACACCTCTCCAGTCTATTAAAATTAAATTCAAGGATCAATACCAACTAACCCTAACCCCAACTAGTTTTCGCATAACATCACCGATGGTCTTGCCATGTCTGCCGCTTTCCACACCGGCGGCGTCCGGATTGGCGCGACCACTTGTGTCGCAGTATTCTTCCATGAGATCCCTCACGAAGTTGGCGATTTTGCTCTCCTCGTGCAGAGTGGCTTCACCAAATGGCAAGCCATGGGTGCGCAGTTCTTTACTGCTGTCGGTGCCTTCTTGGGTACATTTATCGGAATCGGGATCCAATGGTATTCTGCATCTGGCGGTGAGGATGTGGTGGTTAAAGCTGGAGAGGGGATCATGGGTACTGGGTTGACTGGAGGCGATCTGGTACTGCCTTTTACTGCCGGGACGTTCCTCTATGTAGGCTTCAGTGTGATTCCGGAGTTGCTGGAGGTGGGGCCGAACAAAGCTGAGGAGGCTAGAAAAAGTTTGACTCAGGCTGTTGCAATGGCAGCTGGGTTTGGAATTATGTTTGCAATCTCGTGGATGGAGTAATTGAAGAATTTCCTGGATTGAGTAAGGCGAGATGTAGTACGAAGATTGACGCTCGGAGTAGCAAATAGTGAAAGATATTTTAAAGCCCTACATAAGTTCTGGTAGATGAAACAAATTGGTCTGGAAATTTAACTTCGTATCATATCTTGGATATTAACCACACAAAACTCCATAGCATAATGTTTTAAAAACAGGCTGGATATAAAAAAACAGTGTGAACATTTCAGAGACTTTCACTCTAATAATTCAGCTCTACTCATCGCCTTTGACGCGCCCATTTAGCATACCCTCAGTGTCCCTCTTTTTCCGTCTAAACACGCTTACTGCCATTCCTAGTAGTTTATAGATCCAGCCTCCACTTACTAATACCCCACCAATAATGTTCACAAGCCTAAAAGTCATAGTTAGCTTAACATCCTAGAGCACACTATGCTAGCGCCGCAGATCACGTACCTAACAATGAATTGTATCACAGGTGTCCTTGAATCTGTCACCGTTAAACTAATCGGCTCAATATCGTACTTGAAAAAGATTCCAGGTACATTATGCGCCGGAACTGCGCGTGATTGTTCGGTGACCGCATATTGATTCGTTGCCAGCCTCCTCCCTGTGGTGTAGCTCTCGTAGATGGTCGGCACAACAGAAAGGTAGTACTGGAACTTATAGAAATGATCTTCCGTTGTTGCGACGACACCATCGAGTGGGTTGATAAGCTTCGGGTAGTATTCGCCAAAAGAAAGCTCATTAACAACGTGTGAAAAGTTGAATGAATCGTGTTCAATGTGCTGACCCGCATCCCAGTATCCGTGGCCCTTCGCAGTAATGTGGAAGTCACCCTGAACACGATTTACGTCCATGCTACCGTATATTCTGCAGCTCGTTCGGTCGCCCCCTTTGGGCCACCTCGTTTTTCCAAATTTTGATTTCCTTGCCTTTTTTAGGACGTCGTAAACATGGTCCTCCCTTCGCCCAATCTGGACCAGCCGGTGAGCGCTTGTATCATCAAATGCAGTTGCATCCTTTTGGAGCAGGTCTCCTGCCAGGATACGGTCGGCGGCGGCGTCCTGCACGTTGATGTGGAGAGCGTCACAGGGCATCGCGACGGTAATGTCGAGATTTATTTGCATCTCATGACCGATACTTTTTTCAACAAGGAAGTGCTGCTCTTCGATGCCATCGAAATAGGAACCCATCTCGTGCCATGCGAGCCATAGACATGTAGTAATTAGGAGTAGTGTGACGATTCCGCCGCGGGAGGAACGTGTAGTATAGGATGCGCGGGTTTTAGCTATGGAGGGGTATGGTTAGCGTTCAGCCCTATACTCAGGAACCAGGGCGAGCTTGATGGCCCGAAAGACTTACGAAAGGCGTCAAAGGTGCGTACACTCTCAGTGAGGCCGCCCTTCTTGTCACCAAAAAATTCTTCGTTCATCGTTGCATTTGGGTGTATAGTCTCGGAGGTTTGGTGAGAGATGAGAGCTAGTGTGTGTTTTGAAGAGGCCAGGTTGCTCCACTGAGTTTAGGCGGCGCGGTATGTTCTGCGGCGGTTGCCGGGGGTGCTGCCCTTACTGAATTGCTACTATTTTTATGTAGTGATCGATTATTAGATTATTGTTTTTCTGAGAACTAATAATATAGTTAAAATAGCTAATAATTATAAAATCCCATCGGGAAGAAAGTTCGCTTTTGCCAAAACCTGGGGTTTGTTTCTGGTCGTGCTGATTCTGGCATACTATGTTTATTTCAGGGCTTAGGGTTGTTACTGTTAAATAATGCGTTACCCGGCTGCCGATTCGTCTACTTAAAAAAAATGTTTTCCACCCCCGTTTTTTACTCTGAACATCACGACAATATCGCCAATGGCATCTCGGGCGATTTATTACAATTAGTAGAAGTGCCAATTGTCTCAATTGAATTCACCACGATATATGATATCAATCAAACTAAGGTCAGTTCCATTAGCTTCTTTCTTCTTGCCAATTTTTCTTTCACCCCGCGAAGATTAAATACTGTTTTCATGCACCACTCTCAGACCTTCGGGTCGGTGATGATAACCAGAACTCAAAGATCAAAATACCATATGAGCACAACCCAATTTCCTCCCTTAAACAATGACGGCCCACCTTCTTGAACTCGTTTCTAACCATAAATGTTCGCAGAGAGTCAATATACATAGCTTATAGCACGACCGGCACCCGCAGGCCATGGCGATCCCATAAGGCCCAGGACAGATAGGAATCACCAGTCTAGTTCGCTACAGGGTTACTATTTTTCTCTCTAAATGCCAACAACCCTTTGTATATAAGTTGATAATAATATTCTGGTCCATGATTATATTGATTATGCGACGGTGCTCTTTCCATTGCTTACGTTGCACGCCGTAGAGTCTACGGCGCTCTTTTTCATTGCTTACACTATATGGAACACCGTAGACTCTAAGGTGTTATTTTAACTGATGACACTATATGGGGAAATACCAAAACTAAAGGTTCTCACGCAGTTTTCCGTCAATTCCCACCACAGTTTATTTAATTTTATTAATTTATTCTTTCGCTGTGAAAACTCCAAGGCACAGGACTTGGGTTATGATCTACACTAGACTTTTTTTTTTAAAAAAAAAAAAAAAATTTGTTCATTTTACAGTAATTGACTCTTAAGTATAAAATAAAAAATTGTCCAGGTGAGCTTGCTAACTACACTGCGTGCCAAGATTGATTTTTTTTTAAACCGGACCGTCCGCGCTAGGTAATCTCTGAATCCACCTGGGGAAACAACCTACTCAGTTATTATGAACATCTCAGATGGATAATTGTTTTGGAATTCCTTTCACTTACCGCTTTGTGACACACATCCTACATTTACATTGAGTCTCAGTGGGATCTTTCACAAACCAATACCCTTGGCCACTGCTCTACTACAGGAGATTCCCATTGCATTTCTATCCTCCGGTGATTCTATGCTAAGAATTCTAGCGATTAACCTGAATTGATTAACTTCGCTCGTAACTATATGTAGCCATACTGGGCTTAAAAAATGACATAGATTGATGGGGCGGCGGTTAAGATACAGTAGTCGGGATAGGGATACGCAAGAGGGAATCAATCCTTCTCAGCTGGGCAGATTCTGCTCGAGATTAGTTCATTGTAATTTCCAATCATTCATTCAGCGATCCAGAAAACCTAAAGCTAGCATTCATAAATCATGACTAGTACAAATTAATTCACCCTTCACCCTTTTACAAACCCTTTCAAGATTCGCTCGCCCTCTCTGAACTAGGGTTAAGATAATCAGAGCTTTCTGCCGCCTCATACTCCGCAATTAAATCTGCAACTACTGCTCTAGCCTCATCAAACTCGCCCAAGTCATTGGCAAAAATCGGCTCCTTTTTGTACTGTTCCAAGAATGCATTTCTTTTCCTGAGACGATCATATTGGCCGAGAATACGCTTAAACAGCTAAATTGGTGTGAGTTTATTAGTTATGAGAAGCATAATTTTGGGTGGGAAGACGGACAGTAGCAATGCTGGTATGATTCGCTAACATCAACCCACTAACACGATGTGACATCGGCATATGCGGGCTCTTCTTTGTCAAGGCAACTTGTATACTTGCAGGTCCCCAAGGTATAAATGTCGCCAGCCTTCGTTCGCGAATACGAAGAAGAGATTTATGAACCTGATTCATTAGTATATTACGTGGACAAAGCATAGAGGTGCGAATACTGACATCAGTTGGATCGGCCTCTCCTTGGATGATATTTAGAATGGAGATATAGCAGCTGTTCTTTGTAGTATTTGTCATGACCATCCTGTTTTTGGGCTGCAGCAGACGACGCATGACATCTAGCACAGTTGTTTTCCGGACTGTTTTACCTTGATCGACGATATCACCCGTAAATGGGGTGTATGATGTCATGAGAAAGTGACAACGTGGCGTGGGTATCAAGGAGGCAATGATTCCGACAAGATCATTGTGCATGTACCCAGGATATCTGAGAGTAGTGGTACTAGCGGACATGACAGTCGAAACCAACTGGTTGGTCTGCGCAAATGAGGGTTCCTGGACGTGAAGCCTATCTGCTGCTATACGAGTCAAAGCGCCGTTGTCTAAGACAACCTAGAAAATCAGCCTTAGATATATGGTGAGGGATGAGCACAGATGAGCACATACCACAGAATCAGCGTTCTCCGTGAGGCGTCGCATAGCAAGCATACTGTTGTAAGGCTGAACTACGACATCCCCTACGCTTTGTGTATCGGGAAAGACGGAGTATGTCTGAATCAACTTCTTCGGGAATCGATCATTGAGCCTCTCCAGAAGAAAAGATCCGAGCCCTGAACCTGTACCGCCAGCTATGGAATGTAGCAGCATAAATCCCTAATATCGTCCCAATCTACATTAGCCAGGAACTTGGTAATAGATGTTCCCCTTATACTTAAGCATACCTCTAATGAATCACTCCCGTCTGCTTCTCTCTCGATCATTTCCATAACCTCCTCATAAACATTCTCCCCCATGGCATAGCCAGCGGCCCAATTGTTCCCTGCACCGCTTCCATGCTTCGGGACGTGAAAGTTTTCGGGGTTGTAGATATTTTTGTATGGACCTGTTTGGATTCCATGAATCACCTAAAGTAGCACCATTCACTGTCAACCCTGCGATTTTATGGGGAATAGTCCTTATTGTAAGAGACCACCACCCAGAAAGATTCGTCCTCACTGACTCTGGGTTCCAAATCTAGTAGGATGGCGCGAGGAATGTATCGTGTATCGTCGGATTGGTAAAAGAATACCTGTGCCCAGCTTCTAAGTCAACATCCAGCGTCCTTGGCACATTGCATTTGAAGTTTGTGTACCCACGTCTTTTCTATCGGTTCCTTCCTCCACAGATTCGAGATTTCCATCCGGTGATATTCCATGCTCCTGACCTATCTTGCACAGATTTCCTTGTCAGATACTAGTACCAAATCGAGAAGAATCGGGGAGTGATTAACCCACAAAGCGTTTGCCAAAAGGACGATCCGACTGCGTTTCCGCACTGTCCAGCCTGGATACTGATAATTTCTCTGGGCATATTGCGAAATTGGCAGGTATATATGGACGTAGTTAGGGTCCTTGTTGTTGTTATGAGAGGAAAGCTCCAGCGAGGGGGTTGTTCTTGTGGTATCTGTGCAACAACGCGCGTGTTTTGCCAAGATAACTCTAAATCAACGTCCTATGCCCAGACTGCATGTGCCACACTATGTATATACTATTGTATTTACAAACCTACAAGTTGCTAACCCTGGTACTAAATCTTAAGCTTCAGACATTACTCTAAAGTACATGGTGGATATGCTAGCCCGGTACCGACTGCCCCCCGCGAGAAAATAGGAAATTTCTCTCTGCTTTAAGTTGCCAATCAATGCTGATCCACGAGTATTTTGTTAGCAAAGCTATACTCTTAACTCTTACGAAAAAATGATCAGCGTTTTAAATGACAGCTTAGGGGATAAGTGTAACTACATGTAGGGATAATAATGATACTGTTAGAAGTCCGAGATAGTTTCTAATTAAGCATTCCTTATATAAAGGAGCTAGGAGTCTATAAAATCATCATTGATTCTGCCATACTTAAATAAACCCAAACTATGTGAGTTGTACGTACTAGAGCATTTAAATATACGAAGAAGTGAATCCAAATGACCTGCGCAATTGCACCGTAACAGAGCTATTTAGACGTAACGCGAGAAATGAACGGAAACTGACTCGACCAAGGTTATATGAGCATTTGATAACAACAGAATGAAAGTAGCATATATACTGAAAGTTTTCGTAGCTGCATTGCTTTCATAGAACTAAGCGTAATTTCCCAACGCCCTCTGAAGATTCTGTAATACCAGACATCGAGTGGCATCCCCATCCCTATAGACAGGCGGGATATCGTTTTTCGGCTGTAGTGACCATGCTTCCAATATCCTGGTCTCTATAAGCTGAGACATCCCATTCAATCTCCCTTTAAGCTCAGGAGAAGTCATGTCTGATATCTCCGCTAAATTAACGAAGTTCTTCATACCAACAAGATGGAGCTTCAGAACAAAGCAGCCGCTTGTGATCTCTCCACAATGTTTATATTCGGGCTGAACGCGTTTTTGATAGCTCTGTACTGTGGAAAGAAGCTTTCGGTACTTTTGAAAGTCCAAAGATATGGGTATTTTCAGCGTGCCGTCCTCCGAGGTAGTTGCGGGAGCTTTCCTATCTTCTGTGTCCCATACCCCAAACTTGCTTAATGGTGCATCCAGGTGCATTTTACTGGTTCCAGTTGACTTGATACGTGCAGAATGGTCTTTTGAATTGTGAATATCGGTGACCTCGTCTAAAAAATGGGCTAAAGGTGACATCTTGTTAGTATATGTGGCTTTTATATTTTAGGTAAAACTAACCATAGTATGGGGTCACTGGATTTCCACTTTCGACTCCTAAGAACTGATGATAGACGTTTTTATCATTGACGATTTCTCTTAGCTGTTTGAACAAACGCAGATGGAGATAACCAATGTCCTATTTTTTCTTTTGTCAACAATGTTCTAAGATAGGTATAACGTGCTCCTCTTGTCAGAACTCACCTCCCAACTCCTCTCGAGATTGCGGACCATTGGACACTGCAAACCCTCCATAATACAAAACACACCATGAAAATCTGACATTTCCAGTAAGTTCCCCGCCACGGAGATAAAAACTTTAATCATCTGGGTTCTAGAAGCACTCGTATCTAAATGCATAATTTCCAATGCGACCCAGTGTTTGATCTGTACTTACTGTTAGAAAATTAAAAAAAATTAAAAAAAAATAGGATAGCTAGTACCATTCTCTGTCTCTCCAGAATTCTCTCTATTCTTTCAACTGGCCACCAAAAGGGGGCCTGTCTCTCAGAAAAGAAATCATTCGACGTGTATTCGCGAGGAATTTCCATTTGTGCCTTCTCCTTCCAGTGTGAATCCAACGCGCCCATCTCACAACCATCACGAAAGAGGATAACATCCTATTACTTTTTAGCACGCAGAAGTGGATCCCTGGAGGAATATACTTACGACTAGGGAAATATAGTTGGTCAAATCATCGATATTAATGGTTGAAAGACCAACCGACACAAGATCGCACTTGGTGGGCCTGGCATAAGACATCTTGATGTCCCTGAAGCTGACCCAATCTTTCTTTTGATGTTTTGCATAAATCTTATAGGCTTCTTCTAACTTGTGATGCCTAACCGAAACACCATACAAGTTACGGGAGAGCACAGTTTTCTTGAAGGTATCAAGAACATAACGAAATATTTGGAAACGTAGTTCCAAAATTTCATTACACCAACTAAAGTCTTCCGGTTTCTCTTTGATCCAATGCAAAATAAAATGAACGAGACTAAGCGTAGAATTTTAGCAAAACTGACTAGAAGTCCTAACCAATAAATAATATAATACTTACTTCACCTCCTGAGCACTATTTCCAACACTGGTCTTGAGCTGATCAAACACAGTCTTCAGCATCGTAATATTTCCTACAAGCATTGACCCACAGAAAACCATATTGTCAAAAAGACTTGGGTAATCTTGATGAAATTAGTAAATATTTCCCATTCTAGCTAGTTTAATCACCCACCGTGGGGGGTGAGAACGGGGTGGGCCAGTTCTGCGACAATGCATTCAAAGACACCAGCAGTGATACTACACACTCCATTTATTCTTTCCACGGTGATATATTCTCGACCACCATCACGAATATGAAGGACCTCATTACGTCCTGGGCGCACATATTTGCGGTTTGACTCTGCAAAATAATGAAAAGTCCCAGTAAAATCCATTTCATCATCATCGATTGTCTCTTGGGAGGTATCTCTTCCAAAAACTATCAACAAGTTAGCAAATGGTCTCCTTGATTTACCTTAAATAAATTTGTGGTACCTGTTGTCTGGACTTTGATGTTTTCGTATTTATGCAGCTCCCTATGCAGCTCTGTTCCCTGTTTCTTGGTTACTTCCCCTATCTCCTCTGTTCCCTTCTTTTCTCCGACATGAAACTTGGATTTGGATTTGAAACCGTTCGTAACTTTAGCCATCATTCTAGACCAACGTCAGTTATATTTCTACTCGTTTCTCCCCCTCCTTTTCAGACTGAACATGATTGTACCTTGCACGGAGGGTATTCCGCTCCTCTTCGTCCTCAGTATCATCATCAAAGTAGCTTCGAAGCTCCTCCTCCCCCTCCAGTACAATAGCCTCAAGAACCGTTCCTCTTCTTCTTCCCTTGGGAGTACCTACAATAGGAGTGCGGGGTGTAGCAGGCGTAGCAGGCGTAGCAGGTATGTTAAAAGTAGTAGGTGTGGTAAAGGTAGTAGGTGTTCCAGGTGTTGTAGGTGTAGTGGGGGTGATGGGAGTGTTGGGTGAGGATGAGAGGGAAGCAATATGTTCAATACTTTGGGATAATGATAACTTTCGGCCCTCTTTCGAAAACAGTGTTCCTAGTTTCCTAGTTTTATGGCTTGATGTCGTCTGTTGCGGATCACCACTCCCAGAGCTTTCTGAACCGGCTCTTTTAAAGAACCGTGAGAGAGTACCTCTCGAAATCGAGCCGTTCAAGCTGGTATCCATAGTTTCCCTCAAAATGCTGTTGTTCTAGTAGTTGTTGTATTGTGTGTAGGAAGGGTGGTTGGCTAGAGACGGCGGGCGGTCGACACTAGGAGACCCGCGCCAAGCCCTTCAAAAAGTAGACCGAGTCAGATTTCATGACGCACAGATATACATACATGTATATGTACATGTTGGCAAGTAGCTCATATACTACATATAGTACATGTAGTTAGCTAACATAACCGGCCGCGGCCAAACTCATCATGCAGTGGGCATGAGTACCTAGCTAGGCTCCCACCACACAGCCCGAGCCTTCACTTTGATATAACAACTCTAGTCTGGGGGGGGGTTCATATCAAAAATTACAATAGTTCATTTCATTCTCTAAATTAGTACCGTCATTCTTGATAGCTGTCTGTATCATCATATAATTAAATTATAAAGTGACGCTTTGTAAATCTATCATGCTTATATAGCGGCGAAGAAAAATTTAAAAACCGGTGTAACATGGGCGTACATATATATGCTTAATTAAAGTGATAGATAATAAGTATAGAGAAGCACCTATTGTTTCTAGGTGCCAGCTTATATAGATCGGCAAGCTAAAAACATGTACATATATACGTATACGATATACATGGATTTAAATGCTTAGAGAAAGTTGCCCGGATGGTGAACTCAAGCTGTACTACGTGCTACATGTATACTCGTTCTTCGACAGCATTACAAGCCTCAATATCTCCACCCATGATCAGAAAAGGAAGCATACCCAGATACGACTTCTTATATAATTATGTGTTCAAAAGGAATGAACAAAAACATGGCCCTACGACGATTTATACGTTTACTTTATACCGTATGTTGCCCGGCCAGAAGTATCTACTGTTTCTTAATTACAAGACAGATTCGCTGAAAATATTTACATGATCGACGTAGTAACCGTTCATAGCCAATCCCCGGAAGCTCTACTCAAGAAAGACTCACCCGACCATCCAGGGTCCGTAAAATATGTTGATTCCTGGAGAATATGGAATCAAGGCATATACTCGTCCTTATTTTTGATACATGACTAAAGTTAACTCGTAGATGAATGGTTCCGTGAAATATCGAAAATGTGGCCTGGTCAGGCTATGACGTTGAAGGTCAACAAAGATATTGCATCACGAGAAATCAAAGTACCAAGATCGTTACTTCTTAAAGAAATCATACAGGGACGTTTATTAACTAAATTTCCCCCGGGTTTTGGTTTTTGAGAGCAGTAACTACGGTAATGTTCTTGTTCTGGATAATGTCATCCAGTGTACTGAGTGTGATGAGTTTGCGTGGGTTTAAGGTCTCCAGATCGAGCCTTAGAAAGCTAATTATTCGGCCATATGACCTATAGGTACCAGGAGATGATCACGCATTTAGCTATGGATTCTCACCCTAGTCCTAAAAGGGTCCTGATAATTGGTGGTGGTGACGGTGGTGTCCTTCGCGAAGTTGTCAAGCATGATGCTGTTGAAGAAGCTATTTTTTGTGATGTTGATGAGGTAGGTAGCTTTATAGGGAGTGACCAGCTGACCACTTGTACTTATACATTCTACGTATTAGGCCGTGATCCGTCTTTCAAAACAATATTTCCCTCACATGTCTAAGGGTTTCCAGCACCCCAAAACAACTATTCACGTCGGTGACGGGTTCAAATTCCTAGAAGATTACAGAACTACATTTGATGTTATCATTACCGACTCCTCTGATCCGGAAGGGCCAGCACAGTCTCTTTTCCACAAGTCGTACTTCGAGCTTCTATTTGGCGCGCTAAAAGTAAGACGCGCCCCCAGTCCTAGTTTGGTTAAACATAAGATAGAGACACAGGCACTAACATATATATGAACATGAGGGCGGAGCTGTCACCACACAAGGTTGTCGATTTCTTTCTGTTTCGCAATTACTCGCCCCTAGGCCCTAGAACAAGTTCCAACCGTCCCCCCTGAAAGCCTATTCTCACATTAACTATAAAATAAGAGATTGTGAGAGAGAAAATGAAAGAGAATGATTAGAGCTCGGTCAAAGTTTTTATGCTTCTCTTGGTATAGATCACTAATTTCCGAGTGCATAGCTGAGAACCAGTGGCTTCACTTGAGGTTTATAAAAGATCTAAAGAAGGCCTGCTACGAAGTCTTTCCTATCGCCGAATATGCTTACACTACGGTTCCAACCTATCCATCTAGCCAGATCGGTTTTATGGTTTGCAGCAAAGATGCAACCAAAGACGTCAAAAAGCTACTTATGTCTATTTTAGATGACGAAGAGGAGAGGATGTTTAGGTATAGCTACTCTGCAAAAGTGTTCGTGATTATAATAAGAAAATCTACGAGGCTAGTTTCGTTCTGCCCATTTTTGTTACAGCCGCGTTAAAATAGCTATATATTTATGAAAGCTAGATTTAAAAGTATTCGTTGTTTGGAATCGTATGAAAAAATTTCTTTTTCCTCTCTTAGCTCATGTATATTAAAATTGTGAGGATATAAATCTGCTGTCCCGAGTGATCGATGATGACGTATATTATATATTGGACCTAGTTGGTACCCAATCTCCAGCACATCCAATGAATCTCTTAGCTAATCGTCTGCTGCAATCTCAGATGGGAGTTGGGTCTAATCGATCCTTGATGTTCAAATGATATATCCACGTACGGGGAGATTCCGGAGCTATTTTGTAGGGCAATGCTCTGCCTTATAGTATAGGCTAGGGAATAAGCGGAGAATAGGTAACCACTTGTGGTTTGTATTACCCAGCCCCATGAGTTGATTGTGTATAATGTTGGGAGATCGACCACAATGAATCGTCTCGGTATCAAGTCACATCCAATCACTCGTTACATACTCGAGTAATACCCCTTCCCAACAACCCCGCTCTTATCAAACCACCCAGATGGTGTCTCTCGCCGGTCGGGTAAATTTAAATCACACTGATTGCCAAAAAATATCCATCGTTTTCTAAACATATTCCCCATCGGTCAATTATTTTCGCGGTTCCCCGCGCCGACCGGAGACGCTTTTCAACAAAATTCAGAAAGAAACCAGTCGCTATTATATGATAAGATGGATAGGGGCTATGGAACTGTTTCGTTGAAGGCTGAAATTTTTGTGTTATGAATCGTATCTGGGTAAAGGTTAGACAAGCATTGATTGACAGCTGCAATCGATCTTGAGATCGACGCATTTTCCACTACCCTTGGCAAAACAGCAAGTATGCAAAGGTACATCTATAGCCGAATTTATCGATAGAGCGAAGACGAAAAGAATGTGACACCGGTACAGCCGTTCATCCGTCACGGGAAGATCGTCGGTAGAGTGCCTGGTGTGAACCGCACCTTCGGCAAAGGTGTTTCGAACAATGTTCATGTAGGGGATTGTCGTCGGTAACTCGAAACAGACGGGGAGGATTCTTATGCAAGATATCATCGTTACCAGTCGGGACCCTATTTCTTCTCTCATCCTACTAAAGCTCTGCATTTTCGTGGTAGTGCAAAAAAAAAAAAAAAAACCCTCTAGTGCTTGGAAGACAACCATTCGGCGCGATTTGTTGTCGTGAAGATCAACTGATTCGAAATTCGGGCCTTTGATAGATTCCAAATTCGACGTTTGTTTATTGCTTTTGGCTGTCCGCCGCATGGCGGTCACGAGGATATATTTATTTCTTAGGTTGTTCTATTCGCTCAGGCACAAAAGTTAATAGATTGGACATAGCAACACACAAGATCGGCACTAGCATATTCGGAGACCATGCGTTTCGCGCAAGTGCTTAGAGCGAGACCCAAGACTAGATTTAGTTACTCGCGAGGCCGGAATACTTGTCCACGTTAACTGGCGGTAACCATTCTGCAATCAACAGCGGCCCCTTGAAGTGCGCCATAGATCAACTGTTTCAAAGGCGCGCCTTTTGCTAGCTAGCAGTTAAACTGTCGCGCGCCAGTTCACACTCTTACTGTGGTGGTTTTCTCTTTATGCTTTGAGTAAATCTGAACTGACACCACCCACACAGTGGTTTTAATCCGCGAGCTCAGTTTCAGACAGAACTGACCTGCTACCAGTACCAGGATTGCCGCTCAAAAGAAGACCAAAGAAAACAGTCGATGCAAAACCTGCGAGGATGACCACGGCAAGTACCAGGCAAGAAGAGCAAAGTATTTTATCGAGAAATAAGAATAAAAATAAAAATACCCGTAGTTGTTTCGTTGTTGTCTCTTTCTCTCCTACTTATAAGTTGCCGTGGCAAAAGGCATCCTTCCGCTCTGATTAAATGTCATGTGTATCAGTTCGTGGCACGGGTACCCGTGGGTGAATGAACGACGTGGTGGGAAATATATGCGTGGCGGCCAGTCGTATTTCAAAGGGAAAATATTCTGAACATTTGCTTGTACTGCTGTTCGAGCTTCCCTTCTGAGTGGGATTCGGGAGGGGCGTTAGAACATATTTCTTTTCTTCTTGTGGTGTAAATTGATGGTTGCCTGCTTGCCAGCCTTTTGCTTTGCCAGACGAGACCGAGTTTTGTCGCTGGTGCTGTCCAGGGCTAACAGACAACAGGTGAAGAGAACTTCTGCCATCTGAAAGTAAAGAACCGTGATCTTGGAGAGGCATACTAGTAGTGTTTGAAGGTTGACTTATTTCCCTCACATGCATTCGCTTTCCCTTTCTTCCTTTTTCCCTGGTTCTGTACCTACTTTGCTTCTTCTTCATTTTCTCTGGTACTCCCGCCTCGTATGATCGTAGTTTTCTTTTTCTCTCTTTCCTTTTGATCCTTTTTTTCCTAATCCTGCCTGCATCGCGCAGGTCAAATAAGTAAATTTGTCATGGAAGCAAATATCTGTCTGGGAATAGGGAAAGAGTGGGGTGAGTAGGTCGAGGAGTGGGAAATTTTAATAGCAAAGATAAAATGACGTCCGAAGGGAGGAGGCTCCCACATGTACCTCTTGTTACTCTACATATGTGGGCCACCGTTGCACGGGAGATTCCAAATCAGCAAGGGTCACGCTTTCTTTGTCCAGCCGTTTTCATTCTTGAATTTCCCCGCAGAATTAGAATCTCTGGAGAACTGAATAAATACCGACCCTGGCAACCGGCACTCTAGAGTGTGTAGGCAGTACATGTAGTTGTGTTCTTCTGAGTGAGCAAAGCAAGGGTTCTTTTCTTCCATCGCTACCAGTGCTGTCGTGGTTCCAACCAAAGCCTGGAACATCGAAGTTTCGGGAACCCTCCAGAGAAGAGCTAGGCTGGGCGGATAGGCATGTAGCTATAGATGGGCCCTATAATTGCTGCTACCTGGATGGTGCACCTGTTGGGTAGCGCACCTAGATATGCCCGTTTTATCAACCGCCTAACAAGCAAATCTCGAACTTATGGGCTCAATGAGTATTCTATGGCAGTGCTCTTGAGATGGTTACATGCTGCCGACGCGAGGGGACGCGAAGTTTACCGATTACCAGGGCTGTTTGGCCCGAAATCCCACGGTGATATGTAGGTGTCGGTGATAGGATGTGGGTATCGTATCTGTATCGTATGGCCGGGAAGCCATACAGTTACAGGAGCAGAGCTAGGAAGAGGTAACTCCAGGTCAAATCACCGTTGGTGGACACCGCTATCGCGAGGGGTGGGGGCTTAGTTACATGTAGTCTCGTTTGATTTACTGCATATGGACTTAGACTGGCCAGGCATCTAGGTACATGCATACTCTACATATGGATGTTCTTCAAAGAAGGAGTGTTTGGACTGTTAGTATATACATGTATTCCCAGTCGAGTGAGCATGTAGTCAGTCGTAATCAATCTCCTTGAATGAATCATGAGGAAGGGACAAAAGATCCGTTGCCTTTTCTACCTACCTCCAGTTGTTGTTGCTTACGACACCATAACCAGGTGTGGTTCACCACTATGAAAACCAGACCATGGCGGCCACTGCTCCACCTTACTTACGATGCCGACGACCCCCAGTGGTCCACCGCCCCCTCCCCCAATCTGGGATGAGACTGGTCCACCACCTGCTCCGTTATTCGTGCAGGCTTTGCGGCGCCACCACATGCTCAGCAGCTGCTCCGTTTCGTTCCTTCCAGCACATCATCCCTGGCCGGCTTGGCTGGTATATATATAATGATCCTACACTCTCCTCTGCGCTTCTTCTCCCCGCCTTCGTTCCTTCACATCGTCCCTTGTTCCATCATTCTATCTTCGCCCTCATCTCAGGCCTTTGCCTTTATATCCGAATAACCCCAGAGCTTTGTCTTCTTGACCAGTTCCCACCACTACTACCACCACCAGCACCAACAGAAAGAGACCAACAATATCTTCTTTCTTCCCAACAACCAACCCAGAGTATTTACCTGAAGCTACCTACACATCTACCATAATGCAGATCTTTGTGAAGACACTCACTGGAAAGAGTAAGCAAACATCTCCAGTCACTGGCTCCGCTTTTGCTACATCGAGTTGCCTGCTAACCATCACACAGCCATCACTCTCGAAGTTGAGTCCTCAGATACCATCGACAACGTTAAGAGCAAGATTCAAGACAAGGAGGGCATTCCACCAGACCAACAACGTCTGATTTTCGCTGGCAAGCAGCTAGAGGATGGCCGAACTGTGAGTCATCGAGACGCATCTCAAGCCCTTTAGAAGCGGCGCTAATTATTTCCCCTTCTTAGCTTTCCGACTACAATATCCAAAAAGAGTCCACTCTCCACTTAGTCCTGCGTCTACGGGGAGGAATGCAAATCTTCGTAAAAACTCTGACGGGCAAGACAATCACCCTGGAGGTTGAGAGCTCGGATACTATCGACAACGTCAAAAGTAAGATTCAGGACAAGGAAGGAATTCCGCCAGACCAGCAGAGGTTGATCTTTGCTGGAAAGCAACTTGAGGATGGGCGAACTGTAAGTTTTACACTTCGAATTTCCTAGCGTCTCCCATAACTAACACACTTGTCTCCTAGCTCTCGGACTACAATATTCAGAAGGAGTCTACCCTCCACCTTGTTCTGCGGCTAAGAGGGGGTGCCCCTAAGAAGAGGTTATGCAACTTCAAGGAGTGCACCAACGCAGCTCAGAGGATCGTCGGCGATTGCACATTCTGCGATGGACACTACTGCGGACGACACCGTCTGTTGGAAGACCACAAATGCACAGGATTGGAGGACTGTAAAAAGGAATCACATGACCGAAACGCGATGAAGTTGAACTCGGAAAGGACAGTCGTCGGAAAGGTTTAATATCTCGTCTGTTCCATATCCTATTCATTATTCGGGCTCAATTTCTTCGGCATATATACCTTTCTATTCTCTTTTTCTCGATTCCTTGTCATCGTTCGTCACCCCAAAGCCGCCCAAGATTGACGGTTGACGGTCTGGGGGCCTTTAATTGCGATCAGGATTTCAAGGAAGATATCCGGCGCCTCGGGGGGTTTTATACTCTTTCTGTAAATTATGAGATTTTCTTTGTCCAGATTTCTTTGGTTACGGGGGACGGGGTTGGGTTTTAGTTTCAGTTCCTCCGTTTCTCACTTTTCGAATTTAGCGATGTTCTTTTTTTACATTTTGGGCCCTGTCTCCTTTTTGATGTGTTGCGAATTGAGGGAATAATAGAAGTCTCGATAGCAAGCAAGCAAGGAATCTCCAAACAGTCTATCCTCCGTCATAGTTGTGTAGAAGGTGCAGCAGTGCAACAGCAGAGAGTATAAACAAAGTACAGTGCATGTACTGCTTGCGTATAGAAGGATAAGAAACATGGAGGGTTTCCGCAACCCCAATAGCTTAATTAACTCTATGTACCTCCTTGTACTCTACATACTCGGCAAGGACATGCCACAAGTTGACAGATACACGGACGATATGATCAACTCGTTGATTTCGACCTGCTAGCAAGCGTTTCGACGTGTGGATATTGCGTTGTGCTCCTAACCCAACATCCATCCCTTTCCTTTCTAGATGTGCATTCCCGAACCGGCGCCAGCGTCGCGGTTGTCTCGTTTGTTGAGTAGAGTAAAAGGTTGCATGCAGATGACAAACAATGCATAAATTCCCTTAGCTGTTCGCCAGTGACACTGGCTGATGTGATGTGATGCTGTTCCTGGATTACTATAGGTGTGTGCGTGTGTGTGTGTGTAGAGTATCTGACCATTCTACCTACTCTGCCGGTCTGGCCTGCATACTAGCATATCTGCAGGCAGGCTGGCCGGTAAGGTAGGTAAGGTCAGTACCTGTCTGTCAAGTCCGTTGTCGAGGTCGAGTCGATATCGTACCTACTAACCTGAATGACATTAATGGTCTTAACCAGTATCTCCAGACTCTAGTACCTCCGACGAGGAGATTCAAGGATATGATACATAGAGCCCCTGGTAAGTAAATATTATTCCTCTACTTCATAGAATCATCCGCTAAGCATATATCTTTGATGTTTCGGAGTTTCTTTCTCCCCTTCTTCTTCTGCAGCATCTCGAGCAGTTCGATTAACCATTTCAACCGCATCGTCATGCGACATCCTGCTCCCTTCCCCTCCTCTTCCCCCACCTAAGGGCTTGATGTTTTTTTTCCCGCATGGGGGCAGGTGGGGTTTCAGTGATGGATGTTGCACCTCATGGTACTTTATGTATCTACTTAGGCGGTTGGTGATTGAACCCTTGGAATTATCGTGATCAGATCAAATGGCAGGTAGGCTCGATCTCTAGGTATGCTACATACATGCTCTACATACTTTTACCGATACACAGAGAACACCTATCTACACATGTGGTTATCGTCTTACTCGCTCCACCACTCTAGAACAGCATGGGCCTCTAAAGCACCCGTACTTACCTGGAGGGATGATGATAGCCACGCGATCGGACCGTTATTAGCAATTAATTAAGCGGGCTTCTATGTAGGTACGTACTCTGAAGTACCTGCACATGCACCGCCGCAGAAGTGGCACTACCGCTGTTTCCGACTGAAAAATTTCGGTCTGAAGTCTAGACCTGCCACTCCTCGGTTGTGTGTGTGTGTGGTTCCTGATCGATGTTGAAAATCCTTCTGACAGACGACAAGACAGGCACGCGAGTTGTTGATCCCTGTTGCGCCACTGCACTGCTCCGCCGCCGCCGCTCTGCTGATTACTAAAGCACGTACTAGTAGTGGTTATCACAAGAGGCTGTTGATAAGATGACGACAGTGGAAAAGAACGCAGAAAAGTCCCTGCACATACTGCGCGACTACAACTCGAATCGACCAACTCAACAAAAAATAAAAAATAAAAAAATAAAAAAATCTGGGGAATGATACATGTAGTTCTGTCCAACTGAACTCAGTCGTGGCCATTAATAAACACTTCACACCCACGAGTTCGATTGCATCACTGGCACACCTCGCGCCTTCTTGCCCTGCATATAGCACAAACAACAACAACAGCATCATCATCAACATCACATCCCGAGGGCAAGGTCACCTTTAGCCGGATAAACACCCACCCACCAACCAACCCACCATCCCACCTCAATCACGATGTCTACTCGGAGGGCAGCGCGTGCTGCTGCGACTGCTGGGAAGAGAGTACTTGTAGCTGATACAAGTAACAATACAAATACAAATAATAATAATAATGTCACGAAACGGCCGCTACCGCAACAACGACCACCCCCAATAACACGGAAGAGATCTCCGGAACAACACCAGCCAGAGGTCGAAGTATCACGTGAAGACGACGACAACGACGCGCTAAGCTCTGAGTTGAGCTCTGTGACTTCTTCTGACACTGCGTCTGAGTTCGAATTGAGCGATGGCGAGAAAGAGACAACATCGCAGTACTTCCAGAAGCCTGGTACCGCCGCGGGAGCGGTACTAAAGTCACGATTACCAGCAAACAGTAGGGGGCGGCGTGGAAAACTAGGGGCGAAGATAGAGGAAGCAATAAAGGCCGAGCCCTCCCCCGAACTCGGCGACCTACCTGCACACCTCAAGCCCTCCAGCACCAACAAACGCAAGCATGGGACAACCAAAAAGAACAGCACACCCTCCACGAACCCTCCGCCAAACTGGCAAGCGATGTACGCTGCTGTCCGCGAAATGCGCTCCCGCATCCCCGCCCCAGTAGACACCATGGGCTGCGAGCGCCTCGCGGACGCTGCCTCAACCCCCAAGATTCGCAGATTCCAAACCCTCGTGTCCCTCATGCTCTCCAGTCAGACAAAGGATACTGTTAACGCCGTTGCTATGAAACAGCTTCGGGAGGGACTCCCTGGGGGTCTCTGTTTAGAGAGCATCCTCGCCGTAGAGCCAAATCGCCTTGATGAACTCATTCACATCGTTTGCCCCCTCCCCCTTCCACCCCCACCACCATCTTAACTAACCTACGCCCAGGTTGGTTTCCACAACCGTAAAACAATATACCTCAAATCCACCGCGATCCTCCTACGCGATCGCTTTAGCGGTGACATCCCCAACACTATCGCAGACCTCTGCTCTCTCCCTGGGGTTGGGCCAAAAATGGCACACTTGTGTATGTCGGCCGCCTGGAATGATACGCAGGGTATTGGCGTGGATGTGCATGTCCATCGGATCACTAATATGTGGGGATGGGTGAGCACCAACACGCCCGAGGAGACAAGGATCGCACTAGAGGCATGGCTGCCGAGAGACAGGTGGAGGGAGATCAACCATCTTCTTGTTGGCTTTGGGCAGAGCGTGTGTTTACCTAGAGGACGCAGGTGTGGGGAGTGTAGTCTCGCTGAAACAGGGTGGTGTCGGGGTGCCTGGGTTGGGGTGCCGAAGGCACGAAGGGGCAAGGCTGTGAAGGCTGAAGTAAAGGACGAGGAGGGCGTAGAAGAAGAGACCAAAGAGGAGGATGGCGTAGATGAAAGTGCAGCGAAGGACGTAAAGGAGGAGTCTGGTATCAAGATGGAGAGAGGGGCGAGCATGAGCCCCGCACAAAGCAAGAGACGGAAGGTCAAAATCGAAGACGAAGGTGAAGGTGACAGCGCCAATATTGCCGATATAGAGGACGTTATCCCGGACCTGCGACGGTAGTACGGACTTTTTTGTAGTGGGCCTTTTTGCGCGCGGACTGTACATACATCTTGATGTACAGTCTGCTTTACATATTGTTATCACTACTAGTATGACCACTAACTAATGATCATAAGTTCCTAAGCAGCGCAGCAGCAGCTTGGTTTATGGAGCTAACGATTTCCTACTTGGTGGTAGCTTTGGAGGCTCGGATGTGTTAGGGGTCGCTCGGTACCTGGGCGGAACGGAGTTTAGAAAAGTGGAAGCGTCCTCGTTGAAATGATGCTTTCGCCTCTGTAAATTCCGTTTTGGTCTGTTGCCGAACGGGCCCTTTGTCTGTTACTTGCTGGCAGTGATAATGACGTTCGTTACTATTGTCCATCTAAGATGGTTGAGGAGAATTGGATTAGGACCAGTAAAGGCGGAGAGCTTTAAGCTCGCCCATTTACCGTGGGCTCTATATAACTAGGATCTGTAGATCTGTAGTCGGGAATAGTATTCTGTTCACCCCAAAGGTTGTCTAACGGAAAGTGTAAAAAAACGGCGACTGTACTGAGGATAGCTAATTATCCTAATATTGTATCGACAACTTATAGACAGCCCAGCCAAGTAGAGTGGATATCCTACAAAAAATGAAGAAAACAAAAGAAATTCCGCGGGGGATCAGAAGAGCCGCTAGAAATACACATACCATCCATCCTCCTCCACCCGCGTATGTACTAGTCACAATGCAGCATGCGCCGTAGTAATAACTACCAGCAGTAAGTAGTAAAGAGCAAAGAAGTCAAAACACCAGATGCAGACCATGCTAATCCAAAAAACAAAACACCGAAGTAAAAAAAAAAAAAAAAAAGCCAACAACCCATCACTCCATGAGACGTTACCGTTACCTACAGTTCATAGCCATTTGGCTGCACAACCAACACAACCACCAGCGTCGTAATCATAAGCTTTGATAAGTCAGCCCCTGTAGCACGTAGTACAATTGCCGCGGAGGAGTGAAACAAACCAAACAAGCCACCAGAGTCAATAGAAATATGCTTCCACGACTGGCGGGAAACTTCCCTCTCATAAGCCAAGTCTGCGATTCGTAGTATCTAAATACGGGTCAGTCCACTGTGGCGATCATGATCTCTTACCCCCTGATATTGGGCAAGTGCGGGGGGGATAGGATAGGCATAGTGGGAGATAAACAGACCTGTTAACACCAATCATCAGAACCAGCAATGAAATGCCGATAAAGGTGGCGCCGAGGGGCTTGCCCATGTGATGGAGCGGTGTGTCGCCTGCATCTAATAGGAGGTCAAAGGGTTAGTTATTCTGGACGGACATATGAAGAGTTTTTGATACGATGGATATGCGGGTGTGGCCGGGCCAACGCTGACAACACATACGGGTGATTGTCCATGAACCAACGACAACCACCACGACAGCGGCCAAGAATGGGATGTTAAAACGGAGAAAGGCAACGCAATGCAAAATTCAATGGCAACTTACCAGATGGATTCGGGGACGTGACGACAGAGGCGTTGAGACGGAAAAGCTGGGTTATGGCTATGCCTGCACGGGAAAAGCAAAAAAAAGTAAGCAAGGCCTCCCCCAGTTTTGTTTTGGTGGTGATGGGTAGTGATTGGTGATGACATGAGCCGTTCGCGCATTTGGGAAAAAAGAAATCGAGATAACATACCGATCGAAGCAAATGCAAGGGAAGTTCTCAGCCACGCTAGAAACGTTCGCTCTTTTATTGTTACCAGGGTTACGATTAGCGATCGTGCCGGCCGCTGGGAAAAGTAAAGCAGGACAAGAAAAAGGAAAGATGGGTGTGGGCCTGGAAAAACAATAATCCTCCCACAGCGAATGAAATCATCACCACAAAACAGGGAAAGTCGACGACCGACAGACGACTACTCACCTAAAGCCAGATGGTCTCTGGCAACACTGCCCTTGTTCTCCAGCTCTATCGCACCGAATTTCCCGAGCCAGCCGTCTGACGTTTTCCTGACATCTTCTCGAATGCTCTCCTGATTGGTTGTCGTTATAGTTGCTGCGTAGTTCCTTGGGTCGCCTCGAGCGGCAAGTACCGTGTTCTCATCTGCGGCTGCTGCAGAACGATGCTCCTTTAAACGTCCGCTCGCGGAATCTAGTCGCGATGGTTTGTGCCTTGGAGGATCTGAACAGTTGTTCTCGGAAGGCACGGGAACGTTTGATAGCGTCCGGGAAAGGACTGGCTGGATGATCGGAGCAGAGCAATAGTTATAGATGCCATGATCTGGGTGGAGTGGTAACTCTCCACTAGGTGAAGCTGACAGTGACGATGACGATGACGCCGATGATGTGTCTAGGTGCCGTTCACGTTGGACTTGAAGGCTTGCCATAGCCAGAAGCGCGATAGCGGTGGTTATGAAATAGATAGGCACAGGAGCTGTGTCCGCGGAGTGTAATCTGATCTAGATCTGTTGACAAGAAAGATTTGCAGTACGTCGTGTGTTCAAGGTCGTCCGTCTGTATGTACCTTGATGCTGTGCTGGGAATGACAAGGAGAGAAGTAAGGTTAAAAGAGAGTTCGGACGGCGGTATGTATGATGGCTAAAGAAAGAAAGAAGTAATCTAGCACTGGGCGGTGAACCCTCAGCTACCTCGATGCACATAGACAGTCCACTCCAGCCTCAAGGGATCAAGATTCCCATTTGGACCCTGGAGAAGCCTCCTTTTCGGGAGTGAAGAGCCGAGTGATACTGAGGGCCAAGACTTTCAGTCAAGATCACAAGCTTTGGATGAAACATCACACGCGTCTTGGAGTATTTGAGTTTCGAGAGTCTACGGTATTGAAAACTAGATATCCAAAGTCACTTATCGTAGAGGGGCAACGATAAAGGATCCCATTTCCACAGTTTTGCAAAAGTGAGTGTCCGTTCATCCTCCAAATCTCGAAACCAAGCCGCCAAACCTCGGCTAGGACCATGCACCTTGTTAATCCTTGCCCCGCGGGGTGCATCGCTAGATCAATCTGGGCGACTGGCCGCGTGACATGGTTCACTCTCCCGTGGGCACGTGCGGCGATGCTATAAATATCGAGGCTGTCGTGTGCTCCCCCGAGTGCTATCCCGTGACGGAAATCGACGTATCGTACTCGGCGGCGTGTATTTAAACCCGATGGGAGAGAGACTCTCAACCACATTTCAAGATGCAACCCGCTATCACATCGGAAACTGGAGGTTTCATTCCTGCGGTAAGTAGCCGACACACGACAGTTGCAGATGTTCTCATGTGAATATAGGTACTCAACCAACTCTATGATATGCTGTACAACATACTGTCATTTTAATTAAGGAATTTTAGACGAAATGCTTTGACCTCACGCCAGAGACGGAAATAAAACTTGGATGGGGTGTTAGTGAAAGAGAAGGGCGAACTCAAGCAGCTGCATAAATGTAGTTACAGCTAGGACCAGCTCTGTTGAGGTTTCTCCGTAGTAGACAAGTCAGCTCTTATAGTTGTTCAATCAATGGGTTATCAATCAATCAATCAATCAAGCCACCTCTCCTCTTTGGCCCTGACCGGGTTTCTTCAGAGACCACAGTATGAGACCGTAGCCGCCAGAGTAGGAGACAGAACCGAGCGCGGCTAGACCACGTAGGGTGATAGCGACCGAGCCCGAGTCAGCGAGAGTGGGGTTACAATCGTGAAACTACAGAAACTGAAATCCCTACAATTCATATACCCCTCAATCTACAACTTTGAGAGTTTTCTCTATCAGGCCACCCCAGATTCCGTGAGCGAGCGATTTTCTCTATCCGAGTGAGTATCTGTGCGCCAAGCTAGATACGCACTCCTACCCGTAGGTCTCATGCCCCAATCTTTATCCCTCTATTACCGCAGAAACTGAGACATAAGAAGGATTACGCACATTTACAACCCCAGTGATAACCAACTTTGCTCCTGTCCCACTTCATGAAACCGAGGTTTGTGCCCTCACAGGCGAAACATTTTACCCCACCTCCCCTCCCATCAGGCAATGTGTTACCAGTGGTTTCTTCGCTGACTCAACGAGTAAGAAAAAAAAGTATAATTGCTCCGACCTGCGCTCTAGATCATAATTCTAACACCATTACACCTAGATGTAACGATCGGACTTCCATAGAAAGGAGTTTATTGGGGGAGGAGGATATGACAGGAAGATGCCGAAAAATGATATTTTTTCAATGCGCCCCAGAGGCCGATAGCATTCTACAGCGGTCTGGGCTATAATAACCTACACACCAAAGCCACCAGATATAATTGAGCGGAGGAAAACCTCGCACAGACCCTACATTCTCTCTAGAAGTCCTTTTTTCTTTTAGTTTATGTCGCACCGAGTGATAGCCTATGATTACATTATACATCACTGGTCCATTGGATATTCTGAAACTCCACAGATGAAAAAAGCCCCGGGTTTTCAAACTCTTTATAATTTCCTCAACTCATTTTGAGCTATCTAGGCTATCAACCATCAAACTCCGTCCCCAAACAGCGGGTTGTGTGGTATCACGTCTGCGTATCTTAATTCACGCAGGCTAGTACTACGTTAAACAGTCTCTCGTACCCCCGCAGAACTGACAGTGCCGGAGGCTGGGCCGCTGTGTTAATGTGATCCACGAGTTTAACCTTGTCACACTTGTGTTTGAAAAGAAAAAAGCTTATCTGGCCCTGTGAAACACTCATGTTCTGAAGGGTTTCAAACATCCAATTCAAAGGTGTGTAAGTTTGGTACTCCGGTAACACATAATACCAGGGCTCTGATTCGTAGTATGGTCCTTAAGCAGAGTCATCGCCTAGAGCATTCGGCTTGTTCAGAGTTAGCAGGCTCGAGCGTAGAGATTTCGCTTTTCGCCAGAATATAGTGAGATATAATAGCTATCGGAGGAGAATACTTTCAGGCCATTAGTTCTTTGGGTGCCCCAAACTCAGATATATTTTTCACCGGTACAATACTTATCGGAAAAATATCATGTCATATTGATCATTGACCTATCGGCTCGGGCCAAGTCTATAAGCCTGCTCCGAAAACTCGGGCTCGGTGAACATCTAGTTTTAAAGGGCCACAAGAGTCAGCTAGAGATTTTAGCCAGGTTTCACTATCGGGCCAGATAATGGACTGAACTCTCGAGGTTGGCCATTGCTTCTCGCCTATATTCCTATGTAATTAAAGGTAGGAATTCTCAAAGCTTAGAGCTTGGCTTATTACTAAGTTTATGTGCTTAATCAGCAATGATCTGGCACAGAAGTAAGGATTATATCGAGTGACAACTCATGATTACAATGCTGCAATAGACGATATCCTGTTAGTGAATGTTAGGTGCACGCGCAGGCCTTATCTCCTCATATTCTAAGCGTCACCTCTGCTATCATACTTTATAATAGCACAGTGGAGGTGGTGCGACCGGAAACTGGATCTTCGAAGCTATGGTTTATGACCGAAATATCACTTTCCGAATACACCTCATTAAATAGAGGCCAACATAACTCGTTGATGTCATGAAAAGCAGTGAGCACACCTTTATTTGTAGGCCTAATATTATGTTCGCCTACATCGGCTTGAAGCTTGAGCAAATCATGACATAGCTAGCATAGCTAAATGCCGCGATAAGGAACCACTCGCGACCCCAATCCGCCGTGCGCACGGTAAAAAGCAAAGTCAAATATGTTATTTATTGCCCCCCCGGGTAAGAAGGCCCCATTTGGTACTATATACTAGACATAGGAGATTAAAGACAGTACAATTTCGGGGAAAACAATCATGATCTACTAACAAACGAAAAAAAGCCCATGAATGAATGTCAGATCAAGGGGGAAAAAATCACAAACACAATATAGAAACCCATAACTCCTAGTTTCCCCCACCCTGCGAAGGCATTCCCGTGCCTTTTAACCCTGGCGCCTGACATATGGAAAATAACCCTGAAAGATAACTATAGCTAGTGCTGAGGACTGATGTCAGCAATGATTCTGAGTCATACCGATGGCTTGTACTTACTGTATGAACTATGTCGCGGTCGTTTTCTTCCAGTCTGCCGTGAGCGGGAGGAAGCAGTAGCTGGGGCGTAGATGTATCGACTGGTACTGGCCCGGAGTCATAGGTTTCTACATGTAGTAGGGATTGTAAGTATTAGACCGATCGTGATGGTAATGTCAATGACTACTAACCTTGAGTGGGCTTGAAGGAGCAGTTGGAGTGAGGTCAAAGCGAATGGTCATGGTTCTAGCCTTGTGCATTGTAGCGGGCGATTGCTGGTGAATGTGCAGTTTTGAGTGTTTGAGCGAAGAATTATTGAGGGTTTGGATCGACTAAAGGAATCAGAGTAATTTTATTCTCGCAGAGAATCTTGTTCTAGTTATCGCTGGATGGCTACTTTGAAAGTTAGCTTTCGAAGGGCAATTGATGAAGCTTTAAATACTCCTTCCATGATGACCACCTCCTCAGGCCTTTATCTCAAGCCCCGTAATCCTACATCATCAAACAGAAAAAAGTGCAAAAAGCAAAAAAAAAATCAAAAAACTCGTTTAGTAATCTCCTGGTGAGCAAGAATCATGGGGCACCCAATTAATGTGGTTGCACAACCGGCCGGCGGGGAGGGAGGGAGGGAGGCCTTACACAGGTGGACGGGCATTGGCACGCCCGCGCTGGTACACGGTGCACTGTGCACTGGTTAAAGGTGAGACTTTAACTGTCTCAGCCGTTGAGCCAATTATTGGTAGCTTTGAAGTCATGGTATTGGGCCCGCAGGCGAAGGATCGTCTACCCGTGACAGTTCGAGGGACTTTATTATGATTGGGCTGTTCCCACACGCACTACAGTGTCCGGATAGGGTAACTATCTCATACGCATTACAGAATAGAACATCACCGAATCCTGGTTGGTAGCTTTTTTCGGTACCGGTAAGCATTTAATTGCGCATAAACGGGCTCGGGACAAGCACTTAACCTGTTTTTCGGCACCCGGAAGAAAGTGAGATTCACCAATAATCTGTGGGATAGGGTCAGGTTTTGTAAATCTCTTCAACCAATCACAATACCTCTTGGTCATGCCGAAAATTTCACCCCGCCATAATGCCCCGCGAATAACCCTCCCCCGAATCATCTGGAAGTAACCACGGGAAGTGCCGAACCGGAACGCATACCGTCGGTCGGTCAGACTACTACTATTGTATTTGCCCATTGCAAATATGTCGTCGAGCACATGCTATAGCCGTATGTCAATGATTGTGATAATAGCCAGCTTCAGGTGGGACATACATACATGTACATGCCTACTGGTTTCTTGCCTTCCTGCTCGGTGACAGCGCTAAGCTTTCCTTTCTTTTTGAAACCGCTTTCGATTTGGACTGTTTGTTATTTTTCAACAACCATAACGACACAAAATGTTTCGTTTTGTTTCCAAGTTACACACAACCCGGGTACCTGATCCGAGTATTGCTTATTCCCACCTCCACTCTCCGCCCCGCAACTGGTGCATCACCCCAGAATCAAAACCCCATCCCCCCATAGACAACTGCTATGAAAATCTCCCATGTGTATTGATGCACATATTTCAATGGGCCCGTTATCTGTGAAACATTTGTTTCCCACCCTCATCTGTCTCGGGCGGAGAAGCCGCAATGCGGTGTGAGTTTTCTAGATGGCTTCTGCTTCTGTTTCTGCTTCTTTTTCCCTCCCATCACACGGGACCTTCCGGGAGCTGTAGCCGGAGCGCCACCATTCCAGTCGCTCCCTTGCTTCAGAATTACTATTCTTAAGCTTCCAATGCACTCCTCTTGTTTGAGGTATTGTGGGGTGATAAGGTTTGTTGAGCAGACATGAGGATAGTCTACCGACACGCTGGGATGGGAAAAGCAGTCATCATTCCGGGTATGCCTTTTTCTTTCTTTCTTTCTTTCTTTGCGGGGTTCAGATGCATGGAGATGTTTCTGGTTCCGGAGATGTTTGGGGCGAGTAGAACTAAAGTAAGGGGGTGTGGTAGCGGCGAGTGCTGGTTGGTGACCCAGCTAGTCGGTTGTAGCGGAACCCTAACCCTTCCGTGTACGAGTGTCGGCAAACACTCAGGCGGACACGTTCTGCGAGTGACGACGAATGACGAATGACACGTTGTGGCAGGAATACGGGGGAGAGAAAACCCTCACCTACCTCGCTCACTACATGTACCTACTGAATGTCATTCTATACAGCTAATGGCCTCTGCCATACTTACTTGCTTATCCAATACAGAAGGAGCTCCGGTTGGCCTAACGACAAAAAGTTATTATTGTGAGTGAGCCATTTTGAATGATGCTACCGGACGAATTGCTTTGCCAAGTAAGCCTCTGAAATCTACAGTATGATGCGGGTTTCGTTGTTTGAATGTTAACCAGTGCTTGCTTGGTGTTGCTGTCCACGGGGTTGCTCGAGGACGGATGCCCTGCTCGTGCACAACACTCACTACCTACCTGAGTAGTATTAGTTCTCCACAGGCTTGCGTTATGTCACTCTTAATACGGCAGCTACAAACAATACTCTGCCTACATACATGGTTATAAAGACGCTCAGAACGTATCCCTAAATGGTAATATATTAGGCATCCAGCTCCCTACTGCTTACAATTTCTCAAGTCAAAGCAATAACCCGACGAAACGCACATCCAAGTGCACAAATTTTCTCCCGAATATTAGACTCTAGCATGCAACGTTCTTTTACAGAGAATTGACTCTGACTACGAGAAGGAAATTTTACTCGAGAAAAATAGATCTGCAGCGCAAAAGAAGGTACAACCGAACCCAAAGACATGATCTCCACGGCTCGGTAAAGACACTTCTTTTCTCTCCAAGATCTTCTTCCATGCCTGAAGATCTTCAACGCCGCGCACTATGTAAGCGTAAGCGCAACTACAGCGATTCACAGGCATTTGGCGAATACACCCATTTGGCGAATTTGTATGTAGCAACCAGCCAGCAACCAGTAAAGCTTCGAGTTTGACTAAGATATCCTGATTCTTATTGGCCTTAATCCCTGTTCGCCAAATGGGTGTATTCGCCAAATGACTGTGAAGCGCTGTACCGTCACGGCAATCTCCAGTCACGCCCGTTGAGAAGGACCAGCACCATCCCGTTGTGAATAATTGCCCCACCTATACAGAGCTCCACTGGAAATTATTTGGAGATGAATAAAGTTCCGGTACATTCAATAACTCCCCGTGTGTAGCCTTCCTTTCCGATGCTGATCTTACGCAGATGAAAATCTCAGCTAAGAAGAATTTTCTGTTCTGAGACTCTAATATTTCTTGAAAAAGAATTAACTTTTTTCATAGCTTTCTTTTTGTGAGGTACATATGTATGTGCATGATACAAAATTGACTTTGGCCTTTCCCCACGGAAGGGGAAGAAAAAAGAGAAAAGAGAAAAAGAAAGAAAGAAAAAGAAAGAAAGAGCAAGTTTATTCTAAATCGAACTGTGGAGAAATATGAAGAAAGAAAAATCTGTACCATACCTTGTAACTCATGTATGTGTATGTATGTTAACGTTGTTGCGTGATAGATGGTACAAATCAAAATCAACGTGGATGACCGAAATACCAAGCCAGACACAATTACCCCAATTCTAATATTGCTTCCCGGTAATGGAAGGGAAACAACATAACGACCAGAGTCTTACCCGCCTACATCACAAAACATTCGCAGAATAGAAGACTCATCTCTACCATCACCACCCCCTAAAAGCGTGACGTGACAGTCAGGCTATTCTCAGGGGCCCACCAGATCTCTGGTCCCAAATAAGGTTCTATCTGAGCACCCTGAACCCCTTCGGTACTCCGGTGGCGTAATCATCAGCCAGCGTGGTGTTTTGATAAACCTCTGGTCTAACATTGGCTCGAGCGTAGGATCTAACGTGCTTGTTTTTGCTTTTTATATCTGTCTGATGTTTCCTTTTTATAAGGTCTGTTTTCCGGTCCAGTTCCTTATTGGGCATCAAGTCTAGGTATTTTGCGTGATCATTGCGCTTCAGTCATTCCAAACTGGGCGTCGATTAACCGCCCTAGCCCCTACGAAGCTGTCCATTCGCTGAGCCTTAGGCAAAGAAAGTCTTGACATCCCACGATTCGTAGGTGTATTTTCTCTGCGAATCAGAGAGCATGGATCGTACGATTTTGCTTCCTCTTCTCTCTTCCTCTTCGTCCTTTCGTTTTGCTTACTGCATGTTTCACGGGAAGCTCGCTGGGCTTTGCGCGTACTTCTTTCTTTCCTTCTGGGAAAGTCCAGTGCACACACTACTGCCTACATAAGCAACTTCTTCCCAAAAGAGGTAGCAAGTCGGAGACCTGACCTGGGAAACACTCCCGTCTTCCATTCCACAATCGGATTGTACCTAGTGCTACCGGCTGCGCGTGGGGCTGCTGTGTTCTGTCTGGATGGGAGATTTACCGGTAACCCTTTATTTGTACATGACCGTGACTCCCGTTTTTGCGTTGAGTTGTTGTTGAGTAGTGACGTCGCCGCTTGCATGGAAATTAGCGGGGCTCCATGTCTCAATTAAACCTCGAGATCTCGTCGTCCCTGCGTGGAACCCCGTAGCTGGATGCGTAACTACACAAAATCGACTCCACAACTACGTATTTACACACGGAGTGGGAGGAAAGGGTAGTAAGGGAAAAAAAAAAACTCTAAAGCTGGGTATCGTGCATCCGGACGGGCATGAGCTGAGCAATCAAGGAAGACGAGAGTGAATGACCATCGAAAGCAAGCTGCAAGCGAAAATAGTCTGGACCCTATGTAACCTGGGGGCTGCTTTGGTTGGTTGAGCTGGTTACGATACGATAACTTAATCTACTGCCTACTAGCACTTCTGGGTGCGCTAACGACTATCGTGAAGTCTCGTCACTCACGGGCGACACGGGCGAAAAACATGAAAAAGAAACGACGACACACGCATAGTGAACAGAAAAAGAGGCGCCTGCATTGGTTGACTTGATTGCCTGGTTCTGGCCTGGGAGAATTTCCTGGCTTTGGGCTTTGGCCTTTGCTTTGCCCGCGAAGGTGAGAGGTCACGCGGCGGATGGAAGAATTCCGAGGTAGATCTTTGGTCCTCACCTTTTTTTTTTTTTTTTTTTTTTTTTTTTTATTTACTTGCTGCTCTGCTTTTCATGATTTTTCAATTATCCACCACTCCCTATAGCGGAGCATGTATAGTACTATACTTTCTACTGTGCTGCTGCTGTTATTCTACTTGCCGTAGCTACGTTTCTACTGTATTTACCTTCATGTACTATTGCCGCATTGTCATTCAACTTCAAGGCTGTGTTCCCAGAAATTCAATTGTCCCGGTTTAATACTTTTCCTGGGTTGACCATGGATGGGTTGGGGGTCGTTGCTGTGTAATGCCGCAATAAGCAGTATCCTGACCATACCCCAGGCTGCTGCTGTATGTGGAATGCTTGCTGCTTGCTGCTTGCTGCTTGCTTCTTGCTGGCTGGCGTGCTCACTGAGTGTATTCAGTAAGTAGAGCTCTGCTCATTTACACATCCATTGCCGGGGGGGGGGGGGTTAGGTTAGTAGTGGAGCAAAGTGGATATATCACATCCTATGGGAGCACAATATTCGCCTCCCCCCCCAGCCAGAACAGAAAAAAAAATAAAGTAACTACATCTGCCCGGCAACTGTGCTTCCTGGACCGTAGTCTTTCTACAATTGCTTTCTGCCTACCTTACCTACATACACCTCTTTTTTTTTTCTTTCCACGGCACGGACGCTGCAGCAGCCCCAAGTATTATCAACCTACATCTCCTACTACCACCACAACTACTACTGTAGCTGTAGTACTCTCTCCCCCAGCTATACCAATTTGCAAAAAAAACGCCTCTTCGTGACCCTCACCCGACAGACCGTCCCCTTTCTCCCACCACCCACCACCCACACCCTCTCAAAAACAAACCCCCCCCCCCCCAAAGTGAGACAGGCGCCCGAGCTCCTCCTACCCAAAAATTAGATCCTTTCACCCACACCCACACACCTCCACCCCCCCCGCTGAATTAAGTAAAGAGGTCACGATGGTGTCGCCGTCCCCCAGACCGTCCTCCTCTAGCACTAGCTGCTGCTCAGCTTGGGGTTCAAATACCAGCTGTATCCCCTCCCCTTCGACACAACATCAGCACCAGCATTCGTACTTTCCGCCACAGCAACTACAGTTAACTGGTTCTCAGCGTCGGTATAATAACACTTCTACCTCTACTACTACTAGCAATATCATCAGTGGTCAAAGCTCCAATTCGAATATATATACCATCTCGCGCTCATCTTCAACAGCGTCGTTGCCTACTACCACAAGTTCAAGCACTACCACCACTACCACTACCACTACTATTACGGGCACGGCACTACCACTACCACAATCCCAATCCCCAAACCAGAGCCAATCCCACTACTATACTCCTCAAGCCCATCATCCCCACCGCCACCCGCGCAGTCCATCCCGAACCCGCACCTCCCCAACCACAATGCTTCCCAACCGCCCCACAACCTTCACGCTGACCACCACCGCGCCCACGCCGTCCACGCCCGCACCTACCGCATCCCCCTCACCCGTACCCTCGTCAAAGCTAGCCTCATACGCGCACTCACTCTCGGCGCAGCAGCAGCTCCAGCTCCACCAGAAGGAGATAATCCACCAGGCTACGCGCATCCCGCAGCTGCTGGGCACGGGGCCAATGTCGCCGCGCTTGATCCCGCTGGGGAGCCCCGGGCCAGTGACGCCGCTGACGCTGGAGGAGGGTGATGGGTTCTTTGCGGGCTTTGGAGGCCATGGTGGGTGTGGTGGTGTTGTTGTTGGACGGGGCGTATAGGGGCTACGAGGAGCTCTGGATACTGCCTTTGATCTCTTTTGGGGTCTTGTTTCTTTTATCTCTTTCTTTATTTTGGACTATGGGTGGGGTTTTTGTGCTTTTTTGTTTTTGATTTTTGACCTTCTTGTGGTGATATGAGTATGAATGAGTGGAGTGTTGAATTGTGTTTTTATTATTTCTTCTCTCTTTTTCTTTGGTCAAGTCATTCTTATGGAGTTTATCTGCTTTTGCTTGTTAACCAGGTCTGTCGTTTTTTACAACTACCATTGCGCGGAAGGGAATTGGGAAAGGGAATTAAGGGAGTAGCATGGGTTTCGCGATTGATTGATTATCGAAGCTGGCCGGGGAGGGAAAAAAAGAATTGGGTGTTTTTGTGTTTTTTCATGTTTATTTTAACGATATGATGCCGGAGGGGATCGATCTGATGGGATCATTGGGGGATGTATAAAAGAAAAACCTAGTTTAATGGCTGTTTTTTTATATCTACGCGCTGCTGGTGATTTTTACTATTTACTACTACTACTACTACTACTACTGCTGCTGCTGCTACTACTACTACTACTGCCACTACTACATAAGATCAAGAAGAAGAATAAGAAGAATTGAAGAAGGATCACTATCTACAAGCAAAACAATCTCTCAAGCCTCAATCCCCAATTGACCGCCCCCAAAAAGGACCCTCGATCCCTAATCAATCCAAACTCAGCTTAGGTACTCCCCTCTAGGTACCGCCTTTTCTGCGGGGTGCATGCGCAGCCATGCCAGCCCAAGTCTCTCTCGACTTTTTTAGGCCCGCACATATTAATACCACCCTCTTGTACTACACAGCACCTTCCTCCACCAGCAAGGGACCCAACAATTAAACCCGCCACCATGTAAAGTAAACGCAAACCCAACCAGTAAGGAACGTGCATGCAGCTAGCAAAGCAAGCAAGCATCGCACATGCCAGTGATTAGAGACATTTGGGCCGACGGTTCGCGGCTGTTTGGGGTGCAAGTACGTCTCTGGAGATGAGGTCGCGCGAGCAGAAGTTTTTTTTTTTTTTTTTTTTTTTTTTTTCATAAGGAAGCCGAGTGGGTAGTAGGTACTATTAGCAAAACACTTACATGCGCACTCACTCGGTGCAAGCGCAGTTGGCTATTGGTGGGTTTTTTCCTTTACTGCGCGTGCTACTACTGCTACTATTGCTACTATTCTACCTCCGACTGCTCACTGACTGCTGCCAAAGGTACATGGCATGTACCTACATGGCACTGTACGTATACGCACTCAGCATACCGTACCGACCTTACCGATTATTACTTATACCCCCCAGGTATGTGCTCAGCCTGTACCTAACCAGGCCCATCAACAACTGTACCGTACCACCCGTCCTACCAGGCCTGCCCGTCCATGCCCATCTATCCCTCCCTCCCCTCGCTCCCTCCCCTATACGCCCGCGGAATCAACACTAGCAATGTCATCAACAGCGAGCGTCCAACGGTCCAGCGTCGCCCTGCGCTGCACTGCTGCACGCATGTACGCTCAGGCACCAAAGCACCGAAATTGAAATCTTTCAGAGTATACTAGCGCAGTAATAGTACTCTAAGAAAGAAAAAAAAAAGAAATAAGCAAAGGGGGCCGGCTTTTTCCCCCGCGGGAATGGCGCCAACAGCGGGCCGGAGGGGGAGGGGGAGAGAGGGTTTCAGTGTGGGCGGGCATACCGTATCCGGTGGGTAATGATCTGAAGGACCCCCCCCCCAGATATGCTAGTATTTGTAATTGTTGTAATGGTCACTCCTCCAGGTTTCTGGTTTCTGGTTTCTGGTTTCTTTGTTTTGGGAGCTTCTATGGATGCAATAGCGGGGGTATCTATTTTCCACTTTCCATGTAGTTTTCTATTCACAGAGAGACCTTAAGCCCTACTCTACCAGTGTGGACTAGCTAGTAGTAGCAGTGCGGGGTTAACTGCTGGTTTGGTTCGAGAAGGAAAGAAATGAAGATGAAGATGAAGCTACAACATGCTGCCCTGTCAGTGGTCAATTGCAATCTCAGTCGTATGTATCGTCAAGCAAAAAAGTCGGGATTCCCGCCCCAGCCCTGGGCCTAGAGTAGAGCATTACTGCAGACAGTCTAGTCGTCATTCATAGGCCAAGATGACGCCCACTCGTTCACTCATTCACTTATTCACTCACTCACGCTCACTCACTCACCCCATCCCCCATATCGATATCCCTACAGCACTCCCTCTACTCTGCTCTACTCTATCTGCCCGCCCGCACCGCCCGGCCCCCCCGTATTGATTTACCTTACAGATCTATCTAGCGATTAAACCACGTTCCCCCCCTCTGATTCGGGGGAACCCCCCTCCTTCTCTAAAACAGAGAGGGAGAGAGAGAGAGAAAATAACTACATACTTACCCCTCCCCCTAGCTTATCCCGCGAAACGTACGAGAAATACGTAGTGAAACGAACGACACTCCCAGTTACCCCCATTCTCACCAACTAGGTCCCCGCCGTCGACGTCAGGACACACGCCGATCACGAAGCTCTTTAACTCTTTTCCATGGTTTTTTTCCTCCGACTGGTGTTAACCCTGGCGATCTCTGCTGAGTAGTGCTTTTTTTTTTTTTTTTTTTTTCCCTCTCTCTCTCTCTTTCTGTCGGAGGAGCCCCAGAGGGCCTAGTCGGCTCTGGAATTTTTGGGGCAATTGATTGTCGGACTGGGGCTGGGCTGGACTGCACTGTAATGGCCGGTTTGCTTTTTGAGGGGGGGGTCGGTTTTATCTTCGTGGGTTGGGGTTGGGCCTGGAGATGGGGATTGGGGAGGAGGGGGAGAGGGAGGAGGAGGAGGGCGATTAGTTTACAATGTGCTCGAATGCTTCGAGATCCTTAGGAGGATTTTTCTTTTTTCCTCAAGTTTTTTTTTGTCAAGGCTGAAAAATGCGCACTCTGCGAACCTTTCATTCAATGGACAATTGGCTTTTAACCACTCTAGAAACCAGTTAGCCAACCGGCGACGGATGGGCAGATCATCCGTGGGGCACTTTACTCTAGGTACTCTGACTGGACTGGACTGGGGTGGGAACGTATCGACTCGGTTAACCGTGATGATATCATACCCTTTCCCTCCTTGACCTCAACCTCTGCGCTGCCATTCGTTGCCGGGTAAGGGTCCTTTTAGTTAATTCTCCTCCGATCTCCCACCCACACCCCCTTTCGACCCCCCGCCTCGACCGCACTTTGCCTTGGGATTTGCGGGGTACATAGTCCTAGGGTATATACTTTACTTTAGATACTCTACACAGACAGCTAGTGGTACATACAGTGGTAACCCACGATGCGACAGCAAGATAGAGTAGTGGAACGTCATATTTTTTTTCTGCTTCTTTTTTTCTTTCCTTTTTTTTTCTCTCTTTCCTGGTATCTTTTTTTTCTTTCCATCACTTTTTCTCCCCATCGTCTATTTACTAGGATCTAAGGAAGAAATAATAGACTATCTACATAGAGGAGTAAGTAGGCAACCCTTTCTTTCCTTTTTTTTTTTTTTGCGCAGCAGCATGTGTGATCTTCACCTAGCTCCCGGGATAATTTTTTTTTTTTTCCTTTCTGCCCTCTTCTCTTAGTGTCGCTTCTTTCTTCCGTGAGACATTGGACAGGTCAGTGTCGGAATTCAAGGGCAAGCTTAGGATGTAGGGGGAAAAAAAAAAAGGGTCAGGGAATAAAGGGTCGATCATGGAAGTAAGATGTGAAAAAATGAAGGTGAAATCTGATATATGGTAGATATTTTTTTTCTCTTTCTTTCGCCAGATAGATCTCCCCATCATGAAAATGAGTAAAGACCCTTGCAGATAGGGAAAAAGTCAAGCGAGGTTGATCGTTCAATAGCCGGTGCGAGCGCGAAGAGAAAGGGCCCTTCTCGGCCTCCTGTTGGTTGGTCGGCCGGGTTGAATTCAAGCAATGATGTGCCGCTGAATTGTACCGGGACGGCAACATTGACAACGACAACGACAACGAAAAGGCGGCGCGTGTGAAGAAGAGGGAGGGGGGTATAATTTGATATATTTGATATCCCTTTTTTTTTGCTTTTCTTTTTTTTTTTCCGTTCCACGGGCGGATGAGAGCGAGTGATGGGCATGGATGGCCCTTATCGACGACACGACACGAACACGAACAATATAATTTTTTTTATGACGATGTCTGCTGTTGATGCGGTGGTGCTACCCTACCGACCGCCGCGGGGGGGGGGGGGGGTACAGTGTGGGTACTACCGGTAGTAAGTAGCAGTAGGTAGTTCATCGCTACCAGGAGATTTGCCCGTGTTTTCCCTGCCCTGCCCTGCCTCGCTCGCCTCTTCTGCCCTGCGCCCAGGTACTGCCCTGTCTGTCCCTATTCTAGATGCGTGACCATGACTCCTTCTCTCCTCCGGCTCCTAATCTTCACGATTTGTCTGCATACATGATATCGGCGTGGTTTTGCCGGAGCGTCAGCTAGCATATTAATTAGTGCCACAACCCGTCCCAGCGGGCGGCGGCGCAACGACGTAATGGCAGTGTACCCACGACGTCGTTATTGCTGTGCTGCCTCCATGGATCATGAATTCAAGATTTGTGGGGTTGCGATGTTGGGAACTGGCCCACACGCGCGCGCGCGCGCGGTCTCACAGTTGGTTGGTTTGGTACAGGAGGTACATACATGTAGAGCCTCAGGAACCGGTGCGGCTGGGAGGAAGCTAGGTAGCACAGTAACGGGGGAGAGAGAGGGGGGGGGGGGGGGCTAGCCTCGTGATATGGGAAAATCGTTGAATCGCCACAGACAGACAGACAAAAAGCCCATCGGCCAGGGATCGATGAGGAGGAGGAGAGGCACGCTGACGTCGTGGGAGCTGGAGGGGAGGGGATGGGAGGTTGGCTCGCGTGTGCATCCTTCTTGGGGGGGCTGTGACCATTGCCCTTCTTCTTCTTCTTCTTGTTGTCCCCGTATTCGAATATTTCTTGCAATTAGACACTTTCACGGTGAGGTGAGCCATGAGCAATTGCATTGGGGGGGGTTGGAATTTCAACGGATCTCAGATGGCGCTGTCTGGCGCGCACGATTCCCGCTGAAAAACGCGATATAGCTCTCCAGCGCGAAGCGAAGCGAGCAAAAAAGAAAGGAACGGAGAAAGGGGACGTCATGCGTGCAAAAAAAAGCAATTGCAAATTTGGAAATCCCTCGATGCGAAAGCTGAAAGATGTGATGATTTTTTTTTCTTTTCCTTTTCCTTTTGACTTGACAGGTTGGGGAGACCCTGCATGTTGGACTAGAGGTGCTTGGGATTTGTGGAATGGGCAATCTGCAATGGGGTAAAAACAGGGAAACGTTTTTTTGCAACGGCGGCGGGTTATGGTTGATTTGATAGATGTGAGATGGATGGGAGATGAATACTACTGAGATAGGGATGTGCACGCAGGACTCGTGAAAAGTGAGTGTGAAATCTCTTGTTGGAGATGATGTGAGGAGGTGAAGGATGTGAAGGATGGATGGAGGGGAGGCTCAATTGATGATGCTTGATGCTTTCCCGTTGCGGCATAGCCACCCGCGTGCTGATCGTAGACGAGCTAGTGAGACCTTGCCGTTTCGAAAAATGGTTGGCTTGTGATGCTGTGGCGTTTCTATTACAGTACAATTGAACCACCACCACCACCACCAACAACAATCAGAGAAAAGTTTCCCATCACGGCAATTGTTACTTCTGGGTCGTCGCTGCACAGAACCTAATCCAACCACCCACCTACTGCCTGCCTGCCCGCGTGGTCACGCTTATCACCGACTGACTGACTGACTGACCGAACCGGCTTGCCAGAAACAACACAGCAATTACATAGGTAGTACATGTAGGTACTTGAGCCTCGTATCGCGCATATCTAGCAGCTCGAGGCCCAGACGTACGGGGAGTGTTTCTAGCCTTGCAAGCAATTGCGCTTGTCGCATATGTACCTTTGACAGAGACAGAGCACTGATGCGAGCGAGCGAGCCTGTCCTGTCCTGTACTGTTGTTCTGTCTGTCTGCACCCCATGATCAAGGCCATTGCATTGCTCATGATCAATTGCAAATAAAATTACAATTGCCATGTCGTGATGGTGTTGAGTTTCGGAGATTGGCGGCGGAGGACACATGTAGGTACATGATGTAGGTTCGAGGCAGCTGGAGGCCATGACCCCGTTCTCAGTTCAGTTCAGTTCAGTTCAGTTCAGTTCAGCCTCAAGGGTCTCAATTGCAAATAGAAATACCGACTATACTATATTATAGCACATATATAGGAATTGCAGTTACGGGGTGTAGCAAATATTAATAGAATCCCAGATAGAATGTGCGCCACATCCCCACAAAAGCCCCAAGTCCGGGTAAGCCCCAAACCCCCAACGACAACTGTGGCTACCAATCTAAACATACACACAAAAACCCTCCCCCCCCAACAGCGGCCTCTCTCAACACCCTCCCCGCCTCCACACCCCCACACACTCCGCAATGGTCAAACTCAAACTCAACACCTCCGCCTCCACGCTCTCCGCGCGGGGGCCCTCGTCCGCCACCGGCGCCTCCAGCTCCACCCCCGGCGGTGTCGGCGGTGTCGGCGGTGTCGGCGGCGGCGGCGGCAGCAGCAGCACCCCCAATGCCGGCACCTCCACCCCCAAGACGCCCAAAATCAAGCTCAAGACCAAAGCCCCCGTGCCCACGCTCAAGCTCAAGTCCTCCTCCTTCACCCAAGCCACGCCCGCCTCCCCCCTGCGCACCCCCGTTCTCAAGCTCAAAACACCCAAGCAGCCCGCAGCGCGCAAGCGGCGCCACGAGCCCGGCAACGGCTACGACAGCGAAGCCTCTGACCGCGAAGAGGACCCGGCGATCGAGGAGCAGTTCATCCTCCGCATGCCGCCGGGCGCCGACTGCGAGTACGTGCGCGAGGCCATCGAGCGCAAGGAGCTCAGCCCCAAGAGCGACATCTGGTTCAAGTTCAAGGACGCCCGGCGGGCCGTGGTGTGTGTGCGCGGGAACCTGTACGCGGGCGTGCTGGTGGACCTGCCAAACATCATTGAGAGCAACAAGACGCTCGACAAGAAGGCAATCTTCAAGACGGCCGACATCTGCCAGATGCTGCTGGTGGGCGAGCGCATCAGGAGCGAGGAGGAGGTGTTTTCGCTGCCCGTGCGCCCGCAGGACGTGACGTACCCGCATGGGCTCACGCCGCCAATGCAGTGGGTGCGCAAGCGCCGCTTCCGCAAGCGCATCTCGAACCGCACGATTGAGGCTGTCGAGGCCGAGGTGGACCGGCTGCTGCGCGATGACGATAGGGCCGAGGCGTCGTCGTTTACGCTTGTGGATGCGGCGGAGCTGGCGCGGGAGGAGGAGGTGGAGGAGGCCGAGGAGGGGTATGATCTGCTTGGCGGGCAGGGCGAGTATGACGACGAGCAGGACGCCGAGGGCGAGATGGAGTATGATTTTGCGCCCGGCGAGGAGATGGACGGCGATACGCTGGCGAATGATTTGGAGACGGCGCTCATGGACGAGATGGAGGACGAGGCGGCGGCGCCGGAGGAGAGCGAGGATGAGGAGGACGACGAGGAGGAGGAGCCGGAGCTCGATGAGGAGGCGGCCCAGGCGGCCCAGGAGCAGCGGAAGCTGAATGAGGAGATACAGGACCTCCAGGAGGCCATCAAGTCAAAGGCGAAGGAGTACGATAGTATCTCCAATGTCATGCTCAAGGCCCGTATCAGAGGCGTGATTGCGAGCTTGCAGGCGGAGATGGAGCTGAAGGTGGCGCAGTTGGAGGGGGCGAGATAGGAACGTTTGTGATGATCACAGCTAAAGACGGTTTTGCTGCCCATTCTTCTTTCTTCTTTTCTTGCCTTTTTTCAAAAAGATTCCTGGTCATTTCCTTATCTTGCACGATTCGGCCCCCCCTCTTCTAATTAGTTATGGCATGTACGATTATCATAGAGTCTTATCAGGTTGGCGTTTTTTTTTTCTTTTTTTTCTACTTGTATTGTGGGAAAGTTTGGCTGCGTGGGTGCGGGGGGGACTCGAATTACGGAAGCTGCTGCATAATTTGCAATTCACTGTTTCCCCTTTTGCTTTCTTTATTCTATTTTTTCCTTAATTCCGTTCTTTTTTTTTTTTCAGGAGTTGCGCATGTTTACGAGATTATTCTTTTTTTTCTTTCTTTTTCTGTTGGAGCCTATGTTTCTTCCCTTTCCAGTACTCATGAGAGTCGAGAGAAAGAAGGAGAGGGGGAGGGGGGAGGGGGGAGGGGGGGTTTGAAATGGCATCGATTATCGTACCATGCCTGCTTTCTCTTTCTGCAAGATAAAGATTCCGCATCTCTACACTCAGGCAATCTCTACACTCAGGCAGCCAGACAGGCAGCAGCATGGACTTGCAATGATTCCGGTAGAAGGAGAAGCGAAGAGGGGAGGGGCGCAAAAGGGAAGGAAAGGAAAGCATCACCAAAGAGCACTCGTCCCGCACGATGTTTCCCAGTCTCTTCTGATTCGGCGCTTCCTACATGACAATCCAACCCTTGTCCTAATGCCTTGTCTATTTACCAATTACAGAATGTGCCCTTTTTTTTTTCTTTCATAGGCTCATAGGCGACCTAGCTCCAACTGCCGTTTCATCCTGAAGAGTAATATTATATACATGACGACGTTGAATGTCTCGTTTACCAAAACGAGCCAAAATAATAATGAAAAAAAAAAATGATGAAATAGAAAAGAAAAAAAACCCGGGTTTTCCTTTTCCAACGCTCTCTCTAACGTAGCCGGGGGAGGGGCGGCGGCGGAGCGTTCCGGAATTGAAGATACCTACATGTAACAATACCTGTACTCTTATTTTCTCTGTCCAATTGCAACCCGTGAAACCCCCCTCCCCCCCCCTAAAACCGCTTCCACAGTACCGCTTCGAACGCATCGTGCATGTAGACCCGTACTCTAGAGTACGGCGGCGGTACATAGGTCAACGTCGTTGGTCCAAATTACCCAGATTGCCGGACGCGTGACTGCCACGCTTAACGCTTATCTACCAAGCTGCGTCTCTCTTTCCCGGGAGAGTGTTTGGGGGTAGGTAGTTTGAAGTAGGTATGTAGGTGGAGAGAGTACCTACATCATAGAAGGTAGAGGGTTTCATCTTTCCGTCCACTCAATCCCTCCGTTGCTAGCTGGAGCAGTACCTACATACATGTACATACAGCACGTACCATGCACACACGTACGGTACATGCAAGTTCACCATGTAGAGTACCTCCCGTACCTACTGTGCCCTAGGTATCCTCTTCTCCTCCAGCTGGATGTCCTCTTTCCAGCTTCTATCCACAATCCCCCCCAAATCCCTACATCCTTGCCTCCCGGAAATTAGGCGGAGAACCACACTCTAGTATCCACTACCCCCAAGCGCTCTACATACGTAGATTAGGTTCTGGTTGGTAACGGGCAGGCAGAAAAAAAACACAGTACTACACAAACAGGCAGAAAACCCCCCAAAACAGCGTGTTGCACGCGGCGGTACCGAGCGAGCGCTGTATGCAGGGACTTGTCTGTCACGCGGCACCGAAAGTGACGTGCTAGTGTTCGTCCCCAAACTCGTCCATCCCATCCATCCCATCCATCCCATCCTATCCCTGGTAAAGACGTGAGAGAGTGCGATTAGGGTAAGCCGAGCAGTAATTGCACCTGCGATACCTTACAACTCGAGTTACTCTGCGAGTTTAGAGCGGCGGGAAGGGTCCGGGAGCGGGAGCGGGAGGTGAGGTTCGTGGATCCATCTGTGGTTCTCTGCCTACATACCTCCCCAGCTAGCCAGGCAGCCAGTCCAGGGAAACGAGGGAGACTAGTACTGTATGTACGGTATTGTACTCGAGTTAATTTATAGTACCTACATTCATGCCTACAGCTGCGAGGGCTGGAGCGAGAAGGTGATGTCGCTCGCTGATTGATCCGCGTACATTTCGTTTGGGTAAATTCGAAATCTTTTTTTTATCTATGCCCATCCGGATATATATGATGGTCCCTTCCCTAGCTAATCGATAAGATAGGATAGATGATAGACAAGATAAAAAAGATAAGAAACGGCAGCGGGATGCGCATGCGGAGAATTCTTTCTTCCTTCTTTTTTCCCTCCGCAAAAATTGGGAGGGGTAAAAAAAAAAAAAAGGGAAAAATGTTTCACAATTTAATAATTTAATATTATTAAAACAAAAGATTATGCGCCGTGTATGGTGTGGGGAAATTTCGAAACGGGCAAGTGGCGCACGCGCGAGACGCTGTGCCGCCGAGTGATGGGTAATGATATGCGCGGGATCAGCCATCACTCACCCTCCCATCACTGTCCGTCACCGTTACTACCGTGACAAGCTCACAAAAAACGTGGGTGTGTAACAAAACGTGCTGCTGTAGATCCCTTAATCTGAGTTTTTTCTCCCGGGGAGGGGGCTGGGGGTGAAAGCAATACCAAAGTTATCTACCAGACCTCCTCTACTGCCGCTGTGTGACTGATCAACTGGATTGGCTGGATTAGCTGTCCCTGTCACGTTGCACTGCTGCTGTTGCCGCAACCAACTATCAGATGGATTAAGGTTTTCACATTCACGTAACGCAACAAAACCGCGTAACGCACCACCACCACCACCACCACCACCACCACAGTCATCACCCACCCACGGCTCACGGGAGAGGCTTTCTACCCAGCTTGCGGTCCTATAAGCGAAACGCACCTGTGCAACATCGGCGAAGACCCTCCCCATCACCATCATCGGATCTGGGGTTTGGCTGCATGCACCCAATAGCCGCCCGAAGACGGGTATTCGCCCTCTGCTTGGTTAATGGCCGTGAGCATGATCGATAGGCGGCCTGGACGACTAGTAAAGTGGTAAGCACGAGGCCTTAGGCCTGTCCTCCTGGTGGCCTGACTTTGCGGTAGTAATGACGATAGCCGCTAGAGAGGCGGGTTATTATTAGTCAATTCGCAGCAGTATTCACCTCATCGTGTGTCGTTTGGGGGATACGGAGCTAGAAGCTAGATGAAATGTATGTGATCATTTGCGTCCGACCTATGCTTGTCTTTTTGAGGGGTTTGGGATCACCAGAGCGGTATTCAGGAGATAGGAAGATCGTTACGAGGTAGATCGGGCATACATGAATCTATGACAAATAGTTTTTAAGGTTAATAGGGTATCACTATAGCTACACAGCGTATGTACTTACACACGTAGCATCACATGAGAGCTAGCTAGCTAGTCGCCCGGGACGGTGTTTTGGAGATAGGGAATTTTGGGGGCAGGCTGCTAAGGTTGGTACGGATATGTGGTTATCGTTTGTTCGTCTGTTTGTTTGTGTTGGTTTTATGGGGTGATGTGTGAAGCTGGTGAAACTTTTGAGTACTGATGCTCGAATTTGGTTTGTGGGGCGAGTGTGGGTTGATGATGGTGAGTATAGCGTGCAATTGAAAGGTGCGTAATCGTCTTTGGATGCATGCGTAGACAGATATCGGGGAGCTTAGACCTATAAACAGTCATTGTTTTCAAACGGGACATGTGAGATGTGTATACCGGTCACCATTCTCAGCAGAAATGTTCCCCTAGCAAAACAACAACTGAGCCGAAACGGGAGGTGTCTAGAGTATCTATTGGGAGTATATAAGGGTTTTAATTTGTAGTATATTATGTATCTAGATTATATTTGACTCTTCATCACAGCAGCGAGGGTATGGTTCCAGCTGTTGGAAAAGTAGGACGAGGGAGTTAAGTAACTTGATGCTTATCTCGACAGAGTCTAGCTGGCTATATAGTCACGGACCGGACAAGTGTCGACATGATACCAAATATGCAATACCAACACAATGAATTAAACAAAAATGCAATACCAAGACTAAACCTAATGCGAGTGATATTTCATGATTGCATTTCCTTTCTATCCACCCATCCATACTCCAGACTGGGGTTAATCAAAAACTGTAACCAGCATAATCTACAAAATATAATTCCTAGCAAACATAGTGTTCCTCACAAACATGTTCACAACAGTCCCAGATCATGGGCTAACAATATCCAGTCTTATGGGAGTGTTGAGTTTGTCTCATCTTATTTTGTGGGCATAAACTTAGAATATACGGACCTCTCTGGTTTTTCTCTCGAGAGATAGGATATCATAAGAGTGAATGGGATTCTAGTCCACAAGAATCCATTAAGTCAGTAAATCAGTGCAAGTCTCAACAATCAGGATCATACAATGAAGGAATTATGTGAGTAGTTTCATCTAGATAGCTGCACAGTATAGAGAAAATCAGTGAAGCTTTCTTATCAAGCCTAGATTCAAGTTGGTAAATGGTTAACCAGATATACAATACTTTTATCAGTGCTTGCAGTGTGGTTACCATTCTTCACAGGCTAGGGAGGGATTGGAGTAGGATAAAAAAATGGCCTTGAGATGACTTGTCCGATGAGAAGTCTAGTCTTGTAGGTTCGAGTTTGCTCTTTTAGAGTGAGACTGGGGGCCGGATTGTCGCACGCGGAGCATGGGGGGATATTTGGGTGACTTGGCTATTTGAACTGGACTATTTATGTAGTAAAGGCAGCTTAATACAACACCTCAAGGCATCTCGTAAGGTATATCAGTATGGTTTAAATTGGTTGCTTTCTATAGAGAGCTATTAATGAAACTCTTAATACTGAATATTGCTTGTGGGGTGTTTGCCGGCGCAATTGGGATTTCACTGCAAGTCAATTTATATGCGAGTGATATTTAATGATCGGGCCAAGATAATTTTTTTTGTTTAATTCATTAATTGCATGCGACCCTATGGTTACGGCGATGGGCCAAGAGATTACGATATGCGGTAAGACAGAAAGATAGAGGCCGAGAAGAAGCGCACAAATACCAACTTGTATTTTCTACATTATTCGACTATCCAGAATATGTCAATACAAGTAAAAGGAAATACAGATATTCCCGCTGCATATTCATTAACCTTACTCTAAATTCTATAGATTCCCCTAAACCATGAGAACACACAGAAAAACCCCAAACCCAGAAGAAAAAGAAAAAATTCCCGAGAAATAAGAGAGGGGAAAAAAACGGTCAAGAGTGACTACTTCTCCTTTTCAATGCCACGGCTAGTATCATTGGTAGTACGAGCCAAAGAGGTACTAGACCTGGTCCTGCCAGCAAAAGGCTGACTGGCAATTATCTTGGGTCGGCCCAAACGAAGTCTCTTAGTCCTAGCAGAAGTATGAGACTCTTCGTAGTCGTCATCGCTATTGATTTCGGCTATGACCTGCGCATGCGTGATCTTAGGCAGTGTCGGCTTTTTATCAAATTGCTGGTGTTTGATGCGTTTGGTGGGAGGACCTGGAAGGAATGAGTGATTGATAGTTAGTCTTTGTTCTTAATTTTGCGTTTGATTTTATTGATCATATTGGCCATTGATTACAAGAGTCTGGCTCAGATTATGCAGATTTGAGGGGTCTAAGGGTTGTGCTACTTTCAGAGAGGCGGATATATTCTTCGCGATGGAAAGGTCGAGGTGGAGGTTTAATCTGGACCCCAATTGGAGATGGCGTAGATCTATTGATCCTAGCCTGAGCTAGAGACGGCGTAGATCTGGCGGCCTTAACTGCGCTCCAAGTAGGCATAGATCTAATAGCCTTGTTCGGGGTGGAAGGAGGTATGGACCTGGTGGCCGGACTCGGAGTAGGCATCTGTCTACTGGCTTTGACTGCGCTCTCAAGAAACATAGATTTAATGGTCTTGGCTGGGGTCGAAGAAGGAATGAAATTATTGACCGAGCTCGGAGGAGGCATTGGCCTATTAGTCTTGACCGAGCTCGGAGGAGGCATTGGCCTATTAGTCTTGACCGAGCTCGGAGGAGGCATGGACCTATTAGTTTTGACCGAGCTCGGAGGAGGCATAGATCTATAAGGCTTGAGCGGGCTCGGGGGAGGCATAGATTTTATGGCCTTGACCGCATTTTGAGGAAGAAAAACCTTGGAATCTGAGCCAGAGTAATCGGAGGTTTCGGACTTCACACCATGAGATTAGTAAGTTCACTTTTAAGGGTTTCTTCTCGTTCTGAGCACCTACCTTTAAAGATCTGTTCCTAGTTCTTTTTAAAGTCTTCCGGCCACTGTTCTCCTTTTTGATGACTGCGGCTTCATGTTTCTGCTTGAGAAGCTGCGCCTCTAGCCTTTGCTTCTGCCTTACCATCTTTCCGTAGTCCGTTAAGGCAGTTGTATGTCGTTTCTCGGCGGCCTTTTGAAGCATGTTCAATGCCTTGAGCTCCGCCTTATTGTTGGTGCAAGTCCGAAACATTTCCTCCAATTTATCATCCAACGCCGTAATTTCTACGACCGTTAGTTAAACATTATGTGTGCGCGAATTCGAAGTGGGCCTACATACCGTCAGCGAGGGTATTTTGCGAGTTACCCACCTCGTGGGCCGTGCTCCTGGTGAGCAACTCCTCCGAATCGGGGACATCGGAATCACCGTCGGAATCCTCGCTGTCAAGTTCGGTTGTCCTAATGGTTGAGGGCATATTTAAAAGTTTGTGATTAAATGTGGTTGTTTGAGTCGAGAAGATAATTCTGGGTTGGTTTTGGTTTTGATTCTAGGCTCGGATTTGAGTTTAGGTTTTAGGTTTGGGCCTGGGCCTATGCCTTGGTCTGCGTGGTATCAACTTTCAATTGCAGGCGGTCCCCTCAGGGCCCGCCGCGTCAAACGCTAGGATAAGACGTCAAAACCGTTGTTAGGACTTGCGAAACGAACAAGCGCTGGAATTCTCAGCTACTTGTTTTACTGGATAGTCACATATATGTACTATCTGCGTCTGTCTTGGTCAATAACTTACATGTACTTATGTAGACCTATCGAATGGAGTTTCCAGAAGCATGTATGGCTAAGCACGTATCATTACGTACCCATTTTTACCACGTAGAGTCGCTATATTGAGAGGCATGCACGTTTACTTTTTGGCTATATCTGTATACTCTTTCTATCGCGTTTGTGATAAATACGGGCTCTAGTGGGCCCTACAAGTCACGGTCAATAAAAAGACTCTTCACTTGCAGTTCTTAGTGATCTATGTCGCCTACTAGTATCATACAAAAGAGCCTAATCATTCCACCAAATAGCTAAATTGGAAACATATATAGCCCAGCAGAGGAGAATATGTTCTCATTGGATGGTTACCATTTCTAGGGGACCACGGTGTTTAGGGACATGGAAATTATTGATTTTACATTATTTTCCACTAACACTTTTAGCGAGATTAATAAAACGTATATGTAATTTCGTAAACTACGACAAAGAGAGATAGATACTTAGATAGAAAACCCCAAAATTCCGTTGCAATTGTTCATGAGGCAGCTCAAGATGACCCTTAGGAAACAAATATGTGTAACGAGTTATCAACTTTGAAGGGGCTTGGAATACCTCGATTTTTCTTACACGGGCAACTGCGGCCTCTCAATCCTGATAATTATGTTGATTTACCATATTCCATTACTTGTAGTTAGCTATGGAATAATATGGTGAATCATTATTCCGGCCCTACATGTACCCACCAAGCACGTTATTATGACACCCAGCTTGATCATCCATAACCTTATTCAGCGTGAAATTACCAACTTAAAAGGAAAAAGATGTTTATGATAGAGAACCATACTAGGACACGCCCCATTACTACTACAAAGCAGCTCTGCCGAGGTATCATACATAACCTAAGAAAGAAGGTTAAAAATTCAAAAACTAAAAAAAAAAAAACTAAAAAAAAAAAGAAGGAAATTCAGAATGCTTAGCAAGAATGCGAATACTATACACTCAACAAATCCCTAACACCAATGATAGCCTCAGCGAAAAACTGGGGGAAAACCACAAATATAGCAAAGTAGAGCAAGCAAATTGCAAAGCACAGAAAATAAATACAAGATAAATGAAAAACGTCAAAAGGCACAGCCTCTAGCAAGAGAAAAATTCATATCATGAGGCCATCTCTGATATCTCCATCCCCCCCTGCCTCTAAGTCCTTCAATATCTCCGGTAATAAGTCTTCTACGTCTTCTGTGAGCAATGAACAGCTCAGTGCTATCAACCGCCTGTAATCGCTCATTTTTTCGCCTGCCCCACTCCTTGCGTGGGCTTTTATGATTGTCTCTCTCAATTCTTCTCTTTCACGTTGAGCCTGTGCTAGCTGACGTGCAGCTTCCAACTTTTCCATTAAGTTGTCTGGATCATCAGCATTTGCAAGTGGCTCCTTGTCATCCTCAATCTGTTGCTCCTCTTGGCGAACTAGGTTCGAGAGCTCGTAATACTGGCCGCGTTCAAATATTTTCTTAAGTTCCTCCGCGAGATTCTCCGCTTCGGCCTTGAGCAAGTCAATTTGATGTTCCATGGTAGCAACATCACCAAAGGGAGCCAGTGTCTCTTCGGAGGTTGCCTTGCAGGCTTGGATCTCGTGTGTTGAGCTGTCAAGTAACCGTTGTGCTTGACTGACATCTTCTTCCTTGTCTTGCAGCTCGTTATCGAACGCTGTTGCAAGCCCTTCGAGCATCTCCGCCATCTGTGGTATAATCTTCTTGGTTGCCGATATCGCCGCCTCGGAGATATGAGGCCGGGGAACATGGCTAGCATTGGCATAATTAACTGCCGCAACAGTTGCGGCTGATTGTGTGGATGGATGTCTCTGATAACGGGGGTTGTGGTGCTGATGGTGCATGTGGTTATCATGCGATTGGAAAGGCGATGAACTCGATGCTAAGGGATAATCGCCGTTCCGTCTTTGGCGCTCAACTGCCACAATATACTGATCGGCCGTCTGGCCTTCATTGTTTGCAATATTTGGGTTAGCGTTGTGAGCGAGCAAGCTTCTAACACATTTTTTTGCACCGTTGCGAGCTGCGATCGTGAGAGCTGTGTCGCCTGGGGTGTCTCTCAAATCCAACACTCTTGCGATCTCGGCCATTGAGTGTTTCTCTCCAAGTTTTTGAAGTAAAACGTCGTAGTAATATCTCGCTGCTAGAAGTTTATTTCGCGAGGATGTCGTTGCCGCTATGTGATGGAAAACTGTTGAATTGTAGTTATCTACATGAAATATTGTGTCTCGCAGGGTTTCGACTAGCCGAGGAAACGACTTTTGGTCGTAATTGTTGGTAAAGAGTACTGCACGTATAAGTGGTGTCTCTCCACGTTTGTTGACCATGTAAATGTTCGCATTAGCCTTGTATAGTAATTCTATGACTCGTAAATCACCCATTGCTGCAGCCCAATGAAATGCAGTGTGACCCTCATCGTCGATGATCTCATTTACATCAAAGTCAGGAGGCGGGTTAATGAGAAAGTCCGGAAGGCCTTTCTCGTTCGCCATGAAGTAGTCAAGAAGTTCGTCGCTATATGCCATTCTTCTCTGCTGTGAAGAGTGAATCAAGCCTGGCGAAGACATTATCTCATGGTCCATATGTTCTCGTTTTCTCTTCAAGGTTGTATTTAGGGAGTGCTGAGACGGATCGTCCAGTTCCAATTCAGAAAGATCTCCCTCAGATGCAGAAGATGACTGTATAGAAGGTGAGCTAGGATCATTGAGGGGATCAATGTCGCTTAAGTCATCTTCTTCAATTTCATCTTCTTCGGAGCTGATATGAGATGGCGGCGCTGGTACTGGCACCGGTGGCGGAGGGGGTTCTATTTCAACAAAGAAATTAAGGTTTAATTCCCCAGTATCATGCTGAAAAAACCAAGGAAACTAAAACTTACTAACTGCACGTTTAGTAGGCGCCGCAGCCGCGGCATTTCTTGCTGGCGCTCGAGCAGGCCTTGGCTTTGTAGATGCCGCAGTAACATGCTTGGGCGCTAGAGGGGGTGATTCGGTAGAGGGTCGGAATTCGAAGATAGGTTTCAGTAATTCGCCAACATTGTATAGAGCTGCGATCTCCTTTGCTCGTTCCAAAGGTACCCAGGTCCCTATACCATAGCATGTTATTTTATAATCAACAGAATGGATTCCGGAAGATTTAAATCGAAATACCCCTAACCCTCGAAAGTCACTCACCTTGATATTTTCCATAACCACCCTGTACTTTTTCATGAACTCCCCGTTGGACTTCTCGCTCTAAAATTCGTGTTCTCTGTGGTTTATCGAACTCGGCAACCTAAATGAAGAAAAAAAAAATTAGGGGCCTCGTCTCCAAACCACCAACACCCGGAGGGAAGCAGACCTTCAATACTTGTGTAGCATTCACCCATGAATCAGAGCGTCTGCGCATGCAGGCGATTCCCTTTGCAATACTTTAAACTGCGCATTAGCAACCGACGGGATTTAAAGAGAAGTGTCGATGTGTGACCAGAGAACGTACTATTCATAACTATAATAGCACTCACGATAATTAGCAAAAAATGACTTGATAAGTTAGATATCAGCAGGCAAATCAGGAAAACCCCTATGTGCCCCCGTCGATATCAGCGACACAGTAGAGTTTTATTGAGAAGGCTAGATTAATTACTCCGGGTATGCTCATTGAGTGCTCCTGCCGACTAAGAGTCAGCAAAGAAAAGAGGAGAACTCACACCGGAGTACCACTGTATGTGGCTTTGAAAACAATCGGTGCCGGAACATTATCGTCGTCCATTTTGTGAGAAACGTCGTGTGGCAGGCGGGGATGATGAGGGGAAACGCGGGGGGTAAGGGGGAACAGGAGGCTGGAGTTGAGGAGACGCGTTGGAATCCGCTTGCACGGAATGCCAAGCCCCTAAACGTCTTTACGTGTATATGATGCTGATATGTGCACTGCGTGTATATTTCATCCCGGGAGAGACCTGTTACTTGGCATTCGACAAGAAATGTATTTCAGCTCAGTGGACTATTCTGAAGACGGTGCAAGTAAACGGGCAGAGCAATAGGCATTAGCAACTCTGGCGGAAATATTAGAAGGCGGCTTAAAATGAGCTAAATATAGAATCCGGTGGCGCTAATCACAAACTGTTAGCTTAAGAAGTAGCTGTAAGGTGTTAGTTGATCATTGACAAGGAAAAGGACAGAGAATAACGGGTGGTTGCAATACGAGTGCATAAAATATATATATGGTCGCCACGTAAGTATTATCAATTCTTAGCTGAGAGCTGTCTAGGTATAAGGGGAGCGGGATTACACAAGCTGCTTAAAGACATTTGAGCTTGGCCGTCGGATTCTGACATTCATGTCCATTCACATGGTCTCGATCGAGTGATATTATGTGATTAGATAGCTGAGGCCTTATATATACATGTAGTAGTATGTATTTTACGGTGGGCATAAAGACAATACAGTTTCTCGGTAGAGGGTTTACCAATTAGAACCTTAAGAAAGTACTTTATTGGTCGACTCGAAATATGTACCTATGGAAGAGTACGTATAATCGAATGCCCCACCATGGCGAAACCCAGAACCTGAGCACCGCTAGATCGAAGAGCTATCATTAGCCATACATGGTGTTAAAGCATTAGTATAGAAATCAAGAGATTGGAATGTCGGCTTAGATGTGTAAAAAAGAAAGAAAGAAAGAAAGAAAGAAAGAAAGAAAAGGCGTAAATCCCAATACTTCATGCCAAAGGCCGCTACCATTGCTATGGGCTCCAGGAATCAATTAAACGCATTATATTTTCGATACAATGGGCTGTTTATCAATAGCTTGTTCACTCATTTTAGTTCAAGGGATATATACAGAGATGATTTAGAACACTAGGTCTACGATTCTCATAGAAATATAATATTACATGTAAGAAGTCCCGTTGATAAGGGCTGCGTTAATCAAAGGTTCAGCTCCTGGCCAACTTGATTCTACAGATGTGTTACTCCAATTTGGTTACCCAAAGTTCAATAGTTCGCATATTCGCCCCTATTCCTCAATTGAATATAATTCAAGCTTCTAGAATTGCAAAGAAAAAATAACTTTATTGGCTAGAATTGAGTTGCATGTCGGACATAACATGCAGCCTGCTATCCGAACGATAGGACCTTGAATCGAAATCCTTGGTAGATGCTGATGAAGTTAGACCAACAGTTCAAGATGCGCGTCCGCTTAGCTCGAAAACTCCGATAGGGATCTTTGACGTCGGTGCTAATACGCTTTCTTCTATAGGGTTGTTTTGCAGTGTATGCTCTTGATTGAATTGTTAGGTCCTAAATCGCATTGAGTGAGTGTATTGGCGAGCAACATATGAATAAACCAGAGTCCCTCTCCTTTCTTTCTATTAGTAGTAAATAAGGGATCAATTAGATGAAATGCATCTCATAAAGGGGTAAGATCTTTTCTATTAGCATAATGGATCGTGAAAATAGGCAAACATGCTACTAGGCTCTTGCTTTAGAATACCCCCATGTTGTGATAATACCTGGAAATAACGGGAAATTGTATTAGAGGCGCCATCTTGATGCGTGCTTTGAGTCGGGACTGCTGGTGAGTGGATGTAGATAAGCCGAGTGATTATTCATGATCCAAGTCCTTTTTAATCTAGTTGACAAGCGATGCGTGAACAGTCCACTCTTCCATCGTATGTGATCAGTAACAGAGCAGGAAGACTACTTTTTGTTCTCCCCCACGATCATGATTCCAAGACCCAGGGGCTCCCATGTGACGGAATCTCGCCCGATTGCTGTGCCCATATATTCGGTGCCTTAAAAGACAAAGCCCCCTCTTTATTTAGCTCCTCCTTATTCCTCTCATCTAATTGGTAACACACGGCCGGCTATAGAACTTGAAATATGATGTGACAAGCAGGTGGAATCGTATGTCGATCCCTGAAACCGGGCCCGGTCACCGTTATTTTTCTTTCCTGGCCATGGTCGTGAGCTAGCTGTGACTCAGCATCATACGAGAAAAGGGTGGAAAGGCGTTGAGCGAACACCACGTGGTTTCTGGGACGATCTGGTACGGGGATTGTTGGGGTTAAACGGAGGCTTATGGCGGAAGCTGAAAATCTTCCGGTGGTTAGCTGAGCTTGAGCCCGGGATACGTACATGAATATGAGTATGTAGTTATTGATTTTTCGTGAGCAGTCGTATCTTGGGATATATTATAATCTGATATATCGAATTTGTTGACTCGGTGGCTTGTCCAGATTGGTTGTAAATTGACGCCAAGTGCATTTGTGGTAATTTCAAGCCCAGGACGATGTATCTTTATTGGGTCGATTGGATGTTCAGTCCCAGTGGGATTCCGGTTTCAGAGACTTATGTACATACATGATTTGTCTACATGTAAGCCACTGGTTGTGATCTCACGTAAAAGAAATTAGTGCTGGGAGGATACATGTTGTGACAGTGGGTCCTTCTGATTTGTGTGGAGGCAGGTAATCTTCGTAGGTAGGCCGCGGATTAATTGCTGGCCCTTAAGAATGTTTGTAAAACGAGATTTTAGGAATAGCTAGTTGCTGTTAGTATAGCATTAGATAAGTCGAGCATCGAAAAGTAATTATTTTTATTTTTTCAAATTCACGCAAATACACTCTTCGTCACGGGAATCTTAGGTATCGTAGGTGCCAGGGTGGTGGTACACCACCTTGTCAAGTGCCACAGAGAAAAAGAAGTACATGTAGCTTTTAGAACTTTGGCAATATGACCAGCGGGTAAGAGTATTTGAACGGACCAAGCTCATGTTGGAGATGGAAGATGTCAAAATAAAACTATGTCTGTTACGTATTGCATTGCAATAGATATAGGCAAGTACATGTAGGTAAGTATCTTCCTCTGCACTACGAGCCACCGAGACAATGGCTAACGAGATCAAGGTATCCCCCGCGAGGCGCACATGATTAACCCGGCCCATCCTTGGAGATCACAACACACGTACGAAGGTCAGTCCAGGGACGCAAGTTCTGACTGTCTGACAAGATCTATTTCTTGTCGCAATCGAGGGTAGACGAGTGCCTAGATATGTAGAAGAGGTGCACTGAACTTCTGTATAGACGGGAACATCAGCCCTTTTTCTCTTTCTTTCCGGATGATGAGAGCCTCTGTAGATCTTGAGCTGGGGATAATTAAAAGTGGAAAGATTATTATTTAATAACATGAGATATTGAATCGTTGGAACCAGCAATTCTACGACAGGTGGGATGGTTTACAAGGCTGTTAGATATTCTCGTCAGTCAGTTTATCCAATTAACAGTCGAGCTTACCCTTCCCTGTTCGGAATTGACAGGGCTTGGCTGCGTTTTTAATCGGAGCACCTTCTTCCCGCAATCTTCCATTCCTGGAGGATTTATTGCATACTATTACTGCATTAGGTAGTGGCACCTCATGCGCCTTCAAACATCAGGCAATCATCAGCCCACTCGTCGGCCCATCTTTTTTTCCCCATCCCGTTGTCAATTCGCTCCCCTCATCAGATCCCCTTTCTAAAACTTCCTACCGTTTTGACCGTTCCTACCATTTCCTGCAAGCCCAGTACCAGTCATCCCTCGGATTAGCGCCACCTATATTCCAATAAAACTACTATCGCCAACATCAGTCCACCTCTACCTCACCACCCCTCCCACCACCCCCCCCATCTGTGCCCTGCATCGCCAACACGAAATATACCATCTCCTCCTCGTCTCCTCACTTTCCACCCTCTTCCTGCTGCTCAAAAGACACCACGACATCCTCCGAAGGGATGGAACTAGACTACGATACTTGCGCCCAGTTTCTGGCGAGGTTCGACGCTGATCTAAACACCAGCTCTGATAATTCAAATTCGAACAACATTAACAGCTCTAATTCCTCGCACCACACCCTCTCTGCTTCTGCATCCCCTGCCAGCATACTCGACACATCTTTCTTGGATAACAGGAATTCATCTGCCTCTCCCCCAGGTCTATCGTCTGGCTCGGCTACCTCTCACTCGCCAGAGTCTCTCCGTTTTGATTACGACGTCACCGCTGCGTGGAACCCGAACGACCAAACCTTCTTCTCTCCCATTGACGATTCTAGTATTTTAGCCGCTCAGTCTTGGGACGCCCTCATGCCCCCAGCAGATTCATCGCAGCAACAGAACCAGCAGCAACAGCAAGCAAGTCCATTAAGCGATTATATCAAGATTGAGGACGACAACTCTCCAGGACGTTACACCTTTTCAAACAATCAACAAGCTACTATCTCACCGAGCAATTCGCTCATCGACCCTACAACTCAGACCGCGCTGGAGGGAACATACTCTTTCGGCAAGGATAGCGATTCCTTGTTCGACTTCAATACATATGGCGGTGTTGGTGGACAGCCCCAAGGTAATGGGAGCTCTGAAGCTTATACACCGCTGGGCTGGCGGAATCAAGGACAGCAGCGTGATGATTTCGCAATAGGGTGGCAGTCACCACCACCACCACCACAACAAACTCAACAACCCCCACGACAACAGCGCATGTCTCTCTCACAGGAACAGTCGCACAGCTTGTCGCCTGCTTCCTCACACCACTCACACCGTACCACCAGCAGCCCCGAGTCTCGTGCTCACGACTCACATAGTGACGACAACTCTATTCCACGACCAAAGAAGAGAAAGACAAGCACTGATGAGAACACTGAGGAAAGTGCACCGACCACCACAAGTGGTCGCAAGCAGCAACCGAAGAAGACGGCTCATAACATGATTGAGAAGCGATATCGTACGAACCTTAACGATAAGATCGCTGCTCTTAGAGATTCTGTCCCCTCACTGCGCGTCATGGCTGGAACATCGAAGCTTGGCGAGGACGGAGATGATGATGAAGACTTGGAAGGGTTGACGCCTGCACACAAGCTTAACAAGGCTACTGTATTGGCAAAGGCAACTGAATATATTAGGCACCTCGAGAAAAGGACCAAGCGGTTACAGGACGAAAATGATCAACTCAAGAATCGCCTAGCCGCCTTTGAGAAGTTGGCAAATATGGGCCCTATGAACAACATGCAACAAAACAATGGCCAACGAGGGGTAGGTGGTGGACCAGGTGGTGGGCTGATGAGTAGGCTCATGGTTGGTAGTTTGGCTGGGTTGATGGTTGCAAACGGGCTACAAGAAGATGAAAGTGGTCAACGACAATTATTTGGAATCCCAGTCGGAGGTCTGGAAATGTTTGGCATGTCAAGCTCGACATTAAGTGGCAACCAGTTGTTTTGGCTGTTATTCAAGATGGTCCTTTTATTTTCAGCTGTTGTCTATGTCTTCGTCCCAGGTTTCTTTGACTCGAAGCCACCTTCAGAGAAAGAGAGGTCCGCTCCCCAGACTAAACTTTCACCTGTCCCATCCCTTGCATCATCTATTGAAATCCGTCGAACTGCATGGCTCACTGCCGTTCAGTCAGTCTGGGTCCCCCGCAACTCTCTCGTTATGGAATTTGCCGCGTTGGGTTTGAAGGCTCTCAAGCTTAGCCTCAGGAAATTTATCGGATGGCACGGCTACTCAATGCTCACTGGTATGACTGAGGAGCATGAAGTTGCTCGTATCAAGGCCTGGACTATTGCTCTTGATGCACAGCTTGCTGGTGGTGATGCTGCGATTACCCAGTCACGACTTCTCCTTACCTTGTTGGCCTCAATGACCCTACCCGCAACTCGCAGCCGACTGATGTTGAACGCTCTCCACATTAAGATTCTCTTCTGGGACTTCGGAAGTAGCTTCGAGTCACTCGCAAACAAGCTTGCCACATACTACTGGAACGAAGCGAGGAAATTTCAACAGTCTGCCGATCCTTCTGAGAACCTCCCGGAGCATCTTTCCCACCTTTTGGAAATTGAACCAAGTGATGTTTTGGACAACAAGATTGTCCAGAAGGCCTACAACCTTGCATACGACCGGAACACCGGCCACAACTGCGAAGCTCACGACGAAGGTATGGATACCGTTGAAGACGAATCAATCCGTTCTCCACTCGACGCCTTGGCAGCATGGTATTCAAGCCTCATCGTCCAATCTGTTCTCGCTACATCCCTGAAATCAATAAAACACCAGAGGCATCTCAGTCCCGATCTTCAGGTTGCTCTTAATATCGCACCACCAAACAGCAAGGTTCAACTCCAAACACTTGTTGCGAAGGCAATTCTCGACTCTGATAAGGAAGGAAAGGATCTCCGCTTGGCTCTCAAGTCTTTTGAGGAAGACATGAAAGTTCGTGATGATTCATGCCAGTCTGTGCCCAAGATCTCTGTTACTTCACCTGCCGTCACAGCCACCACAGATATTAAGATTGCTATTCGTTGTGCAATGGCACTGAACTTACTGGCCAACGGTCGTCGCGAGGGAGCCACCCGTCTCTTTGCTGACTTTGACTGGCGGAAATCCTGCAACTCTTCATCCGAATATGTCTCTTCAGACCTTGGCCTTCTTGGATTTGCTGCCATCTGGAAGACATTGAACGCATTCGTATCCAGCGATGAGAACTGGGTCAAGGAAGCTGGCGAGAACGTTGAAGGAGTTGCGGCAGTATTGAGGATTTGGATTGGTGACAGGAAGAAGAGGGGATCACGACGAGCATGGGTTGAGACAAGTGACTGCAAGAGAGTCATTGATTTCTGTACTGGATTACAAAAGAAGCTAGCGGGCTTGGAGGAGGGAAGCGATGATGGGTATGTCAGCGGACCACACGCTGAGGGAGAGAAGCATGAGTCGAAAGTTAGATTTTCTGTACCTGAACCGGTATCAGTTGTTTGATTTTCTTTTTACCTTCTAATTTTCATATTTACTTTGTTGATGTCTTCTAAAACGTCGTATATATGGCTGTATTTTTTCTATTTTTTTCTTTCTATATTTCATGGGGCTTGTCGGACATTTCATGGGTATTTATTTTATTTTACTGTTACGGGGCTTGGGCTTTTGGGTTTTGTTTGATGTTTGGGCAATGCGTTTTTTTCCCTTTACCATGATCTGTTCATAGACTTTTTCTGTGCATTGCTTTCTTTTTAGTTTTCTTCGCTAGTTATCAAAAGAAATCCTATTCTATTCAACTCAACCTCAATAATTCGAACTTCAGTTTGATCTTGTCTTTTTCCTCTTTCTCGCCTTTAGAGTACGGTTTCTTCAAATTTCTTAATAATACGGAAGCGGGGAAGTTAGGTGGTGGATGAGGGTGGGAGGGGGAGAGCCGGGGGTAAATTAAACGGAAGAAATCGTCTGAAAGCTTTTTTGCAAAATGATCTACGCTGCACACTTTGCCATGTATGTATGCGTTTCCGTGATATTCTTCCTCTGCCTGAAAAGAAGGGGAAAATCAGATGTGGTAAGTGGTGTAGCTGGAGAATCGTTAGATCAACACAGATCAACACAGGAAGCGTGTCAAATATTCCTTTTCTCTCGGAGATCTTCGGGGGCCCCAGCGATGGCCTCGGCTGGCTGACTGGCTCGTATTCACTTAGCCTTGCGCTCTCGGTAGATGCCAGTTATTTTACTGTGTATTTGCCCTAGTGCATAGGGTGCGCGCATCTATCTATTCTAGTGGATATGTAGGTAGCCTTAGGCCATGGTAGACGGTCGAGGCGACGCCACTGTGCTCAGAATAATATTGTAGAAGCGAGGATCTAATGCGCTGTTGTGGTGGGAGGCTGGGGAGATACATGGGTCCTGGGATGCTCGGTCATGGAATATCACTCGGCTAGTTGTGGAGTTGGTGGAGGGAGCTGGGGGCGGGATTGTGGCCCTACGGTTATATCCAGGTGCGTAATAGAGCAAGGATAACCAACAGAATCTGATGATGGGACCTGTTCGAGGCCTCAGGTGTAGTGTCTTACCCTGAGGTTTGCTTGACTGCTCTCATGATGTGACTGTAGGGCGTTAGTCGAGGTCACCCACTCTTCGGGCTGGCTGGGTCGGTCTCGGTAGTAGTGAATTCTTGAACCTCATTTTCAGCCCCAAGCAATAAATTATCGTACCATAATTTTTTTAGCTTGCGGCGGGATGTTCTAGATTCGAACGACCTAGAGGGCGCAAATGCTCAATGGTGCCAGTCATCACACCATGGGTCTTAAATTGCGACAGGTAAGCTTGTAGCGCTCATATTTCTCTGAATGCTTTGAACCTCAAAATACCCGGTCTCGTGGAGGAGGGTGCTGTTGAAGGAGGGCCCCATCCAGGGAAGATATGACGATGAAATAGGAGGGCCCGTAGTTCTTCCGGTACGTAGGCGTATACTCCATTTGATAAAGCCAGCTTTGATTGACGATGCCAAAAAACCGAAAAGATGACAAAGGGAAGCAGGTAGGGTGATTGAGAAGCTAGGGAGATGCAGAAACAAGAGAGACAAGAAAGGCCACCAAAGGAGATGGAACTCGTCTACACATACAAGACAAACAACAACGAGGAGGAAAAAAAAGAAGAAAAAACTATTGAACTTAATGGTCAACCATCAATAGATCTGGTCCCTCAGATAGCACTCAGAGACCACACGTGTCCGCTGTGCTTTTCCAACTATCACCAAAGTCAAGAAGCAAAGGCTAGCGGACGCGAGCGAAGGATATTTTCACGTGAAAGAGGTGGGGCTTGGTGGAAACACTGTGTGACTGGGTAAAAAAAAAGGAGTTGTAGCTAGTTTCCTACTTTTGCTGTTTTGGGTATCGGGGATTCTTTTCGTATTTACCGTACCTGCGTGTATGTTAATTAGGGGTCATCGTGGAGGAGGGATTGGAGCGCATCATGCTCGGTCACTCGCCAACACTCCACATCACTCGGTCTCGCCTAGTGGTTCGGTCTGGTCTCGTTGCGATTCAATGAGTAGCCTCTAGCAAGAGAGTAACACATTGAACCATATTTGCTAGTCTGGGGCTAGAATAGGATGAGGTACCGGTATCATCGTTCTCAACCTCCAGCCTAGCACCCCCATCCATTCTCTGTTTGGTCTGTATCGTAGGACCGGTCAATTGCAATGGACATGATGACAGCAAAGGCTATTCTATCTTACCCTTATCTTGAGTCCCAGAAGACCTCTAACTCTTCAAAGAAATTAGCCCACGGTCTATTTGTAAGATGTGTTGGTTATGCCCTTGAAGCAGGCATCAAGACCTTCTGGTGGGGCTCGATCAATGTCACTTTTCTAATTTGAGTAAAGATGACATTTGTAGTGATGAGCAGCGTTCTACTGCGACGGACACTAGTACGCGACGGGGTTGATGGTAAATTGCATATTGGGATTGGGATATTTGCTCAACTACGCTGGTGTGGGTATACGAATGGTCATATGCGAAAGCAGTACATACTTATAAAGCTTTATACACCACACCTTCTATTTGTTAAAACAACGGGGAAAGAAACCAAGTTACACCCCCCCGAAAAACCCCGACTACAAACCCGACTACAAGCCCACATTCCACAAACCTCCATCCACCCGCCATTGAACCACCATCCACCTCCAATCCACCACTAGCACATTCCCTCACGCACCCCTAATCTGCGCCAACACAGCTTTCAACCTCCTCACCGCCACCTCCTCCCCGTCCCGCCGGCCGCCAATCTGCTCCGTGGTGCACCTGATCCACGACGCTTCGTCGGCTGTGCCGAGCGCTGAGCCAACCTCGAGGTCTAGTGGCCCCCGCTCGTCGAAGCAGTGGATCATCCGGGCATTTATGTAGAAGTTGTTGGCTGGGGCTTCGTTCTGGGAGGTGGACATTGTTGCTGGGGGGGGGGGCTTGAGATTGGGCTCGAGAATGTGTGTCGGAGGTGGGGGTGGCCGGCCGGGTAGGTAACTTGGAGACAGGTCAAGTAGGGAGCGAGCTAGGGAACGGAGGATTGGTGGTTTATATCCGCTCGAGGCAACAATTCAATCAATTGGCCGGTCTGACTAGCTATTCTACTTCTCAGAATTGAATCCGAGCAACGTTCGTGATAGCTATTCCAACAGCAGTGGCTATCCAGAGTATTATATCCCCCAAGCTGTCATCGACGACGACGACGACGATCAAGCTGATTGATCGCCGTTAGATCCCTCCGGTATACACCCGGGTCGCTTGAGTTCTGTGGGGTAACTAGACCGGGGTCCGGGTGTACTAGCGAGCTTCTACCCGCTGCCAAGACGGCTGCCTGGGGTGGCTGCTGCGTGCGGGCAGGGGTACGGGAGGGTAGGGTTAGGGGCTTTGCATGGGAGCTAGTGAAGCTCGAGGATACGGGTAGAGAGGGGGGGGTGTTGATTTTGAAGTGTGGATTTGTGGAAGTGGGCGAATACCTATTGTTGCGATAATCGGTTAACCTAGAACAACTATTGGATTGGAGGGGAGAGCCGTAAAGATATGAGGATGTGACGATAAAATTGTAATATCGAATCGCTGTTGCAGTTTTATTAGAATAAGGTGGAGCTAAATTAATCTCGATATACCTCGAGGTATGTAACTGACTACATGTAGGTGTTGTATACTCTCGAACTCCAGCCTGATACCTACTTGTACCGCCTTCAGTTCAAGTTACCTTGATACGCTTATTGTACCTCGCTCCGAAAGAAACACTGTAGCAGAATCTATAGAGATCTGTGGAAACTTCAAAGGGTAAGTACCCATGCGTGGACTCGAGATATGGAAGGGGATTGTGTTGAATCATGAATAATCACTCGGCCCCTAGACTCACCTACGGCCGTTCATAGTTCTCCGTAAATACATGTAGACGCGCAGAGGAAAGAGTACATACATGTACGCATAGCCAAATAAACTCCGTGGCAGGGGTGGTGGTGGTGATGGTACATATGCGGGTACTTGTGTGCGGCCGTACTAGATCTCATGCCCAGCCTGTGATGTAATTCTACAGCCAGTCTGGGACACGAGACTAGGGTGTTGTTACGAAGCACATAGCGAGTGATAGAGTATGATGCCCGCGCCCTCTCTCCTCCGCGATGACCTCCGAATGCTCGTACACACACAGGAAACACAATCAATAGAATGGAGCGCATAAAAAAAACCAATCATCAAAATAGCAAAAGGAGAAAACTAGCTACAACCCCTTTTTACCCAGTCACACAGTGTTTCCACCAAGCCTGGGAGGTGGTTCGAACGAACAACCTCGGCCCCTCTGGGCGACACGGTAGCCATCAAGCCACCGCGGTAGATGCTACGGTAGTTTGCGGATTGTGGGGGATCCCCGTTACTTGCAGCTGGAAGCATGAAAGCAGACGCGTTGGGGACGAGCCTAGGATACTGCTACGAGACCTGATGGCGGCAAAAGTCACCACACAGCGGAGCTTGCTGATATTGCCATGCAGGGGCTTTTCCTGGGTTATATTATGGATATTGCGTGAGAGGGAAGTATGCACATATACACCAAACCATTTCCTTTGATCCACCGCTTTTGAGCGTTCGATCTTAAGCTGACAATCTTTGCTCTATAAAGGACATAGTATCTCCGGCGGGCCTCAACCTGCAGTAATACACCCGGCTGTCTTAGGCACTGAACGAACACTTCTACGTGGTGACCACCCACCTTCTCATGGAGCCCAAAGATATGGCACACGGGCTGACAAGGCGCCCCTACATGCCCAAATCCAGCATTAAGGCGCATGGTCTTCCGTAAAACTATCCGTTGTTTGCCCGGGACAGGTGGCTATGCTATGGACGAGTGGTATACGGTGAACCAACCCCCGCTGAATACCCAAGTCGCTTGATGTTTAAATAGTGATGTGGTGTACATACTTGTGTTTCAATAGTCACCGTTCAGGATTTGGTGGGTGGCTCACTCATGGCCGATCGTGGTCGATGGGTATGCGGGGGGTAAGAGTATGGGTGGTGGTGGTGGTGGTGGTGGTGGTATGGGTGGGTGTTGTGGTTTTTGTGAGAGTGTGTAGTGTGTTTTTGAGTGCGTGTGTGGAAGTGTAGAGCAGTATGAAGTACGAATTCAAGAAAGATAGCTGCTGGAAACAATGATCTATAAAACTGTGCTCCCTGGCCGGTGCTCCATACACTCATTGAATTACTCCCGCCCCATTTATCATGCACTCACCATATCTAGTCTTCATCCCTTTTGCAGCTCTCCCCCTCCCATTCCCTCTACGCCAGTACCATCGCAGCCTAGTCCAGCTCATATAGTACACCCCATGACAGATATGAACCCTTTCGTGATGACAGATCCAGGTCTGTAGCAGTATTCACCCAGGGGCTGGGAGATGTGAGACCCCGAGTGACATTTCATGATTGGTAAAGGCGAGTCCGGTTAAGGACCGATAGTGTTATTGTTTATAACTATGCGAGGAGTAGGATTAATACAGACAGAGAGGCTCATGTACTGGATGATGCTTGTTGGTAGTAGTTGTTTTGGTTATATTCTGCATGGCTACATGTACTTTTGATGGAGTTCTGGCCCGGGGCTTTGTCTTCAACACTTTACTTTGGTTAATACGCACCTCGATAAACATTCGGTCTGAGGAAAGAAAAATAATAATAATAAGAGTACTGATTCATTATTAAGAAGGAATTGTATCTAATGCTGCTAAAGGGCCTTTGAAGGTATGCATACCATACCGCCGGACATATAGTCCACAGCACCAATTCCCATAGTTAACCACAAAACCATAACCCCAATCCCCACCCATTGATACCAATACAACCCACAGCCTCTACTGCCCCTTCTCCCCCTCCTCCCCCTCCTCCGCCCCCACCAACAACTCCCTCATCCCCCTACTCCCCCCACACCTCGCCATCCCCACCGCCGTATTCCCCTCCCTATCCCCCAAATCTCCCCTCGCCCCCCTCGCCAGCAACCACCTCACCATCGCCACATCCCCGCCCCACACCGCCTCATGCAGCACCGTCCTCCCCCTCGCATCCCCCGCATCCACCTGCACACCCCCCATCAGCAGCGCCATCATCAACCCCTCCATCTCCTCTCCCAGCTCCCCCAGCTCCCCACCCCGCAGCAGCCGCCCCGCAACAGCAAGGTGCAGCGGCGTCTGCAGCGTCTTGTACATTGCAAGCCACGCGATAGCGCCGTGCGACAGCAGCAGCACAACGATGGCGCGGTGCCCGGCGTGGCTCGCCTTGTGCAGCGCCGTCTGGCCCTGCCCGTCGGCGGCGTTGGCGTTGGCGCCGGATTTGAGCAGTAGCGTGAGAAGGGTGTGGTGGTGCTTTTTGCCCCGATGGGCGGCGCGGAGGAGGAGTTTGTCCATGGGTCTTTGGATCTGGTGGTGGTGGTGGTGGTGGTGGTGGTGGTGGTGATAGTATGAGCTGACGGTGATGATGGAATGATGGATACTTGAAAGAACAGCTCGCTCCCGGCGAAGAGCAGGCAGTTGGACGACATATTCCAACGAGAGAAACTGTACACGGTTAATTCTCTCCGCCAGCTGTGGTGTTTGTGGCCAGAGGAATGGCCAGGAAAGGAATGCCGAGCGGGTCGAGTGACGCCTGGTGATGCGGTCTCTTGGCGGGTGGAGGACAGAAATCTCTCTCTCAGACGCCTGGGCTGCGGAAAGTTGTTTGATCCTGCTCGTGCGCAACTGGAGATGCCGGGAGATGGGTATTTTTGTGGAGACAGAGATTGGTAGCTAGCTGTGGGTACGTGGGGAAAGTATGATCTGAATGGCGAATAGCACTACACGACACTATGGCCGTATGGCCGGAGGTTGGGGGTTTTCTGGCCGCGGGAGGGTCTTGTATATTTACATGGACCTTTTAATCTTGTTGGTTTATAATTATTGGAGCATTACATGTCATTTCACTTGGGCCTTATGGCACTCTCTAAAAGCCATGCAAGTCGTACTGGATTAAAGCTACATGTACCCAGCCAAACTACTATCGCCCTAGGGAATGCACCAATTGTATCTCAAACATCATGAGCTTTTCAGAGCTCACTACTTGAATAATAATTGTGCCGAGATATTCAGAGATTTTCAGAATGTTTCACGTAATGCCAATGATTGACTCACCTTAAATATGACTCAACCTCATCCCCCCTCCCCAAAGATACTCACATAAAAACCTCAAACATACCCCAGATTTCCTCTACCAATTGACGACACCATCAGCCAGTCCCTCCATCCAAAATGGCCTCCCCCCGCCCCACAATCCAACTCCCCACCGTCGAGGCCTACGACACTCCCCCCCTCCCCTCCCTCCCCTCTTCCTCCAACTCCCCAAACTAACATCCCCCAGACCTACGACCACGACGGCAACATCCTCCAACTCCACGACGACCACGCCTTCACCGCCACTATCCCCCCCCTCCTACGCTCCCACCCACCCACGCACCTCCTCGACCTCGGCTGCGGCACCGGCCGCAACACATCCAAACTCCACGCCCTCCTGCCCGCCACAACACACATCACCGCGCTCGACGCCAGCCCCGCCATGATGGCCATCGCGCAGTCGCGCCTCCCACACTCGTCCGCCATCACCTGGGTCCTGCACGACCTCACCACCAGCGGCGGCGGTCCCCTCCCAGTCGCCGGGCCTGTCGACGCAGTGGTGTCGACGCTGGTGCTGGAGCATGTGGGTCTCGATGTGTTTTTTGGCGCGGTGGCCGGCGTGCTAAAGAGTGGCGGGTGGGCGTATGTGACGAGTATGCACCCGCAGATGGGCGCGGTGTCGCGGGCGGGGTTTGTGGATGAGCGCGGGGTGAAGGTGCAGGGGGTGAGCTATAACCATCAGGTGGGCGAGGTGGTGGCGAGTGCGGAGAGGGCGGGGCTGAGGCTGCGTGGGGAGGTCGGGGAGAGGGGGGTGAGGGATGAGAGTGAGGCGGAGGCGCTGGGGGTGAGGGCGAGGAAGTGGGTGGGCGTGGTGATGCATGTGGAGATGGTGTTTTTTAGGGTGTGAGGTGAGGTTTGGGCAGTGGGGGTTGTTTGTGGTTGTTGTGGATTGTAGATACCCAGTAGCTGCAAGTAATACCAAATTACTCTCGTGTGTGCAATTGTTTAACACCGGAGCCCGTATATATTCCAAGCACCTGGTCCGGTTGAGAGTGGGCACTACATGTATCAAAACATCAGGATTGGCGCGGAATCGACGACTTTACCGGCAATTATACCTGCGAGTGATATTTCATGATTGCTTGTCATCGTCAACGGTTTGGTGCATCTTTCGGCCCCCTTGAATATCATCAGGACCTTGCTATAAGGCCGTATTGGTCAACCGAAAACGAATATTAAACCATTCACTGCTTCCTTGTTACAGAACCATAACTATGATAATTATAAACAAATCGAGTACTAGGAGGGAGGCGGGGGGGGGACCAAAAAAAAAGGCCATCTATTTCGTTTCACAAAAAAAAAACCACCAATGGTATCTAGATTACAGCGCCCCCAAAAGTTTCCCCATAAAGATTTCTTCCCGAATAACAACAAAAAAAAGGGGGGGGTAAGAAAAAAAAATAACCAATCACTTCCCCTTCCTTCCCCTCCCCACCTTCTGTGTTGCTTCCACCTCTGCTGGTGCGGCAATCTTAAACTCATGCCCCAGGTCCAGCTTGCCTCTGAGAACGCTAATCGCTATGATTCCGGTTCCATAGACGTCCCATCCGGCCTTGCTGAGAAGCGCTACATCACCATCTCCCTTTTCACTGCCCAGGATGAGTGTTTGATCGGCGTGTTCGTCGTCTTCTCTTCTCCCCCTGGGGCCCTTCTTGGTAATTGTCCCTGCGCCGGCTGCTTTGAGCATTTCAACGAGCGAGTCTTCTTGTTTTGAAGCCTTTAGCTGTGAGATCAGTGATGAGGTGATGTAAACATTATAATCCTTGAGAACGCAGTTGAGGCCATTGCGGCCGCGGTCAATGGCGGCAGCAAGTGAGAAAGACCAGGCCTGCTCATGATGGGGATCGTAAGGGACGTATGGTTCGGGATCTAAGAAATATTAGAGAGATTGGGCTGATAAGTACTAGTGTGGGGTGGGTGATAATACCTAAAAAGTAGCCAATTTCTTTGCTATCAATCAGCCATTGGTCCTCTACCACAAATTTACCCAGCGCCACCCCGACAGTTAGTTTCGGTGTTCTTTTTAGCTCTCCGGGCCCAACGACGAGGAAATTGACCCCAGCAGCGCTGACATTTAGCATCTTCTTCCCGCCGTTCGCTCGCAGGAACTTCTCAATGTCCTGAGTCTTTTATTAGCAACACATGACAAATTTGCGGCACGTATATATAACGAACCTTTTTTCCGTCAAGGCCACTGTTGCTGAACACAATTTTCGGGGAGTCGCCTTCATATCTGCTCCTCGTTCTAGTAATTACATTCGACACCTTGGTATCTTCCTCATTTTCACCTCCATCTTTTTCCGACAGCTGCGATTGTGAACTTGGTTTTTGTCTCCTGGCGGAGGTTTTTTTTGCTGGTGGAGTAGCTTTCTTCTTCGGCGCTGCCTTCGTCGTGTGTCCCGGCGCCTGGGATTGCGTGTCCTGAACTGTATACTGAGTATCGCCTAGAAGCTTCCCACTGCTTGGTGGTGGTGTGGGTGTCGCATCTTTCTTGCCTCTCTTCGCTGCTGGTGTTTTCTCCACAGGCGTCGTCTTCGCACGTTTTGGTCTCGTCACCTGGCTGACCTGGATCACCGACTCCGCTGAACTTTCCCGAGGAAGATGCTGGGAGTCTTGATCGTCATTTCCTTCTGTATCATCGGGCCTTTGTCGTTTCCGCATGGGTTTCTTTGGCTTCGGTGCTTCTTCTGGGGGTTCTTCTGAGGCGGTAGTAGAAATTGGATCAGGAGCATCTGGTGCCTCTTCAGCCTGACGTCTACCTCTAGTGCCCCTAAGGGGTTTCGTAGACACAGCCTCTTTAATACCCGGCTCCTTTTCTTGCTCTTTGGTGACCTTTCCAGTACTCTTAGTAGGCAAAGCTCTTTTGCCTCTTGTGTTACGTCCTGTAGCTACTGCGTCGGCTTCTACAGTAGCAGCAGTACTGGGCAGACTTTGTACTGTTTTTCTCCCCCTTTGAGTCCTAAGTGGCTGTGGCGCAGGCTCGTCTTCCTCGTCGGCAGTTTCCATGATAGCATCTTCCTCCTCAGTACGGTCAGTCTCTTTCATTTGGGGTAAGACTTTTATTACATCCTCTTCTTCCATGCTTTCGGTGTTACTATTCTTCTGGCCGCGCCCAAGTCTCCTTCTTTTTACTTGGGTGTCTTTAGTAGTCTCCTCTGTGCTATCGTTGATAACCAGCTCTACTGCGTTTTTCGGTTTCTTACCTCCTTTGGCAGCAACATTCTTATTCCTGGGCACAGGCGCCTTCCTTTTGTTCTTCCCATATACTATTTTCGGCGTCATCTCTTTTTTATGTTCCTCATGCAGAAATCCTTCAGGAACTCCATGTCCCTTGATGCGATTCTTTGGCGTAGTAGATTCATCCGAGAGCGCCCCCTCATCTTCATCTTCGTCTACGACTGAGGCGACTACTTCATCCATTGCTGACCCAAACGAAGTAATCATGGCTGACTGACTAAATTGTTTTCTTACAGCTTCTGCAGAGTTCTGACTTTCTTTTTCCTCATCACCTTTCTCCTCGGGACGGGCAAAATCATCGGGGGTCTTCATATCCGCTACAGGAGCAACATTATTAATTTTCCTAAAGATGCCCTGGACTCTATCGGGAATAATACCTTTCCTTGAAGGAGACATTATGGCAGTAGGCTCCTTTCCCGTTGGCGTTGTGTCCTCCTTCTCTTGTATGATATTTCCGAAGGTATCTACCCTTGATAACTTCCCTCGAGGCAGCGAGACCGTTGCACTATCCGGATCCATGAACCTGCTCTTCACGCTAGGAGTCTCATGAACCTTGGGCTCTTCTGTGATTGTTTCTGGAATGGCGGCGGGTGTTGACTGCACCACATCGCTCTCGCTACGTCTCAGTGATTCCTGGGGATAGCTTTGCTGTACTAGCACATGCGCCTCATCCTCTTCCATAGTAATTTGACTTTCTCCATCAGCTGTTCCAAGTTCAAAGGTAATAGTTCCAGATTTGGTATAGATCGTTGCATCGGAGTCCAAAAGTACTAGTATGCGCTCTTTGGTTGGTTCGTTTGAACAAGGGAGAGTTTGTTTAGTGGGAGCGAGCTTAGAGCTCGTTCTCCGAGCCAAACGAATATCCTGTGCGGGATTAAGAGCTTCAATAAAGATAACACCAGGTTTTTGGATATCTTGTCATTTGAAATACCGATTAGTGAAATGGGAACTCTTTTTTTTATAAAAAAAAAAAAAAAAAAAAAAGAATAGTGGGTACTCACGAATGCCAGCTATTAAACCAGAATTTCCACGTATCCCACCCTCGGGATCGCCTTGTGAAAGTTTTAGGGAACCATCTGGGACACCAATGATGTAATAGGACGTTCTTTCGCCATTTGTAGATTGAAGCTGGTGCCATATCTCAGCTAGTGGGTCGGAGCGGTTCAGGAACCGAAGTCGTGAGATGGTTGAGGACCCCATTTGTGGTGGGAGATATCGATGGAGTCGGGTTCTTTGTTGGAGATAGTTGTCGATACATGAGCTGTCGATGGGGGAGACGCGTAGAGTGGAGAGACACAGTCATAGGCCTGTCAGTGCACGCGCTTGCTAGCGTCAATGTCGCGTCATCCCAGCGCAGAAGCCTCACACACTCAACCATTACTCGTAGCTTCATGACGTTTCCGAACACGACTGCTATTGCATACCATACAAAAAAGCGCCAAATCCACCGTTTTGTATGCCATGCAATATTGGTCGTGTTCGGAAACGCTATGAAGCTACGAGTAGTCCCTTTTGATCAATGGCGTGACAAATGCCGAAGCTAGACTGTGCTACATAGTGCACCACTACCTGAGGTATTATAAGTTACCAGCACCCGCCATTTGCAAATTATAGGATAATTCATTAGTAACACGCATAACTTTCACTTGGGAGAGGATTTGATAGAGAGTGTGCTGGGAGTTCGTTTGTTGGACCCTTCTTTCCATGTAAAATTGGTCATACAGTGTAACTTGCACGAACTCATTCATCAAGACATTAAACACCAAGTTCCCATTTCCTCACTTCAAAATCCTAGGCCCACCATGCGTTTATACGCATGTATGAACTACACCTACTCTCAGGCCAATTCTCGCTTAGCTCGTACCTATACGAGTTCAAACACAATATATCACTCGTTCAGTGCAATCACTACATGTACATATGTGTACTAAAAATAATCTATTTCCCTCAACGCCGCCTTCAAGCACCCGCACCCCCCAAAAAAAAACCTATCTAAAAGAATTATATAAAGTACACAAAAGATTTACCTCTTACCTCTGTTCTTCTTCTTCTTATTCCGTGAGGGCTGCGGGGCATCACCAACGGTCACAGTACCTTCAACGATCTCCTCTTCCTGATTCTCCATTTTCTTTCTCGTCTCCAAGAAAAACATCAAGTCTCTGATCTGCTCTTTTAAATCCTCATTTTCCCTCTTTCTCTCCTCGCTCTCTTTCGTCAAGTATTCGATTCTCTCCATTAACCCACTATTTACCCCCTTCTCTTCTTTCCATTCCTTCTCCATCCTTCTAGCCATCTCTCCAAATTTCTCGGCCTTTCTTTCAGCTCGCTCTTTTCCTCGCTCTGCCAGAGGAAGAAGCTCCTGGGTTACTTCGGTGTGTTTTAACTTGAGCTCCTTTAGCTCTTTCATCAATTCTCTAGATTCTGCGACGGCCTTTTCAGCGGCGTGCGCGGCTTCAGACGCTTTGTCGGCCGCCTGTGCAACCTTTTCTTCAAAGTAAAGGCGCTGGCTGTCGAGTTGACTAGTGAGGAGGTATGTGTACTCCATGCCGATATTATCCAATTTCTCTCTAGGAACATAGTCGCCCCCATTGCCTGGGGAGTCTGGGTTTTGGGAAATAGAAAGTGCCGAAGGAAGCTCGACGAGCTTACCATCGGCTTTATTTTGTATGAGACGGTGGACATATCCGTCGCCCACATAGTCCCATACACGTTGGGTTTCGATGTCCATAGCATAGCAGTGGGATGTCTCCTTGTAATGTTCAAAGGCGTGGGCATCATCATAGCGGCCACAGCCAAGATTTCCACAAATCAAACTAGTAGGCAAGAATTAAGTACGGAAATTCTATATATGGGAGAGGGTAAAGATATACCAGATCCATAGGTTATTGACAGCTCCACAAGTGCCACAGCATTCATCTTCGTCTTCATCGTCATTTCTTTCCCGAATACCAGGCCCTTGTGTATATCGGCAGACAGGGCAGCTACTGTCTTTCCACTTACTCAGGCAAGCACAATGAAATACATGCTGACACAAGATCGTTAATAAACCCGTGGTTTCATCCATGCGTTCTAGGCAAACTGGACATGTTGGTAGCTCCAAAAGCGAGGGTGTTGGAGGCGGCGCAGGTTTTGTAGAGATATGGCTAGCAACTATGGCTGACGAGGAAGCGGCAATAGCTGGAATTGCCGGTCTAGGACCCTGTGAAGGGAAAAATGGATCGTTTGAGATTTCAGGAAAGGCGACAGAGGATGCTTGGTTGTTTGAAGAGGGTTTTTGAAACTGAATTGATTTTATAAAGACAACATGACAGTTTTCGGGCTATCAGTAGCGTCAGTACTTGAACACATTAAACAAGTAGGACCTCTCGTACCTCCATGCTATTAAAAACTTTTCCATTAAACTCAGTCACAAATACTTTTGCGTCCTTTTTGTGCCTGAATTTCATGAGTACCATGTAACGATTTGCTTTTCCGGTCCTTATCATTCTAAAATGGCTCACGGTCTCTCTCGTCTCTTCGCCAACAAACCCCATAAAATCAGATGGAGTCATATACGATGGAACCGCAAGGATGGCAATGGTGGTGAGAGCATCTTCATCATCTTCCTCTATAAGCCCGCCAGTACCTTCCTCTCCTTTCTTCTTTAAATCTGGAGTGTAAAGACCTGGCGTCTCGAGAACGTCGCGGTAAAGATGCACCACTCCATATCCAAATTCTGTATTTCTAGACTCCAAGGGAACAAAGTGAGCTTTCGCAGCGGTTCCACCGGCAAGAGGCGTAGAGGCTGCAGAAGATTTCCTCCGTTGTACAGGTCCGCTATGGACTCCCGAAACCGGAGTCTCTTCAGAACCCATATCTATAGACTCCACCGCGATCTTCCCAAAGCGCCAATCCAACTGCTCGTGTGTACCAGGTGGTGGGCTCTCGGTTGATTGTGTTTCCTTCGCCTTTTGGTGACTGGTCTCCGCCTGTTTAGACACTTCCTTTTTGTCGGAAGCGATGGGTGAGGGGTGAGGTGGGAGCGTGGCAGCGAAGATGTCCGTCCCTGGGGGTGGAATCCAGGCCGGTAGAGAAGACAACTGGGTTATTGAGAGCTCTGAGAGTTCCGGTAAGGAACGAGCTATGTGTGAAGTAGGGCTGTGAAGATCAAAGAAGAGGTGGAAAAAATAAGATGGCATTGAAGATTGAGTATAGAGGTAAAGGCCCTATTGCTAAAGACGTCATTCGAGGGCCACGAAGGTTCTACTATTTTTTGAGCGGTGATAGGTTTGTTTAAACTGGTTTAACTCTCGCGTGCTAGGTAGATACCTTTGAGGCTCTGCCATAAGGAGTGGTGGATTGGTGGGGTGTGGGGAAACGCGCCACTGGGTAAGGGTTAGAAATATCTGCGCCAAGACAGCACCCTTAAACTCTTTTGGTAGTCTGTTTGAGCTGTGATTGGTCGTTAACGCGTCGAGGGGTTTCCCTTTGTCTTTGCTTCCTCTCCACTTTACGCGTCTGCTGGCCCTGTCTCCCACCAGCACCTACAAACTTTGGATACGGCTCTCTACATACGTGTGTAAACTCATAGCTCCTTCCGCATTGAATTAGCTACTGCCTCTACATACCCCTCCTCTATAGCCACTTCGCAAATCTCAAAATGTCAACTCCCGGTCTTCCAATGTCATCTCCTCCTCCGGAAAACCCCCGGAAACGCCATTTGGACGATAGTGAAGATGAGGACATGGACAATGGCGTCCCTTCAAGTCGTCAGTGACCCTGATAGTTATTCTTAGTGGTTTTCTCTTTGGCCGTTTATTTCCTGAATATATATAGAGGGGTATCTCATTTGGAGATATACCCTCACCTCTACGGTCAAAGAATATGTGAGATTAATTGAGCTGATTTCATTTCCTACTACTAGCTCCCGCTTCTACGCCTGGTTGGGTCCGCTCTTCACCACCATTGATGGACGATGAGGATGAAATCGACGAGACTGGCGGTGTAAGCCGAATTGCTTGTTCCCTAGCTTTAAATTGGTGCTGAACAACAGATGTAGGTTCTGGACCTGGACGATATAGAAGAGGAACTTGAGGGAGAGGATATCATGGTGAATATGGAAAAGTGAGTTTCACTCCAGGACATTTCCGGTTTAAATTTTGACATCCCCCAGGGATTACACTCAGAATCTCGTTCTTGACCAGTATGAAGCCGATAATATCGATGACGAAGAATACGAGGAAATGGATATTGGTCTTGTTCGTGCTCTTAATCAAAAAATGAACCGTCGGGATAAGGAGCTTCACCGCAAACCAGCAATTTTCATGAGCGATGACGATGAGGACGACCAACCGGACATATTCCAACAACCGCAACGTACGAGACGAGGAACCCATGTCTATGACGAAGACAGGGATGACGACGATATGGACAATTTAATGGGCGAGGCGCTATCCCTAGAGCAACTTGGAGACATCAAAGCTGCCAGTATCGCTGATTGGCTTTCTGTTCCAAACGTACATCGTAGCGTTGCCATCCATTTCAAAAACTTTCTCCTCGAGTATACCGACGGAAATCTTGCTTCTGTGTACAGTGCTCGTTTCCGAACGCTCGGGGAAGTGAACGCCGAGTCTCTCGAAATTTCATTTCAGCATTTGGCCGAGCACCTCGCAACGCTCGCCCTCTTTCTTGCAAATGCTCCGACAGAGACCTTGAAGATTTTTGATCAGGTTGCCATGGAAACAACGCTTCTTCATTATCAAGATTATCAGCGTATTCACTCCGAGATTCATGTTCGCATTGCTGATGTCCCAACGTCATATACACTCCGTGAGCTACGACAATCTCACCTCAATGCTCTTGTCCGTGTCCGCGGTGTAGTGACCAGAAGGACTGGTGTGTTCCCGCAGTTGAAGTATGTCAAGTTTGACTGCAGTAAGTGTGGTACAACTCTTGGGCCTTTCCCACAGGACTCAAATGTTGAAGTCAAGATCTCTTACTGCCAGAACTGTCAATCGCGTGGGCCGTTCACTTTAAACTCTGAAAAGACTGTTTATAGGAATTATCAGAAGATGACTTTACAAGAATCACCTGGTACAGTCCCTGCAGGAAGACTTCCTAGACACAGAGAAGTCATCTTACTATGGGACCTGATTGATTCTGCCAAGCCCGGTGAAGAGGTGGAAGTCACAGGTATCTACAGGAATAATTACGATGTTCAACTCAACCAAAAGAATGGCTTCCCCGTCTTTGCTACTGTTCTCGAGGCAAATAACGTTGTTAAGTCTCACGATGAACTTGCTGGGTTCAGATTAACAGAAGAGGATGAAAAGGCGATCCGAACACTTGCACGCGACGAAAATGTCGTAAATAAAATCATTGACTCAATGGCGCCAAGCATCTATGGGCACCGCGATATCAAAACTGCTGTTGCATGTTCGCTTTTTGGTGGTGTTGGGAAGGATGTTCAAGGGAAGCATACGATCCGTGGTGATATCAATGTATTACTGCTTGGAGATCCCGGTACAGCGAAGTCACAAGTGTTAAAATATGTCGAAAAGACGGCGCATCGTGCTGTATTTGCTACAGGTCAAGGTGCTAGTGCGGTGGGTTTAACAGCAAGTGTAAGGAAAGATCCGATAACCCAAGAATGGACGCTTGAGGGAGGAGCGTTGGTGTTGGCCGATAAAGGAACTTGCCTGATCGATGAGTTTGATAAGATGAATGATAAAGACAGGTATTCTCCCGCGATCTACTTTTGGTTTCCTTATTAGCTAATATATTAAACTTTAGAACATCGATTCACGAAGCAATGGAACAGCAATCCATTTCAATTTCCAAGGCTGGTATTGTGACTACTCTTCAAGCTCGCTGCGCAATCATTGCAGCTGCCAATCCGATTGGTGGTCGTTACAATTCCACAATTCCGTTCGCCCAAAATGTCGAACTTACAGAACCTATTCTCTCACGTTTTGACGTACTCTGCGTCGTCCGTGACACCGTTGATCCTGAAATTGATGAACGTCTTGCTACATTCGTCGTGGCCTCCCACGGTCGATCTCACCCCGTCGGTAATTCTGGCGGTGGGGACCAGCCAACAGGCTCAAACAATGGCAACTCATCCGGACTCATCTCCCCTATACCCCAAGAACTCCTCAGGAAGTACATTATGTACGCACGCGAACATTGTCGTCCGCAGCTCCATCAGATGGACCAAGATAAAGTAGCACGTCTCTTTGTTGAGATGCGCAGAGAGTCACTTGCAACTGGAAGTTTCCCGATCACAGTCCGTCATTTGGAAAGCATAATCCGTTTATCAGAGTCTTTCGCCAAGATGAGATTGAGTGAGTATGTCTCCATGAAAGATATCGACCTTGCTATCGCGGTTACGGTGGATAGTTTTATTGGTGCACAGAAAGTAAGTGTGAAGAAGAGCTTGGCAAGGGCATTCGCGAAATACACATTGCCGAAGAGTGGACCCAAGGGACCAGTCGGAGGAAGGAGGGGGAGGGTTGCTGCGTAGCCCCCGCGAGTGAGAAGTCATGGAGGAGTTTTGAATTTTACACAAGGGGATTCTATGAGCAACGTTTAAGTGTTTTATATCAGAGCTAGTCAATTTTTCTTGTCCAAGTCTTTCCGAGCGCTTATCGGCGTCATATTAAAGGTTGATGAAGTAATGTTCACGTTTTTGTAGGTAGGTGTAGGTACATCAACAAATTCTAGGTTTGCACGAGAATTTGTACTCAAAACGTCACCAACCCGCTACGTGAAAACACGGGGGGGAAAGGGGGGCTCCTATTGCAATAATACATGTGCTTTCTCCTCTATGAAAGAAAGTTCTATTGCTGCATTTCCTTGGGACGCTACAAAATAATACAACAACAATCGGTTGCACAGCCACAGTTCAGGGCCCAACCCTACTTCCCACAGTCACCCAGCACCACACAACCTAACAATCGATTTCGGCTCGCTCCCCCGCCAAACGTCAACCCTATCGAATACACCAAGTTTTTTCCACCCAACGAACGACGACAACAACCAACCGACAACGGTCCATCAACTTCCGGAAAATCAGTCAAGATGTGAGTTCAATTCATTTTCTTCCTCTATGCTTTATCGCGCGATCCAGGCCAAGGCAGGTTAGGGAGGAGCGAGGAAACACACTCGGACGGAATGTGTGCGTGTATGCACAGGGGGGCACCGTCGGAAGGTTCAGTTGAGCATTGGCAATGGGATCGCGTGCGGAAGAATAGGGATTGGGATGATTTTGAGGTGGCTTCGAGCTTTTGAACTGGAATTACCAGTTCCGAAGCTTGGGTGGCAAATTACCGATATATCGAAACACCACCAAAGGAATACTTCGAATGCTAACGAGTCATTTCAATTTCTAGGGTCAACCTACGTACCCAGAAGCGTCTTGCAGCATCCGTCATGGACTGCGGTGAGCGAAAAGTCTGGCTCGACCCCAGCGAGGTCAGCGAGATCAGCAACGCCAACTCTCGTACGCCGCCACCCTAATGCTCTCGAACTGGACCGTGGAAAGCGTGCTAATATGAGAGGGAATGTATTCAGGCCAGACTATCCGTAAGCTCGTCCGTGACGGTCTTATCATCAAGAAGCCCGCCACCATGCACTCCCGCTCCCGCACTAGGATCCTCGCGGATGCCAAGCGTGCTGGTCGCCACACTGGTTTCGGTAAGAGGAAGGGTACCAAGGATGCCCGTATGCCATCCCAGGTCCTCTGGATGCGCCGTCTCCGTGTCCTCCGTCGTCTCCTCGTCAAGTACCGTGCCCAGGGAAAGATCGACAAGCACCTCTACCACGAGCTCTACCACCTCTCCAAGGGTAACACCTTCAAGCACAGACGTGCTTTGATTGAGCACGTTAGTTCTCCCTTCCGAGTATATGTGGCAGTGGTATCCGTGATGGATGGATGAATATGGCTGGTGCTAACAGTCAGTGTAGATCCACAAGGCTAAGGCCGAGAAGGCCCGTGAGCGTATCCTCAAGGAGGAGATGGATGCCAAGCGTGCGAAGACCAAGGCTGCCAGGGAGAGGAGGCAGCAGAGAGTCCAGGAGAAGAGGAATGCCCTCGTTGGCGAAGAGACTGCCGCAGAGGAGAAATAAATCTAAGAAAAAATTACCCTCTAACAGCAAAAATTTCAAAAATTTCGGTTTCCCTTCCTTTTTACACTACTGCGTCTTTTTTCGTTGGGATGGTTTGTTGGGTTCTTTCTGTATTCGTCACGGGGTATATGATGAATCTGGTAAAATACAATTAAAGAGAGAAAAAAAACAAGAACAGGCATCAAGGCATCTGGTGACATTAAGTGCATTTGGAGTCGGGGTGTTTTTTGTTTTTACTTTCTTAACACTGTAGCGAGCAGTAGAAGTAATACAAGCGGAGCCGATGACATTTGGGACAGGTCCGGTATGAATATGATATCTAGAAATAATGATTTATGACGATGACGAAACAAACTCTGATGCTACCTTAGCTTGTTCATTTGGTTCATGTCAAAAAATATACCTTAACCTCCGGTGGCAACGATAACTGGGCAATCCGGATACCTGGGGAAAGCTTCCTTCATAACTAAATGGCCTTCACTTTGGGCATTTCAAAAGTCGAGTGACCTTCCCGTGACCGGTCACTTGCATCACAGTATATCACACGCACATAGATGAAGCACAAACGAATATTTGTCCTACTACGCAGCACATGTATCTACCACACACTAGAAATGCAAGCAGGAAGAGAATAAAAACAAAGCAAACGATAATAACCCCCAGTTCCCCTGGGTGGCAAGTATTAGCCAGGTCCGATACGAGGCCTGCAGAATTCGTTAGCATCATCACACCAGATGAAAGGATGGTTTTCTGAACATACATGTCGTGGTGCTCACTGAGATTACTCAGGTACTTGTTGTACTCCTCGACACGTTGCTTGTGGCTCTTGATGCCCTCTCGCTTCAACCTTTCGTCCATCTACTTTGTTATTAGCATGGCACTTACATTCGCGATCATTCAAGTGCGACATACCCTCTTCCGCTTCCGTTCCTCGAACCTTCGCTCCGCTTCTGTCTTTCCAGCATAGTAGTCTCCTTTCTCCGGCCCATCACGTTCAGCAGACCCAGAGCGTGATCGTCCCTCGCCGGGTTCTTCCTTGGAATCCTTTGATTCTTCCCCGGTATTGGAGAGGGCGCGCTCGCTATTGTCGTCGTCGCGGTCCTCTGATTTTGACTTCGTGCGGCTCTTTTTCGATTTCTTTTTTTTGATCCCGCCGTCTTTGGTGCCTTTAAGCTTGAGTGAGCCTCCTGTGTTTGGAGTGTTAGCAATCGTGCTGACCAGGCAAGGGATACATGGCGTACCTGTGGAGACGTAGTCTTCCTTCCCCATGACGCTAGGCAGTTGGAGACGAGTGTGATGATGCTTTGGCTGTTCACCCAGCTCTTGCTAAAGACGGAAGGTACCGGTGTAGCCATGGCGTGTTACCCGGCTTTGAGATTACGAACCGGCAGAGTGTTGATGTTTTTGGAACGAATGGATTAGTAGGGCCGTGAGAGACAGACACCGGGAGCGGAGGGGAGGGGTTGGTGGATTCCCCTATAAGTTTCGGGAGTAGGGAGATTTCCTCTTATATCTTCTCTTTTCCAGTATTTGGGAGCTCGTATCAAACAGGTTTTTTGGTACGCAGACACGACACTTATTGTTGTTTGAAATATCATTTCCACGGCCGCTTTCTACATAACGAAAATAAAACACAACATACAAAAAAGAAAACATCATGAGAACCTCGATAACCTACTCACTTTTTTCCCTCCTTTCTCTTGCGGCCGCATACACAGCGCCCGTCGGCCCCAACCCTCAAGGCAATCCCTTCTCTAGCCCTGGGCTCAACGAAATTGTCCCCAAGGGCACCCCTTACAAAATCAAGTGGAATCCGACGTCTCCGGACAATACAGTATCGCTCATACTTCTCCGTGGACCATCAACCAACTGCGTGCCCCTCTACCCGATTGTGGAGAAGACGAAAAATTCGGGGGAGTATGAGTGGACGCCAAAGGAGGATCTAGAAGTCGACTCGAGCCGATATGGGATCCAATTGATCGATGACAAGACTGGGTTCTATCAGTACACGACACAGTTTGGAATCGGTGATAAAAAGGGAGACGAGCAAAAGAAGGAGGAGGAGAAGAAAAAGATGCAACAAAATACTACAACTATAGTTACGATAACTACTACTGTGGTTCCAACTCCAGCTCCCACTAGTACCGAGACGGTTGCGTATTTGTGTGAGTTGGATGTCGATGGCCAGTGTGTCTGGTAGTGAGCTTAGCTCGAATGAGTATAAATAGTTGGAGGTTTCTCGATAAAGTTTTTCATTTGTTTTCGGTTATTTGGTCATTGGATGACTTGATCATGAGCATATATTACCGTGTTCTTCGAGAGCACTGTTATGTGTAGGAACCTAGCTATCTATACTCATTTAATGAAACCGTTAGATTTATTTGTGTTATGCCAATTCTTATGTATTCTGTATTGTATTGTATTATCATTATCATTATCATTTTTATTTTTTCATGTATGTAGGCATTTTTAGCACCATACCATTCCATCCTATTACTAGCAGTCACGGAGGTTGCCGTTCCTTTGCACTTACCCTGCCTCAGTAACAAAGCTACAAAACCACCAAATCCCCCCAGTATCTCTCGTAGCCTTGTCAACTAACCCACCTTTCAAACAACTTCTAATTCACACGATATCACTCACAGTAATCGCAATGGAGTCCATTACAGCTTCCGAACCCCCTCCTCGCCCCAGGCGTACGTCAACCGATTCCCAAAACTCCGTTACAGCCATGGAGTAAGCTCTCCCAGCTCGATCCTAGCTCCCCTAGCTCTACCACATGGATAAGCACCCACTAATAATACACGCTAGTTACATAAACTCACAACTCGCGCTCGAATCCGAAGCCCGTGAAATAATGCCATACGCATTTGATAGCTGCACAAACGCCCTTGGTCCCCTACGTCAACCAGTCTTCTCATGCAAGACGTGCCAGGTCCCCACAGCATCATCGCCCAGGTTTGCAGAATTTGTGACTAAGGGCGCAGCTGGAATATGTTACAGTTGTTCGATATCATGCCATGGCGATCATGAGCTGGTGGAGATATTCAACAAAAGAGATGTTGTGTGTGATTGCGGCACAGATAGAATGCCGCAGGGTAGCTCGTGTGATCTGAGGAAGGTTGCTGGCGAGAAAGGCAGGGTTGGCAATAGGTACTGCCACAACTACTGGGGCAGGTTTTGTTGGTGTGATACGGATTATGATCCAGAGAGTGAGAAGGGCACTATGTATCAGTGCCTGTTGGGCGACGCCTGTGGAGAGGATTGGTTCCATGATGGATGTATTGTGGGCGAAAAAAATGCCGAAAAGGATCCAAAGGTGGAGGAGGCGGTTGTCGCAGCTGTTGAAGGAAAACAGGGGACTGTGGATACCACAGCTGTAGAGGGACCAGAGGGAAAGACAGAGCCAACAGAGTCGGCCCAAAACGGCGATGAAGTAGAAGAGGAGGAGGAGGAACGTCCCGCCGGGTTTCCCGAGGAAGAATCTTTTGAGCACTATATTTGTTGGCTCTGCGTAGAGAAGAACCCATGGCTACTTCGTTATTCTGGCACACCAGGGTTCCTTTCGGCTGTCGACAAAAAGGACGCTCCACTCTCTGCCGCCACAATTGTCCCTACTTTAGCTCCATCTAATAATCTCACCTCTGAGCCTATCGCTCCCGGAGATCTAGAAGCTGCAATTATAAGTGATAAGAAACGAAAGGCAGAGGACGAAGTCATAGAACCAGGCCACAAACGCGCGAAAACACCTGACGCCGCGATAGCGCTCTCCTCAGACCCCGGAAACAGCTCTACAGAGGTCCCTATCTGCACCTACAATAACCTTCCCCCTCCACTGCCTTCAACTTACTATCAATCTCTCTTTCTCACAGCCACCTTTCGCACGCACCTCTGCCGATGCCCCACCTGTTTCTCCCTTCTTGCGCCACACCCATGTCTCCTCGAAGAAGAGGAAAGCTACGAGCCGCCCCTTGATGCCTCCGAAGATGGCGCCTCAGTTCACTCTGGTGGCTCACTTTTTGATCGCGGAGAGCGCGCGCTGAACATGGTGGACCGCGTACACGCAATCGAGGGCGTCATGGCATATAACAAGCTCAAGGAGAAGGTAAAGGACTTTTTGAAGCCTTTTGCAGCCAGCGGAGAGGCAGTTGGCGCCGACGACGTCAAGAGATATTTTGCAGAGCTGAGGGGTGATGTGCCTGCGAAGAAAGACGGCGGTGGTGCGGCGGCGGATGTTGCTGGGAAAAGGGAGGAGAGCGCAAAGTAGTTAGAGCTAATTATCTTCTTTCGGTTGGGTCCTATCTTTATTGTATTTTATTTAGCTGTAGGGATTGGGAAGGGAAAGTGGTTTTTCGATCATTGGTCATTTGAAACTTTTACTATGGCCTACGCTAGCTACATAGTGCGCATATTATTACAATACTATTAGGCACTAGCAGACCTAAAAGGGAATGGATATGCGCCTCGTTAACTGCACGGCCCCCACGGATGGAGATCGATCCATACACCATGGAACCCGGCTTAAACTCATTGCAACATAGCACAGGACAGAAAAGTATTTAAGTTTCTGTCCAACTCGCGCAACTGAAATCTTTAATATTAACATCTTTGGTCGTATCATACTAACGAGAGACATAAGAATTGGTTTCAATGTGGTAAACGCTGTTGGGGACATTGAAAACTACATGTACATATCTAGAAGGGCAGTATGAAGACATGTCGATCTCCAAGTCCATATCTGCTAAAAATAAAATAAAGTAAAAACCTCTCTATCTCACCCTCCCTCTCTTCTCTCTTGATCCTATATAAGTACTTTCCAAGTCCAGTCTGGCCATAGTCTTTCTTGGACCACGCAGAAGACCAGATGATGCCGACTTTGCAATTGTTGCAGGATATCAGTAACTTCTGTAGCACAGCATATCCCACCAGTACGGGCCCATTTTGTCAGCCCTACTATATTTAAGCTCCACTATCTTGCCAGGTTTTTCCAGCTAGGCTGATAATTCCCACCGGAATATTGCAGATCCAATAACTGCTGTATATCTTCGTACCGGGTACCAAATATCGCTCACATGCTCTTCCCATTAATCATTCTAGTGGGTGTTAAGTACACATTAAATGCCATCGGCTTCTTTAGTTCTAAGCCTCCCAACACCTACCCCAGTAGGCATTGGACCTTCAATTTTGTGCTATCGCGCACCCGAGCTTTCATTCTAGGTCGTTAAGGGATTTCGTCAATAATCATATTTTATGATCATTATCAAAACACTAAGGTGTATTACCCTTTTGTACACGGAAGAGATATTTTCATACGAAGGGGGAGGGGTAAAGCCCAGTCCCGGAGGGATTTGTATCAATCCTTCGTGTGATAACCTTTTGACCCGCTCCTCATTTGCGAGCCGTTGCTTCTGAAATTCTTGAGCCTTTTTGAGCCTTTTCTTGGATTGGTGTTCTTTCAAACTACGTGTGAGGTTCTAGTCAGTGTTCTATCAAGGCAATGCCTGGGTGATTGAAACCTATTGAAATAGAGCGCTCCGCATCCCAGGATCAAAGATGCCATATTCACGGTTTGTATACAAGATAAGAATACTATGATTTTGGTGTTACTGTGTTGTGGCAAGGGTCTGTAGGGAGAACCTTTATGTACCCTTTTGTGGGGTTACTTTCTCGGCAGACGTGTGTGAGCTAGCGGTTAGCTACCCCATCATTTGGAATTTGCCGAGTTGTTCCGGAGTCAGTCGAGTCTAAAACGTCATTGGTGTTATCCGATCTGACGCATTGGACAGGACATTGGATGGAATCGATCTCCATCTCAGTCCCCGGACTCATTTCCCTTCCTTCTTATTCTAGGGCGGTTTGTAACTTATTCTTCTCAATTGAAGATGAAGCATATGCAAGGTAGTAAGGCAAATCATACCCCAAATGTCTCTTCTGATAGGCGACTGACATGCCTACATGTAGTTACGCGTATCCTGGGCATCGATGTTATGCAGAAAACCTGACGTCTGCAGCTCTATCTACCTACCTAGCTCGGCATATGGTCAGCAAATAACACTGAAATTACAGGCATTCACCAATTAAAGGATAGCCTGAAGTTCGTGGTGAGTTACTATCAAGTTGATAGTAACTGCAAGTTCTGGCGTTCCCAACCCTTTTAGATACATACCTGCTTTATCAAAGTCACCCAATTGAGCTTTCTAGGCGATTAGACATCTGTTTCATCTGAGGTTCTTCCGACTCGGCTAACAATAATAATGCAAATCCATGTTCTTTTCGCTACTATAGGTATATATTAGATTAAAAAGCTATAGCCTCGTTTCGGTAAAGTTGATGTCAGGTTAAACCTTACATCCACATGCCCGGTGAGGCGGGGTCCGTTTTGGGGGCGAAGACGGGCCTGGTACCTGCATTGCTTGGGTTGTTTCGGGTCTAAACTATCCCTATATTGGTTCCATGCCCGGTAGAGGTGGAATACTCGGGGCAGGCAAGAAGAACCTGAAAATGACTTTTTATGGTAATGACTTCTGATTTGCGGCTGGCAAAAAGCTACACCAAATTGAGCCCCTGCTTGCAGCTTGCATTTTCAGGTTCTTCTTGCCTGCCCCGAGTACCTATGCAGAAGGTAGGTATCGCGCTTTTTATCTGGAAAACATGCAGATGCGGTAGGCAAAACAAAAACTCATTTTCCTTGACTAATCTCAGCCCGTGTTCGCTAACTGATAATCCGTCAGACGACTGCAGCCGTTATTCCATGAATAATGAGAGGGATGCGTGAGCTGCGGCAATGCCACGCGGCGGCGAGTAGCATAAGGGATTTGATTTTGTGCTACTGAGATTCCCCATCCGGCGGGGTCCCATATTCATCCCAATAAACAAATCAATTGACATACAAGTCAGGCAATAATAATGGCCGATGGATGATCGAAAACATCGGTGGCTAGGCACGCAAATCTCCGCTGCGGTACAGGTTTCCAAAAATACTGGTGGCCCTAACTCAATGTGATTTTTCTAATAGAAGTTAACAGTAGGCCAGGGTGCATATACATACTTGCTTGATTGTAGGTTTTTCTTTTCTTTTCTTTTCTTTTTTTTTCGCCTACTCCCCTCCCTCTTGCACTCTTACTTTCGTATCATCTTGTAGACTCATGAACCAGCTTCCGAACCAAATCAATCAGTCAGTCGCTACAGAGCTTACTTCCAAACGTTCAATTCTGTCATTTTAATATCCGCTACTTCCATGCCATGGGTTGGAAAAAACGCTCTATCTATGCATGGCATACACTACTCTGTCTTAGCTTTTTCACATCTTTAACGCTGGCTCTTTTGGATACGGAAGCAGAGTCTCAAAAAGTCGATTCAGTTTGTCAGTTCCCTATATACAATCCCCTACTCCCCAGCACTAACTCATATCACTAGATGTTGGAAAACTCAGTGCAGCATGGATCGACGCCGACCACACGGAAGGCTGTGGTGAACGCCTGCTGGGCGTCCTCGATAACACGAATCTCACGTTCGGGCCCGTTCACGACAATACCACCGACCACTTAAATCCTTATTTTATCTCACTAGCATCACCACAGACCGAAAATCTTACGGTCACGATGCAGTCTTCAATATCTTCGGAAAATTTGGGTGCTACATGGTGGTCTGTAGCAGCAGAGCTTGACGGCGATGATGAATACAAAATAACGGGCACACTGAAAAACACCAAAAATCTCTCCAATAATAAATTCTCCGGAAACTTTGGAAGTGGGGGGTCTTGGTGCGGGATTAAGAAGAGTGACTTTGAATGGGAGTATCAGGCCTCCAACACTACATTCTCCGGGACGGTAACAGAGGATGGAGACATAGAGTTTGAGATTGAAGGTAGCATGATAGATGGCGATACAGGGCGTACAATAGCTTACACCATACAATTCCACGGGAAATGGGACTCGGGGACAGCGAAATTAAATTTTTCGTCTAATAATCCGACATGGCCTAAGGCCGGTACTGGGGAGAGCGACACAACTACGGCAGCTAAAACATCTGGGATTCTCGTAGACACTGGTCCGACGCCCACTGGAAGTGCGGAGAAGGATGATGATGATAAGGATTTCATGGACGACATTTCCAAGAAGCTGGGACTTGGGGGTGTTGTGGGGGTAATATCAGGTGGAGTAATATTGCTTGGTATTGTCGGGGCGTTGATATTTTGCGCCGTGAATCGGAGGAAAAGGCATCGCGAGGCTGGAAGAGTATATCCTGAAGTTGCTTATATATATACACCATCACCTGATCTCGATGGTAGCTATCCGGGCTCGTATAGATCAAACTCAGAGCTGGATATGAGGGAAGTCCTGGTGAACGACTATTCATTGCCAGTAACCAATCAACATCAGTGGAGGCAATTCTAGTCCTCATACATTCGTATTTCCTTTTTGTTTTTATCTATTGCTTTTTGCGGGCGTTTTCACTTTCTGTTTATCGGGCTTAATCTCCTTGTATTTTTATCTCGGGATTGGATTGGGTTGGGAGGTGTGCTTTTTCTTTTCTTTTCCGAAAGTGACAACTCATTAGCAGTGCTTTCACTTTCAATACCTTCAACCATGATATATCGATACCCTACCAGGTTGTATAGCAGTATTTTTATGAGTGCTGTATTTGTAGCTTCCGGGTGATCGACAGTAGCCATAGCTTAACAGTTGATGCTGGGGGCCATTTGTTTCAACTATAGTAAATCGCTAGGGTAACACTACCATGTACATGTACTACCCAGTATATACATGTAGTTACTTGAAAATCACTGTTTTTATAACTAACCCGCGTGGTCCCTGCTCGCTGGTGTGATCAGTTCATTTAGGGTATCTTGTTTTTATCTTATTCATATGCACTCCCTGCAGCTTATAAGTAATAAGCGGCCCCACTACAGGCAGGCAAAAAAGCGCATAAATTCCTCAGCCGCAGACTGACAGGGAGGGTGTACGTACGTAGATATGCACATAATGGGCTCCAATTACTTTATATAGCCATAGCACGTGTGTAGGTAAGCCCACCATCTAGAGTACAAGTTCATGTAGATACGATGTACCGACTCGATCCCCTTGAATTCTGTACTTGTAAATATTAACGGCCTCCTCATGAGTAGGCAGTTTAGGGGTCTATCTGGCTGGGTTGGCTGTAGATTGTCACTTACCATATACGGAGTTACACCTCACCACATCATTGGTGAGCCTAATTGTTGAAAGAGTAGAAAGAGATATCGATGATGGGGTGTTGGCACTTTTCAAGCCAGCTCGAGTTAGTGTCACAAATATAATATGCGACCTAACTGAGATACGACCTCCGGATATGTTAGGGTGTAACTAGGAAAGATCTCGATTTTACTAATTTGACTGCTGACGATCCGAATCGAGTCAGAGATTTTATACACTCCACATCAATGACCACATTGTTTATCCATGCCGGTAGATATATCGAAATTGTGGTGGAGTTGTACATAAAGCTACACACGTAGAGGGTAATTGTTAGCCTAGCGATGATCTTCGCTACCACGATTATCTTTTATTGCGTAATATTTTATCCAAATAGGGAGGGGTTGTGGCCGCTCGGCGGCCCTGGTTGGTTGGGCCGGGATACTGGGTACTCGGAACAGTAGCACACTGGCTCCAGGTAAAGTACAGTTAAGTAGAGCGCTACGGTAAAATATGTACTCATACATATTCGGATTTTGTCGTTGTTGACGGAGATTAGAGCGTATTTGACAACTGTCGATTTCGACAATTGACAGTTCGGCTTTGACAGTTGCGGGTTGCAAAATTGACATTATACTTCACGAACTCTCAAGTTTATATTAAATTATTTATTTAGTAGATCTCGACCATTATCAGTGGTGACGAGATCGAGACATAAGGCCTTTTGCGCATTGATAGAGTCCAGCTCCAAGTTCCGGTACCCTGTGCCGATACCCTCATTAATCAAAATTGACGGTTCGGCAAACCGCTATTGCAGCCGGCGAACTGTCAATTGTCGGAATCGACAGTTGTCAAATACGCTCTATTGTGGTATGGATTTGTGGGGCAGTTGAAGTCTAGGCCCATGTACGCACTGTGCATAAGATGGGCATGTATCCCAGTTAAAGATATGTGATGTAGCTTCAGATTAGTGGGGTAAATACATACCAAACTGCCCCTCATCGAAACATCGCGGTATCGATATCAATATTATCAACTCTTAAACCTCACGATACTTTTGGAATAATGTCCACCGAAAAGAAAAACCGCATAATCCTTGGTCTTATGACCTTTGGGCCTGTATGTCCGTCCGGTCTTGCTCGTTAACCACTGTTACTTAAGATATAACTAGGACCGAAATGACGGCGCTCGCATTACTTCCCTCCCAGAATTCAAAAACATTCTCACCGCTTTCCGTGATCGCGGCTACATCGAACTCGATACAGCACGTACCTACTGCGGAAAGCAGCAAGAATCCTTTACCGCATCCGCCGGATGGAAACAGGCGGATTTTACCATTGCAACTAAGCTCTACCCAGACCGTCCGGGAATCCACAAGGCGGCATCTATAAAGGAGAATATTGCCAAGTCACTCAGCGAGCTAGGTACGGAGAAGGTAGACTTATGGTATTTGCATGCACCAGATAGGTCCGTTCCCTTCGAAGAGACACTAGAAGCAGTCAATGAAGCGTACAAAGAGGGGAAGTTCAAGAGGCTGGGGTTGAGTAATTACACTGCATTTGAGGTGGCCGAGATTTGTACCCTGTGTAAGGAAAGAGGATGGGTGAAACCAAGTGTGTATCAGGGAATGTATAATGCCATCACCAGAGCGATTGAGGAGGAGTTGTTCGTGGCCTGTAGGAAATACGGACTTGACATCGTGGTCTATAATCCGTAGGTTGCCTTCTTCATGGTTTATCAATCGCATATATAGCATTGGTCATTAATAGTACTTCCTTAAACCAGTCTAGCAGGCGGCTTCTTTACCGGCAACTACAAATCGCCTGCCCTCCCCGAGTCGGGAAGATTCAGTAATACCAACCCCTCGCAAGGCGGTGCGTACCGCGCTCGTTATTTTCATGACCATTATTTCAACGCGCTCAAACTCATTGAGCCCGTTGCGGAGAAGCACAATCTTACCATGGTAGAAATCGCGTTTCGGTGGTTGCTGCACCATTCGGCGCTAAATATCAAGAACGGGAACGATGGAATAATATTGGGTGTGAGTAGCCAGAAGCAATTAGAGGAGAATCTGGATCAACTAGAGAAGGCTCCCTTGCCAAGTGAGGTGGTAGAAGTGTTGAATGAGGCCTGGGAGGTGGTGAAGCCAAATGCGCCAAAGTAAGTGCTTTCCCTGGATAGACCATTTTTGAAATATTAGTGACTCACTTCGGGAATAGTTATTGGCATTTGGAGTTGAAGTACACTTATGATACGACTACCTAATCGAAAGGCGAAGGGTACCTCGACCTAAAGGTATATAATATAAGTATATAAAGTGTTAAATAGCACATAAAAAATATGATTGATGTAGATGAACAACCGGGAACTTTATTGTATGGATTGATGAGCAAAAGATAAAAATTGTATTTTTCTGGTTTACTCCTTAATTCGACACTTCAAGGCTATAGAGGTGAAAAGAAAAGGAAGGGAAAAATGTGGTCCCCGTAGCAGGAATCGAACCCCGGCCTCGCTGTCGTACTTGTTTCCTTTCGAGGGCATACACGAACGCATACTCCATTTATGCTACAGAACCCAAAAGAAATACGTGCTAGGGTGATTCTAAGCTGGTTATTCCTCCAGGTGTTTTTACCTAAGAAGTGAGGTAAATCCAGGACAACAATCAGTGAATCTGCGGCTTACAAGGCTGCCTCCTCACATCAACTGACTGGTGCAATTTCTTGCTTACAGTATTGATGGTCTTGTTTAATTGCTCATTATCGTCCATCCGCGTATTCTAGTAGTTTTGCGGTGTGTAATAATTTCACGTGAATAAGCCACAACGGGTATTTGATTGACGGAATGTCAAGTAATCTCTATAAAATATTAATTATACTCCTAGAACATCCCCCAAAAGTCTATAGTGCATATTACAGGGGATTTAGTTACTTCACTGTATGTGCAGCTATTCCCGTACTCGGAGAAAATCGATGAGATAGCTAGACGTCTGCAGCCTCCAGCTGCATGGTTTGCTTAATCGACAATTGATTTAGATTCATAAGAAAGCTAATGTGTTTAGGAGACTGGTCACTGCATTCATCCGCTTGAGGAAATTAGCATAGCTTTTCTAACTACGATCTAGCCAGTTGTCTACATGTCAACTGACTTAAGTCCTAGCGTCTCCATGAGAACACAATTAGGCCAGGCAAACCGAACATGCAATCTTATGAATCCCAGGGGTCTAATATTGTGGTCGTGGAAAAGAAAATATGCATAGTAGGAATAATTAAGTAGGTCTGAACATCATGTATACAGCTAACTCCATACATTTAATCTCTCATAACTGATAAATTAACATCCTATCGCAAGAAACCAAATGCAAAACAAAACTAGAATCAAATGTATAGAGATAGGACACAGCTACATCTAAAATACAGGGTAATACGGAAGAAAATGTCAATACAATGTCCATTGAACCACCGCAATCAAGCTATCTATATCCCTACAAGAAGAGAAGAGAAAGGGTACGTTTCCCAACACCTAGTTTATGTATATCAGACTCTAAGTTTAAAAGTAGCTGCAAGTAAAAAGAAATGTCTGCTTTTCTAATCAGTGAGGGAGTATGCATTCTTAGTTTAATGACGTTATTTATCCTCTTCTTAATTCTTCTCCCGTTTCCTAAGTGCTAGACTACTACTCCCCCCTTCATCTTACTCTTTTAGTTCCCATTTGATATAGAGCCTCATTCCGTTTTTTCGTCGAAATAGCCTTCTTGCATATGAAAAAATGCACTCTAAAGCCCTGCGACCGATTGACCGACCGACCTGACTTGACAACAAACTTAAACCGCCGCAGTAAGCCGCAATTGGCTGGATGTGGTGGACCAGGATGAGCTATGTTCCTTCACAGATGTTATAAATACGTCCCCTTGATTGAAACAGAACCAGGCAGTTCCTTCAAAAACATAAGATCCCGAGCACCGCACTCATACCTATGTCCCTTCTAGAGAGAATTGATAACCGGCACCATTGAATCAGTCATATCCCGTCACCCCCACTTGACTCGCAAAGGCCGTAGAAACGCTGCGGACATCGTCATCCACATCCCCCCTCCTGCCTAGCCCAACCCCGACACCACCACCAATGCTACTTCCCCCGTAAACACTGCCCTCCGCGCCGGTTTTATATCCGCCGCTCAAATCCATTCCCATACCGAGACCGCCTCTCCCGCTTTCAACATATCTCTTCAAACGATCACTCTGGCTCAAACTTGTCTGCTTCGATCCAATACCATTATTTCCTCCAATAACTGAACCCGCAGAAGATCCCAGGGGCACGCCACCACCTGCGACAGAACTTGCGCCAGCGATAGATACATCTGCTTCGCTTGGTGCAATGGTAGAAGGAGCTGTTGTTCCACGTGGAGGAAGGGAGGGCCAATTTTCCATAGCAAATCCTCTGAACATTGGTGGGAAGGCGCTTGTCACAGCAACTGAATGGATTGAGCTGACATCGTCTGGAATATATCCGATAACACTTCCGGAGTCATTATATTCAGATAGTCTAGCAATGTGATTATTATTGCCATTGTATTCACCTTGCCTATTTAACTTGGTAGAAGGGCTCGTAGCAGTGGTAACCGCTGGTCCAATTCCTCCGGGTAACCTGGATCCGGTAGGAACACCCCCACCGGGGGCAGTCTGATAAGCCATCTGATATCTCTGCGGTCCACGGTAAGTCTGTCTAGGCTTGGAGAACTGGATCAAAGAGACCTGAAGATTACTAAGAGGACCTTCAACGAGACAATTCTTCTCTTTGTAGTGCAGCAATAAGTAATGCCACAAAGGATGTTTAGATAGCACTTTCGGGTTGCCAAGGATGACAACCCCAAACTTAGCTCTAGTCAAGGCCACATTGAGACGTCTGGGATCGTTCAAGAAACCGATCCCTTGATGATCATTGGATCGCACACAAGATAGGACTATATAATCCTTTTCTCTACCTTGGAAAGCATCGACAGAGGCGACTTCGATTTCCTTATAGAGTTCTTTGCGAAGAGAGCCATTTGTCTGCATGGAGGAGACAATATAGGAGCGTTGGCCTTCGTAAGGGGTGATGATACCAATCTGCGACGGTAGAACACCAGCCTTGAAAAATCTGGTAATAATCTTCTCGCATGCCGAAGCTTCTGTCCGATTTAAATAACTGGTCCCACTTGCAGATATTTCTTCGTTTCCCAAATTGCTCCAAAACATCATGGGAGTATCCGCTACTGGCCATGGAAAATCGACATTCCTCCTCAATCGCTCCTGCGTCGTAACTCCATTTTGCAGACTTCCTTCGTAAAACATGTTGCTGGGGAACTCCGATAGACAAGGATGCATACGATATTGCACGTTCAACCTGATTGGTGCACATCCAAGGATAACAAGGCGTTCAAAAAGGGACTGATGCAAACCTGCACGCGCAGCCTTCTTGTTCATAATAACTGGTCCGAGCTGTTGATGGTCGCCAACAAGGACAACCTGTTTGCATCCAAGAACCAAAGGAATCATACATTCTGGCTCGGCAGCCTGGGTACTCTCGTCAATCAAAACTGTTCTAAATTTGAACTTCGAAAGCCTAGGATCCCCAGCACCGACACAGGTACAACAGATAACGTCTGCATTAGTAAGAATCTCACGTTCGGCGGCCCGGGTGAGATGTTTAAATTTCTTTTCATCTTGAGACGACAATTCCCCCAATTCATTTTTCAGCTGTGCTAGCTTGGCCAGCTCGACGTTGCTGTCATTTAGACGGACCTGCTCGTGTAAAGAAAGGAACGAGACCTGAGACTCGACATCCTCGCGGGACTTTGCCGTGAGTCGAACAACTTTCAATCCTGTACGATGGATCTTCTCCGTCAACTGGTCAACTGCGACATTAGAAGGCGCGCAGACCAGTACTTGTCCACCATTTAATTTCGCAAGATGATAGACGATCGTAGCTGAGGTAACCGTTTTTCCGGTTCCCGGAGGCCCTTGAATAAGTGAGAGCGGCTTCGACAAGACACTCTTCACTGCATGGACCTGGCTCACATTGAGTTCTGGCAGGCCAGGAACTGAAAATCGCCTTGGCATACTCGTTTTCAACGGTGCGGCTGCCACTGAGTGACCAAGTAGACGATGGTAGATGTATCCACTGACACTCATATCATCCACAGCAAAGCTCTTCATTGCGTGCTGCATCCTATCAAAACTTGTCGCCTTCCAAACGTAATCTGCACAAAAAGCAAGTGTACAGTCCGTCGGCACGGACTTATCCCCTCCGTTCCGGCGAAGCTCGAGGGTGACTTCATCACTCTGGTTATTCGGAATCTTGATAACGTAACCAACTCCCTCCCAGTGTGCCCTCAACTCTCCGACATAACGTAGCCGCATTTCATCGCCAACCGCCAACTTAACGTCCCCAAGCTCCAGTTTTGGAAGGACAAAAGAAGCTAAATGTTTGTTGTTCAATCCAATATCCCAACGTACAATCAAATTATCCTGACTTTGGGATTCCTTGAGCTTACGGTCGTAATCTGCCTCGATTTTTACAAGCGGCCCAAATACATTCTGATACTGGTATGCATCGTCATAGCGGAGCAAAACTGGAGCAGGCTCATCGTCGACCCCAGCACCCTTTTCAAGATCGGCCACCGTAGCATTTGCGTTGTCTTTCCATAGCTCTTCAAGCTTACCAATCATTTGGGGTGAGAGATGACGCGCCCTGAGCTGCTCGGCATCACCTGGAGTAGAAACTAACCATGGGAGGAAAGAGCGGTCTTCAATAAGTGGTTGCCAGCGTGAAGTATCCCAATTCATGTCTTTATTTGATGGCATAGCAGCACAAGGTTGACGGCAGAGAAGGACCACAACAGTATCGGATTTGGCGGGAATGAATCCGAGTAGAAAAACGTTCTTCGTTCCACAGTTGTAGCATTCTAGAGTTGTTTCTCCGAGAGGTGATTGAGGGTGAAGTGAAACTTCCTAGATTATTGTCAACATTATTGCTAAAACAAAAGAATATAAAATAATAAAGTAAAACGCACCTTGTGGCGGGCGCGGACAAGGTGGTTGATGATATGCGACGAGGAGGTATTTCCTCTTGCACTGCAAAACCATTTACTACATGCTAAACATCTAACCACGCTTGACGCTGAGTGGATGCCGCAATATCTATACAAAGAATTAGCAAAGTCCAAACCGGTTTCCCAAGAATAATAACTCACGCGCAGGCATGCGATGGGAGCTCGGCTTCAATTTCTGGGTCCATGGTGCTTAACCCATCGGTCTCCTCGCCGTAGTTCCGGTCACCCATAGCAGAGCGTCCAACTGGGACACTTGCTAAACTGAGTGTTTCATCAACAGTTTCATCATCGTCATCATGACGCCGAGCTTTGAGGTCAAAAACCGAAGATGTCTCAATGGTAGAAGCAGTATCGTCGAAATGGTTCCCTGCCCAACAAACAATCAATATTTTGTGCACAAATTAAATAGCGGGCTAGACCACAGAAATTTGTAGAGAAAAGCGGGGAGTAGAGGAGGGCTCGTACCAAGATGGGTGAAAGAGCCGTCCATGTTTGCGAACTTAAGATTTTTGTGTTCCTAAGTGGGGGGAGGGGGATAGCTGAGCGTAGACGCTATTTGTGGGGGAGTTGGACTAGGTGCCCCACCCAAGTATCAGTTCCGTAAAAAAAAATCTCGAAGCTGGTGCGAAGTAAGAGAGAAAAATATATTCCCGATGATTGCAGATCAAGCCAAATCTAGATAGATCAAAAATCGAGATCCAGAGAAATATGCCAAAGTGGCGAAGATGATTGAAGTGATTACAGGAGACAAGATCGAAGAAAGGTGTTGAGTCTTTCCCGCCTGCTGCTGCCCTAACGTTACCCGGCTCTAGGTCACGTGTATATAGTGGGCGCCTTGATTAAGGCTTTGAAGCCCTTAGGAACACATGAAGCTGAGCTGAAAACAGTCTAGAAGCTACTTTCTCACAGAATGGTCACCAACTTAACCCTGATACTCACGAACATCTTAAGCTTTCGAATCAGAGTGTCATTGTAGGTCCAACCAGCTAACCGCAATATTATATAACTGCAAAATTAAAACATATCTCGATCTCTTAATTTATATTCTGTATATATATTCAACTTATGATCGAGCGACGCCAGTTAATCCACATCTTTCCAGAAGTTTTTTTTAAGGCAGTCACCCTGCTGTCTCAACTTCTCACGTTAACTTTAGGCCTCCCAGATACCGATTAACCCCCTGCGTATAATTTTCGACCGATATTAATGTCATTTCATATCACGACTAATTATAATATATACCCATAGATCCATCACCTTAACACTTTACTCCTATAATATGACTCTCTGGTTCTTAATAGTGGATCCATACAACTTGCTCCCTTGAACTTGATTATTGCGGTATTCCAAGATAGCTACATGCATCTTTCTAAAAAATTCCGAGAGAGGTTACACGTTATTCGGCTTCCAGCTAGCTCTAAACGATATACTACGCATAGCTGGACAGAAACAAACCACTTATATATACATACCTCAGTACGCAAATACATATCTATTAACGCGTATCCTGGATACCGGACCAGAGACTCAACAGAGAACATCCTTCGAAGCGGTTTGCAATAATCATCAGTTCTACATACCCATACTCGGCCATATTTTGGGTATAATAGGGGTTCTGCAATACTATATTCTCTATACGTTTGTTTGATTAGCCAGCGGAAGGAATTCACTAGAGTGCATCCGTTCCAGAGTGATATTCTATGACGCAAATTAAAGTGTATAAATATATTTCCACCACTAGTGCTAGGGCGAAATTAATAAAAATAGGATATCTTAATAATATAGTTGGCTACATGTAGTCTAGCTGTTATTGAAGCAACCAAGTTCTCTGGGGAAGCCAAGGCGGAGATGGACGGGGAATGAAAGGACGCTCAAATCTGATGCAAGCAAGGTGATTATAATTTACTTCGCCAGTAAAAAAAAAAAAAAGGAAAAAGGAAAGGAAAGGAAAGGAAAGGGAAGGAAAGGGAAGGAAAAGAAAGGAAAAGAAAAAGAGAGCTCTGGAGAGAAGAAGAACAAATGTACATGTAGTACTGTGATGTTATATACTACCAGGACTATATATATTCATTGGATACACGTAGCTCACCCTGATTACGACTCCCGCCTGGATCCAACTCTGAAGACCCTGCTACCACGCAGTGCATGTGAACGGTGTAGTTTAGCATTCGCCATTTCCCAGGGTGATACCTTACCGTCGAAACGCATACAATTTTGAGCCTTATTCAGTCGGCTTATCCAGAACGTAGGCTTACAATAGCTTTATCAGTACAAAAATCCTTTTTTAAGCCTTATTTCATCCTTAAAACACGCTTAAATAATACTTATTTGAACCTTATTGGATTCATAAGGCTATTGTGAGCCTACGTTCTGGATAAGCCGACTGAATAAGGCTCAAAATTGTATGCGTTTCGACGGTAAGGTACCTAAGGGTCGACGGGTGTCAAGGCACACCAGATACCAGCTAAGGTATATAACTCCTCGCCAACTGAGAATGTAAACACTAATTAACCACTTTACACTGCATTGTAGGGTTTAAGCGCGCTTAACCGCATGTGAGTATGTATGTACATACATGTAGGCTTATTTATTTGATCCAATTAATAGCCGATCAGGGGTCTTTATGCTTCCCCCTCAGGTTGTTCGCGACAGGTACCACGCGATGTGTTCACTGAGTTTCATTATGCCACCTGACGAAACAGGCCCTCGAATCAGTCAAGGGCAACGATATTGCCTTTTATGTATTAATATTCTAGAATGAACCAATGGATTTTCTCTTTCCTTGGACTTCAAACGAGAGGTGAAATGTCTGTGTTCATGGGTTATCACTCGGGTTTGATGGGCTAATTAACTGCGCCATGTAATAACATTACAATTAGCCCCGCAGCTCATATTCAGCTCAATTACTTGATAGAGAAAAAAAAGACTGGCAAGGGCAGTCTTCCATGTTTACTTAATATTCCCTGGAGCATCCCTCCTCAGCCGGTCTCTGCCTAATTCACATAGTCGAAACATTCGCGCCGGGCTAGAAGCTGGAAACACATTTATATTAAAATTGATGGATAAACCACATTTTCAATTATTCCGAGATTATAATAATTACATATACTACATGTACTATACTACGCCTCTCATACATACATACATACATGTATGTGATTCATACTTCTTACCACATATTTAAATATATGGTTGCCTACATGTACATTCTGCATCCATGTATCTGCACACCCTCCCAATTTTCAGCTGGTACAAACTCCTTTAACTCCAACTTCAAGAAAAACACGTGCACCGAATCCAAGCTGAAAAGTAAACCACCAAAAAGCCATGTCTCCATCCCAGCCAGCTCACATGCCACGCGCCCAGGATTGGCGCTGCAGCCAGCTTGAAAGTGATAATCACCACGGCACACGTCAATATCATAAAGTTTCTTGCACAATGATGAGAGAAGAGGAGGGGGAGAATCATCCAGGGAGTATTTCTTGTCCAAACAGGACCAAGAAATAGTCCTTGGGGCAAGTATTGATTGTCCGCTCCTTGTCCACGCAGTTCAACTGTGGGTGCCGCCATGATCCTCCAAGCCACCACTGTCATCAGCGCGCGACAGAAGAAACACTTGAAAGTAAGAACAGCTAAAAGAAGAGAATACAAAAACATCCTGCCCAGAAACAAAATACAGGCAGCTCCCAGTAATAAAAGATATACCGTTTCGACATAAGCAAGTTTCATGGATTTAGAACCCATCCTAGAAAGAAAGAGAAAGTCAAAACAACAGCTTTTAAAGCTGATATGATACGCCAAAGACTTGTGATAAAACCACAAAAGAAATTCGTAAATCATGATAACCCTCCCAGAACGAAGAAAATAAAGAAAAAAGGAAAAGGGGGTAGAAATACTCCCTCAAAAAACTCCTGACCCTTTATAACGCAAAAAGTAATTTTGAGAAGAAAAAAACACCCAGCCCAGGTATCCATAACTAAACGAAAATAAAATAAATAAATAACAAGGCCCGTCAAGGAGCCTCTCAATCCGCCTCTCACAGTTGACTAGAGTAAAAAAAAAAAAAAAAACGTAACCCACAACGCAAAAAGAAGAAAAAAATTAAAAGCACGCCTATTCCTCTATCAACCAATACTTTAATACATCTATTTTGTCTTTCTTGTCGTGATCTGCACCGGACTGGTCCCGCCATTTCGGTCATCTTTGTTATGGTATTTTGGTAGTGGTTGTGATTGAGACTGCGATTGCGACTGGGAGTGTTTGTGTTTGACTGAGCGCCTTTCTGAAGAAAATCCCCTACTCAGAGCCGACTTGATTGTGTCCATCGTAGAGGCTCGAACAGGGACTTCTCTATCGATAATTGTAATAGGACTAACATCGACCTTTACAAAAATCGTTGAGAAAAGGAATTGTTCACCCTGGAGATCATAAAGCGGGAGGTGACGATATCCTATTAAAGTTAGTAACTAGAATCTAAAACTTCGAGATTCGACAACATACCTTGTTGGAGTGAGATAAGCTTAGCCGTGTATGTGGCAATTAAGGTGCGATCACTTGAGTCTGAGTTTCCGGCGTTGTACACCGAGAACCGAACAAAGACCAGAGTCTCAAACTTTGTGATGACAGAAAATGACATCTTCTCCTTAAATGTCGGGTGAAATCCATCATCTTTCACGACCTTTGTACGCCTCTTCTGGGGTGCACCGAGTCCACCCATGCCTTTCGTCTCACTTGCGTCAATTCCTCCTTCGCCTGTTGATGAACCTTTTTCCTTATCATCAGCGGTGAAGACTTCGACGACAACAAATGGATCTATTCCTTCGTCTGCTTTGTGGTCCTTTGGCCTTGGTAATTGCTGTGCTGAAATAACTTCAATTGAGAATTTAACCAGTTTTTTATCCTTTTTCGTCTTAGCTGCAGCAGCATCGGCAGGTGGATCAAATGTGGATCTCGAGCCACGGAGTTCTTTGGGCTTCAAAACGTAACCAGTCCTGTCATCCCCGGCTGCAAACATAGCTTCGTTGATTTGAAGCCCGAGATCATAGGTCTGCCAGTTGAGAGCAACCATTTGCACGCCCCGACGCCAGAAGCCGCTGGGATCAAAGTTTGAAGAGTTGACACGAAAGCCTGAAGGGTAAAGACGCATCAAATAGCGAACATTGTGTTTTTCAAGTTGCCACTTTTTCTCCGAGTCCTTGCAAAATTTTTCAAATCTCTTCTCTTGGAACGAAAAAACATGGTTAAAGGTTTTACTCTCTGTGAGCTCGTTAGTATCTCAACCTCGATAGATCACGGGGTCTAGAGGTCAGAACTTACCAGGAAGTGAAAAGTTCACAAACTTCTGTCCCCTGCAATAAACTCCCAGAGCCCCCAGCTCAGGCGCTATTTTAGCCGACGGCCTTCTCTGCTGTTTCTTAGATCCGTCCGGATTGTCTGAATCGTCTGAAGCACTTGTTCCGCTGCTGCTTGAACTGGAAGCAATGCCCTTCCCAGAATTCGGGTGTTTAGTCGGGGAGCTAGAAAGACTTCCGGCGGAACGATTTGCCATTGCAATGAAATCTTCTTTGATAATACTTCCTTTGACCTTTACCAGAATCTTGTGTTTCAAGTCTTGTGGACTCGGCATGATAAATGAGTTTGTAATAAAGGGTTCTAAAATGAGTTTTTCGCCCAACACGTTCCGAAGAATGTTTGCCATGACAATCTGCTGTCCCAGGCTGCAATGGACTTCGAGCGAGAGTATCAAAGGATATGGCGAGGCCAAAAAAGCGTATTTCCCAATAGCTGCAACAACATCCGTAAAGTAGACCTCGGAAGTACCTGTGTGGCCGTGTGTAACGATTGGACGCCCATCATCTCCATCCCAACAGTCTATCTCAACACAACGACACCCATGCTGCAAGGTCCGGATATAGCCTTCGATTGAGGATTCGCCTGCGACTTGACGTCCCAGGAGATAGGTATTGTGGGAGCTTGAGATGAAATATTCGTTCAAAGGTCGATCAAGGACAAGATTCTCAGGTGGTGTCGATGTAAGGAGTGGGGGGTTGTAAGAACTTGATAATAGAAAGTCAGAGAAAGCAGATATTGTCATGCGCGCATCCTCCGAATGATCCCTAATATGATCCGCCGCCGAACGAACTATTCTGGTGAAGTTTTCTGAGTGTGCACGTTGATGCTGTGCGGACTTCCGGCAGAATTTGCGAAAGACCTTATCAACATAAGCTTTATCGGCAACAACATCAACCTTTTGGACGTCCCTCAAGAAAGCCTTGAATTCAGATTTGGTCATTCCTGACTCCATATCGAATACAACATTTTTCCAAATATCTTTTATCTCTTCCCGCTCTTTCAATAGCTGCACAAATTTCTGGAATTCGGGGAAGTTCAGATAGCCGGAGTTGTCTTTGTCTGCACGCTTAAAACGGTCTTTAAGAAACTGGCGGGAGCAATTTATATGAAGGCGTCGGCAAAGGCGTTCAACATCCTCGAACAAGAGCCTTTCGACCTTTGGAGATTGGGGTGGCGTAATAGGGTTTCGGGTAGCCATGTAGTTTCTCCAATGAGCGTCAACAAACTTCTCTCCTTGCATAGCCAAGCCCGCCATCAACTCAGTCCTATATCGAAGGATCTTCTCCAAGGTTGTGGTCCACAACTTGAAGATATCAACGGTTGGTGCAATAATGTGAAGTGTCTTTAATTTTCCATCCAATTCCGGTTCGGCATAGATGATAGTCGCCCAGCGGTCCTCCATCTCCAGGGGAATCAGAAACTCTTCTCGATAATTCCTTGCATCATGCCCCATCCGTATCTCCTTTATATCATCGACATAGAATCTCGATGACTGCTTTGTAGGATCCCATGAAACTCGTGCATTTTTCACATCGAGCGTGAATATTCTCGAGATTCTCTTTTTTCTAGTCACCCGCGTTAAAGAAATCCCATGCTGTAGCACCTCCGGAACCAAAACTCCTTCCATGATACTCTGTTGAACGGCCATAACAGATCCACTTCTCTCTCTGCCTGCAGTAGAAGAATCGCCATCATTCCCGTCTAACGCCTCAAACATTAATGCATTCTCATCTTCGTCGTCAAAATTGATGTCGTCCTGGATTCCCATACGCCCCAGCTCTCCAGCGCCCCCTCCTATTCCGGTGAAGCTGTCGCTGCGATGTCTCATAATCAGGGGTCCGCTTCGTTCATCTTGGTCGTGCGCATGGTTAGATGTCCTTCTCCGAAGCTTTTTTGATACTCTTCGCATCAAGCTTGCTTTCTGCGGCTGCGGTGCTGACTGTAAACTTGGGGAAACCAAAGGAGCACTCATGGCGCTAGCAGGAGGAAGAGATATCGGTGTAATTGAGAGGCTCTTGTTCCGAGCTCTTACATCAGGGGAGTGTCCAGGTGAGGTCCTTGGGCTGTGGTGCCACGTTTTTGAGGGTTTTGGTCCAGCGTTCCGAGTTGGCTCTTCTGATGTTATAGCTGGAGCTGGAGCTATAGCTGTAAGGGTAGTCGCAGCATTCATGGTTGTATCCGTAGGTACTATATGAGCTGTAGTTGGGGAAATAGAATCGGTGGGAGCAGGTGTAGTGTCTTTTAATCTTTGGGTTATAAGGCCAGCTGGATGCGGAACCTCTATCATGGTGAGGTCTTTTGAGAGAGGTAGTGACTTGGGGGAGCTATGTAAAGGGGCTAGGTCGTTCTCAGATGGGGGTGAGGTAGTTTCTATGTTGGGGGGAGGAGCTGTGCCAACCATGATAGTAGCAAGTAGCGGCCTTGGAATTGGTTACGAACAAGGGATACTGGTAGGTTTACGATTTATGGAATTGGCTGGAGGGTATTGTTATGATGTTATAGATGGAGGGTATGAGAAGCATATGACGGATGGTGATTATGTTTAACGGTATTTGAATACTGTCCTATTGACACGTTCGCAGAGCCTTGGGAGATCTCCTTCAAAGTCCCAAGCAGAGCAGAGCAAAGTCACCAAAACAAATGCTCCCCTGGGGCACGACTAGATTCTCTTTGCTGGAAAACTTTTAATGGACGTCTGTTGCACTAAAGTAGGTATGTAGAATGTTCTATGGCTGATGTTGTGTCAGTTAGATGGGTTCAGTTGCAGGGGGAGACTCTGAAAGAGATTGCACTGCCCCAGAACGGCGGAATGGAGAGGGGGGGTCGTGGTCAAACGGTTTCCAGAGGAGGGGCAGAACATCACCAACCTTTTGTAAGTACGCACGTACCCACAGCTCAAAGTGTCCAACAGATCTCTACCTCTCTAACTATCAGGATCTCTCGCTCTCTCTCTCGCTCGCTCGCTCAACTGTTGCTACTGGTCCCTTCTACAAACAAAGCGCAAGTTGTTGATCCGACTGATCACTGTTGGCGATGACGAACCTTCACTGAAGGGCGACATAGGTAGGTCGAGGACGAGGAACTTTATGAATGGGATGAGACGGGGCGGGGCAAAGTTACATAGAGTAGACGCAAAGGGGGGCAGGTAGGTAGGGTGAGTGACTAGTGGGGGGGGTTCTGGCTTCTGGGGGGGAAGATTACTGATTGATATGATTTTCCACTTTTCTTTTTCGGGGGGAGTGGATGTTACTTTTTTCTTTTTGTTAATTTTGGGGACAAACCGCCGCAACCCACCAGGTACTAGAACGCGGATCACCACAATGCCTGCCACTCCAACCACCGACGACAGCCTCATTTTCACATAACCAGCCAGACAGCAGCTCGAAAGGATGATCGAGTGCATTAACATGGAGTAAAGATATCCTGTCCCCCTTCCTGCCCCGTGAAAATTGGATACATTTGTGTACCTAGAGTACATGAATTCGAAGATAAGACCAGAAATCGTGTATGTATGACCTCTTTCGCTTCCCCTTTCGCTACCTGAATTCCGAGAACTAGACCTTCTCCACAGACGATACTGTCAGTAGTATGTAAGTCCGCCAGGCAACCGTTGACAAACCCCCAGATGGATGTATCGATAGATTACTTACATTGACTTCAACTATTTCTGGTTAGAGGGTTTCCCAAAACGGGTGCATATGCTACTGAACCACAACGGCACCAGCCTTGGGGCATCTCGGAACCGTTCTTCCGGTACCTTCAGCTGTCACCTCTCTTCTTTGCTTGTTCTGCGATTTCCTTTTTTCTCTACCTCTTTTTTTTTTTTAATTATCCATCGCTACTCCCACCACCCCTCCTCCTCCTCTCTCCCTCTTCCTTACCTCGTCCAGGGGACCCTGACGGCAAGGACTTCCTCCTCAGGTAGCGACTCAAAATAGGGTCCCTATATCGGTCCGGTAAAAGAATCGAAGAGTAAACATGATAGCTTTTCGTTGGCCCATTCTCTGCCTCCCCGTTGGATAGCCTTCAGATTAAGGCTGAGTCGGTTCAAACATGACTGATTTGTATCAGCACCATCATCATAAGCGCTATCTGGCCTTCTGACGTCACTAATTGATACTTCATCTCAGCCCAGAAGTCCAACCAACTGTTGGGATGAAAGATGAAATCCTCATGTGGGAACAACGGATCATTCCCAGGCACTGGCAAGCAGCGTACTAGTTAGAATAGGTGTCTGCGATTATCCCCAAAGCTCATCTCTGGCAAATCAGAGCCACCCTTACGATAGCTATCCTACTTTATCTCTCCTCCACCTGCCCCGTGCTCTGTGCCTACTACCTTTATCCTAGTGATGTGTGAAAGTAGAAAGCACCACTAACCAATATTCGACCCATATCACATGATCTTCTTTGTTCGCTCCAACACAGTCCTACCTTACCTACTCGGAGAAGGAGGAGGACGAGGAGGTGGAGGGAGTCATGAGCGCTCTGCCTATGTCTCGCCATTGCACTATTCAATTGAGGAGGAGAATCCGGCGTGGCATAGATAGCAGGTGTGCACTTACTCTAGAGCACGTAGGCGATTTTGAGCAAAGGTCATGTATGTAATGTAGGCCACACACACACACTCACACACACACACATCAGTTCGGACCTTTCAGAAGGTTAGGCAAACCCTCTCCACAACGCCAACCGAACAGAACGACGCTTGAGCCTTAAGAAGGTCGGAATTGTCTTTGCGGGGCTATCCATCGCATCAATTCGGCTAGCTGCAAGCGAAGGCCACCAAAATAAAGAACGCTTGGCTAAATTTTCCACCGAACTGGCGATGTGCGGGCGAGGGATCTCTCACTTAGGGTTAGATTGGGTTTAGCTAAGGTGGTGAATCTTTCAGAGGTTCGTCCCGAGAGCGTAGCCGGGAAAGGAGGGAGAAAGCAGAAAAGCAGAAAAGCAGGAAGCAACAGCGGGAGAGAGACGGAGACACACGATGGACAGATCACTGACTGATTGAGCTCCACCTAAAAGAAAAGCAATCCTTGGATGGCGGTGGTCGTTATCTTTCCACTGCTCATCGTCCACCACCACCGCCTACAACCAGATCATTACCACTACCACCACTACCTGCTACCACTACAACCACAACCATCACTCCCCAAAGAACCCATGATGTCCAATCTGTGCCCGATCGAACCATCGTGAAGTCTCAAAGTTAGGTAAAGCAGAAAACAATGTCTGTCGGGCCCTATACCCCATAGAGCCGGAGGCTATTACAGGGACCGCCATGCTTTACTCTACTCTACCACCCTCCCTCCCTGATCTCCACTAGTGGCTTGCTGGTGTCTGATCACCCATGCAACGTCCAATCCATCCAAATGCGAACGCGCGGCCCGGTTCTGGGGGGCGTTTGTCAAATTCCCAGGCTTCGAGAACGTTTCGACTTGGCTCTCCCGTGTAGATGTTGCGCCAGGCTGCTTGTGGGTGTGTGCTGACTTTACCTCAAACCCTACCCGCTGCCGCCGCTGATGTTGCTGCAAAACGAAACATCAGCCTACATGTACCTAGATACATGTACCTACCTAGATCGAGGTAATGCCTATCCTATTTTGGGAGGGAAAAAAGGTAAAATAGACGGGGGGTGGTGGCCCCGGGGGGGGGGGTAAGGGGGCCGATCGTTGCTGCTCTGGTCTTAAAGCTTGGAGCTAACTATACCATATATATAAACGAGGGCTGCAAAACCCACGTGCGGGTTGAGGGGTGGGATCGAAAAGATTTCGGTTTTCAGAATGCTGACTGCAGCAGATACGGTCTGTGGTCTATCTATGTATTCTTCCACACATATTGGCCATATTGACCCTGGGGAGTGGAGGTATGTAGGGTGAACTACATGTAGGTAGATAGAGAAATATTGTAGATTGTTTATGATCTATCTAAAAGTATCTTTCTGGATGGGATGGGGCGGCCTCGGAGAACATGATATGAGAGAGATTCGGTAGGGTGTAGGTAAGTCAAGGCAAAGGGAAAATGTACCCGTGTGGTTAAGTTTCTAGGCACCATGGATCACTCATGTCACTACTCATCAGCCCTCTTTCCTCTCCATCTCACTTTTATCTCTACCTCGTTCTACCCCCCTTTCACCGGCCGGGGCAGACCGTGAGTAAGAACTAAAACTCAAGCACATGGGGAAGAGTTCGTGAATACAGCCATCACTACCTATGTCAGTAAAGTATAGTAGCGCATTCCTACATACTGTATCCAACATGTTGTCCCCGGGGATTAATTGTAGGCATTAATATCATGTACCTACATGGATGTTATTTGTGACTGATATTCTGTTCTGTTTGTCGTCTGATTTGGACAAAAGACAAATAATTAATACTACATGCCACCACCAATATTGATTACTGGCTGCAATTTGTGCTACTACTACTCACTCGTTCACCCACTCACTCATTCACCCACAGACAGGCATCATGGGGTAGATATTAGCAACTGCTAGACCAGTGAGTCTACCTGTTTGTCTGCCTGTACGCACGAATATCTCAGCTCTCGAATCACAGCGCATCCACAGCGCACGCGATCCCCTCCTCGACTCTCCCTCTTCGATTCTGATCTCTGCAAAGCAAACGCCCGTTCTCACCCGGTAGGTAGGTTATGTAGGCCGTTGCTCCATTACCAAAGATGCAAAACAGAAAAGAGAAAAAAAGAGAAACATTAAATCATATCTGCCATTGTTCACAAAATATAACATGTTCGATTGATCTATGCCCTATATTGCTACTCTGTCTGTTTAACTCACTTTCCACCGCAACCGCACCGCACACGGCCCACCCGAGAATTCAACCGATACGTCATGGTCTAGCTCTCGCTTCCTCTCTTTCCTTCCCCCGTTCCCTTCCCTTGTTACCCCGTTGACTCCCCTCCATTGAACCGGGGTGCGCGCGCGCGATACAATACGGGAACGCGTTCGGAAATGAAGAGTGCAGCACAGCACCCACGCAACGCAGCCCTAACCTAACCCTGGTAGATTAGGTACGGACATGTAGATTAGGTTACGTTTAGTACGGAGGGAGGGGGAAAGTAGGGCCATGAGGGGGAGGGAGGGTTTGTTTCCCTTCCCTTGTTTTTTGGCTGTTCGGCATGTGCTAGAGTAGATGCACGCGAGCCACAGCCGTACTTGGGGGTAACTAGAGCACCCTGGGGGGATGGGGGGTTAGTTAGAGTCTTGACTATTGAGTGGGTGATCCCGGAGGAGGGAAACAGTCACGAATCATTGTTCGTCATGGTCGTGGGTGAGTAAAGGTAAAGGTAAATGAAGCAGCGGAGGAAGGAAGAGGGTTGGTAGCTGAGACAGACACCCACTCAGGTGGTCAACTTACACTACAGGACAGATTCCACGAGCAATCGATCTTCTATCAAAACCCTGATGCGGGCCATGATGGGATTTGCTAAGTGGTAATTGCCAAAGACGTATCCACGCATATTACCTGCTCTACTCTACAAAACAAAGAAAAAACTTTATTACTCAACGTATACTCACTCTACCGGTCTGTCCAATTGAATTGAGCTGTAACCGGAGCATCTACTCTAGCTGGGACACGATGACGGTGGCCGACGAAGAAGGTTTTGCAGTGCAGGGAGGAGAGAGGGGGGAAGGAAAAATTGGCGGAAGAAAAAACCAAGACTGGAAACTGGCCGAGGAGGACGCTCTACTCTACGTATGTGGGCATGCGCAGGAAGCAGCAAGAGGTAGGGAAAGGTTAAGTGCGTCGAATGGGATATAGACAGACGATGAACTGATGTTCCCTGGAGAGCCTCTCTTTGCCTGAGTACAAGACTCTACATACTTTCCTTATACCCCTACCTGGCATATTCAAAGTATAGCACCCCAAGCGCCCGCCGCAACAAGTAGGTACATACTTACTGGCATTTTGTCAGTCTTTTCTCCCAGGAGCAGAGAAAGAGAAAAAAAATCATGCGATATCACACTTGGCTCAAACGCTCCGTGACGCGGTCTTCTCGGACGTTGCTGCTGTGCGTGGAGCCCATCTTGGTATTGCTATGTAGTGCTACTCTCATGGAGGTAGATACCTAGGCGGTATCATGTAGGAGGTCTCATGTAGTGCACTCTTGGGGGCTTGGAGTCTTGGAGGAAGTAGCAACACGGATAAAATCTCGGAGAACCCCGCTCAGAGGGCTAGGGTTTCTGTGGGGTTGAAGAGGGAAGGAGGAGAATTAATTACCCTTCGGGAAATAGAAAATAGAGTAGCGGATTTGCAATGCAGGTAAGTGTGTCGTAAGATATCTTCCGTCCGGCGGGCCTGGGGGTGGGAGGTAAGGTAAGGTAAAAGAGGGGGGAGGGGAGGGGAGGGGAGGGGAGGAAAACAATTAATCCGGCTTTGAGGAAGTCACAGACTGTCACTCGTGCAAGTGGTGGACTGGCACGTAATATGGCCATGATGGTCGAAGAGGGAAGTGGGTACCGTACCTCCGGTAGCTGAAAAAGCTAGAGAAAAAAACTCAGTCCTCTTTACAAATAACTTGAAACGAGTACTTGCTGGGATGTGATTTAATTTTTTTCTTTCTTTCCTTTCCTTTCTTTCTTTTCAGCCTTTCCCGCCGCCGGGTGAAATAGGGAGCCCCCTTTTTTCTTCTTCTTCTTCCTCGTTCTTCCCACGTCAACTTCTCCGGCCCTGGCTAGCTGGCTTGCTGGCTAGCTAGCTAAGGGTCTTCTATCATCGCCGTCGTCTTCGCAAGGCTAAGGAGGTACTCGAATAGAGGATAATCAATCTACATAACTTACACAGGCACAGGCAGAGGCAGACAGGCATAATCGCCCTAGATTGCTGGTATCTGGCTGGACATGGCACATATGTAGTACGCAGGGATCTCCCTGTGCCTCTTGATATGTGTGAAAAATGAAAGGGAAAAAAAAGAAAGGAAAAAAGTCGACAGGGACAAAAAAGAAAAGAAATCTACGCTGAGATCGATTGCAGCGTGGATCACGATCCGTCACTCGTCTTTCATTGGTTGAGCCGGAGAGTACGTGGGAGCAGCGGACAAAACAAAAGACAAAAGATAGGATGATAGGATGATAGGATGTGACGCCGGGGGAAGGATGTTTCTCTGTTGCGCCTGGCTGGATGCCTGGCCTGGCTGTCTGGCGCATGGGACAGATCTCGTCGAGCTAGAGTAGCTTAGCTTCTACGCGATCATGATAGCTCCGTACCGTCCATTTCCCCTCCATCAAACATACAGACACACACACGCACCCCGCCAATACTGTCGCTGGTTGTATGGCTTTACGTATCCTCTTTTTAAGTTCTTCAGCCGGTGCACGCGCAGACACGGACAGGACAGACAGGACGGGCAGACAGGGCAGGGCAGACAGGACAGGGCAGATAGGGCAGGACATGCAGCGATGAACGAATACTTCTACTACACCCGCTACCCACAGGGCCAGGTACTGACAGTCTCGGGCTTAAAGTTTCTATTGACGTCGACTTGTCTCATCCATTCGTTTTTCTTTCTTTACTTTACTTCTCTTCTTCGAATGTAGCATCACCCCCTTACTTGATGCTGGGCGGAATTAACCCGGCACCACGGCAGGGCCAAGGATCATGCAGTCAATTAATTACATACATACATCTGTGGGGTACGTCGGCAGCCAAGGAAGGGCTGCGCTGGAAAAGAATTAGAAAGCAACACTACGTGCCTATAGTGAAAGACGGTGCTGGAATATGAAGTTTTCATTTGTTTTGGGGAAAGTTTACCTGGATCAGGTCTCAAGATCTGTGAATTTAAGTGTAGAAACGTATGTAAGTGTAACAATCCTTTCCCTCTTGCTTGTCGTTGCCAATCTGACTGATGCCCCCCGGACCGGACTAACCAACTATGAATATACTCCTACTCACAACTACAATACCAAAAATCGGGGTGTTCCTGGTACTGTAGGCTGTGGATATTATACGGCTGTAGTATGCGTCGTGTGGTCGTCGCGTGATTCTACACTTCTTCTTCTACCGTGTATTGAATGTGTTATAGTAAGATGGCGGTATTAGATAAAAGCGGCATTGCCAAGAAAAGACCCCTTTGATGCAAGACAGTAGCCATGCAGCCAGCTTACGGCATTGTGCAACACACATTATCCCTGCTATAGTGCTGCGGCATTTTCAAGAATGCGGTTCGACGACCACAGGACGACCGCTTTGTCATCAATACTGTCTTTAGCACAATCCAGGTTGGGGACCGGAGTGGTTCTTTATCTATTAGAATGCCGTTGGACCACTGTATTTTATCAAAAGACCGTATGGCTGCAGCAATTTTCATAAGATGGCCTGACTGATATTACGAAATGAACATAAGAATAATAAATTTATTAGGCTTAGTAAACCATCCCTGTCGCTCCCGACCAATCAAAAACTCTAGCGTTAAAATACATGTAGATGTAATACATGTAATACAACCCTCTAAAAACCCCAGGTATCAAATGCGGATATATATGTACATGTATACTGTACATAATGTACTTGGTAAAATGAAACAGAATAATACAATAAATAAAGCCGGAAACGCCGTCGGGCATATACATGTAGTATAAGGAAAAGAAAGCCGTAAATGAAACAAAAAACAATGTGATGTGGATGCTGTAAGTATGTAGGTAAATCAAATAAAAAGGATGGAGTGGACAGGACATTGCCTGACTGCTAAAAATGTTGTTCGGCGCCAGTTTCCTCCGAACTCTCCCTCTGTATGAGGGGGGATGGTGGGTTGGACACCATCATAGCCGGTGCTCTTCGAGCCACAGGAGCAGTAGGCGTAACAGAAGGCCCGGTAGCGTCGGCAATAAGAGGATCGATGGCTGCCATCAGTGGGTCTACAGCTGCCACATTGGGTACAGCTACACCAGCTGCCGCCTCCTCCACGTTCACGAAGGGAATAAAGAAATCATCTTTCTCCAAGTTTCTCTTCTTGGACTTCCTGTACCGTACCTTGCTCGGCGGCTTTGGCGGTAATAACACGAGACAGTCAACTCCGTATGGCTTGAACTCAGCCGAGAGTCCAATCTGCCTCACACGATCAAAAGCCTCACCTCTCGTAAAGGTCCCTGGCTCGTGGCGTGCTCTGTGAGAGTATCTACAGTGTAACCATTAGTATTGCACGTTAAGGGAAACGGGGTGAAACGCACACCAAACTATATGTGTATATCGTTTTGTACAATGCCTCCATGTGTGCATTGCGAAGGGTCGTCCCCCAGTCAACGACGGCGCGTAATCTTAGAAGCAGTATAGAAGTCTGTAACGACTTTGGAGATATCCCGCAGCTGACGAAAGTCAGAAACCCCGATTTTCATCCCGGATGCGACGCTGCAAGATCCATCGCGTCGATAAAGTAGCTGAACCAGTTCTTCCTCCACGCCATCACGTTATACGCTTTCAAGTACCTGCGGTGACGCGATATCAACAATCTGTCATGGCGTCGTTGATCAATGCGGGATCCACTCGCCTAAGATACAAAATGAAGCAAATATCAGGCGTCTTGGAGTTGATCAACGATTAAAGAACCCACCACCATCTCAAACTTCGCTTCAAATCTCTTGTTGTTGTCGGCGTTTGGTTTTTCAGACATCGCTTGTCGAGAACATCCTGCGCACCTCTTCGAGACCTTCCGACTCATCAGAGGACAAAGAGGTCGATAAATAACACATCTAGAGATTTATAGTGATTTGTTCTTCTGCGAATAACGACTTTTCGACATCCTCTTCTTCTTCCGAAAGTCCGACCCAGATTGTCTGCTTTTCGCCATCGTCTGACTTCGTCCCAGACTACCGAGAATCCTGCTCGAGTCGTGGTCAGAAGTGAAGGGCTGGCCTGATGTTGGGTTGTTGGCGGCGAGGAGTTGGTGGCGGCGGTGGTCCGTCATAACCGTTGGCTAGAAAGACCAAATCATCTGCGTTTAATTTCAAAACCCTCGTTGTTGTAGCAATTATTCTTATTCTTTGGGAGGTGCCGAATGGTGTGGGGTTATATAAGCTGCGGTCTTTCTTTGTGATGCTGCTGCGATTAGTCTTTGGGGACCGGATTGGAATGTTGAGATTGAACTTCGTGGCCAAAGTGCTGGAGTCGTCGATTGATTAGGGGAATAGTAAACGTCGTGGGGTGGGCGTTGGAGGACTAACGGAAGCATAGTTTCGTCTCGCGCTGCTAGAGACATTGCGGGCTCCATTTGGTTGGCTGCGACGAGGTGTTCTGTCTGGCCCTACCATTCTGTGCTGTAAATATGAGTATGTGAGACGCACGGTATGGGATACGGCGGGGCGGGGTTGATAGTGGAGAGCAAGGTGGGGGTGATGGTAGTGCAAAAGAAGCAGCACAAGTACATGTAGATGAGAAGTGCGATGGTGAGGATGAAAAAAGGGGGTTGGGGTTGGGGGTGGGGGTGGGTTAGGGTCCACTACAGGGATCATAAAGCTTGGCATTTAGGATAGGATAAGCGAGATTTGACAGGTCTTAGATTTAGCATAGAATAGGGCTGGTTTCCGAGCTTCACACAATTCACTATCACGGAGAATTCAACCACCAATATTCCCAACCCCGACGAACTTTATTGTTCTACGACTCTGACTCCGAAAGATTTTCTCGAGTATACGACATAATAGAAATTGACACCAAATCTTGGTAACACGATCATCGACATCGTAAAACCTCCCAAAAAACCTCGCCTATAACAAGATCTTCGCCATTCCACTTGAAGAGCCTTCCACGGATGACCCTCAATCTCGCATCGCCTCGATGACTTGAAACGATCTTTCGCTGAATCCATCCGGCGTGAGAGATCTTGCCGTCATCGGTATGGCATCTCAATTCAGCCCCGTAGATGGGGTTTTGAGGTGTAGAGTGAGTCGCGAGAGTCTTATAGACTCTGTAGTGCATGTTCTGTTTGGGGGGAGCTGGATTGATGGTTTTGGGGTCTCCACCGATGACTGTATTCTTTAGATGAGCTCGTTTCCTCAAAAGCTTTATGTGGGAATCTTACAGATGACGTTGGCTAGGCCCCAGTCATCGTCTGCATTGTAGGGTTGATTTTTACCCATCGTGAGAGGTGAATTGTGCTGTTTATAGCAATTTTTGGTGATGAATGCGTATGATGATGTTGCTCAGAGGTCCGTACTGTGAGGATCAGAAATAAAAGAACCTCTGTGCGTGCGCGAGATTGGTGGGGAGACGCGCAACGCGAATCCCTGCATGAGCCCCCCCCCCCCCCTGCTATCAAGCTTATCCTACCTGCCCTAGCCTCCCACTCTGACAACACCCATCCCATCTTCGATATCGCTCCTTCCACATATCTCGAAAACCAGAATGAGACGCAGAGGATTTGAGGTAGAACCTCGCCTGAACGCAACTGACACCCTCTGGCGGTGATGTCGATATGGTGACACAGATCTAATCGCAAAGATCTCCGCATCTGATGGATCTTCTGTATCATCGTATAGGACGTCCCATCCATAGGTCAACGGTCAATGGGTCTCGCCTACAGACTAGAGACTTGACCTGGTTGGTAGATCCTGAAATACAGATATTTGAGGATGAACAGGCACAAGATGCTGCCGCGATTGCTTATGATGATGATATTGAGCCACGTGATTCTATAGACCGTGAGATTCTTCAACCATCGCAGTCGGTTAATATCATGGGCGTAAATTATGGTGAGGATGCAGATGCCGCGGAGCCTGACGGTGTATTCGACGATGAGGAGAATTATGGAACTGTTGGTGAACCAGGAATAGAGAAAGCAGTTGACCAACAGAGTGGGATACTGGATATGCCTGTGTCGGAGGTGTTGGTAGACCAGGAGATGAGGGATGGCCTCACTGAACAGGATCTACCTCAGCCAGTAGAAAGCGAGTTAAAACCACAACACGCTGGAACCAGCCAGAGAGAAGAGTACGACCCATCGGAGGATTTACATCGGGAAGTTAATGACGATTTTCATCTGTGATCTTTCTTCGTGACAGCATCTGATCTATCCACATCCCAATACCAAGATTGAGTCTTGTGACTCGAACTCCCAATTTCTCACTTCGAAAGATCAAAACGCTGAGAAAACTGTAGAAAAGACGCTTCCTGGCCATATAAAGGCCACGGATGCGATATCTTCATCGCTACACCTCCAAAGACAGAGACCCCAAAGTCAGCGTATTATTTCGATCCATCAGAATACTCTCGGTTGTGGCTCAATGATCCCAAACTGGAACTGCATCTAGGTTTAGGTGTGATCGTCGACAGTCCTACAGAATTATGGCACGGAGACGCTTGGCTGGAAAGTGTCCGGACTACCTCGGGGGAGTTTGCACGGATTGGGGGGGGTGAGATACTCTTACCGTCAGATTGTATTTCTTTTAGAGATAGTGAGGGAAACATCGCACTCGGACGTGTGAAAGGTGTAGGAGTTGATAGACGCAGTGGTGTGGCATTTCCGAACAACGCCAAATCCTATTCGGCAATTGTGAACCGTCTACTTCCCGCGAACGAGTTACCACAACATGTCAGTCATCTCGGTCAGGACGTTCCTGGTAATGCACACCCCCAATACGAATCTGCCCTACCAGAACTTATCCTCTTTGACACCCGGGACATTGTTCCCTGCTCACACATAATCTCGAAGGAATGGGTATATTTTACGGATTACGAATCGCCAGAAATGCTTTCTACCGCCCCCTAACCTCGTTTGTGTCGTCGAATCGTCTATCTGAGAGTACCGGATCTATATCGATCGCAAAAGGCATCGAGTTATTGCTGAGTTAGAGTTAATTACATTGACTCGTGATTATGTGTTGTCTAATCTCGTCAATGGTGGTCAGCCCACGCTTAATTCGGTTACAGAGGGAACAAGACGAGTGTCCCTTCCATATTCAGCTTTTCTTGACGGTTTCGGTCTATATCGCAACGCTTACCACAGTCTTAAAGGAATGTACATCACCCCAGCAGGATTGGATGTTGATAGTCGGACTCAGCTTGGGAACATGTTCGTCCTCATGATTGGTCCTTTCGGTAGTAGTGAGCAGGGCATGGCGGAGTGCCTGACAGAGGACAGCAATAGGATTGGTGGAGGTTATGTGCTGCGACTTGAACTCCGACAAAGGACGGCGAAGAGGGTGAAGTGGTGATTACGACGTTTATTATGTTCGCGACGACGCCGCAGAACCAAAACTCGGGAATAACGCACACTTTATTGCTGCTCATACCAAACTTTCAGCGGTAAATGTTTACGTTTAATCACTTAGGAAGATATCGTCGCTTTCTGTGAAGAGGTTATATGATGAAAGAATTAGCCTCCAGATCTGTGTCTGACCGCGTTGAGAAAATACGGCCACCGCCGATGGGCCTTACTGCAAGATGTTATCCAATGTTAGACCCTCAACGAGCCAATCCCAACGATCCCATGCATGCCGAGCTCCGTCTTAGCAAGTATTTTGCCGAAACCTTGGTCGATGGAATTCTCTCACCAACAGGTATACTTGCTTATCGTGCCGTTTGGGATTATGTCGACGTCCCTTTTGGCTGGGGTCAACCACAAAACCCTGTCAACCATAAAGGCTCGATGGTATTCAGCGAACACGGACAGATAGCGATAATGCACCCTTTCGTCCTTCTACACATGCTGACTGACTGTGAGTCCTATTTTTCGCGAGAGGAGAAGTCGCATTTTAAGGCAGCGGTTGAATCCAGGATGATACAAGCCTTCGGAACTCTTGGCGCAGCCAGAATGAACATCATTAGGACCGCGTTCCTGATGGCGAAAACCATTCACTTGACATTAAAGAGATCCCTTACTACGGCAGAACAGAGAGAGTTTCATTCAACCGCGATCGAGGTAATCCCTCCTTCTCCTCCTATTCACAGAGCGTAACTAACTTTCTGGGCGACGGATACTAATGAAAAGATTTTCAGTCGACGGTACAACCAAGAACCTTCACGAAATACGCCGACGTCCCTAATGCCCACTTGCCAGACTACACATGCGACAAAAACTATTCCACAACATACAATGCCTCCACTATGTTAGGCGAGCAGAAACATAAGATCTTCAAACAACACGCGGCGCATACAAACTCCAAAGACAGTGATTTCCAACTGATGAAGGCTATAAACACCTCACAAACGATCCGGTTTCTACTCAACGGGGCTTACAGAAAATCTGCACCTGGGATATCAAATCAAATGCACGAGGTTGTTGACCGTTGTCCTATCCTGAAAGTTAGATTTCTTGGTAGATCAATGGCCGAAGAAGAAGAAGAAACCGAGGAACCTGTCGGAGCAGTTGACACCACCAATTCGCTCTTAAAGTCGGCGAAAACTGGGCGTCCAATATCTTTTAGTGCTATCCAAGCAACCATTCGTGAATCAGACATGATCCTATTAACAGAGTATTATAAAAGGGTCTTCAACGTTACACTGGTTCAGGGTATGCGGTACAAGACCCGTTACTGGGGGTATATGAGTGGTCGGACATGCACAAAGTCATACTACGAAGGTCACCATAAGTTTAGGGTGGCTGTCACCGAGTTTATACGCTTAAGAGACGATGCCTTGACGTTCTATCGCCTCCACCGTATAATCACACTAAGTTTTGGGACATTTGTTACCGTTTTTCTGGTCTTGGAGAAGCTACAAAGGGACATGGGGTTAGAAGAGGATGCCGCACCGTACCCAATTTATGTTGATACCGACGAGATGTTGATAGCAGATATTAGGAAACTGGATCCGACGATACTTCACTTCGTGAAAAGGGGTAAAGATTCGTGGTGGTGGAATCCTTTTGTGCCTCAATTTACTTAGAAAGATGCTCGAATTTAATATTAATAATGTACGGCATTGAGGCTCTTGCGCTTCTGCAGTTAAACGTATGCAAAGATGGGGATGCATGCAGTGCGTTACAGAACCCTGAACCCTAACAGGTCATTCTGCGATGCTATTTTCTTCGCCCTCTATCCTTCTCTCCTTCTTCCCCCACGCTTCCCTCCTTCTTCCCCCAGGCATCAACATCATCACGCGTCTGCATCGTGTAATCCCCACGAAACGCGTCTGCATCTTTCAGATATCAAGATTTTCCTTGTACTTCATTACGTTCTTTGCTAGTGTTTTCTTGCAGGCAAAAAAGAATCGTCCACGAGTTATGCAAGTATAATTTTTCGCATCCTCTTCATGTCTTGCTAATCTTTTCTTACAGAGAAAAAAAGATCGTCCGCGAGCCTTAGTAAGTAAAACCTCTCTTTATCCTCTGTTTCGTGCCCTCGCTAATGTTTCTTACAGAGAAAAAAAAATCCATCCGCGACCCTCAGTAAGTAAAACCTCTCTTTATCCTCTGTTTCGTGTTCTCGCTAATGTTTCTTACAGAGAAAAAAAAATCGTCCGCGAGCCTTAGTAAGTAGAACATCCCTCTGTTTCGTGTTCTCGCTAATGTTTTCTTACAGGGAAAAAAGAGTCGCGTAAGTACAATCTCCCTCATTATTAGATTTGTGTTCTCGCTAACGCCATCAGTAAAGTCCATGTTGACAATCCACTTATATATTAATTCTCTTTGCTTCATTTACCTTTTTCGCGACAGAGTCAGGGTTAGGGTTGTGTACTTGGAAGTTGAAAGTAATCGCAGCCACTTTAGTGATTAGATTAGATAAAAAAAATAAAATGATTGATAAGATAAGAAGTGCAAGATCGCTAGTGACAATAAAGAACAATGGACAATACCTCGTGTACAAATTGCAGTCTTCCCCTCAATACCCTCGTGTACAAATTATCGTCTTTCACCCAAGACCACAGCACTACGGCATTCGAGGCACAGACTTTAGTGGTACCGTCGTCCTTCTGTCTTTTCGGGGAGATAGTCTCGGGAACAAGACGGTAGTTTAATGGTAGGGCTACCGTAGGTATTTCAATCGGCATTGACGACAAGGTCGTAGTAGAACGGGATCCATATAGCATTGTCGGAATGATAATCTGTCGGCTAATGTAGCATGCCTACTATCTTTTGTGTCAATGCGTCGTTGGATCAATGCGGCAGGGATGTGGTCGTGTAACCGCATTCCCAATCAGGAAGTATTGCAAAGAATGCTGCACCGAACCTGTACTACTACGGCCTCGTCGTCAATGCGTATTCATGCACAGACTCTCCTGCTACCATAGAGAAGCCGCCTTTCTCACACTACTGCATCGTACACAAGCGACATTGTTCCTGAAATACGTATTCATTTGCACACCTTATTCTACAAAAGCCAGACCTATATCAACATTCTTCGGAAGGCATCATTCTACAAAATACCGTATCCATACAATACCACTATTGTACCAGGAACACCCCGATTTTTGGTATTGTACATACATACATGCTAACAACAAAAAAAGACATGCGCATAGAGTAGTGTCCGCGAATAGAAATCCTGCCAGATATGTTAAAAAAGAAGTAGGAAAGTCAGAGCGGACTTTTTTATACTTCTCACCGGCCGGCCAGTCCGGACCATCGTTCCCCCAATCACCGCCGCCGTCGCGCGCCGTACGTCCAAGATCTCACCTCATCAACGTACTGTCTTCTCTGCGCGGTCGGTCGGTCGGTTACACCAGCTCATCACTACAGCTATCAGCTAGACCGTGTGCACCTGTGTCGAGCATGTACCTGTGCCGAGCACCTTATAATAAAGGCAGCATTTTAGCCACCATTTGGAGCGGATCCCTAGAGATCAGATAAGATGCTCGGCACAGGTACATTCTCGGCACAGGTGCACACGGTCTATCTATCTATCTAGCCAGCTAGCTCTCGAGTTAGGTAGAGTGAATAGTCAGCCCGCCCCGTCAGGGGAACCTTGTCCCTCTGCTTCAGTGACCGATGATGGTGGTGGTGGCTTTCGGCCAGATTGTGCCTGGTATAGCTCTGGTGCGGTTGTGAATTGAACCGGCGCGAAGCCTGGTTTTCAACCCACCACAACAATTAATTGCTGAGCTGGCCCCGCGCTGAAAGAAGGGAAAAAATCTGATTCAATCTTGTTTGCGGGGAAGGCGTGGAGATTGGTGGGGTTGAGATGGGAATGCTTACTTTGGGTCGTGGTTTTTTGACATTTTGCGCCCGCCCACCTCCTACTCGAACACTAACTTAGTGGGGGGTCACGTGCAGGCGTGGAGCAAAATGTCGAGTGATCCCTTATGACTAAAAGCAAAATCAGGATCGATCGGAGAAGAGTTGTTTTTTACATTTGCATGTTGAAGGAAAGAAAAATAAGGGCCGACTGGCTCCTAGGCTGGCCCGAAAACCCCCAGTAGTCGGTCTAAAGCTCAACAGCAAAGAAAAACTATTAATTCTTTTGAAGTTTGATGTGGAAGTACTCATCAGAATTGACAAGGTACTACCATAGGTACAGAATTAATTGGAGAGAGAAAAAAAAAATGAAGAAGCACAAGAAGGAGTTGAGGGATCAACTGATGCTGTACTCTGCTCTAGCTCAGTACGCCTCAGTTACTTTGGCAATCCAATCGCGTCGGCCGGCTCGAACCTCTTTCCATGCACCTAGTGATGTAGGAACAACAATTAATTGTCGTAGCCGCTAAACTATATCCGATAGCCGCTGATATATATTTTTGGGTACGTATATTTTCTAATCGCGATTTCAATCAAATCATGCTGCAACTGTAGCTAAAAACTGCAATTAGAGCATGACTACGAATATACGACTGTTGCTAAGAGTGCTTACGAAATTTCTCCATATAGATATTCACTCCGGCCCGTTTTTTTCCCCCCCTTGCTTAGCTATAGTGAAGAGTTAAGAATCATGATTCTCTACTGGACGCGCGCCAGGGGTGAGTAAGGAGCTGGCTGACTGGTGCGGTGGTAAATAGATATCTAACTATTGATGCAATTGCATGCTTTGAAGGCGTAACCACCTACCTAGGGCAACTCTACTTTAATTGCCTTAGTGGCTTGTATAGAACAGTTGGAGGAGAAGAAGATCCAGCTGAGACACAAGAGTACCTATCTAGGGTATGATACTCTCGTCGTAGATATGCACCCCTATCGCGAATCAGCCACCACATAGCTGGAGTAGAGTACGTACTGTACTCTACTAAATCTAGCTAAAAAATACATAGAGTACTCTAGCTGTAGCTGCTGCTGCTGCTGCGCTGCTCACACGACCAACAACTACACCGAGCATAGGCAGCCTCGTATCGACTGGCTCTACCGGCGCGAGTCGCGAGGTGGTCTAGAGTACCTAGGTAAGTATTCTGGATTATTATACCTAACTTCTATCCCCCACAGATCACTTATCCGAAAATAGTCTTACTTCTAGTAGCGTGATCTGCCGGCACATTGTTCCTGAGATCGACCACCCACTCACTGATGGACTCAGACGCGTTTACAACAAGACCGCAGGCGCATCCGTCCGTCATTGAGCAGAACAGGGCCGGTCGGTCGGTGTGGTGAGGGGGGGTCATGACCTTCTGCAACGGGATCGAGCAAAAAAAGTTCGTTCCTCTCATTCATTGTTCCCGTTCGATTGGGAATCGGCGGGGGGTTAGAGTCTACGGTGGACGCCCAATGATTGAGGCTAAAGTCACGACCTTATTTTTCCACCTGCAGGAGTAGGTAACTAGTGGAGGAGTAACTCTGTGGAGGTGGGAACTTCAATTGAACCAGAGCTAGTGCTACTAGAGAGAGAAAAAAATCTTTCCGATGGAGTTTGCAATTCTTCCACTGATCAAATTTCTTTTGGAGCGCGAGCGCTCAAAGGTACATGACACTTCTAACAGACAGGCTACCCCGTACACGTGCGCCGTGTAATGTTGATGTAGAAGACTTACTCGGGCATCTCGTTATCGGCACACATGTTGCAATGTCAACGATAACAAACCGACTTCTACATACAGTACATACCGTAACCCCGCGCCCAGTCCCCCGGCAACCCCTCAATAACACGGGGTGCTGCATGTTGCTTTGGAAGTGGGGAGATCTAGAGAAGTTTGAATGGCAATGACCTTCTCTCCCTCCTCCTCCTCCTGCTCCTCCCGGATGTGGATACGGTATGGGGTAAGGTTATTTCATTCGTTCGTTCCAACAGCCGATGGAAAAAAAATACTTTTAAGCATTGAAGTGCAGGAGAAGAAGAAAAAAAACTCTTGTTTATTGGTTACATTGCAATACTTTAATTCCTGATGGGAACATCAAACAAGCATTTATATTACTTATACGTGCATTGCATATTCGTCGGCCGTACGTAGATCGTCGTCGGCCCTATAGACCGTACCGGTGCAGTCTTTAATTGCCCGGGCCCGGGCCCCTCTCTATCTCTGGCAGCGCAGCTATGTGATATCAATTATATTCTGCTACTCTGCTGGCTGGCTGGCTAGTGCTGGACACTGTAAAGACAGCAAATCGGTCTACGTAGAAATTCTATATTATACCTTGCCTAGCTGGTTACAATGCAACGGGCTATAGACGATATGGATCCTCAAAAGCCTTCCTCCGGCCAAAGTGGGGGATTTTTTCGAGGTCTGTGGAGACACGTATGCAGGGAGTTATGCTATACTCCCGAGGCCGTAGTAGATGTAGAAGTGGAGGTAGAAGTGAAATATTCTAACTGAAGAAAAAGAGAAAGATGATCGATGGGAGTGAGGGTGAGAGGAACCCCCCCCCCCCCGGGGGGGGGGGGGGTTGCATATGTATGTATCTGAATCTGCGGACAGCCGGGGTACGGGTGCGGGTGGGTGCGTTTGGTTTGGTAGTGATGCTTAGTTATTATATGCATGTGCTATCACTCGCACTTCGCACTCGACGGTATGAGATGGGCGGAATGACGTGATGCGGGCCTGACCAGTGAGATTGTGGGGTACTACATGTAATTAGATATTAGCGACGTCTCGGATATAATGGTGAAGTATGACTTGTCAGAGTAGTCGCATTTGGAGTTTGCATCTGGGGATGTCCATCCGTATAGCACGTTAATCCGTCATTTTTTTTTTTTTTTGCTAATGTGCGTGCACATGCAGAGGTAGAGTAAGAGGTTTGAGGGTCAAGGGATAGTAGAGTACATACTTTATTCTTTATATCTATTTCTGTAGTGCATGAAAAGATAATCCAACTGCGGCCAACCGTTATAACGTTATGGGTGCATAGTATACGCTTTGGTCAGTATCGTGGTAGACGCGGGGCGAGTACGAAACCATGATCAGTGCGCTCATTTGATGCGTCCAATATTTGAGTAGTTATTTGCAGATAGATGGATGCAGGGTATCGCATTCCACATTATTAACGTCGCCGGTCCTTATCCTTAGTTGATAGACCCTGATATATGTGTATGTTCCTGTATCTTTAGACCGTGCTTAGAATCTGGTGCTTATGCAGGATCTAGACTTACATGTAGTAGCAGATACAGTTAGCTTCAATTGGGTCCTTGGTTGTTACGAGATATAGAGTAGCCAGTAAGAAACTCTCTCAATATCGAATCTTTAGCAGGCGCATTATATACCTATTTTTCTATGACCGCCAGCTTTCCTTCATAACCACCACATACCACATACCATGGTCAATATAGAAACGGACTTTTAGTATTCCGTTGACCTGTTTTCAAGATAGCTTTATCAGTTTAACTCAAGGGGACATGTATATCATCCGGGGGAAATAAAACCTCTGTTCTGGAGTTCGAACCATGGCGAGTATGATTTCTATTTTATAAGTTTCACCGTTACCAACCCTCTCACTCCACCAAAGAGTCGCTTGAAAGGCACTCTTTTGTATGCATGTTGTATAATAGCGGGTACCACTAGAACCCCCATCTTGGGTACAATGCATGAGCATATACATTTTAAAACGCACGAGCACTGGAAAAGCTTTCTCCTAACCAGTATGTACGATAGTTAGTCGCAATTTTTTTCAACGAGTTTGGTATCGACAAATCGTCATCCAGCATCAATGACATAGCTATAGCAAAATGTAAACTGGAGACGGTTGTAATCCTATATTAGGTTTTAGATATCCTCTTATTCCATGCGAGTGGGCCAATGATCACAAACTAGTGATTCGCACAAACGGCGATACTCATGCATAAACACCCGAGCCTACGCCTATATGCATACGAACGACCATAAAGTACCTAAAACCACATCATCAGACCCTTCCAGATTCCAAATCAATAAACCATACCTGGTCCCGCCGGCGTTTCTCACCCCATCGCCGGCCGGTGGTGTCATCTAGAAACACACGAGTTCTTGCTCCCCGATCTGAGAGAAAACTCATATAAAGCCATTTTTGTGATGATCGGACTTTTCATCCGAACTACATATAAATATTAGCCAATAACGTAATGTTTGTATTACTAGAATATGTCGGATCCAGCCTTGATATCTAGCTAGACGAACCCGCTTGTAGACAAGGTTGTTATGGAACCCGCTCTTATACTAATAAATATGAGCTGAAAGCTGATTACAATAGTAATGTGGAGATGCGCCTTGTTTCATGATATCAGTGATTTTTCAGCCACAATTCCACAATAGGCGCCGGTCGTGGTTTAGATCACCTGTACCAACTAATGGGGCAACATACCACTAGTAGTAACTTGATACCCTCGGGCATCGTTACTTAGTGGTGAATACCGGTGCCTATTCGAGGAGCTAGGGCTCTCGATACGCGCATGATCGCCTCCTTAGAAGCCTTTACTCATGATTGGCATTGCGGATATAATGCAGTCTGATAAAAAAAAGATGATAACAGAGTGTTATGTTTTATTTCGTTTTCCCACAATATTTGAGACTCGAACTCTGTGACTGATATAAAGGCCTTGCTCAATTAAGAACATCCACTAATTTCTAGTAAAATACCGCCAATTTCAGTCGACCCGTAATCCCTCAATGTTCATGATTTAGGGGATGATGCCCGTATCGATAATATATCACAATTATATAGGTGTATAACGTTTAAAGACCGAATCCAGACCCAAAAGTATGGTGCACCAAACTAGATCTCTTAAAAGAATTAGGTCTTAACTTTCGTTGTTTTCGAGTTTAAGTACGACGTGATCTGCCAATGATATTAGCCCTAACCCACATATACTCCAAGCTCACATTATGAAGACAAAAGTGTTATTGGATCGTAATGGGTGAGAGTGATATTCGGTGTATTACGAGTAAGTCTGAGAAAGAAAGACAGAAAGACTGAAAGACAGAAAGACAGAAAGACAGAAAGACAGAAAGACAGAAAGAAAGACAGAAAGAAAGACAGAGAGACAGGAATGTCGACCACGAACCTTTTACAGGCCAACCCGCCCATGAGCAGCCAACGGTCAAGATAAAGGACTGTTACCTCAAGTATGGAATGCCCTAGTACTCTAGGTCTTATATGTAATTATATACTACATGTAAATACCATCAAGTTCACGGCCAAAATGGAATAAATGGCCAACCTGGTCATCAGAATATATATTGAAGTGCGCAGTACAAAAGTGTAAGCCGAGATGCCGAGACCAAGCCACCGTTCCCCCCGCCCCCTCACCCTCAATGACCCCTAAAAAAAGGTCGTCGTCACAGGGCCCGTCGCCGTCGTTGACCGCGTCCGCACCAACGGACTCCTCGTAGCAAACTTCGTCGACGACTCCGAAGAAGAAATCCGCAACGGCCAGGAAGGCCCCGCCACCACTCCTCAAACCTCTCCATCCCTCGTCCAGACAGTTACAGATATATCTTATAAAAACGACTCAACAGCTAGGACGGGCTGTTTTCTCGGGTACTGAGTTCCCGCACACTCAGCAGTCTCAAATACCTCGAGTGATAATCCATGACACACATCTCCCCCCCCCCTTTTCTCTCGGGGAATAAAATCAAAACAACGTCCGGTATTACTTCTCTCTGGGTTTACACAAAAAAAGAACAAAAGGTACTGCAACGGCGGCCCGTTACTACCCTCACTCCTTGAAGGTTCGAACCCAGGACCTCGCAGTCCTGAGCAAACAGACAGTGTCTCACCCGACGCCGGGGTCTAAATCGTTAGACCGCTCGCCCTTATTGGTATTGCGTGAGAAGTGATATTTAACCTCGGCGGCGTACCAACACCTAACCCTTAGTTTAAATTAGTTCACGGAATTGTATTAACACTCTCGAGTAGAGGAAAATTATAGAATAGTAGGCACCGCCAAATTCCGTTGGTAGAGACCGGTCTTTTCTGGTGGTTGCAGACCGCTTCACGGCGTAAGCCATAGTGATGAGGCCAAAACAAGTGTAGCTTTCGCCGTAAACCCGTCAGAAGAGACCAGTCTTTTCCAACGGAATTTGGCGGTAATTTGATACCTTTAGGGCGCCTGTATGGGTACGGTTAGGTTTCATGAAAAGCAACTCATAATGGCCGGCAATATTACCGAGTTACCAAGTATAAGATCACGCACTTTAAATTCTTATGGACAAGAAGCCATCGTTCTCAGTCCCACTTTATTTGTTATTTGTTAATAACCTTAGTTAAAGAACTGATGGTAGCGAGTGAAATGGAATCCATTACGCATATCTAGCGAATCTTTGATGACTGTAGTCATAATATACACCCTTGCATTTTAATTACTTTGTTTGATATAATAACGAATGTCTGAGGAGACTTTATGGGTGTTACTGCTTGTGATATTCATAGATCGTGACCAACACATGTATTTCTGCATAATTTTGATGATAGCCGAGAATACCTTGATAAAAGACAATCACCAACGTATTCAAACATTATAATCTCATTCCATGTTCCACAATCGCCCCGGTTCGATTAGAATGAGGTGTTTTAGTCGATCCTTCCCTCCTCGACTGTCTAAGCTTTCCCGCGGCCCCACTGCAAGGCGAACCATTTTCTATTTTACCGGCGTCACTTATGCTTCTAGGCAATGATGTGGTAAGACTTTCTAGAGACGTTTAGAAATATGGGGTTCATTAGCTCATGCTGCAAGTGCGGGTCTGAACGCAAGTGAATCGATAATCAGAACTCACTCGGGGTACTAGACAAAAGTTGATTTGTAAACCTGAAGTTATTGGCTGGATCGGCTAGCCATACGATGAGTAGGTGCTCTTTCAAATATATCGACACTGGATTGCATAGAGAAAAGTGGGGAGGCGGATCTAGAATGTAGTTAAAATTTGGGTTAGGGTTGTCTTAATTATAATACGACGTATGCTACTCAAAGACAGCGGACAGATCAAAAGACAACGTAGAACCAGATCATGAGACAATATCAAAGTGCCTTTTTTCATCATCATCAGATTCATCCGCTTCTTCTTTTCTCCTTGGGATTCCCCGACTTCTACCAGTACCCGCAATACGAGGACCAGGCAGGCTATCGGTGCCCAGGTACCCAATTGGAATCATTGCAAATCACTCGTCAACCCCCAACAATGTGTCATCACGGCCAATTGCAAGCACACTAACGCCTATAGCTAAACCACCCCCAAATATATCATCATAGATAATGCTGTTCATCCAGATATAGATCCAGCGTCCGACCCAAGACAAAACCTTAGCTGGTGGGTAACTATGTCTTTTTTTTCGTCCTAAGTTCTAGCTAAGACGTAGCTAACCTGCTAGCTAACTTGCTTAGACGATTGATCTGCTTACCACTTCGAGTCCAAGGGTCCGACAGGTCGGTCACTTATCCGCGAGACACCCCTGCATAGATAGGTCATGCACTCAGTACATGCTATACAATACTGTTGAATAGGGTCTTGCGGGAAGTGGATGGATTTTCGAGAATTGTAAGCTTGGGCATGATCGGGAATTCACTCCTTTACCTGATTCCTCTTCAGTTGAAACACAATTTGATGTGTAGGTACATACGCACACTACTCGATACATGAGCACATACCTACAAAAGAAAAAAATCCAAAAACAGATCCAAAAATCCGGTTGACTGGAGTAAGGAAATGATTATGGTGCAGGCAGGTAGTTAGGCGGCGTCGCACTGTAACAATGCGTACCCGCCATGATATGCGTCTATATACGTATCCACAAATATTTGCAATTGGCTGTTCTAGACTCCATCTCAAACTGTGTTCCCCGAAAGGCAAAAAAAGAGGCCTTATATCTTGCCGTTGCTCAGACCTGACTGTATGTCTGTATTTACGTATATGATCCAGTTAATGGTTTGAAAAGCGCTTTTAAGCACTGGGCGAAGAAGACATTGTTTCAAGCGACTGGGGATTTGATGACGACGACAACAGCTAACGCACTAGCTCTCCTCCCCCCGCCTTCTGTGTCCGAGATATTGGTGTGTGAGGAGGATCTCCTATTTGTCAGTTATGTCTGTCCATAACCAGGTAAAGGAAAATGATGTGACCGCGCGTATCTAAACCATTTATGTAGGTACAGTCACTTACGGGGTGAAGGCGGATCCTGTCTGACGGCGGTCAGGGATTTGAGGCCAATAGCAGAGCTAAGTTTGGGACGCCAAGGGTAAATTACTGCAAACACAACCACCAGACAGGATCCGCCGTCACTAGGTGAGCGACTGTACCTACAGTCGCAACTCGATATGCCGGATTGCCAAGATTCGAAGGATTTCGTACGGGATAGCAAAAAATCCGGGATAGCAAATTGATTTTGCAGTAAGAAAATTAAAATCCCAGAGGATTTCATACGGGACAGCAAGGGACCCGGCATATCGAGTTGTGACTGTACGTACATGCCCTCCATGCCGAGTCCATAACTTATCTAACTTATCGACCTTCAGTTATTGAGGGGGGACATTCCTCACATTTAGTAATTCATTCCTCCCTCCCCTTTCCTTCCCTCCGCAAGCTCCCCGAGATCATGGTCCTAGGCCTGCTGGCATCGAAGAAAAAACAAATAAAACCAAAAAATCTTTGACCTGCGCTGCCTGGCCGATAAATTCTCTAGGTAATTGTGATCCGCAGGCCAAAAAAGATATGAAACACACAGGTCCCCTCCGAAGTCCACATAAAGTACAATGTATGTACGTGCTGTCACTCACCTCACTCACCTCCACCGACCACCGCCGCTCTCCGGACTGAGACAAATAACGAATGTAAGGAAGACCGTCACGTCCGTGCACGTGATCCGAGTGCAAACCCGGATCCCCCCCTCGCAAAAAAAAATGAAAAAAAATGAAAAGCTTAGACCTCTTCTCTGATGTCTGCTTACTTGCCTAGGTACTGATGGTGCTCCCAGGCCCACGGGACAAGTCCCACGCACGCGGAAAAGAAGATATACCCCTTCCTTTCCCAAGTGGTTCCCTAGTGGCGTGACCCCGACATAACTAACAAAAGTAGGCGGGTGTGTCGCCGGTGCTGGTGTGGGTGTTCCAGGTTTTAGATGATGCCAACAAGCTTGATGGGAGAGTAGGGTCTCAATAGGGGACCGCCACTGACTTGGACTGAAGATTGGGAGACATGCAGCAGTGAAAATAGGCAGCATGGCATATCGGATCTGTGTTGTACGCCCTATGTCCAACTACATATCGTCGTGTATGGTGTGCGGTGTGAGTATGCGCTTACCTGACGCGAATGCTCGTCTTCGTCTGCTTGTTCTTGTTCTGGTGATTTCTCGCGATCAGCCACCCGGTCGTCTAACCAGAATTTCAGTCAGTCAAGTCAGGTTCGGTGGATGTGATGTTTCTGAACAGTTACTAGGTAAGCTACCTACATATTTAGCTAGTAGCTAAAGCTAGCCCACCAACCAACCAGGACAGTGTTTCGGAACACCCATCACATCACAATCAAATCTTCGTAATGTCGATCCCATCGTGGAACGTTTCTATAAGCAGTACGGTGGGTAAGCTTAGATTAGGTTTTCGTAAATCTCTTGCTTGATGTTTCGCGTGGTCCGTTGCATGTTACATAACCGCTATCGTCCTTTGGGGGGGGGCCGGGGGAGGGGGACCCTCCGAGTGATCTACTATGAATGGCCGTAGAGGTGGTAGTACCGGTGATCATGAATACATCCAGCACAACTAGCACCCAATCCAAAACCGAGACTGAGACTGAGGCTGCGGATGTACCCATACATACATGTACCCACACATAGGGTACAGCACCGCACATACATAATATTCGTGATTTGATTCCTTTCGGAAATAAGCTTTTGTCTTGCTGGGCGCCAAGGACCGTCTCGAAAGTCTGCTGACTCTTTCTGTGCGGGTGTGTGTGAGCGTGTGTTTGTGTGTTTGGATGCAAGTGTGAGTCTGCTAGCGACTCTCGCGGTAATCAGTGACGGTAATCAGTGACGGTAATCAGACATTTCTCGCTGGTGCTGGTGAGTAGGTCAGACTTAACATCCCCTTTAGAGCACCATATTGGGTGCCACAGGAAGTCAAAAGGGTGTCGACAGTGGTCATCATGATGATTGATCAACTTGCACTGAAGTGTCTAGAACTGCATACAATACATTACGGGCCGGGTTTGCAACACAGATCAATATTCCCTATCACGCCTCCCTTGAATTCCTTCCTCACTCAGACCTAAACCTGTGGCTAGGCACTCACTCACTCCGATCACTCACCTTACGCACGCACCACCGCAGATAAGATTCCGGGCTTATTTCCCGCTTAGTCACTCGATCATATCACCTCAACCCCCCTCAACCCCCTCCAATATCCCTTCTGTGATCACAGCCTTGCACTCGCTCGGGTGGATAACCGGCCTCTCGAAAATGAAGGTGGAGATTTGGAATGATCATGCAACTTTAAACACACACCCCATCACGAAACTAAAACCCACGCCCAGGTACCACAACCACGCCGTACGGACAGCGTACAGGGTATATCGGGTTAAATACCTTGGGTAAATACATACGTTGGCTACCCTTTCGAAACCAAACCTACGAGTAGCTAAAGGCAAAAACTAACCCCAGGGCAGAGGCAGATATTATGAACGTTGGGTTATGTATAAAATTTATATGTACCTTGTCTATATTATCACACTCAACCCTACCGCCACGTAGGAAGGAAGTCAAGCAAGCAAGTAGTGCACGGTTACCCAAGCGCAAGCGATCTCAAACCCCAACCGATGGAGAGTAGAGGGAGGTAAAAAAGAGCCTGTAATGAATGTTGTACATAAAGTGAGAACGTAAGTTAGTTTGCGTGCCCCTTAGAGCTGCCTCCACGCGCGGGAGAGAAAACTCAGGGAAGAGAATGAGGGAAAAGAAGAAGACGGAGTACATAAAGGCAAATCCCGATATTGTAATGTGAACCCATTTCCATCTAGTTACATACCATTTGAACGGAACAGTGTTAGAGAGAAGAGCAGGTAAGGTAAATACCGTCGGTACATGGAACATTCGGAGTGTAGAGCATGTAGGTACGATACAACATGAATGTACCATATTGCACATACCTACCGTATATTCTCCACTCATACATACATTGTATGTACATATACATGTACCTCTTCTCGTACCTGACCAATCTTAAAATAGCCCCCGGGCCCTCGTCATGAGCGCTCACACGCACAGCTCTCACACAATAACTGATATGATACTCCTCTCTCCTCTTTCTCGAAATGCCTAAACTAAACGCTCACTCAGCCATCCGTCCAGGCCCCCCAAAAGTTTCCAATCCCCCGGTATTTCGTTTCCACCTTGCCTGCGTCCGTCTTCCACTAGCTCCGCTCCGTCCTGAGCGCGCACGCGCGGAATATATATTCAAATCAATCTCACCATGTGAGCATATATAACTTGATTGGTATGTAATTAGCAGCAGCCGGTACATGTAACTCTACCCTACATGTAATGTAGATAATGTATGTGATAGGTACATCGTACCTATACATGAGCAACGTGCCCCCTAAATAGACGTCCGACATATGTGTTCCATACTTTTTCCAATTCCTCGCACCGTACCGTAACGTAACGTAACTATACGAGAACCCCACCAGGAAGGGAGAATCGAAACGGAATTCCAGGGGGCCCGCGCCGACACCGGTGTATATATTTTTTCTTTCTCATCCTCTAGTTGGAAAAAGTACACAATATATTTCCCTCTGCCGCTCTCTCTATGCAGCAGCAGCAGTGGCGGTATCATGAATAGGTAGAGGTTCAGCCCCCATGGCAGCCAGCCAGCCCTACCCTGCAGTTGCTGGATGATATGTTTTGTTGCCCAGCCTAGCCCGCGCGCGCCTTAACTGCCTTCCTGCCTACATACCGTACCTAGCTAGGCAGGCAGGGACGTCCAACCTCGGGTCGGTTCCAGAATTGAAAACAGTTGAAACACGGGGTGGGGAGCCCGGAGTGGATCAGGACGCGCGCGGGGGTTGTAGCTATATGTATGTGTCTGTGTCTGTGTCCTGTGTGTGGGGGGGAGGTGACATGATATTGTAATATTACTTGTGGATAATGTTGTTTTTTTTGCTCTGCGGCTTCGCTTAAATCGCTATAAACAACAGCAGGCAGGAGTATTACAAACCCTACCTAGGTATGTACTCTAGGTGAGAGAGTGATAAACCACCCCCCGGGCACCCCGAATTGTGGTGGTTTTTTTTTCTTTTCATAATTAACTCCCGATGCTCGATTTGCGTGCGTGGGTTCAGATGGGCCATGGGGTGGGATCATTGTTCGATGTGCCATCGGCCTACAGTTCGTGCATGGGGTCCGTCGTATTGTATCCTGGAGTACCTAGACGGAGGATTAGAGTATGTAGAGGTATGTGGTGAAGGTAGAGCACTCTAGAAAATACTCCCTCACCTACTTACTCTATCTGCCTAGCTGGCTAGAGCTACATGTAGAGTAGTCAGTCTAAAATATGCACTCTAGCCAGGTAAAGTGTTCTGTGCAAGCCATTATTGCAACGTCCAGCCAGCCCATGCCCAGCCAGCCAGCCAGTCCACGTCGAAATGCTCGACATACCTTCCTTCTTCTCGTAGTAGAAACGGCAACAACAACGGTGGATGCATGCCCATCTTCACCGACGACGACGGACGGCCGTTGATTAATGCAGCTTTCTAGAGCATGTTGTAGAGACTAGGGATACCCATCTAAGGCTCGGCAAGCCAATTACCTAGAGTGAGCACTCAGTCAGCTCCCCTCCACATACACCCCTCCCCCAGCTACTCTAGACATATCATAACCTAACCCCGATTGTGATTGTCTCGCGCAGTCGATAAGCCTTAATCACCACCCTACCTACCCACATACATACCTGAAGCAGGGATGATGCTGCAGCCGGGATATGGGGAGAGAACCAAAAGAACCTTCGAAAAGGCCGGGATGGGATGGGTTCAAGGGGGGGGTTTCGAAAAATAAAATAAAAAAGTGTTACACATAAACTAACTTACCTTTTTTCTTCTTTCTTTCTTTCCCTCTCGCTCCTCTTCGCACATGATGCGATGAAGGTATGTGAAGTGTGAGACCGTCCTGGTTCGATAGAGCGGCAAACTTCCCGGTGGTTGGTGACTAATATATTGCAAGCAGAGAGAGAGGGAGGGAGGGACAGTGATCGATCCAACAGGTTACGCAGCCGATGGGTGCCAGACGAGACAAGCAAAACACCCCCAGCAGCCAGCCAGCCCAAGACAAGACAGAACAGGATGAGACAGTTAGTGTAGCTAGACACTCTACTCTAGGCAGTAATAGTAGGGTAATAATGATAATAATAGAGCAGGGTGGAATGTGGAATGGCCGGATACGATCATGATAGTAAGAGGTAATGATCAAGGGGCCGGTGTATGTCACCGCCGTGCCGGCCGGGGGAGAGAGGGTCATAACTACATAGTAATTACATGTACTGTATAAGAGCACGTTTTTATTGTAGAAACCGGCTCTTGTATTCTTATTCCCCTAAGTAAGATCTCCTTCCTGTCTAGCCAGCATGTTCCATGGCCATTCCTTCCTTGAGCGTCCGTCCGCCGTGCCGCCCGACTTCCCCATATTGCGTTGCTTATGGTAGATGGACATCGACGCAGATGAAATAGTAAGACTGTGATCTATATCTATATCTATATCTAGCTGATCTGATCATCAGAGCAAAGCGTCAAACCAAGTAATTACTTGTAAACTAAAACTAAAATACTCGTATTATATACTACTAGTACTGGTGATGATACATGTAACCCACGTATACACACACCCCCTCGTAACGTAATGTAACGTTTCCAAAACCCATGCGTCCTGTTCAGCGTCCATCTATCTAAAAGCGCGAAAAATCGGAAAATGAAACCCGGCTAACCTGACACCGTACACCCTATGAAATCTTTAATAATCACATGCAGCAAAACTGCCGACGAACGACCACGACAATGAAAGCTACTAACTTGATATACAGTAGTAGATAGTAGTTAGGCTCGAGAGCTGAGCTGCACTTCTAAACCGCAATACCATACCAATCCCTCCTCCTTCCGAAAAGCAAAAAAAAACCGAGAGGAAAGAAAAAAACTAAAAACTAAAAAACTAAAAAAAACTAAAAAAAAAATGCACTTGAACTGCACACTGCACGAAGTACGTACGGCAAAGGGAAATGATAGAAGGATAATACTGTAATTATATCATGGATGTAAAAGGGATTCTCTATGAACCCCCAAAAAACACCCGTTCTCGTGTTATGCTCTGAAACCACCACATGCGTATGTGGTGTAATATAATATTGATACAATTGGTTTTTGTAAAAACCAAACTAATGCAAAAAAGTAAGAAAAGAAAATAATGCTTTTCCCCGCTAAGACACCCCAGTACCATGATGAATTTCTGATACAACGCAAAAAAGGTTAATGTAAGAAAAGGAAGAAAACCCGCCCAATAAGAAAAATAATAGTAATCCCCAAAAATGCCGCTATAACACCAAACGCTGAATGAGTGGACAAAGAAAAGTCATGATAATGATACAGGCCCTGTAGCTCAGTATGTAAAAAAAAGAAAAAGACAACTCGAACTTGACCTCTTCGCAAAAAATCAAATAAACCCCCTATGAGCAAACAAAAAAAAAAAAAGCCAAACCAAACCCATATCAGACAGTGTATCGCAAAAATGTATAAAACAGAACACCGAAGCAAAAAAGCCAAAACCACCAAACCCAGTATAATATAGACAGTAAAAGAAAAGTAGAGTAAGAAATATTTACCACCCTCTATTAGTCTGCGAAGCATAAAAAGAAATATCGTACTGTGGTTGGAAGGTGTTTTGGTAAGTGCCATCCCATTCTCCACACTCCTCCTCATCGTACATCATTGGCTCCTCATCATCCTCCTCGGCCTCAAGCTTCCCCTTGACAATCTTCCCCGATGACTCATCCTTGATCATCATCTCATCCGGCAACCCAAAGCTCCTCTCCAAGACCAATCCCTTTCCTAAAGTGGCGTGAGGCGAGACAGGCGAGCACCCTGTAGGTGTGGAACAGTTGGTGTAAAGAAGATCTGGAGGCGAGTCGTAAAGGCCCATTCCCCTGAGCTCCTTGTTGCCCTGGTTGGGCAGGAGAGACAAATCATTCTCATATTCCTCCTCCTCATCCTCGTCGTCATCGGATCCAGGGCTGCCCAATGCTGGGGAAGACATGCAGGGTGAATCCAAGACGGTATCCTGGGAGCTGATGCTGCTGGCCAACGAGGGGACAGAAGACGAATTGAAGGCTGCAGGGACATCATAGCTGTTGTACTCTTGAACCTGGTCATTCTGATATCCGGGAACAAGCATATACGAGGGTACTGAGTTGTGATAATATTCGATCTCCGACGCAAGAGGCGATCCTGACGGAGTGATTGGAGACCCATTGTCGACCATGAACGAAGATCTGGGGTACTGCTGCTCGAGAAACGGGCTGGGCTGGCAACTAAATGCATCTTCCTCGGCACTCATATATCCATCCTGAATCCCCATTGAATAACAATCCTGCATTGGGACAATCCCATTGTCGTAATATCCCGTCGCAAATTGGGGGTACACTGCTCCATCCGTATTCTGATATATGTTCTGCTCGGCGGGCAAGAAGCAGTACAGCTCCTGTTCTGTGAACATTGGGTAATTTGAGAAATTTGAGTTTGCGTAGTAGATCTCGTTCTCGTTTGTGAAAGACTCATCCATTGTGGTGTATGAAGACATTATGAGTATTTGGTTTTTGGTTGGGGCGTTACTGAGGCAATGTTAAAAGATGATCTTTTACAGTATGTGGTCGTTATATATATGTATATATAAGTATGAAATAGAACTTACAATTCAATGAAGTATTGTGAATGAGTAGTGGTGATGATGATGTGATGATATTCTTGGTAGACGTAGATATGGATTGTGGGGGGGTGGGTGGAGATACGATAGTGATGGAGGGAGGAGGAAGAGGACTGATAAGTAGTATATGTAGCTTCAGTTCCCAGGCCACATGTGCACGGTGAAGCGGCTGACCAGAGAAACACTCTGCTGGGGTTGGGGGCACGGAAGAACCCAAAGGAGGGGGAGGCGGAACGGAAATTGAAAGGGGGTGCCGGGTCATTATAATAAGAGGTGTCTAAGTGACGATGAGTAGTTTGAATATGTAGTTGCTATTAGACTAGTAAAACATGGGGCGGGGAACTGGGGTTCCATAGAGGAGGGATGGATGGATAGATGGGAGGGGGGGTCAGTGTGGGACGCTTGGGAAAGACCATCATGCACGCGGCTGAAAGATCTCGATTCAGTAGGCATGGAGAAGTTCGACTACATTTTTGATGGCGTACTGTGCAATGGGCGGCTTCCCGCGGAGACATGTAAAGTATCAGGATTTCAATAACGTACATGGCGTTGGCTGGCGAAGGTTAAGGTGGTGAGGAAGGGAATAAAAAAAAAAATGGAAAAAAGAAAAGAAAAAAATGCAATGGCAAGGATATTGTAAAAAACACTAAAAAAACACAATCCGTCTGCCTTTGCCTGCCTGCCTATCTGCTTGCCTACCTTACTTTACCTACCGGCCTACGTACATATACGGCGTGTGGTAAATTTGTAAGATGAAGGCTTTTGGTTGGCTTGGAATGGGAAAATTATGATGCGTACGTACCGCATTCGCGTATGGGAAGGTGCATCAGCAGTAGCAGCATCATGTAACAGCAGAGAGAGAGAGGAGAGATAGAGGCAGTTGGCGCTGCTTCTGCTTCATCCTCCGTTCTACATTTCGATATTGCCTTCCTGTTAGGCAGGGTAGCCCACCATGGTAGCCAGAGACGATATGATGGAAATAAGGGAGTGAATGCCGGCTGAAACAGATGGATAGGTTTGCAGTTCATACTTCCTGTTGGAAGGGATGGAATTGATTGGGGGAGAGGAGCCCGACATATGCGGGAACTAAGGCCGTACATGTGGCATGGAGGAAGGAGGAGAAGCAGATAATCTACCAGACCAGACACAGACACAGAACAGACATGGAGTCAGAAATGTACGATGATAGTATAGTATGGTGTAGTTCAGTTTGGGGTGTGTTATGGATGGATGGATGAATTGTGTCCAACCTGCCTAGGTAGGTAGGCGTAGTGTATGTAGAATACACCAGTACCATGAGGGGAGGGGGAATGAACCGGCATTGATCATGGAGTAAGTGTGGATATGGATAGGATGTATGTATATGTGATGTGGATTAGGGAATTAAGGACACAGAGACACAAAACCATTAGAGACAGACAGTAGGACTGTAGGAGGAGGGACGAGGCTCCAACTCCTTCCTGGTAGACTCCAACTTCCTGAGCCAGGATGATGGATGGCGCATCGACCGCCGACAAGATTCCATCATCCGAGTTAGCGAGGGCTGCACATACATAAAGGTGGAGCAGGTAGGTAGGAACAGTGGATGGAACAGCGGGTAGTTAAGCTGTCTGCGTCCTAGCGTCACCGAACCTTACCGGGCATGCATCTCCAATCGTCATGAAGCAAACGGGCGCAGGGCGCAGGGGGCCAGATTTGGGGTGGATTGTGGGATCATGGCTTGTGTGGAGATGTGCAGGGGTCAATGTTAAAGGGTGCAGTTGAAGAGATCAGTTTGATAGGCCTACATGATCAGGTAGGGTAGGGGTAGGGGTTGGGTGTGGGTATGTATGTATGTGGGTGGTGGGGTGGGGGATGCTTGGAGGAAGAATCCCGTTGGGTTTCACCTACAAATAATACCGAGACGGTAGCAGACCCATCATCCATCGCTGGTTCAACTGCATGGCGAGCGGATGACAGTGCTTTATTTACTCTTGTGGTACTTACCGTGCAGCATCCTACATACATACATGTATCTACACACAACTTAGACTTTTGTGGTAGAGGTGGTAGTTAGAGGAAAGTCGTCCAAGCATTCAAAAACGCCATGCATCCAGATGAAGCATGGATATTCCCGAACACTCTTTTTTCTTGCACCCCACGAGCTCGTGTTGTATCTAGAGTGAAAAAAGGGTACATACCGTCCTACCTCGCCTTCGTCGTAGTCGTAGTCGTCGTATGTATGCACCTTGGTTACCTTTTCATCCCCTCACCGCCGCTTGCTTCTGCCTCCTTCTTCTCCCTCATCATCTATCCATACATCCACCCCCATCCGTATCCATCCATCCATCCACCTTATCCCCTCGCTTGCTTCTTTTCGCTATGGTGCTCATGTCCGATATTCCGCTTATCCACAAATAATATTAAAATACCTGATATGAAACGGAACATCCGAAGGAATAAGCTGGAACAAAAAGGAAATAAATCATTTTAGGTAAAAGATGAGGTGATGATGATCCCTTCCTCTCGTCTGCTTTAATTAACTTCATGTATGTATCTACTCTTGAAGCCGATATAATCGATGGATCGGAGATGTTGTTTTTTGCCTTTGCTATGGGCATGACGGTAGATTGGATCTCTCCCCTCACCTCTTGCCTGGCTGCATGATACGCTCACTGCTTCTCAATAATAATAACAACAAAAAGAGGGAAAACAATAACAACAATACTCAGGACAATCATAATAATAATAACTTTTCAGTCCTGTTTATGAGCCTGGGAGGAGACCAAAAAAAAACATAGTTCACGGGTGGCTTGATGCATATGATCAGACATCGTGAAAACCACACAAAGCAGACGTCAAGCCATCAAAAAAAAAAAAAAAAAAAAAAGCATTAGTTAGCAAGGAAGGGGAGAAAAAAAAAGACAAAGACCTAGACCACTCAAACTTGCCTTTGTCACAAGCCTCATGGTTGGTTGGTCGGACAAGGCCTTACTCCAAAATAAGTTGGTCCTCTATTTCTACTACGATGCGGTTCAACGAGTCGCGACTTGCGAGGATGTGATGCTGCACGGACGCACGATCAGAAAGCCGAGTTGTGGGTCAAGGTTGACGCCCAGCCAGATTGCCGGGACAGCCCCAATTTTCTGCCAATGGCCGTCGATTTTGTCCATATTTCCAAAACAGCCAACACATGGTCTGAAGCGGAGAAGATGCAGCAGAATGACGCGGATGATTTATTTTTTTGCTTTTTATTTTCCAGAGAGAGGACAGGGGAGAGAGGAGACACCCGTATGTGACTGGATACCAGCACAGTGTCAGAAAACTCTCGTGATGGAAACTAGTTGGCGATGTAATAAGTGGTTAGAGGCATATTTGGCTGTCGCTGGTACATAGGTGACACTACTGATCTATGTAACTCTAGAACGATCGCGGACGAATCGGAGGACGCGTAACTTGCTCTCTCCTTCTCTCTGTGTTCTCAGGCTCACAAGTTGCGCCGAGGCCTGGGACAAAATCTCATATAAGTCTTGCCCCACATATAGCCTTTGCAGTGCTGCTACTCCTGCTCCGGGTATGGATTGATGACTGACTGGGCCACAGATATGTATATAGCCAGACAGGCAGTTAATTTCTGTGCTACATACCGTTAATCCACCACGGGTTGGATGGGGGTTTCCATGTCAATTGTGTGTGATCTCAAAAAGGATAATCCAAATATCCTCGCCTTTTAGCTTTGTGTACCTTCCAAACTCGCGCCCAATTCCGGGCAGACAACAGCATCAATGCAAGATGACGGCTGAAGGATGCTAGGGGGCTGAATTCGAAATATACATGAGCCACTTTACAGTATCACACAGGCGATGGATGATATGTAGAGTTTGGGGACGGGCGTCCCAGCTTAGGTGGTACATGCTACCTAGTAGACTCAGTCTCTCACTAAATTATCATTGACTGATCACTCATTCACCCACAGGCTCTGTTCACTTACAACTTTGACCGGCCAGTGTCAATCAACGCTTCATTCCTGGTTGATCTTGTCGGTAAGTGAGCACGCATATTAATCCACTTATTAAGGATCACTTACGCCGCCGTACCACGAAGAAGAGAATTCCCTCTAGTAGGCAGTGTATGAGTGCCCCTGGTCCCTTGCCCTATCACTCTCCAGGTCTAGTCCATCAAGATCTGCAGCCCGTGTTCGCTCAAGGGCCAAGAAAGCAAGTTTCGCTTATTTATCTGCTCCACCAGGGTTTCCTGGGTCAAGGATATCGTTTCCTTAGATAACCCACTCGGTTCGCCCCCACAGGAAGGAAGTCTGATGGAAATACCCAACTCGGGATCTGGAAATTCTGGACCCCGTCGCCGGCAAAATTTCCAGAAAACCGATTCGACCCAGGAGGCGCTAATTTGCCATGTTTTATCAAACGTCATCGCCTGTCTCCGAGCCTGCTCCCCGAGCGAGGTGAGCCGGCAGCCAAGTTGTCCTCCACCCATACATAACGAGCAAGGGCCCTGGGAACTAGGACCCAACCAAGCTAAATCATGATCCGCTAGGTGCAAAAGTAGAAAAGAAAAAAGAAAAGATGAGGAAAGATGATGGGGAAAAAGAAAAGAAAAAAGACATGAACTTTCCTCGTGGGTGGGAACGAACTTCTGATGATGGAAAAAAAAGAAAAGAAAAAAAGGGAACACAAAAGATGTTTCAACCAGGACGAACTTGTTGGAAGAAAAAAGTGCAATCTTAGAGTTGGGCCAAACCGAAAAGGAAAAACAATATAAACGCCTTCTTCCGAAGATTCCGGTGTAGGCCATTCGGTATGTGAAAACGTAACCAGCCGCGCGCCGCTGGCTGCGGATATGAACGAAACAAACGAAACACAAATATCAGAAACTTGTGTAGATTGCCTGATCTGAGCAAAGCCTGTAGGACTGGGGGGGTGAAGGGTTTGTGGTCACTGTTTTTGCGTAATCTTCATAGTGCTGCGCTTCTGCTCCTTGATCGTGATGCACTTTCATGACACTCGATGGCAAATTGTTTGGTTGATTGGGTCGGAACACAAAAACAGATTTGATCAGCGACCGTTTGATGAGAGAAGCCACTTTTTGCTCTATCGGCGCTCGAGGTTGGGTCGGCATGCAGGTCAGATATGCAGTGCCAATAATGGCTTAGAGGGGTTAGCAGAGACAGGTTCAGTTCACAAGTGCCCTTTTTTTTTATCCACTTCCCACCTCACCTCACCTCCATCTGTGATTTCAATTCCAGAGAAGACCCTTGCGATCTGCACTGCACGTTTTTCCCCAATGCCCAAGCGCCTGAACCTTGTTTTGCGCAAGGATTCGGGAAAACTTCAGGTTGAGTTGGCCATTGGCCCTTCGCTTGCAAGTTCTATTAACGAACTGGCGCTCAACTTTTTGTCGCATGGCATGGGTAATGGCGGGTTTCGTCGTCGGATAATTTTTGTTTCTCCCTGTGTTTTATCTTAGTTAGCACCATCCCTAGGCTTGGTGGTGGTTACTCTCGCGGAGTGCGCCACTTGGAGCATGAAGTTGGAATGAACCCAGCTGCAGGCAGTTGTGGCACTGATCACTTACTCTATTACCTACAATACCTGTACCTACACTTAGTGATTTGTTTGTGCACTGGCGGTGTGCCCCATCGTCGGGGGGGTAGGTGCATGCCTTTTGTAACTACCGATACATACATACTGCTCTAGAGATGTAGGCAGAGCACTGGCAAAGTACGAGTAGAGTACTGACTGTGTATACTCTACCTGGAGATCACATACCGTACTCTGGAGCAGGTACACACACACATCTAATTACTCTAATTTACCTAGAATGGACATGTAGGTACGTACATGTCATCATTCGAGATTTATTCGCCTGAATTTCCCTACTTACCCACCTACCGGAACCCTGCCTGATGCCTACTCTACTGATCTGTACTTTAGGTAGGACCTGTTATTTTGGTTCGTCTTGCTAAGCTTGTTATGTTCGGCGTCTGCTGCAGCAGCAGCGTGCGGTGCGATGCGATTTATTATGTAGCAACCGTTTGTTGCAAGGTCACCCCGATCGAACAGGGTCCGTCCGGTCCACAGCAGAAAGGGTCTGATACATGCTCGGTCTACTTTACTTATCCTTCCTTATCCGCAGCAGGTTGCAACTGCTTGCTGCTATGTACTCTAATTGCGTTACCCATACCGTGCTCGCAAGGCCCGGGGTGACAGTTACGCCGCCTGTGAATCTCTGGTTCGACATTCGATTCAGCCTGGTATGAAGGGATCAAGCAAATTAAGCGATATCAGAAAATTGATAATGCCCCAGGTAAGGTCAGGTAAGGGTCGGTTCGGCCACGCATACCTGCCTTCTCTCCGAGTACGTTACTCTATTACATTGACTCCTTCCTATGCACTCTATTCGTTGATATCGTGTAAGGCATGCAGAGTGAAATGATATTATTTCCCGGAATTTGATATGTATGAGGGGAGGAGCAAGCAACAAAATAAAAAATAAAAAAGATAATACCGTGGATGGATGCTGCAGCGCATGCAACGGAAACAGTGAGGGGTAATCCGTCAATCTCGTGGACAGCAGGGAATGTTCCGATCCATCATAGACTACATGATATGCTGCTGCGCTGCACAATAGAGTAAAGTAGGTAAAGTATGTTTTCTTCTTCTTCTGGTGGTGTTGAGTACTCTATCGCACATGCTGCTGTTCTCCTCTAGTCTGACCAAATACTCATAAAGTACCTACATATTTAGTGCGCGCTGTGCGGTTTATCTTCTGCATGATATCTTGCACCGTCCCTCCCTCCCTCACTCGCCGCAATCCTTTTTTCCCTTCCCTCATTCTCCAATTCATGCTAATGCTTCTTACTCCTTACCTTAGCTCGTAACTTACATACATATCTTAGAGTTCGTGAGAATTTTTCTTTTCTTTTCCTTGAGGATTATTCCGGGTCTTGACCGTTTCAGGAAACCGCAATGGCGACATATCACACTGACGGGTTTGCCCCCGTATTTTCGGGGTTTAAACTCTCTATGGTAGACTTAGGGTAGAGTAAAAGTATGTATGATGCATGATATGCTGCCAGCAAGCAAGCAAGCAGGAGAGCGGAAGCAACTCAACTCGATCCTCATGAAGTGGGTTAAGACATGAGACTAGTTAGAAGTAGAACCATCACTCGGAGCTACTAACTGCAGCAGAACAGCAAATTAGAGAAAGGAGAAAAAATTAAACAAGTAAGACTCTATGCGGTAGAAGCAGCGAAGGATGGAAGAAAGAGAAAAGTCGAGTCATCGATATGATATCGTGCAGCAACTATCATTCACTCTGCTCTACAAAACCGACCTAGACCGAAAAAGATATATACACATGGAGCATTCTACGCTGATATTACATAAAGGTCCTTCCCCCCACTTCCGCTATCGGCGATTACCACTTGTTCGTTTCTCGCCCGATACATGCGTGTATGGCCGTACGGTGGTTGGGGCATTGTAGCTAGAATATCTCGGTTTTGGAGGCCTTTGGCACTGCTTGGATGTCTTGACGGGGACACCCGACATCGCCTCTACTGGAGATATATTTATTACCCCGTTCGGGAATGGTGTATGTCTTGACAACCAAGCTTTATGTGCATGCTATTCGTTTTTTTTCCTTGGATGATGGTGGGTGGTGGGGTAACTTCTGTCTGGTCAAACAACTAGACCTGCCTACCATGCCGGCCGGTGGCTGGTCGGGTACTCTACGGTCTATCTGCCTGCGTGCCTGCCTGCCTAACGATTGACTGACTGATTGACTGACTGACTGACTGATTTATTGACTAGATGGATGATATGCCGTCACTCTACTGGCTGTGCCTTTTCATGGGGTAGGTATGTCTCTATTCTACTGGCGTACCATGTTGCCTTATTTTCTTACATCCTCACCACCTCTACTTGTTTATTTATTTTGTCTGTCTGTATGTTGGCGGCCAGGTTGGCAGCTAGCAGCACTAGCAGGCAAGTCAATATTGATTCCCTCCTTGACCGGGTTGCGCTGGGTTGAATACAAACCTACCTCGCAGATCCTGATTGACTTTACTCATCTCCATTCGATACTCGATCTCGATTCGAGATTTTGTCCTCGACCGCGACCAGGATCTTTATGTTCTTTCGAAACACCTGCAAACATCGGTTGGTCGGGTTGAGGATGAGAAAGGTATGTATGTAGGTATGATGGTATGTATGTAGGTTCGAAGATGGTTGTGAGGGAACGATAATCCCCGCGATCGAGTGACAGGCTGTGATAGACGCATTTGAAACGCGCCCGGTTGAGGGGACGTAAAAATAGATGGGGGGAGAGGTTGAATGTGAGTGAGACATATCCACTCGACGGCGGCCGCTCCACATAATTACTTACTTGCTTACATGCACATCTACTGATTCTACTCTAACCACCTAAGCTACCTACCTAATTCACTCATCTTTACTCAAGACCCGATAGATTACGCCTCCAGTGAGTGAGTGAGTGAGTGAGGGTAATCTCGAAAGGGTCGTCCCGAGTCGTCGTGTTTACAAAAAGACTGATCTATCGCATCTACTCTAAAGCCCTAGCTTAGCTGGCTGGGAAGAATACGTGTTCGAAGAAAAAGGAACAACGGGTGTGCAAAACAAATAATAACACAACAAAACAACTTACGATGGAATAGACGGTGCTCGCAGGGTTGAGGTGAATGGAGAGAGACGAGAGGAGGTCGAGTGGGGCGACGACGGTGGATGTCTTCGCCGCCACTGATATTTCTACACCACTGGTTCGGACATCTGGGCTCGTGGCTTTTGATTTGACTCGTGAAATAATAATATATATATATATATTTCGCAGGCCGACGAAGAAGGGGAAAAAATTAAATATAATAATGAAAGTGAACAAGAAATGTGAGCACGGGGGAAATCCTACAAAAAAGTATGGAAAAAGGAATTAACGAAACAAAGCGCTACTAGCTCACTCACAGTCCTGAGAGCTCATAAAAAGAAAGGGAACCATAACAAGGGCTAATAGTAACACCGACGCAGATCAAGATCACAAAACTCAGATTTGGAGTCTTCGTGGTGTGCTGTTGACCAATGGGAGCCCGCATGCAACGCAGGCTAATCGAATCGTAAAACACAATATAAACGTCGAATCGTCGAACGGCGGAGGAAAGGCAAAGCGCACGTGCACTCCGTACCCCTGTGGTGGGCTTTTTTTTTCTTTTTTTATTCTGCTGCTGATGCTGCTGTTAATATGCTTCTTCCTCGATATTGAAATCGTGGCCCTGCTTGCCAATCAATTGGTGGGGGAAATGTATGGCGGTAGTGGGGCCTATCTATTCGCTGAAACATCATTTAAGGGCTGTCTGGCATCGTTGCCTCTGTCTTTTTAATTACTTTTATGCTCTGTTTTTGATTCATGGTGGCCGCTTTCCCGTTAATAATCCCGGCCTTGGGGAGGGCTTAAGTTTGGGGATGTTGATCTACAATTATACACCTAGCTTTAATGCTTACCGGCCGGAAGAACAAAAAGAAAAGCAACGAAGTACGGACGAGAATGAAAAAAAAAAAAAAAAAAAAAAACCTGAATACCCCACAAGCTGTGCGCCGCGCCGCGCCGCATTTTTTTGCTCTACATGATATACGATTGTTAATATTTCGAACCCGTCATGTTTTACAAGAAATGGGCGTTTCTTGAAATCCAAATCGATTGTGACTAATCCATGGCCATCCACATCCACAACCACTATCACCCGTGGGGCAGGGCAAGAGATGTAGTATGCAGGTCGTGTAACAAGACACAACTGAATTCCAGTCAGTGGCTTATAATTTTGACTCGCGAGCAAAGGCAGCTCGGAAACAGTGCCGTGGTACGTATTGTATATACCGGCCAACTGACTGATTGACAGAGACAAGGCTGTAGCCCTTTATTATTTCCTTTTTTTGCGTTCGCCTATTATGCACTAAGTTCAGTTATACCAGTAGTGCTACGCATCCGGTCCGTTAATGGCGTAGTAGCTAACCAGTACCAATGATTTGTCAACATAAAAAGTAATTCTTCAAGATCGTTTGGATGATTCGATTGGCATTGGCAAGGATGGCATGGGCGAAGTAGGGCATGCATGATATAGGAAAGGGTTAATTATGAGAACGAAGTAATGTTCGTATCTCTGATCAAACAGTGTTTCTGGCCGCCGGGCGTCCTGGCCATGTATTACCGCTACGCTACCCATACCGGGATTACGAGGATAGAAGGTGATGTTATTGTGCACTGTATGTATCTCTACTCTACTCTTACTGGGAGTTATTGTTTTGAAGGCTGCTAGTTATTGGTTGCATTAATGTAGTTATAGCTTAGATGTCGCGGAGGTCCCTTAATCTCCCTTTCGATTCCCCAAAAAGTACGAGCGAGGCTAAGCCGGTAAAATGAGCTGACACGTTTTAAATTTCCTTTTATTTTACAGCTTTAATTCTTGCTATTTTGATATGTTTTGTTTTTGTTAATGTCGTTGGATGCCATGCTGTTGTTGCTGCTGCTGCTGTGCATGCACTGGTGGTTATCAATCAGTGCCCATGCGGTTGGCAATTGTGAGTGGGCTCTGCCGAGTGATCTCCCATGAATCAGACATCTACATCGACCGCACAACGCCAAGATCGCATTCTCTGCTCTGCTCTACTCGCGCGGCCGGTTTGAGCGGCTTCAAACCGGCCGCGCGAGTACAGTGCTTTACATGCAAGCTGTAGGTACGGGTTACGGCAAACGGGTTACTCCGGGTTTATTTCTCCAGCGCTGGGCACCGCCACGAGCGAGCTACAGGACGAACTTCTGCGCTTAATTTTCTTCTTCTTCCTCGTTGTCGTTGACTTTCTTCCTTTTGCACTTGCACTTGCACTTGGGCTAGTCATCCAGTCATCATCAGCAGCATCATCATCATCCTACATACATCGATGTATTATAATACTATAGCATAGCATAGCATGAGAGAGAGATATCATAGAACTAAAGAGCTCCACAATTAGCACTCCAATTCGCGGTCAGCCCCCATGTTCTCCCCGCCGCGCGCCGCGCAACGCAATCGCGGGAGGGGTGATAGTAGCGATGGTAATATTAATAGTGACGGAAGAATTCCAGAGCTGCTTACTTTAGATAGGACCACCACCACTTTACCTTGCTGCTGCTAATGCTGTTGAGTGGTGGTGGTGGTGGGAATATTCTTTTTTCTTCTTTCTGATTTTACGATCTCCGTTGAACCAGGTTTTCGTGCTTACTCGAACCGAGCGTGAGGAGAGGAGCGGATGGATGGACAAGAACAGACAGTATGACGAGAATCTGATGCAAATATAGAACCTTCCACCTCTACCTTTACATATACCTCTAACTCCAGCTACATGATACTCCACCCTCGTACTCTACTTTAGAAATACACATATTCGCATAGCACCCCAGTCTATAGCTAGTCTCGATGCACGTCGTGTTCGTCGTCGTCGTCGTCCTCCTTGCGAGATGTTTCTACTAGTAACTAGGCTTAATGCGAAAAAAGTAAAATAAAACTAAAACTGGATCAACAACCCGTTACCAGCCCAGTCCATATCTATGGGTTTATGGGAACTTATTCCCTACAGGGCTCATCGGGCAACATGGTCATGAGCCCGGGGGCGGATAGATGTGATGTGATGTGATGTGTATGAGGGGTACTGTATGGGGGGGAGTTGATTCTATTCCGTTGGCCAGCAGTGCTTGCCTTGCGAAAATGTGAAGCGTTTCTCATTCCGTGGGCGTTGGTGCTGGGGTTAGTGGTCATGGCATGGTGAGTGTTTGTGAGTCGAGAGGTCTAGCTCTCTCGCGCGCGCAACGGCATGCCCATGAATGAGCAAGCAGCAAGTAACGGGATCTACAATTAAACGGGATCGACTTGGACTGTAGGGAATAATAGCCCGTGGCGAAAAAAATAAAAAAGAAAATAAAAATGATGGTGCCCAATTCGCCGTGTGGGACTGCCGGATCTTGATTTTTTTGGGGGAGATGTTGCTTAGCGACCTGTCATGTCAAGGTCTCAGGATGGTTTGTGCTCAAGTGCTGATGCTAAGGTCCTCCGGTGCTGCTGCTGCTGCTGTGATTCAACTTGTTGGCTCCTGCTCTGCGATTCCATATGCTGTGGCCGTGGATGATCTGTTTCTCCTCGACCTCTGGGCCGGTGAGGCGTGGGCGTGGGCGTGGACATGTGATTGATATCGAGAGAGAGAGAGTCGAGTCGAGAAAAGGAAACAATTAAACAAGTTCGAGCATACATGACGGTGGGTACATTGGTATTACTATCACATACCCTTAAAATAATTAATGAGCATCTTGCGCTTCTCTCTCTCGGCCTCTCGATTCGCCCAATCAGAATGCCCGCAAGGCACAAGACACAACTTCTTGCTCTCCCCCCTTGCCGTCGAGTTGCATCATAAAGAATCACCCAAGGCTATCTACCTGACTGACGACTGACTTGACTGACACTCTCGATAGCTAATCTAACAAAGGGCAGCTCAGCCTAACTTCTTCCCCTTCCTCATCTTCCTTCCCCCCCACAGCACATTTCCAACGCCAATCTCACGACTGGGGGTTTCTAATCGACGTGGCGGCCAATCGCAGCACGGGATGGAATCATCGGATCGAGACGGTCGTTAATTATCGATGTGCGTGGCAGCTACATACAGTTGCCCAGGCTCGAGCTGAAGGGGCATCAGCCACTTTCTATGCAGACACAAGCAATTCTCAATACTTACCTCTCCCTGCTTGCTGATGCGTGGAAATATGTACTCTACTAACCCGCGCGCATAGCAGGTATGCATCCGAGCCGAAATAGACGTTTCGCTCGTAACGCTTTCTTTCCCTTCCACTTCTCGAGCTCACCTCGGCATCACCTTCTGTTCCGGTGATGTGGTGTTTGAAAGCCGACCGCCCGCGATGATGATCAACATCAGCAAAATTACAGGGCGCCCGCCTCGGCCCCACACCCCGGCCAGCTGAAGAAGGAGGAAAAGAAAAGAAAAGAAGGAAAAAACGGGCGAGTGATGCATCATGAATATGTGTCCCACCTTGAGCTGGAGGGGAATGTTTCAACACCTGTTGCGAATGGGAAATAACTAAGGCGTATCGTAGCCTTTGTCTGGCTGGCTCTTGCTAGGCTAGCTAATTAACTGCTACTCTACGTCTAGACCAACCCCCCAAGGGACACACGGTCAGCGTCCTTCCTGGTGCGGCGTACGTCCGGTGCTATGGTATGAGATGTTTCCAGTGGCTTACTTTGCTTTACTTTTACTGGACTTTACTTGTTGGTTGCTCGTGTACTCTACTTATGTTGGAGGGGGTTGCGTTACCTGGTTTCGGAGACGCCTCCTTCGGATGGACGCATATGCTGTTGGGGGTAATGAGAAGATCGTCGTTTCATATGATTGACACATCATCAGCAATCATTATTATCATTCTTGTTAATAGACGATTTCGAAGAGCCCGAGTAGAAGGAGAACCCAGTTGTGACGGTAATACATATCACAGCTGAAGATGGATGTTGATCATACTGAAACTGGCGGTTGGAGAAGATACTAGTTTGGTCTATGCTGCTGATGAAAACGAGCTGGTGAGAGCATAATATTGCACTCTCGTGCGCGCGTAGACCTACTACACAGTGATACCTGTCCTCATGATGTCCGCAAAAAAGTCTTATAACAAACATATCGACGGTCAGCCAACCTATGAGCCAAAGCTTACGTATTGACCGAAATTCATGCTATCCAGGAAGAAGGAAAAAAAAAAAAGAAAGAAAAAAGAGCACATGTCATGTAGTTAGTTATCAATATAGCTATAGCCGATAAGCCAGCTAGCCAGAGTTACCGTTACCGCCCAAGGGCCGTTGGCAACAAACATTGGATATATGGTATATGGTGTTCATTGGTCCTGGTGGCAGCGGCCATGATATCACTTGAAACAGTAGGATATCGATCGAGACCTCATATCAGGCAGGAGGATGGCCGGATCTGCCCTCTCTCTGGGAGCGCATTGGTCTCCCTGTTTCATTCAATACTCTTACTTGTTACTTGTTGCTTGGTGCCGGTCATGGTGGTGGCTAGAGGCGGTCGGTGGGGCGAGTGATTGTTAGTGACTGGAAGTAGTCTCCATGGATAGGTAGTACTTCATCTACATGAAACTCGAGACAAACCCTAACCCTGTTAATTCGAGTAATAAGCCGGAGAAGTAATAATAACGAACGCCGGGAGCAGGCCATGCGCAGCTTATGCGGAGCTTTGTAAACTACTGATTATGGGAGAAAAAAGGAGATTGTGGTCCGGTCTTGTATGTATGTATGTAGGGACTCCGGCAGCTGAAGAATATGCGCGGGGGACGAGTGTCTATTCATTGATAGGGATTTGGGATAGTTGCATGTGAGTAGTACCCGTGATGATAACTGAGCCATACTCGCGAGTACACGAATGGATTATCAATGATAATTATAACTGAGCTCAGGTAAACCTAGCCTTGAAATATTATATTATATGTTTTATTACGTGAGGGCCGTTTTTGCGGAAGCTATGAAGACCTTGAAGCTCTTTGGCCTGGTTTCTGGGTCTGTTTTGTGATCGCGTCTTGTTTTGCTTCCTGTCGTCGAGAGGGGCCCGGGTCTTGAGACAGTCTCGAGCTCGAGCTCAACAATGTCTCGGTGTACTAGATTGATTAATATACTTGGAATAAGGTAGCTTGTATCTTATCTGTTTTTTCTATACGTGATACATAGGGCACACGTATAGCTAATTAACTACTTATATATCTGAGTGCTCAATGATTTGGCCGTTAAATTATGATTGACCCATGAAAGACTGTTTCATATTATAAAATACGCCGTGAACACTCAGACACAGGAGCCGCGAGAACACCGGATATTACAATCTAAATATTCTTGAATCTTTCTATTCGATAGTTCGTCGTGATTCAATTAATCTCCGGCACCATATATACAACATAGAATTAGATGAAACCCTAACCCACACCAATAATTGTCATGTTCACTTAATCCGTTTAAGAAAATCGGTAGTTTAACTTTATTGTACTGGATACTTAACTATTATGCAAATATTGTGGTGACTTTACAGACTAGATTAATTGTACGTATCCTTAACTATCTATATAATTATTTAGATTGTGCTTGATTAATTGAAAAAAATAAAAAATAAAATAAAGACGACTGCATTTGACTGATGGTATATATAAATACATTTATCAGTAGGATAAGCAGTTTTTCTTTCTGCCGTGGGACTTCTTTAGGGACAAAAAACCTGAGGATGGGTTAGGGTTTATCATTTAGATGACGGGTGCGACATGAAATATCACTCGGATCTGAAGGTCTTTTTTCGTTTTTTTGTTTAATTCATTTATCTGAAGATCTTGCTTGAGTGAACGAGATTTATTTATTAATTAAGGGTTCTGAAGGGCCATAAATTATTCAAGGGTATTGAGATCGAATTCTTCTGCGGAGACTACGTGTCACCATGGGAGCTCTATGCGACAAACTGGCCGCTCGTATCAGACTATGTGGTCTGTATAACTTAGAAGCCAACTAGCTCTTTGGAATTGAGCACAAATATGATCTATCGGGGATTTGGATACCCTATTCTCTAATCTACAAACCCCTTGATGGATCCCGGCGCTCAACATTGCACTTCACCGTAAATCTTCATCATCGTCTTGAATCTCGTCTTGATCCTTGGTCCGCTCCTCAGCCTGCTCTTCAAGACTCTCATCTTCCGCCATCTTTTTCAGGTACTCCTTTACCACTTCTGTCTTCACTAACTGTTCTTTCTGCACCTCCAGGTCATCTACCGCTTTCCTCAATAAATTTCCCTCCAGAACTCGCAATCTCTCTGCCATCTCACCAACTTCCCCAGTTATACTCTGCATCTCCTCTTCTGCAGCCATCAGCTCATTCAGTTGCTCGATCACTCTTCCCTGAACAAGAGATACCGCCCTCAGCTGGTACACCTCCCATAGTGCGCTTTTCTCTAGTAGACTCTCCAGGTGAGATATCTCCTCCACTACCTCCCCCTCCCACGTACACAACAGATTCCTACTCCCATCGTTCTCGTGCAATAATCTGAATGACAACCCATCTTCAGTATTGACACACATTAGCCAAATGAAAGTGCTCAGCCAGGCTATCTTGCCATCCAACACAAAAATCCTTAACCTTGGCGATTCCTTCATTACTGCTTCTTTGGCTAGACCGAGTGGGTCTTCCGGGTCATGGCGCAGCTCGAGAGATAGCCAAGAAGCGTCAGACATGCTGGCATCGATGAAACCGTACGAGAAGACCATCTCGGCGGCAGACTTTTCGCTTCCATAGCTACACCACCAGTGCTATTAGCCATCCTCATGCATGTAGACACCAAACATATAGTACGTACTTGATAAAAACCTCCCCTTCCTTCTTTTCTACACCTTCTCTCCAGAGTAACACAACATCGCCATCCTCATCTACACTGTAATATGCATTTGGATCGCCATGGTTAACGAAATCTAGTACCGGCGCCATTCCCACACCCAACCGGGGGAACTGCAGCACGCGGGACCGGAAAACCGAATCGATATGGATCCAATCCTCGAGTAAAAGCTCCTCAGGAGGATCCCACCAATGGGACTGACACCATGCTATGTGCGCTGTACTGGTCTGTAGATGTGTGAACTCAGTCATGAGGGTGTGCAGTTTGGCCTCTACTGCCTATATATGTGATGATTATTAGGTTAGTATTTGGGACCAAATCCTCCCGAGAGAGTGAGATCTGATGAAGCAGAAGAACAAGTGATTTACGGTGGCTAGACTTGTGCCTTTCAGAAGATGACGCTCGTGCTCGGTCCAGGTTGTTGGCAGTGCTACCCGATCAGGGAGGAATTTGACATATCTTTCCGGCCCCATATAGATATTAGTCCAACGATCATTACCACCCAAAATAACGCTAGTATTGGCGGTAGTAGCAATGATAGTTATAGCAACATTAACGATAAGGGGATAATGAGCGGTGACTTACTCACTCCACGCTCCCCTTTGCCCAACACCCAACCCGGCAGCTGTGCTAAAGCTAACCAACAAAAAAACCATTATTGCGCCCCTTGGGCTCCTGGCGAACTCGCCGACAGCCTTCAGGACTTCCGCAAGGTGATGGTCATATTTGGCGCGGGCTTCGACGGTGGAGGCACAGAGTATAAGATCCTGTGGGATTTTTACGAGGGGCCCTGAATCGTCGGCGGCGGCGTCGGTAGAGCTAAAGTGTAGACCGGTACCAGAGGAAGGAGTGATGACTGGCTTTAGTTTTAGATGTATCTGATTCAGATGCGCGAACGTGGGAAGAGAGCTTGGAGGTAGGTGGGTGAGATTCATTCTTAATTGGCGGGGTGGGGATTGAGGTTGGAGTATGTCAGGTGTTGCGACGATATTAGTAGTCTGTTTATGGGGATTTATTTGTGCGGCTCTGAACTGAACATGGATATTGAAGTATTTAGATTTAGAGTAGACATGATGTGTAGATACAGCAGATGTAAAACAGGCATTATCTATACTACCGCGGAGGCTGTTTGATTTACAGCATTGGCATCCCTTGCATCTCGATCTTCGGCCTCCTCCAATGATACTAGAAATGACGGCGCTGTGCAGCAGCCGCGCAATACAGAAACGTTTATGCCTAATCGCAGGTGCAGTGTCTTCCTGCGTTGCTGATATCTTCACGTTGCGCCAATCTGTTGGTAGCCCTACATAGGTACAGTAGCTAGCTCGCCATTTGGGAAGCAATATCGACAGATATGCAGCCTTTGACATTGTCGTCATTTGCACAATGTATGCGCTGGGAACACTCTAGGTGTCGCTTCTTCCGACGTAGCCTGTGATTGGCCTTGTCTCACTAGTATTCTAGCCCGTAACAGCCTCTCTCCTCTCACCCTCCCACTCACCCCGCTCCTCTCAGTCTCTACTTTCCCCTCCCCTCACTCACTCACTCACTCACTCACTCACCCCCCCCTCCTTTCAAAAACACACAGCGCAGCACACAGCAGGCAAAAATGTCACGCCGCCCCCTCTCCGCCATCCTCCCCCCTTTCGTCCTCGGCACCACAACCTTCAACAGCCAGTACAACACCACCCCGCACCTGCTGCCCACCACCGCCATCGTGCACACCGCGCTCAGCGCCGGCATCACCGCCTTCGACACGTCGCCGTACTACGGCCCTGCCGAGTCCATCCTCGGCGCGGCGCTGGCTACGGCGCCGCACGACCGCGCGTCGTACATACTTAGCACCAAGGTCGGCCGTATCTCGGCGGACACGTTTGATTACTCGCCGGACTGGGTAAGGCGGTCGCTGGACCGCTCACTGGAGCGCTTGGGGACGAGTTATGTGGATGTGGTGTATTGCCATGATGTGGAATTTGTGAGTGCCGAGGAGGTGGTGGTGGCTGTGCGGACGCTGCGGGAGTTGAGGGGCGAGGGGAAGTGTAGGTATGTGGGGATTAGTGGGTATCCGACGGGCGTGCTGGTGGAGCTGGCGAAGCGGGTCAAGGAGGAAACGGGGGAGGCGCTGGATGCGGTCATGTCGTATGCGCACTACACGCTGCAGAACACCGTTCTTGCGTCGGAGGAGGTGCTGGGGCGGTTGGTGGGCGAGGCGGGGGTGGAGTGTGTGCTGAATGGGTCGCCGCTGGGGATGGGGTTGTTGAGGAGCCAGGGGGTGCCGGTGGGGGGTATGGGCGATTTTCATCCGGCGCCGGGGGAGCTGCGGCAGAGGTGCGCGGAGGCGGCGGGGGTTGTTGGGGCGACGGGGGGGAGGCTGGAGATGTTGGCGCTGCGGTTTAGTATTGAGGGGTGGGTGCGGGATGGGACGAGGGGCGGGTCGGCGGTGAGTCCGGTGGTGGCGGGGAGAAAGGTGGATGTGGGGGGGAGTATGGGGATTTCGGTTGGCAGTGTGAGCTCGTTGAAAGAGCTCGAGGAGCTATTGGCCATCTGGGCGGATGTCGTGGGAGCTCTCGAGAGGAAACATCTTTACGGACAGGTACAGAACGTATTCGCCAGAGACGTGGCGAAGAACGAGTGGCGCAACTATTCGTGGCCGAGTCCGGCCGAGGACTATGTCCGGGGTAAGTTGGAGTGATGGGCGGTCACGGCGATCATGGTGATGGTGGTGGAGGACATTATCGCTGCTGCTATGCTACTTTGACCAAAAAAAGCTCGATTGTTAGTAAGTTAGCAAGAGTAAAATCGAGCTATCATGAATGATCCGCTAGCAATAAGGCGAGCCCTTCATTTAATGTTTGCGTGCCGCAACTGTGCTTCTTAGGCAGATATCGAGATTCCCCATTGACCGTAAACATCCTTTGCCCCGGCGCGGTGTGTGCATACGCAAGTGCCTTATAAAATTACTCTGTGATTTGTGTTATAGGTCCTGTGCACACGGCAGCTGATTGAATGGATGGGTGTTTTGATCGTAATTCGTTCCCCTTTGCTTTTTTGTGAATGTATAGCTGGTGGGGGTGGGAGGAAATGTTTATAGATGAAGCTTTTGTATAAGGCTAGCGGGGGTGGGTCGACGTGGGCTGATGCTGATTTGGCGTGAGGTGAGAATCGGTCAGGCGGTGAGTTTAGGCGGGGGGGTGTTGTAGTTGATGCATGGTGGAGGGGGTTGATAGGTTTGGTTGGGGGGGGGGGGGGGTGGGGGGAGAGATGGGAGGGTCGAGTGAGAAGCTGTGGATCAATGACATGTAGGCGCACGGGTATTTTGGTGACTAACCTGCAAAGTTCCCTCGTGCTTCGGTCGTGCCTCTATCAACGATGAACCCGGTTCCCAGTATGTAGCTGTTTAGTGGATCTGACTGCGTCTGAAGGGCCTCATGTACCTACTGCAGTCTGCAGCTGACCGGGACGAGGTTGAGATATCTCCCGGAGAGCGTCAGCTCACTGTAGGAAACTCGCTGTAACAGTGGGGTCATCTGTTAAAGGTAGAGAAATTGGGTTTTTAACCAGTTAAAATAGGTTCCAATTTTTTAATCTTAGGGTTACGGGTGATGAGGGTCGATGGGTTGAACTTGGGGGTTGATTGATTGATAATACCTTGGTGTTGGTTATAATAACTGTGACCTCGGATTGCCAGTTTTCGGCCAGGACAGAAACCTATAATCGAGAAAATTGGTGGGTTGACCACATTGCTAAAAAATTAAAGTCAAGAAGTAAACCTATTCTCAATCGTAAATAATATGTGTAGCTTCTTAGGCCTACAGATTCCGGTAGAATTATTGCGAATTTCAGAGCTAAAAGAGTGGGTTTTCTTGATTCGTGCTTATTGCAAAAAAAAACTCTTTTAAGGGTCAATGAGATTATCGGGTCACGTAAAACCCACTTTCGCATTCATTCAACAAGAATCTGTATCTGCATTTCCACTAGACGCGATCTCAGAGATATGGTTAAAACTGGGGGCTATGAGAATAGGTACTATTCTTTGTAGGAATTATACGGAGAGTGCTCGGCCCCCGGCGGGATGAAGATTAAACCTCGATTTCTGACGGGGACTAGCTAGGCGGAATTAATTACTGATCAGCCTTGATACACGTACGAATTACTGCCTACTACGTACCATGATAGTTTATACTAGAGCGTGTCTTTCATAATGGGACTTTGTTTGTGACTTGTTACACCTGTCACACACACAAACGGAACTTGCACGTCTGAGCCCACAACGCTGATCAAGCTAATTGATTGGGTCACGACAACCTAATATGACTCTGAGACATTTCCAATTGTGATCAGGGAGTCACTAAGAGTAGAGTACCTGTTTGCTGATGTTGTTTTCGATTGCGTGAGGAGTTGGTCGTACCGTACCCCTAGGCGTGTGTATATACCAATAATTCCATGTTATTCTGATCCTTTACATTTACTTCTTTGAGTATGAAACAGTTGCTGGATCAGTAATAAAAAAAAGATAAGGTAATAAGAATGATAGATGCATCAGTAACGGTACCCTAGTTGAGATCGTCGCCCACCTGAGGATCTTAAAGCGTAGAAAAAGTGACGCCGGCCGGAATGATCATTGCTTTCCTTGATAAGCACTTTTTTTTTTATGAAGTCTAGACTTCGACCCCGTGAGGCTAGTGATGAATACAGGTAGTATTTTTGCTCAATGGGTTCAGCTGGTTGAGAGCATCACAGGTCCAATTGTATCTTATACATGTAGTTTACGTACGCAGCTCTGCCACTTCATTTGGTCCATTAACGCGGGTCCCTCCACATATCCAAACCCGGAATTTCCCGGAGGTATTGCTCAAGAAGCTATGGTGGGTAGGTGTGTAAACTTCGGCGTTTGCAGCCAATCAATCTATAGAAATTGGGAGATCTACTCCCATAATGGTACTAGTGCCTAGCCTAGTGGTGGAATTTTCTCTAATTCCCATACAAAAAAAGTTCCTCTGAAGTTGACACACCCACCCTTTATGCCTTCTCGCGCCATAGTAGCAGTGAAAAGAGTCTCATTATTTCCTTCTAGGCATCACAGCCCATACGAGCTATTTTAGCTCAAGAAATATGCCACTTTCACTCGTGCTCATCACTAGCCTTGTCTTGGGAGAGACAACTTTGTTACGCTACACGCTGGTTGATCCCCCTCTCCCCCAGACTCCAGGAAGTGGCACTCATGCTATTAGGATCGTCACCTGGATGAGTTTTTCTCTCGCTCACTCGCTTCGTTTAGCTCCGATCTTTTAGTTTTATTGAGTTGAGATTCACGTGAGCTAGTTACTGCACAGGTTCTTTGACTTTATAGTTTATCACTGGACACGCGTTATTGGAGACGTTGTTTATTGCCATTATGTGGTCTTGTAGTTGGTTCAGTACCTCGGTTTTATGCCTAAACAACCCTTGACCCCAGCCTAGTGCATCGGCACGACACCTGCCACGAAATTCGGAAGGTGTTTTCGAGTGATATTTAATGAGTGAGTGAAATTTGGTTATTGCGAAGCCCGCTTGGGCCAATCTTATCTGCCTTCTCCGTCCACGTGTTTTGCCGGGAGACAATTGATTGAGTATTGGTAGGGTTCCTGCATGTGTATCGAGATGGAAAGAGTAACTACCTACTTACTATGTACTGTGTATTTGCGCACAGTCATAGCGTATCCCTTTTTGAGTAATCGAGCGCGTTTATTATTTCTCCATGGGGAATTATTCCTCCATGGGGATATATTCGATATTAGAATTTAGCCCATTCGAGTGAATGCGTGAGGGGTTGTGTGTGGTGCCCTGGAGTCTCAGCTACCGCCTGATAAGTATTTTATATATTGACCAATATAGCAAAAGGGATTTTACCGACATATTTCTTTTGCACTGACTATTATAGTACTAGTATGTTTGACCTCGAACCAAACACCGATCTATCTGAGACCTTTCTCGACAACCGCTACTCGAGGAACTCTAATTGAGTTGAAGATACGGTATATGCCGCTTAAATATAGCTCAAGCTCAGATGTTTTTTTTTTCCGTGAGACTGCATACCTTTTTTTTGCCGCGGAGTGGGTGTCTCCCGATAGATTCTGTGGAAGTACTTTCTCAAAGTGGATGGATTTAAGAATTTTGTCCATGGTATTACTCGTTATGAAAAAACGAGTATTGCGGTGGTAGTAGTCTTAATGTACATTGGTGTAGCCCGTGACATGCTTGCCTAATGTCATGCCCGCGGCCCGCCTCCACCGTTCCTGGATATATATGCTGCCCCTTTAAATCAATGTAGTAAAGTGGTTGTTTCTTTATTCTTTTTGGCACAACTTTCAATCATAAGAATTCATCGACAAGAATTGGGAGGTAAAATCCCGATTCGGTGACATGACAGCATGAGGCTCGGTAGATTCATCAGTGATCACTCGAGAGCCGCGTATCGATCTACTTCCACGTTTTTCTCGCGTGCTCCCCTTAATTATGGTATCAGCTTCTTCCTGCAGGTGGTCGGTTGCGATTCATGGGCTGGGCGGAGTCTGTGATTCATTTATGCTGTGGATCATGGGAACTTCCCTGGAGAAAGGGTGAGCACTAACAAATGAACCAATGAGGAAAGGTAGTGAGGCTCAACCGGCGATACCTGAAACCCTTTCGTTCGAACTAGCTTATGCGGATATTTTTTGTATTGGGGTTTTCCTGATGATGGGATGTAGTAGGTACCTGCTCGCTATGACGGGGTATCTGTTGTTTGGGATGGTAAAGATCTGTGGTTTGTGGATAGAAGTAGGGGAGAACGTTCTGTTGGGTACAGACAACCTGGACAACCTGGATGAACTATGTTAGTGCATGTGGTGTAATATTTCCGTAATCCGTACTCGCCAAACAACCACTCACAATCACTCATGACTCCTGGCTGTGCGGTTCGGATGCTCATACTGCCTAAATGCCCCGTTTGAATGGGGATTAGTGGTGTTTCTGCTGCTGTTGATCTTTGCTGTCTTGACTGGTCTTGATTTGAGGTATATTTTCTAGAAGATGGATTTGCAGATTGCATTACCGGCACCGACAAATCTCGGAGTGTTCTGGTGTCTTTATGACCGAAAACAGCCGATGGACTCGAGGGGACTTAACTCTAGAGTAGCTGTTCGGCGATTGATAGTTCTGTGTGCCGTAAATCCACACCAACCACGTGTGCCACATTCTGGTGGGGGGAGCCTCTAGTCTCAGCTGGCACATCCATCCATCATGGGTATTGAGTAACTACAGTCTCCAGGTACCTCTAACTAACCTCCAATTCAGTCTCGGGGTCCTACACTCAATACATATCCCAGAACAGCAGTCTCTCATCAATGGCTTTTTATTGATTCCTTCTGAGACATATCGGGATCGGAAAAGCCGATTTCCTTCCCGAAAATCCTTCCCCGAATCTCTTGGATGAAAGACTCCAAGAGTGGCCAAGCAATTGAGGAGGTTGAAAGCTGGCTGTTGCACATCAAATGATCATTTCCCACCACTTTTCCCTTTTCCCTTTCCTGTCCTGTCCTGTCCAGGCTGTCCTATTTACCACGCGTCATTAACCTCATGCTCATGCAATGCAGAGTGCACTGCGCTGTGGAAGGATGGCCCCTGTAAGATGTGATTTTTTTCTATCACTCCCGACTTAATTCCTCTCTCCCGTATCATATTTTTCGATAATTAATTTTTGATTCAGTTCTTCTATTCTTCATCTTCCGGGAGATATTGATAACCGAAGGGATGTGGTACACCTCTTTAGATGGATTTGCAGGCCGTAAAGGCCCGAGTATCATGGACAGGGGGAGATGAGAAGGGCGAGCATTCACATAAGTCGCCGCGGAACGAAGCGCCATCGGTGGGTGTTTTGAGTGTTTGGAATAGGCCCCATCGAAACAAGGTACCCGCAGGTATTGAGATACATACATACCGTATGCCGTCTTTCTGTGTACAACACTGTAGGGTTTGGTTAGTGGGTACATGTAACTAAGTTACTTGTACTCTACTGAGATAAACGCCACCTGGGGACCCTGGGCTGGACTCCTTTTTCAAAAGTGTCGAGGCAAAGTAACCTCCCTGCCAGTACTATGCTGTACTGTATTCTACGTACCTACAGATGGGCATGTCAGTAAGGAGATGGAGGGACCTTACATACTGGCCTGTAGGTACACTTTGTATAACATTAAACTCTACTCTTTCTCATTTGAACACCAGTGCTACAGAAGAAGGAGTTATCAAGCTTCCCCGCCTTTCTAAACGGTCGGTTTTGCTAGTTGAGGGTTGGCGCACTATCGTCCTACAGGGAATAGTCATGTATATCCTGGGATAACCCTGGTTTGAATCCTGGCCATTCCTGGCTATTCTTGCTGACGACACCCCATTGACAGGAGCAATCGCTCTTGCCCTTCATCCACAGACTTACCTATTCTCACCTCCCAAGAAAGGTCCCGCCGCTATTCGACCCTCGATCACTACGCACACTGGTAATACCAAGTACCACACATGATACAAACAGGTAGAGTGTTCCCGATTTTCATTCACAGTGACTGGCAGTGGACTGCCACCACCAAGACACCAAGTTCTCCCGCTAACAGCTATTGGTCCACAGAAATTTTGCCCCTTGAGAGCTTCGCCTGATCACAGTAAAAGTTCACTATACTAGAGCCTTGTTAGTTGGTTCGCTCGTTTCTCCCCACACTGCCCCAGGTTGCCAGGTATCATCCTCGTCTTCTCCGCATTTCCAGGCTTTACATCCATCTATCTTTCTTGATGCACCTGACTTCATTTGAGAAAGAGACGACAACACCGCCAACAAGATCAAGAAGAGGAGGAGGAAACTTCCAGGCACAACACCAGTAGCAGCAGGAACGACCACGATATTAGAGGCGCCGGAGAAATAAACAGTCCCGAGGAAAAGGATTCATTTTGACTTTACTATCCCATTTAACACCACCTAACGGTCGATCATTTAACCGCATCCCTTTCCGTTGAAAAATCCTTCACCCATCCCCACACACACCCAATTTTCCTTATCAACATCAACACCAGAAATCCGCAAAGATGCCTGGAATACTTCCAATGAAGCTCATCAAATGCGGTAGTAGTCAAACACGTATTGCGCAAGCCTGTGACCGCTGCCGTTCAAAGAAGATACGTTGCGATGGGATCCGACCCTGTTGCTCCCAATGTGCGAATGTCGGGTTTGAGTGCAAGACATCAGACAAACTATCGAGACGCGCCTTCCCGAGGGGATATACCGAGTCACTGGAGGAGCGGGTGCGGAGTTTGGAACAAGAGACGAGGGAGTTGAAGGACTTATTGGACTCGAAGGATGAGCAACTGGATATGCTCTCACGGATACATTCATTCTCACCATATTCACCACCTGCAAGTGCGGCATCAGGAGTATCACATCGTAATAGAGGTTCGCCAGCTAGTGCGAGGAGCGAGTCGGCGGATGTAATTGTGGAGGATTCTTTTGTGGCCCACGAGAATCCTACTTTAGTGGCGGGCGATGAAGACGCTACAGGTGGATTCTATGTGGGCTCTTCCAGCGGGAGATCTTTTGTTGGTACGTTTACTCATTCCATCCAGTCTTTTTTCACTCGTTCTTTTTTTCTTTTGGCCTTCGTTTTCTGGGGAACTTTTTTGATATGTCTACCCCACATTTTGAATATGTCATCAAAAACTCTAACATCCATTTCCCTGCAAAAGATCTGTTCAAACAGAAATTACAGGACAGCTGTGCCGATTTTCGGAGTGATACATTTTTCCGGGGTCAAACTCTCGTGAAACCATCAGCAGACGCACCTCTGAACCGACTACCGAATAGCATCAAAGCGCCCCCACGGCTTCTGTCGGACCATCTTCTCGTCTCTTATTTCCAAGAGTATCATCCCCTCTTTCCCGTCCTACATCGCCCGACTTTCTTGGCCTCGTATGAGATTCTGGTTTCCGGAGACGGGTCAACAGCCACCCCATTGCCGAACCATGCTATTGCCCAACTCTTTTTGGTTTTCGCTATTGCCTTGCAGCAAAGTGAGGTATGTAGAATATCTTTGCCAAGCCCCAGTATCTTCTTCAACTATTTTTCGCCTATCTTTCTGTTTTTATATATTTTCGTTCATCAATACTGACAATAATAATAGCCAAGGAATGGTGTTGAAGATCAAGTAAATACCCAATGGCAGCAAGCCCTTGACGCTATCCTTCTAGACAGCACAACAGAGACCCTGCAATGTCTTGTTTTAGCCCAACTTTATTGCATTTCGAAAGGAGACTATGCACGCCTATTACAATATAAATCACTCGCTGTAGGTATCGTTCTCCGATTAGGGCTTAACCAGGCTCAAAAGAAATTCTCCCTTGGCGCTTTGGGCGGCGAGATGCGAAAAAGAATGTTTTGGTGTGTCTACTGTCTAGACAGGTAACGTAGCCTAACCCTGCATTATTTTTTTCTCGTGACTTAAATCATTGACACTCATTTCCCTTTTCAGTTTTTCCGCGGCTATGCTCGGCCTACCTAAGCTTTTGAATGAAAGCGATGTAGATACAGAGTATCCATCAGATATCGATGACGAGTATGTCTCTGAGAAAGGGTTTCTGCCTACTCTGCCCGGGGATTCGACGAAAATATCTAGTGCGCTTGCGTTGTTCAGGAGTAGTCGGATACTAGCGAGGGTACTGGATGCCGTTTATCCGACTGGCGGGTTGAAGGAGTTGACTTATACCAAACTCAAAGAGTTGGAAGATGAACTTGATGCATGGAAATCGGGACTGGCTCCGCATTTGAGGTTGGAATTTGTGAATGGAACACCGGCGACAAATGTCGTGCATAGTCGCAGTCCATTATTGGTATGTCGTCAACTATCTTTTGTTTGAAGATGAAGGGTTATCAGATGAATTGCCCGATCCGGCCTGGATTATTAGGCAACTTATAAGAAATGATTGACTGACTGGATTTTTTTATTTTTTTTTATTTTTTTTATTTTAGGTTTTATCGTATCATTACATCCGCGTGTTGATCCACAGACCTGTTGTCGGCTCTAGTCTCCAGCAGAAATCAAATGCGTCTTTGCATGCCATTCGAGAGTCGAGTAAATGCATCGTCCAGATTGTGCAACTTCTCACCGAGCGGAAACTTGGGTTTTCTTTCTGCCTCAACAAGGCCAAAATACTTGTTCTGGCTGGATTTATCCTCCTTTACAGTTCTGCGGAATGTCCACAAGACAGTTCACTAGCAAAGGAGAATCAAAAATTGATTATCGGCATGCTAAAAGAGTTGGAAAGCTGCTCCCCAACCTTATACACAGAGCTTAAGCCAATTGCCGCATCAATTGTAAAACTTGAAACTCAAACCCCACGAAGATCATCGGTTTCACCTTTATCGTTCCGCCATGACAAACCCAGAGAATCCTCTGTCTCGCCACAATCCAGCCCGACAGAGCAACTTTCAGTACGCCGAAGATTCTCATCCATCCTTCCCGGAATGGACGCCCGAAAGCACAAGACCCCAGGTGCGATGCGCCGAGCGAGTACAAGTGCGCAGGACGTGTCTAGTAACATGCCGTATGGGCACCGGTTAACGTCGGCATCCCTTACGGATCTGTTACCCCGAAACCGGTACTCGGCTGCACCATCGGCAAGCCCGTTTGACATGCCATATAATATGGAAAACATGTGGAGTAACGTCGAGGCGGCAAATGGCAGCACCAGCTCGCTACCACAGACCTCATCATCGGGCCGGGTCTCAATGTCAACAAATGACTGGGAGCGGCTACTGGCGACAATGGATGCTACCCATGCGGCTCACATATATGGTGACGGTGGCGGCGATATGTTACCTGCTGGCAATATGGACCACACAGGTACCCGTCCCGTTGATCAGCATTGGAGTCTGAACGGTTCAGCAATAAGAGAGTACTCACATAACAGTAATGTCGCTCCAGCCCCGCCCAGCACATCGAGCTTCTCGACGCTGAGTGAGGAGGGGTTTCTGAGTGATGATGGCTGTGGGTATCCGGAAAGCGAGGACCTTGGTGACTTTTTGGGGCCGTTGATGTCGACGGGTGGAGGAGGGGAATGGCCCATGTGATGTGATGTATGGTGTTTCTTTGTTTCCTTCTTTCTTTTTTTGTCTTGGTCTTGGTTTTATTTTTCTGCTTATTGCTTTTTTGGAAAGAGGATTAAAAAAAACCGGTGTGTAGGCTGAGGCTGGCTGGTTGCGGTTTTATTTCATGTAAAACCTGGCATATCGTGATCATATTTTTGTCGGTAGTTTTTTTAAACCCCTTTATTTTAAACGCCTTGCTTTATTATGCGTGCGTGGGCCTGGCTAGCTGTTTTGTCTCGTGCGTTTTTCCTTTTTTATATTTTGGCTTCTAGCTTCTGTTCTAAGTGATATAATTACTTTTTTTCTTCCACATCCATATCAATTTTATTTTGCTCTTGTTTCGTATACCTGCCTGCCTACCTCTGCGGTTATCTTGCTGCTTACGTTTGTTCTGTTATCGGGTTTGCTGTTCTGTTGTTTCAGTTTGTCTTTCAAGCCTGAGGGCCACCTGGATGGATGAGCGCTTCCTATCAAGCTATATACACCTCTCTATACCTCGATCCCCTCCTCGTTAGTTTGGCCCTATCCTGCTCGCCGTTCAACTCATCCCCCGCGGTCTTTCCGTTTCCTGCTTGCTTGCAGGTCCAATGTCAAGAGATGAAGTCAGCCAGCCCGCCGGTGGGCATATATTGGATGGTGGAGGGTGCTTCTAGGGGTGCAGGTTTATCTTTTGATGTCGTACTATATATATATATATATATCGAATGAACCTCTAGCGCCTATGTAGCAAATAGAGGTGGTGGGTGGGAGGGCGCATGCATCTCATGATGATATCGATTTATTTATGTTTCTGTTTCGTTCTTGTTTCGGTCTCTGTGTCTATCGTTTTGTGTTGGTTCAGTTGGAATTGTATGAGTATGTATTCAGAGTTGGTTATTTTATCATGAAGTTATATTACTTGACCCTGTGCAGCTGTGGGAAAGTCAATTGGGAGTTAATTGATTGATAGTGGGAATGAGGAGTACGACAATAAGATATTGCCGGTGCGAGGTAAGGGAGGTCTAAGAGAGAGATAGAGAGAGACAGCAACAGAGACAGAAGGAGGGGTGTCAGTCCGTTTATTCACGGCACAGTACTCATAAAATCTCACTCACCTTGTTCTGGCTGACCCATGATGACAATGGTGCACCGCAACCACAACCACAAACCACGACAACCACGACAACCCACGACCACCCGATCACTCATCACAACCACACTTCTCGACTTTCTTTTCTCGTGGTCTCCGGTTTTAAGTTTCTTTTTTCTCTCCCTCTCTTTTCTTCTTCTTTCCGTTCTTTCGTTCAACGTTTTGTTTTAGACCAGCCCTAACTATCACTGACACCTCCCCTCACATCCCCTCCCCTTCCCCCAAAAAGAATTCTCCGATGGGTGAATACACATCATTCCCCCAAAACAAAACAAAACCAATTAGCCCGATTCAATCCAATCTAATCCAATCCAATCATAGCTTAGTATTAGCTGGTGAAAAAAAAAGAAAAGCTGTACCATTACGTATTTTTCAAGACTTAGTTTTTCTTTCGGGGCGAATCGGTTTCATGGTCCATTCCACACGTCAACGTCAACATGTCAAAAGACGCACGCAAGCAAGCACGCTCACACATACATACACGTCGATCACAAGAGGTGTTTTTCACTTTTTCACTATTCGTTTTTTTCGTTTTTTGTTTTTTTAGACTCCCCCTCAGCTTAGCTGTTAGCTATGTATAGCTAATTAAGCTAGGGAGGAGGAATTGATAACCCGGGTGGTGCTGAAGATAATGTGAGGAGATTTAAAGTGAGTAAAGTGAGTATCTCGATAGAAGAGAGTATTTCGACTCAAGTGACCACATCTCACATACATCCTACATAACCTCCTAGCACAAAAAAACAAAAAAGAAAAAAAACCAAGTGACCCTCTGCCGGGTCAGCAACCTAGGTGATAAGTACATTTACCTACATCTTACTATTCCAGAGTACATAATGTACATGTATGTACACAACCTACTCTATCTACTACCTCACACGCACATCCAGTACCCGGCACTTCCCCCCCCCCCCTCTCTATAGAATCGTAAAAAAAACAAAAAAGAACAATGCATTCTGTATTTTTTTCACAGTGCGTCCCCACGTTTCCAGAGCCACCGGCGGCGGGTGATGGGGAGGGTGGTCCCGAAGATTTGCTATCGAGGAGGGAATCTTGGGTGTAGCGTGAGATAGATGTGATGTGATGCGGGAGTTCCCTTCCCTTGGTGTGTGTGTACATGTACCCTACTTCTATGTATATCGATACTTTCCACATACCACTTACTTTACTGCTGAGGGAGAAAAAACGTGGGTGATATGCATGGCATGACATAGGGATCGTGATTAGGGTGGACGAATGGGTTGTGGGAGGGAAATAGGTAAGGGAAGGGATTGGAGTGACTGCAATCGGGGGGGGGATGTTTAATTGTGGGTGGGTTGGTTGTACTGGATGTGTGTATGGAGTACTGCGGTGTAGTTAGGTATTGGATGTACTGTGTAGCTGTACTCTACTGTACTGCCTTCGTTGGGACGGACCTGTGATTGCGGGAAAGCATTATTATTATTACTGCTGCGTGGGATGTTGCTTGATATGCAGGTCACTATATGCAAAGTACTCAGCAGCACAGTAGAATACAGACGACAACCCAACTCAACCTCAACAACCTCAACAACCGCCGCCCGCACACAGCGACTACCACTACTTACCAATGGAAGTGACCGCTATTACCACAATTCCAGAATGAGAGATGGAGACAGAGACATACAACGGGCTCCCAGCCTGGTATTAAGACATCAATAATAGTTCTCAGGTCAAGTCAGGGCGGGTCAGATCAGGTCACAACAAGAACATAATAAAAACAAAAAAGAATAAAGAATAAAAAGGAATAAATTTAACGCAGGCGGGTATATCAACCCCCAAATAACAAATTTTTTATCAAGTGCCGGGGCCAATTACTCTCACGCCCGTGACCCCCCCAGCAGCCTCCCGCACAACTGCTCATCCAGCACGCCGTCACCGTTCCCTAACCTATCCACCGCCTTGATCAAGTCATAGTTGATGCTTTGGCTCACGACGCTATCGCCCCTATAGTCGGGATGGGCGCGAACAAACTCCCTGATCCACGCGGCACCCGTCTGCAGCTCTCCGCTTGCGCGCTTCGAGACCAAGCTCAAATATCCAGCCAACTCGCAGCGGGTCACAACGTCGACGTTGACCGTGTCGAGATAGTTCTCAATCAGGGGGATCAGCCCCACAAACTCATTGGTCTCACTGCCGTTCATGATCTCATCGATTGTCATGAGGCAGTACTCCCTCTCGACGGGACCGGGGGAGGCGGGGCGTGAGGGTGCTGGGGTGCCCCCGTTGGTGGGTTTGCGCGGTGGGAAAAGGTTCTTGCGGAACCAGAATTTTTCGGTCAGGACTGCACCGCGGCGGTGTGCCGTTGCCATGTTCTCATCGACCTGGTGGTGGACCCAGGGTCAGCCGGGGACACAAGATGAGAAAATACTATATCTGACCAACGTAGTAACCAAGTCCATGTGTGCTGGCCCTAGCTACGTGTGGCAGAAAAAAGCTACTAAGACTAACCTTGGATATCGGGATATAGAAGTTCAATCCGTAAGACAAGATCGCCCTGGTGAGGAGTACGATGAATATGGCGAATGCAGCATTCTCATTGTCAGTTAATTGGATCTCCATGCTACGGAACTCCACCCTCCAGCCAATATTACCCCCCGGTGGAGGAGGCTTAAACCGCATATGTTGCCAATTTGTCGATTGGAGGTTCTTAAACCCTCCCAAACAAGGAGGTATGGTCAGCAATTACTTCTCACGGTTTCACACTATCGTGGCTGGTCTCACCTCAAAATGGTCCGCTTTACCCTCTGGAGACTCATCTAAGGTCTCCTGGAAGATAACCAACGGGTCCCGGATGAACAAGTGGGCAAAATGAGCTGCCAGATTCTCGTCCATACCTGTAGTTTGCAAAAAAAGTAAAAAAGGAAGAAAAAGTCAGTCATGCGTCATCCCGATAATATGCTAATTATGATAAAATCGATAAAAATGATTTTTTAAAGATGGAAGGGTGGGGGGCCAATCAGACCATCATCCATAAGTGTCTTTTTAATGTCCTTGTCGATTACAAGATCCGTATCATTGTACTCTGGCCTAAAACGGGGATCCTGCGAGATGTACGCAGATACCGAATCGTATCTTGATTTCGGTATCACAAAACGGTTATTCTTGAGCGGCTGCAATTTCCGTATCAGCATCTTACATCCACCACGAGATCCATTCTGCCAACAATTGAATCATTTCAAGGGGGAGTATTGTGTGGTAATGATTAGAAGGAAGGGGAAAAAGGGGGGGCGGTTGACCTTCAATCCCTTTTCTTCATCGGTACGATCGTCCACAGCTTGGGAGATGACATTCCACCTCACATCCACATCTGCCAAAAAGCCCTTAAAAATCGGGGTAGCAGCCGTCAGGGCCAACATTATCGGACCCAATGGGCATAACTGATCATACAGCATTCTCGCCTCGACGATATTCTTCGCCTGTAGCGTGATCTGCAGGCAGCAGCAGCCCATCCCAAATCCCATAGCGTCCATATAGATGTGACCCTCCTGTGCCGCACCATTCCGCACGTCATCGTCCTCGGGAAATAGGTGTCGATCGTAGTCTATTGTGGGGTCACGGAACGGTCGGGGCGTCTTCTCGTCGTAGAAGACGGGCATATTGATGGCCACCTTCTTTCCCCGCCGTGACCGTATGTTGGCCGACAGCGTGGGGAAGCGGATGTGCGGGTTGATCACAACGTCGGAGAGGAACTGACTCCGTGACCTTGACCCATCTGCGACTACTGGCGGATGAGTAAACACGTCCTTTGCGCCCAGTAGCGGGAAGTTTGGCAGCGTGATGACCGCCTCGTTTTTGGCCATGTGCTGCTTTGCAATGACTCTCCTGCAAAGGCAAAAAGTAAATATAAAAAACCGGTTTTTGGCCCCCCATACTCAATAGCATAGCAGTAGAGTGTGAGTGGAGTGTGCTCTAGCTAGCTGGCCAAAAGCGGAGCCAACTAACGAAAGACAAAGACGACGCACCTGCGCTTCATGTCTTTCTCCACAGACAGCAAATCTTTCCAAGTCAGGTTGAAGGGCGCACCAGGGGTCGATTCGATCTGGAAACGCCCGTATTCGGGGTGGAAAGTTGGCATAGGCCCACAGACGCTGCATAGAAGAAGCTTATTAGACATTTCTCTCCCTAATTATAATGAAACTGCAACTAGCAAGTACTGACTCTTCTGGTTTACTGATCTCTGGGACACCGCCCCCTGCCTTTCTCAATTTTTCGTCATTGGCAAGCTCCTCAAGAATTTCGGCTTGCCGAAGCGAAAGTAGAGCATGCCTTTTCTCCTCGTCATAGGAGACAACAAGATACTCAAGCTAAAGCAGTACAGTTCATTATTGTTAGCAGACCGCAAGTACGTAGTAGTAGAGGTTGTAGTGGGACATATAGGAAGCTCTCATATAGTCCACTCCTCTTCCTGTAAGAATCGACGTACCTCATCTCCCCACAGCAACACATCCCTCTCGTTTCCTCTATAATTTTTCCAAATCTCCAGTAATTGCTACACCAGAACCAACAATGATCCGTCAGCAATTGCTCATCCTCAAAAAAAAAAAAAAAAAAAAAAAAAAAAGATCCAACTAAAAATAAATAAAGAAACCACCCCCTGCATTGGTGCATAGGGCCGGCTGTAACATCTCGCATACCTGTATCCCCAGTTTCCGAACCTCATCGGCGTGGTGCTTTGCATCCTCCCATTCCAGCGGGGTTCCAAGAGCTCTAATTGGGGAGGGAGGGGTGGCTTAATCAGCAGAGCTCCTTCTTTCCCCCAGGGCGGCGGCGGGGTAAATAAGACACATACAGTAGACCCATTTACTTGTGAGAGGGGTGGAGGGAGCGGGCACGGCGATGTGTGTGCGGCAGCGGCTAGCAGGCAGATTGATTTGCAAGTGATTGATTGGGGACTGGCTGGCAGCAGTAACAATTCGAATTTGCGGGCAGCCGTGGTGGGTTGAGTTTTTGGTTGGTAGTGGGTGGTAATGATGGGACGTTGGGGGGCTTGCAATTGCTTACACTATCTATTTGCGGCGGACGCGGGGTTAATTGATTTGGAAGCCGACCCCGGGATTAACGAAAGGAATTTTTTCTTCCTTTCAGGACCCTTGATGCTGCGCTGCTTATCGTTTGCGTTTCGGCGATAAGATTTGCGGGCGCTGCACTAACACTAAAAGCTATTTATTTATCGGTTTCAAACGCCCGTGTTCCCTTTGGAACAGGTACAGATGCAATAATCGTATGTGGAGTGTATATGTGCCTAGACCTAGAAAGTGGTGATATACCTGGTCAATGAGGATTTAGACAAGCTCTCCCGATCCCGCCATCATAGATCAAATCAATCAAAACCCAATCAACTAATCCCTGGAGCAGGCTGCAGTTCCCGAGGATTACTAACTTGGCTATTGGAATTACGACCAGTGAGGTCCGTCCTAGGTGCCCGATCACAAGCAGCAGACAGACAGACAAACAGCGGTTTGAGACACGGACAAACGAAACGCAGGTCTCGGGGGGTAAAGAGCTAGTTGTGGGACCGGAGAGAGAGGGAGACTGTGTGTGGAGGTGGTGTACGGCGGAAAATGGAAGGAAATAGATACATACATCCACCCACCATGCAGGTGTGTAGATACATTCCCCTCCCAAAATAAAATAAGAAGTCCCTATTTATATGCTCTATGTATGTACATACAGCAGGAAAATACGGGGCGGGGAAGATTACCAATTCGAATTCCATGTGAACCTTTCGACGCTCTTCTCTTTCGTGAAACTAATTTGTAAGATAGGTACTGTCTTTTCTTACGGGAGCGGAGTGACTCAAAGAGTTACTGTGTAGGTACATACATGTTAGCAAATCCCTACCTCTTTTTTAGTGCCCTGATCAGCTGCAAATGTAACCCCTTCCTCAGTTGAATGTGAGTTATCGATATCGACGTTCATCTCAATATGCCTATCAGACAGAGGCAGATAAATCCACTCTATCTGGTGAGTCTGCAGATGCTGTGCAGGTACCCGTATCCCCCTTCCCTTTCGTAGCCTTGCGGTACATATCCCCATTGCCTGGGAACCCACCTACTGGCGGCAATGGATGGGGCCAAACACAAAATTTACCGACATTTTTGTAAACCTCCATGGATAATATAGACCGGATAGGTCATCATCATTATCATCGTTCATCATCTCGGCTTAGGTCGTTCAAAGAAAATCCCGATGCATCAGCAAGCAGCGTTGCTTTTTCAACAACAGCAACAAATGCTGCCCTCTCCTCCAAAAAGGATGATGGCCACGAAGTGTCCAACAGCAATGTGTCTGTTGGACGGTGATGCACCCACATCCACTTAATTGCCACCTGTACAAAGTGTAAAGGCTTTCTGAGTGCCCACCCCTTTCCTCCCTCCTCCACCACCACCACCACTACAGCCACTACCACAATGGCTGGCTTGCGTGATTATTCCCTTTCACTCATCAGGTCATAAATTCGGAAAATCGACACGATGCATATTCCGGTGCGCCCGCCCTAGGCCTTATCGCCGTGCTTATCCTCGCAAAACACCCTGCGTCCGAAATTGCCCGTTTCGTTTCTGCATTGCACCCGGAGAGAGAGAGGGTATGTGAAATAGTATCATAGAGCATATGTAGGCCTCTAGGTATAGTAATGTTAACGGCCCAATACAGGATAAGAGCCTCACGTATAGATCCGCCCTCCGTTAGCTGCACGATCTGACATCCCTCCTCTTGTCCTCCCCCTGTCTCCCCATCTGAAACGATTATCCTGGGGGGCTGGATCGGACTTTTTGCTGCTTGTTGTGCTATTTACCTCAGGTTTTGAGTGAATTCCGCCGCTGGGAAAACAAACATTTCCACAGCGCCTGGCTGACGTAGGTCCCTGAAGCTGTTTGTGGGGGGAAGGGGGTGGCAGAATCTTGTTCATGTCGGGTATATGGATCGGAATGTACCAATTTATCGTAGAGTAACGACACAGTAACCACCACCAACTGCTGTTGTGCCTCCTGTCTTCCTCACTTCCCATGTGGTTTTCGTTTCGAAAAGAACCAAAGAATTAGACAAAATAAAATGTTGTATCCGTAAATTGATTGCATTTCTAACGAGTTATATAGCATCGTAAGCCGGGGCTCTGATTCACCCTGTAAAGTCACACAGATAATCCAGGTAGACCACCATAAGAAGAGCAATTTGCATGTGCCGTACACAAACACAACCCATCACTGGTCGTATTTAGAACCCAATCCCAGAAATCGCCTGTCAAAGTAATAATCGCCCCTGTCGGTAATCTGGCCGATCCGAGTTGAGTCTTCCATGCCGCGGGAGTATGTATGCAGAAGAGATATGTCGAGTGCATGGACTCTAGATAGGTGTTACCCCCAAGACTTGTCATACAAGATACAAGATAGATCTTCATTCAAACCAGCTGCAGCAGCAGTCTCGGTTCGCCCAGAAGATTGCCGGTAAAAGAAAGAAAGAAGAAAAAAAAAACGTTCGTTTCGAAATCCCCCCCCCCCAAAACCCACTCCCGACTCCTCGCCGCGTAGAAGCCCGTCGGGGTAAATTGTCCCATCTTCGATGAAGTTCCGATCTGGATGTCGGGGAAGGGTTCGATCTGATATGTTGATATTGTTTATTCGTCGTCCCGACGCCTCACATGGCAATATGGCGCTAAGTGTTTCATTTCACTAAAGCAGTAATTATTAGTTAGTGTTGCGAGGTAGGTAAAGTTTACTTGGTATGTATATGTAGGTAATGGTCCCTGCATAACTAATAGAAGAATACAGCGATAAGAATGATCTATGGAAAAAACAGTTATCTGGTGCGCCATACAATTTCACCCCCCCTGTTTTTCCATAGATCATTCCGGTCGCTGTACATGTACTCTAGTAGCAGGCAGGCAGATGCTTATCTTGCCAACCATGCAGATGATTGGTCGCCACACCTTAATTGAACGTCGACGTTGCTAATGTATCCCAAACCGTCACACCGAGACCCACGACGTCAACTTCAACATCTACATGGGACTCTAGTGATGGGCTTCGGCATTAGGATCATCGTCGTATGTATTCTAAAATTCAATTGAAAATCTATAAAGTCATTAGCTGAATGAATGAAGCTCCTGGCATGCTTGTATCCGTTTGTTTCGGGGGTAAAAATCAGATTTAAGTAACCAAAGCGAACCTCATACCTCTTACGTGTTCATTGTTATACTTAATTAGCCAATGCTGAACAAAACTTTCTTAGGATATTTTCCGCCGGATAGTTATATTTTCTGAGGCTGTACTGCGTCTTGGGCTTAACACCAATGAAAGTCGCTCAAGTTCAAGCACCAAGGACTCAGCTTTGCCACCGAAAAGAAAGAAAAAAGACCTTAGAGGCAAATAAGTAAGCTGAGTAGGTTGATCAACAGAACATGAGGGCAACACCTCTCAATTTTAATCCAACGGACCAGAATCAAAAGTGCTTTTGCTTTGCCTGCCTTATTTGTGGAATTCAATCATTACCCCTGGACTGCCTTATTCAAGACCCTCGGTACATCACATCTAGGGGGAAAGCACGGCTGCGATGCGAGAGATGCCGGGGTTGCGGGCTTGCTTTTTTACGATCTATCCTCGCCTATCTGTCTTGCCACACTCCTACTCTAATTGGCACGATTCACGAGTAATAAGGCTTAGATCTTATGATCATGCAGGATGCGGCGGCCGGGATCATGCCAGTCGCTCTCCAAAAGAACCCCTATGGAGCGAGAGTACGCATGTGTGTTGTTATGTGGTCGTTGAGTGGCGGGCGCGAAGGAAGTGAAAGGTCTCACAGCGAATTTAGAGACGTGTTCATCCTGGTTTCCAAAAAATGACTAAAAATCAAGTCTACGAGAAAGAAACCTGGTTTGATACTGCAGGTCCTTTGAGGTTCTGTAACATTTTAGCAGAGTCCTGACCTAGCCATGGCAAAGTTTCAGACTTGACTGGAAAGACAGGAAGGAAAAGAGGGAGGGGGGGGTAAGTTAGGTCCTGGGTCCTCAAGTCCACTAAGAAGAGTGAATCATTGACACCTACCTGCGTCGTTGATCTCTGTCCCTGTCAGACACAGATCCTACAGTCTAGTAATCCCGAGATCTAGAACAAGCGGCCACCGATATGAGACGATTCACTACTGCAAGGCCTGCCAACTTACCCAGCTTAGGGAATGAGCGCATTTATCAACTCATTACTGTTCTGTAATTAAGTCTAGCAGAGCCAAGATACCGCGCCGCCGCAGATGTCTGACTCGGTAGCATTACGAGTGTGTGCTGATGCCTATCTCACAGGGCACGGGAACAGGAATTTCCCATATACAATCTCACATTGCCCATTCTCCTAAACCCACTTTAGTTAAGAGAAGCGACCTTCAACGGCTTTCGGTAGGGGGGAGGGGTGTTGTTGTGGTTGGGGGGCTCTACCCCAAGGAAAAAAAAGGAAATACCTACACATAAAAAAGGTCTCAGATCGCCATGTACCTATACTTCCATCTCAGATCGAAGTAATTCAAGATCGATTCACATGTTTCACGCATACACCGCAACGTAGGTGTCTAAGATGCGAACTGAGCACTGATGCACTGATGCACCCCACATGAGAGCTGCTTCTGGGATTTAGTAGTACGTGGCCGTTGAGCGATCAAGGGTTTTCTCGATTTTGGATTCCTGTTTTTCCAGGTCTCAGATTTCGAGATCCATGTAGGGTTAGGGTTGGTATTTTAAGCTCAGGGCCCTGGCTTTTTTTAATTTTGGGGGAGCAGATCCAATGACGTCAACGGAACCTGGTTGTAGGTAAGGCTGCTGCTACTGCTGTGCTGTTTGGAAGAAGTCGGGACGAATATGAGACATAAAGCATGTAGCTTTTGTGGTAGAGCTAAGAGCTTCTAGGCTGTACTGTGTGAAGCTGTAGTAAGACAGGAAGTAAGTGGCTTTGGTGGTATGGATACATGTAGATAGCGTAGAAGGAATAATGCTGAAGCTGTAGTAAGACAGCAGGAAAAGAACAAAAGAATTGGAAGCTGAAATTTTTCCCAGAAAAGGAAGGAAGAAGAAGAGAAGGTCCTCGTTATTCTTCTCACTAGCCTCTAATCGGCAGTGCGTTGTTTTCCTTTTGCCTTCTGCAGATAACAAGTTGGGCTAGCTTCCGCTTTCTTTTGTGGTACGGAATCACCCATCAGCCACAGCCTCTGGCCAGATAACTAATGCTGTGAGTGTGGATATGTCTACAACATATGCACACTCCATCCACATCATGTATATACCTAATCTCAGGAACAACCGCGTCTGTTCATCCATCTTCCATTGACTTCTTCCTCCTCTCACTCAAACCCCCCCCCCCCCAAGGGCATCCTTGCATAATGCTGCAAGATTATCCTGCGCTAGGGAATGGGTTCTACTTGTGGGCGGTCCAGATATCAAACGGTCTGAATATCACTCGTCTCCTCACCGCCCCATGAAGCATCCATCAGTAACCTATCATCCATGATCACACAGGCAAGTGCTCTACGGTAAAACCCCTAGTGTAAAACTGCACAGTGACTGGCTGACCGCTCTTCTTCTTCGTTACACATTCCCAGTATTAAACCATACGAATAATGCCGCACCGAGTTTGAGGAAGACACCCCCCTCCCCCGTAAGCAAGATTGCCGAGCCGATGCAGCTTGTGCATAGAAAGCGGGCACGAATTATGCCGTCTCGTTTTCTCTCATATGAGCACCCCCATTATTGAGCACCCCATAATTAACTAACCAACCAAGATAAACCTTGCCTGTCCACCGGATACCAAACACATGGATCCCCCAATGAACAGGCAAGCCCTCGCCGGTGCTGATTAGCTGGCCCAGTCATTCCACAGCGCTCCACGGCGAGCCACGCACCCTTCCTAGGACAGCCAGCCGCCCACGATGAAAGATCGAGCCAAACTTGAAAAAGCGCCGTCGGAAGGTTGTAATCCTGGGAAGGAAAATCGGGAATTCCAACGTGGGCCACTCTATCTTCCTCGCTCTCCCCCCCATCATGCATTGTAAAGTTAGATAGACCACTCAGAGGCTTCGCTAGGAGAAAAGCCACTTCTCTCACATGTTAGTAGATTTGTAGATTGATGGTCGTTTGTTTCCTTTAGCTAGATGCTCATCTGGTTCCTTCACTCTCTGACTGAAGTTGTTTAAACGGTGATTTCCCCTAAATCGATCAAAACTTCCCATAGAAGAAACGTATATACCCTTCTCCCCCGCGCCGAGAGAACCGAACCGATTGTGCAAATTTTTCCTGGTGCAGTACTCAATCAATCAAAACCCACCCTTTCCTTCATATCACATCTCACACATTGTCCCTCAAACTGTACTACCGCGCCTTCTTTTTCCCATGAATTAGGTATTTCATTTATTTTTTGGTATTAATTAATCCCCTACATGAACTACTATATACCTACTGACCGGGGAAATTGATCTCCCTGACTCCAGATACACATCCTCCTCGCGAATCGCATATCGTGCGTTGTCCCGCGGAACAATCAATAAATAGTAAGAAAACAGTTACCTACAGGGAGGCTAGCCTAATCTTATTACACCCTTACTAAGTTAACTATTTTCAATTATTACTACAACAACCACAACCACGAAGAACTACCACCACCACCATCACTACACTCTACTACTACTACCGCCCAGCCGGCTATGTGCGCTTTCAGAATAGTCATTCGAACAGTTAGGCCGGCAGTAGAGCACAAGAAAAAAATAAAAAAACCACAGGGCGCATAAAACAGAAAAACGTTCCGAACTAACTCCCATGTACACTCCTATCTCTCCGGCAGATTCCATCAATGATCCATACTAACTTAACTCAGCCCTAACCCACATCAGCAACAATGTCAGTGATCACATACACCCTGTATTTTTCATTTCCCCGTACCCGCCGCTACTGGGGGGGGGGGGGGAGGGCGAGGGAACATCTTTCTAGTACAACCAACTCCAGCTTAGTCTCCGCTAAGCTTTTGTTCCCATTTTTCCTTCCACCCCGCCAAGCCAAAACAGGCGGCGGTCCTCTCGCTCGCGTGGCAGCCCTGAGAGTGGTCTAGGCGACGGACGCTCCCCCACTACGGGTGGGTTACTATATTCGTTCCCCCCTCTCTCCCCCATCTCCCCCCATTTTCCTTTTTTCGAGGGCTTGTTTGGGAGGTCTCACATCGTAAAAAATGAGAACTACACAATACGATGTACTACTAATCATTTAATTATTAATATTTCCCCCGGTTTCATTGCGGATGGCGGATGATGGGTGGCAGCGAGAAAATAAAAGTGAGAGAGTGAGACTGGCAAGTACTGGCAATTGTGACGGCAGTGTGGTTGTGGATGTAGGCAGGCCCAGGTGGTAGGTAGGTGGGAAATTAATGAGATATCCCCTGATTTACCTAACGGACATAATAATATAACCTTGGTAGAGATGGATCGATCAGGCCGCCCCCCCCCAAAAAGGATACTAGGTGTACGAACCGGCGGATTCTTCCATGAAGCTTACTTCTTTTTTTATTTTTATTTTTGACTTCTTGAATACCCTAGTTTCCTATTTCCTAACCCAGAATAAGATGCGATATACATTTCGATGTCTCGATGCCAAAAAAAGTTAAAAGAAGCTTTAGTTACCTGTAGAGAAAAATAAAAAATAAAAAGTTTTGACAAAGGAAATAAAAATAAGGCCCCCAAAAAGAAGTTACACGCACAAATATTCAATATCCCAGTTTTTCTGTGGATTAGATCAATTGCAGTGGGAGAAGAAAAAAATATGAAAAAGTGGATTTCCCGTTCGCCGACGAGTGGAATTTGATATGAAGGTGGTGAAAGACATCCGTACAAAAGAAAAAAAGAGGAAAAAGGTGAGATCCGTTTAAGTAGAGCGCTGATACGATAGAACAAATCGCAGATGTGAAGAAAGAAGAAACAATTGACAATAAAAACAGGCTCAGAAGATCAAAACGGTAAAGAAGAAAATATAACACCGCTACAAGAAAAATCATGATCATGAAGAACGCCCCAAGACCCCCATGAATGGAAAACAAAAACTAACCTGGCCTAGCCAGGGGTTTATTGGGTAGCATGGCACCACACACCGTCATCAAATGCAAAAAAGGGAAAAAGATAAACCATCGGCAATAAGAAAAAGTAAACCTAAGGAAAAGTGTGGCTGGTTTTTCTCACTCTGTCCTCACTATGGTAGGGGCGAATTTGGTGCATTCCTTCCCGCGATTTGTCCGCTTCCGTTCGTGTTCATGTTGGATTTGCTCAACTTCCTGGTGAGCTTAGCGTAATCTGTTTCAATTTCGATCTTAATCAGTATAGCTGTTCTCCTATCCACCCCCTCGAAAGAAAAAGAAACCAGAGTGCATGTGACATACGTAGTCCACAGGCGTTACAGAGCGTTCTCGCACCATCAGGTCCTCTTCTCCACTCAGGTGTCTCGGCCCGGTGGCAGCTATGACAGCGCCCAGGTGGTGCAGCTCGCTGTTTCAAGTCAGCGGGGGATGAAAACTACGAAAACCACTTTGGGCACACAAGAGCACTCACGCCTCTCCGGATTTTCTTGGCATCGGGTTGTGCCGATCCATTTGACCTAGTATCATCCGCATACCCATGATTGTCGTCGCCCCCATATTCCGACGAGTGGTTGGTGCTCACTCTCTGTGCAGCATTCTGCTCCGCATATTCCTTTGCACATAATTCCTGAAATACCTGTTGGCAGCTTCTCAGAGCCTCGGTATTCCGAGTCGAACAATCAATCGCGTCCGACAATTCCCTCAAACAATGGTCCAAAAGGTTCGGTTGTAAGTTTTTGGCAACATCTTGGCAGCTTTGTACAATGTAGTAGATTTTCGACGAATTTTCTTTGGTCTGTGAAAAAAGCAAAAAAGTTAGAATTTCAGGTTGCTTCCAATATAATTCTTAAATCCTTACCAAATCAAAGTCCCTTCGCAATGTCGAGATAGAAAGCGCCCTCTCTATTGTAGATCCATAATTCCTCTTCATCCCTCCCCCTGAACCAGGCGACGTTTGTGGTGGGTCATGCGGTGGATATCCATCTCGCGAAGGATATGAGTACGACGAGGTTGAATGCGGAGGTTGAGGGTGTGGCTGATATGTTGACTGGGGTGGCGGAGCACTTGAATGCTGTGGGAATGGATACTGTTGTGATGCACTACTGCCGTTACTATACGACGGTGTCGGTGGGTATTGCGGCGATGTGATATGGTGCGGTGGGGGCGGAGGGTAAGGGTGTGATGGCTGATAGGAGGAATGGCCGTTGGTTGGTGGTGCTGGGTACGGGTCGCTGGGTCGAATCGCAGGAATGACAGGCTGGGGAGGTGTAGCTGCATAAGGGTTAGGCGGTAACGTCCTTGAATGCTCTTGGCTGTTTCGTCGGTTATACGATTCGTGGCTGTGCATCGGGCCAGGACCTGCTGAGCTCTGCGGCGCCGGTGGGGGGGGAGGTAATGACGTTGGATGTGAGTATAACGAGCTCGAAGCCGAGCCCGACAGTGGCAGCGTCTGCACACTCGGCAGCGTCTCCGGTTGACTCCTCGGCATCGAATCCGGGTGCGGTGCTGAAGGTCCCGAGAATGAACCTTGGCCTAGAGGCGGTGTCTGCATTGGTGATGGAGCTGGAAATCGGTCTTCCCTACACAGAGCCTCCGACAACGACGGCAACGACTGTCGTCCCTCCGCCAGCGGCGGCAGAGTCTGCCTGCAATCCTCATTCCTCGATGTTTTTCGCGAGTCGGGTGGTGTGTTGTAACCACTGGTAGTATGCGATGATGCTGGTGGAAACGACAGTGGTGGCGTTGGGCCAAATGTGGTTGTTGGACTGATGGGTGAGGCTGTCGATATGCTTGTACGATTTATGGAGGAATGTCGCTGGTGGTATTGAGCACCCTCCCTCGATACCCTCTCGAATTCCATGTAATTGGGCATCGGTGGCAGAGTATCACTAAAAGGCTAAGGTTAGGCTCAGGTCTGTTTGATATTTAAAGGTATCCTTGCGTCTTGTGTAGTTGAAACCCTTGAAAAAGCGTATTCATTACGTCGTCTCTACCTATTGAGGAGTAAAGAGGTAAAGCATACAGAGAGGTATGAATGTAGCGGATAATAAGGTAGAGAGTTTGAAGAAGGGGGGGGGGGGGGTAAGGAGGTGGAGTGAGGTATTAGGTAGTGAAGAAAGGTTATTGGGTAAGTGTGTGGCTATTCTTTACATACCTCTGCCTTCTATTTTCCGATGACTCCATGCCTGTGGCGGGAGACAAAGGAGGTGATAACAGGATCGCGGAGGGAAGAATGTTGAAGGCTTATCTCGAGATGGAGGTAACTTTCTTGAATAAGGCGGGAGGCGAGCCGCCGGTAGCTGAGACTAGTGTGTTACTGGAGCTAAAGGGCTGGACCGTGGGTAGTGGATGGTCGTGGTCGACGACAACGAACGAACGACAGCGACGAAAGGCTAATCACAACGACTCAGCCTTAAGATTTACCGCGGACACAACTGCAGGCAGGCGAATTGATGCAATCTGCGATAAAAAAGATTGGAGTTTTAGTATTTCTATTGTTCCTTGAGGATAATGAAACTTCAGCCGTCGCAAAGTCTCCCAGGGCTAGTTACCAACGCAGCAATAAACCAGCAAGAGTTGACGAAGGTAGTAGTAGTGGTAGTCGTAATTGTAGTGAGTATGTAGGTAAAAGGTAGGTACCGGGTCCCGGTAAGTGAGTGAATCGAGCTACTGCACTAATAATAATATAACAACAGCAACAACAAAAACACAACCCTGATGTGTTCTATTATCTTGGTTCCTGGCTGATTGTAAAGAAGGCCAGGCGTGACGTTGGGATAGGTGGGTGTTATGTAGTTGATCGGATGTGGGAGCAACAAACGAATGTCTGCGACGACAGATGGGCGGACCTGGGGATAAGTAGGTATTATGTTATGCGAACAGGTGGCGGAAGCTCGCTCTTCTGTTGCTTCTATCTATGTCTGTCCTGGTAAGGGGGGACTTTTGTGAGCATATGAAGCTTTTTGCGGGGGGGGTGTGGGTGGCAGTGGCAGTGGTAAGTGGGAGAGGTGGGAAGGGTTGGGTTAAGTTGGGGGTGTGGTGTGTATGTAGTGGTGGTGGGTTGAGCCTAGCGAGACTAGAGATCGATCCAACGATCTAACAGCGGCACCGGGGAGGCTTCTGTCTGGATATGATATAAAGATGGGTGGTTGTGAGGTGAGGAATATTATGTAGACTTACTTTTACACTCACTCAGGAAATCAACGAGCAGGAGCGCGGCAGTATGTAGGAAGAGGCAAGCGAGGGGATGGTCGGACCAACAGGCAAAGGAAGACACCCGGGACGGCAGAAGAAGTAATTGACGGATTTGGGGTGGTAGTGTTCTTGATCTGGGCGAGTGTGGAGGGTGTGGAGAGAAAAGAGTAGATAGAGGGAAAGTGCGAGCGCAAGAAGTAGTAATGTATGTATGTGAGACTGGAAATGACCAGAAGGGAAAGTACGGTAGGTACGGTACGGTGAGTGAGTATTTGTGGTGTGTGTGGAGTCGAGGGTGTGGGTGATTGGGTGTGTCTGGTATGGTCTGTCGTTCAGTCTTCTGTCTGTAGTGTATGTATGTACGCACGAAATGTGTGCGTATGTACGAATATGTAGGTATTGGTATGGAACGGGGGTGGGAGTGAAGTGTGGGATGTATGTATGAAGAAGAAGCAGCAGAAGCAGAAGCAGCAGCGCAGATAGACGGACAGAGAAGTGAGTGAGAGAAGATGTGATGATGATGATGATGGCTGGTCAGAACAGAACAGCGAACAATGGGAGGACGCGGCTGGGATTATTAGATCGAGATGATGATGACAGCGACTTTCTTTTCTTGGGGTCCAAGTTCTGCTTTAAGGTGGATGGATGGATGGATATGGATGTGGATGGGTGGATAAGTAAAGTATTGAAATGATGGTCACTGGGCGTATGTATGTAGATGTAGGGTACACAGCTTCTTCTTTCTGTCTTTCCCTTCCCTTTCCTTTCTTTAGATGAGGCCAAAGGAGGAAAAGAGAAGAAAAAGAAAGCACACACAAAAAAATGAGAGGAGGATCCCGCCTGAGAAACTACTACGAAACCAGGCAATAAATAGAAACCTCCCGGGAGCAGAGCTGCTTTCAAGAAAACCAAGCAACAAGCAGATCTGCGCAAAATGGGGAAGCAAGTGGAAGTGCTAGATGGGGATATAGCTAACACTAGCTAATGCAGGGTGTTTCGCGAGGAACCGAGATATGAAGTAAAGGTGGAAATCGATAATTAATCTCAAAGGGTAATTAATGTATGTAGCTAGATATGTTGCGCGCGCAGAGATGGAAAGAAGTGAAGAGATAGGAGGAGGAGTAGTAGTAGAAGTAGAAGTAATAGTAGTAGTAGGAGCAGAAGATCTTTTTTCTTCCTTCCCCCTACTATCTCACTCACCCTCTTCGAATTCGTTCCCTCTCTCCAATTGCTACTACCACCTCACAAAACACAAACCTCAAACTCGACTCAAGATCCGTAGCCACACAGCCGCCACACGGTACAGGCAGGGTCAAATGGGTAAGTCAGAATGACGAACAGATAGTAACCCAATAACTCAATTCCAGATATATATTAGCAGCTAGTAATGTAGCAGCAGAAGCAGCAGCATGAGCAGCTGGGTATGTGCTTCCTTTTGACATCTGAGCAGAAACGGCCAAAGGTTTAAAACAGAACATGACATCTATCCAACCAACCCGATGGAGCTGACATGATGATGTATCCAGTTACAGTGTCAATCTTCCCTTCTGCTTCTCTTCCTTCCCTTCCACTTACATAGGTGCATACATCTACTGGCAGGAACCTCCTCCGCCCTACATCACAATATCACAATATTAACTAAATGTATGTACCTAGGCTACGGTACCTACAACCTCTCCCCCCCCCCCCCACAACGTAGAGTAACCCAGGCGCCAAAACAAAAACGCAGCAGAAACCGTTCAAGGCAACAGGGTATACCAGGGCCGGGGATCAAACGGGCCTACATCGACGATTTGACTATCCCCTCCCCCCCCCCCTTCCCACACCCCTACCAGCTACTCTAATTCCTGTTTAAACAGTTGCGCCGATCTCTCTCCCACGCGCAGGTAAAGAAAGAGAAAACCTCGCCGCCGGCGGAGATCATGAGGTAGGTTATGTAGTTAGTAGCTAGGCCGGTAAAGGGAGTGGGAGAGGGGGGGGGGGTATCTATTATTATTATCATTATTATTTGCGCAGCTGTTTTATATCTAGTCCACCGGCCTTCCTACCTACCCTTCCTCCTCTCCTCCTCCTCAAGGCGGCTAGGATAGGAATATCAATTGGATCGCAATTGGTGGAACTGCTTCTCCTCCTCACACAAAAAGGAAAGAAGAAAAGAAGAGGAAAACACACCCCCAGCTAGTACCACAAAAAAGAAAAGAAAGGCAAGAGAGCATGAAGACAGAGAAAGAAAAAAAAAACCCACCATACATGTCCACTTCTTGAGCGCCGGCGCCGCAATGAACAATTCACACTTTCATATGACCCTTCCAGTACCCCCCCCCCCTCCTCCTTCCAATCCCTCTCGTCTCCTTACCGGCTTCAGCGGCTCCCGTAAATATAGTCTACATATCTCTAGTCCCCCTTCGGCGGCGGCCACAAAAGTGCGGAGAGAGAAATCATCGTTGATTGAAGACCCTTTGGGGGGGGGGGGGTGAGAGCAGATGGATGGATGGATGGATGGGGGTTAGCTGCCAGCCCAGCAGCAGCCCAGCCCAGCCTAGCACTCCCACCTCGCAAAAAAGGCGTTACATTACGCTAAACACGCTAGTGCCCCTACCCTACATGTAACCTCCACCATCCACTCCACGCGCAACCGTGATCGATTTCATCGACAAGCGGTTTCGACCCGCCGGGAATGGACCAAAAGCAGATGCGTTGACGCATCTGCAGCTCACCAACCCATCCATCCATCCACACCATCCCACACCCAGGTCCTCCAGGTCCAGGTCCATCCATTCAGCTGGGTTCTACAAATATACCCTGTGGTGTGTGGATGTGTGTGATCATCTGTGACCCATGACCCATGGCCCGTGAGGGAAATTGCTTTTTTCTTCCTTTCTTTCCTTTTTCTCAAAAGGGAAAAGAAGAGAAAGAAGAAAAAAAAAAGTAAAAACAACTGGTGGTGGACCTTTCCCAAGATCCCGTGTCTCTTCGCTTGATCAAAAAACCTCGCAAATCGCCCTTTCGGATTCACCCGGCGCCCCCCTCCGCTTGCTTGCTTGGCTTGTTGTTGGCCAATTGGAGATTGCCTGGCGGCGTTGCGAGCGAGGAGATTGATATCTCATGATGCTGCTGAGCGGTGGGAGAAAAAAAGAAAAGAAGAATCAATTATGACCCGGTAAACCTGTCTCCTACCTCATTCACTATAGCTTTCTCTCTACCGGGTGCTGCAACTAACTAAAACTACGTACATGCTCTACTCTACATACATACATGGGTTCGTTCGATAATGATTCATGAATAAGAAGGGGAGTGAGTTGGTAGGTACAGTACAGTAACGTTAGAACGAAAGGGAAAACCGAAATGAAAGGGGGCGTCCTCAAATACGAGAATTGACAGTTCCTGTTGCTGCTCCTGTACGTCTACTCTAGTCGACCCAGCTATCTGGCATCCTCCGCGCAACACAGACCAGCTGGGTCGTAAGGCATAAACTCACTTCCCACCAGCTACATAGCTCGGCGGAGGCGGCTGTGGGGGAAGGGACCGCGGGAGAGGGAAGAGAGAGAGCAAAGCAAAGGAAAAAAATAAAACATTTATCCAAGGACTGCCTTGTCTGGCTATCTATCTCATCCGTCAAAATCCAGCCCAGATCATGATACAGAAGGTACGGGGAGAGCCGTCCAGAGCACTGGCATGAGATCCCATCCAGCCCAACAAAAGCGAAAAAAAAAGAGAGGAAGGGCCACCCCCTCCCCCCTCCCCCGAAAAAAAATAACCCAGATCTGGAGTTTCTCCCCCATCTAATCGAAGCTTCTATCACATCAGCCAGCCACGCGAAAACCCAGGAAATTGGTCAGTCAGGACCCTAGACTTAAAATGCGAAAAAGCAAAAAAAGAAATTCAAAAAGGTAAAGGGAAAAAACGAGAGAAACAGAAACTGCCACATCAATTTGCTTGAAAAGGGAAACAGAAGCAAAGAAAGAAGAAAAAACCCAGTAATTTCATCTGGGACTGGGCTGGCTGGCATGGATAGGCATGGCATGTCCGTCAATCTCAATCTTCTTCACCTCACCTCACTCACCCACCCCCTTATGCGGGCGATTTTCGTGCACATATATGCTTTCTTTTTTTTGAAGGTGGGAGAGAGAGAGAGTTACGTCTATTAGATAATGGACACCAGAAAAAGTGGTACCTACCTACTGATGAGTTGTTGGGCTAGCTAGATTCTCTGCTGCGGTGCCTCTAGATCAGTAGAGATGAGAGATTCAATTCTCCCAGAGATCCTTCTCTTCTAGTTGTGATCTCCGCGCGCGCGCGCACTACTCGTTCGAGCGCTCCAACCTCCTTTCGACTATCGCAAAAAGAAAAGAAAGGAAATTCTCTTCATCCGTTTTACACTTTCTTTTGCTTTTGTTGTTGGCGACGATCTCCCATCGTTGAACGCCATACGAAGCTAATGATGGGGGCGGCGCGTGCGTGCAGGGGGAGGAGGAGTTTTTTTCCCCTCTCGCTCGTCTTTTCGAGATCTCTTTTTTACCAGACGTTACACAGGTATCCAGCTAGTAGTTCGCGTAGAGCACTCTAGAGCGAAAGCTGGTAGGGGAATATCGCTCAAAGGGCTTCTTCCGAACCTTCCCAGATCTACTTGTCACTAAACTAACACTAAAACCAAAAAGAAGTTTCATCATGACGGATTCCCGCCTGTCAAGCAACAGTTCACACTTGACAAAGAGGTGTGGTTGCGGTTACGGTTGCGGAACATCGTCGCGCGAGCGCCCACATCCCGGGTCAAGTTGCCCACCACACACCACAACCCACACACCAACCCGATCACCCTCCAGATCCGAGATTTCAGATAACCGGCAGACAAGGCTTCCGGGGTAGGATGTGCCGGGGTAGACACAACCTAGGGCCATGTCTGTCTCTGTAGGGAGACGGAGATGATAGACATGCCCGACAGTTCGACAGTTTGACAGAGGGCTGAATGACTGAAGGTCTGAGATGACTGACTGGCAGCTGTTGTTGGTGGTTCAGTCAGTAGAAGGCGTACTCTAGGTGGTGGTAGAGGCAAGGTGGTGATGGTAGGGGGAGGTTAATTGTTTATATGGGCCTGGGTGTGTAACTGTAGGCACAGTTACTCGTGAGATATCGACATCAGAGATTCTGATCACGCCCGTCATCATCTATCTACATGTAGTCAGTAAGTAATCAACGATGTCTGTAGAGCAAATAAACATCTCTAAACCCCTCCTCTTCTACTTTCCTCTCTCTCTCCTCTTCCTCTCATCATCATCCTTACCATGACTCTACATACATAGCCCTTTCCTTTACCTGGTAACTCCTCTCTCCACCCCAGGTACATCCCCCTTCCCCATCGCCTCCCAAGCGACAACTCCACGCCACGCCATGCCATGCTATGCCATGCCCGATCATCCCCTCTCTTCCGCCACTCGCAACAACCCCAATCTCGGCAAAGCAGGTCACAGCAGCCACCCTAGATCCCAAATCTCTCTTTTCTCCTCCGCTCCCTACCCCCTACCAAGCCATGTCTTGATCGAATCGGAAAACCCGCAGTCTGTTCGCAAGAACAGAGGGGGGAAGGCAAGAGGAGCCGGATCTCAGATCAGACCACTATTTTTTTTTCTTTTTCTTCCTTTTTCCTTTCCAAGGGGAGGGGGGCCTAAGCGACAGATGGACACAAGACAGGACAGCAGACAGCCCTCTCTTCTGATACGGGACGAGAGGCGACGGAGGGAGAGGGAGAGAAGGAGAGAGCGAGAGACCCGATACACCCGACACAGTGGATGAGTGGGAGGGGCGCTAGGCTACTCTGGGCGTGGTGGTGGTCGCTGGTGGCTCACTGATGGGCGATGATGAAGGCTTATCTCCGCGCGCGCGGGTGCGGTTGTGCGTTTGCTGACTGATGAAGGTTACATGTGAACCTACATGTAGGTAGAGGTATATTTAGTCGTACATAGTGGAGTACATGTAGAGTAGATAGGGTACAATACCGTATGTATGTGTGTGATATGTATGTAAGCTCAGGGTTAAATTGTTTCGTTTTTGTCTCCGCTTTTTTTTTTCTTTCTTTTTTTCTTTGCTCCTGATAGAGGCGGATAGAGATAGATAGATGGGACGGATGGGATGTGAGAAATGGGATGGATGGCTGTTAGGGATGGGTTGGAAAGGGGGGGGGAGGGGAAATGAGCGGATGTGATGTGATGTGATTGACGTTTCCTCTAACGACAGCTTTAATTTTTAATCACCATCATACAACAGCATTATACTCATCTATTAATTAAGTCCTGAGAATTCTTGGTAGTAACGCCCTCAGAAAATTTCTCAGGACTTAGTTAACGTGCGAGTAGCATATAGTCGATATAGCAACAACAGCATACAGAACAAGAAGCTCCAATTCCAATTGCAATCCCCTCCGCGGGAAAGGGGAAATATGGAGTCAGATGTAAGATGAACGTAGGCAGGTAGGCAGGCAGGTAGCCTTTCAAATTCAAATTAACCCACTCTAGATCTGTCACCATTTCCCCTTCCTGTCGTGTCCAGTCCTGTCACTCCCGTAAGCATAACCGGGGATCGATCGTCCGCAGGCAGCTATATTGGACATGGAGTATCACCAAGTAGATACCTACCAGATCAGTAGAGCAACTAGATGGGACGAAAGGGGGCCCGGGAGTGGAGGGTCTGGTAATGATCAGATCTATCTCCCTCACCTCACCTCACCTCACCTCACCTCACCTCCACTCTCCCCCCTCCCAAACCACCACCACCCCAAACCTCCCACGGGGAAAAAAAGACAGACAAGAGATAGTTGAATATCTATGACGCACTGGCCGTTACCCTACATGACCTATGTACACACCTACATACATACATGTAACGGTCATCTGTATCTGTATCTGTATCTGTATCTGACCTGTATGTACCTACCTGTATGTACTTTATCTAGCCCACTTTATTTCGCCTGCTTGATTGCTTGTCTGGACCCTCACCTCCTCACCCCGGACCCGATTACTATTCACCCCGTCAGATTCGAATCTGGGCCAGCGCCCTGGGATATATATATATATATATGTTTTTTCCTTCTTTCTGGATGAACTGTTCTGCTCCCCCTCCCCTCCGCGTGCCCCGGTAGATTCTGTCTCTAGATATAGTGGTTCCCTATCGGTCGGCGCGCGCGAGCGAGCACGCACACAATCTCGATCCCATCGTTCCTTTCGTGCTTCTACACAGCCCTCTCTGTCTATCTGTCTGTCTGTCTGTCACAGATGGGGTTGTTGTTGGGTTGGTTGGGTTGGTTGGTAGTGGGTGGGTTATTAATTACTGTAGATATACCATAACCACATGTAGCCAAGGTTCCTCTACAAACAAAAACATGTACTCCACCCTTACACCACAGCACAGCACCCTACTCTACGCTACTGTAGGTACAAAGCTATGTAGCTAGCCAGCTACCCAGGCAGCTAGTTTCAACGGGTGAACATGAAGCGTTGAGGTATATATCTTCCCCCCCCCCCAAACCCCCTCCCTCCCTCTACCCAGCTAGCTACCCCCTCTTCTATCTATCCCCATCCCATTTCACCCTCAATATCCCTCTCTCCCTCTCCCTCTCCCTCTCCCACTCCCTCCCACACACACACACCCCGTATACCCCATCCACAGCACACACATACACACATACACATACACGCACCCCCCACCCCCGCCTCACGATGATCTGCCCCCGCAGCAGTGATTGGCCCCATTCTTCCGATGCGATGCGGAGTGCGATCGATTCCGATGTCGTCGCCCACGATGGGTGGCCCCCCCCCCCCCTCCTATTTTTGGGCCTGCTGGGTCATATCTCACAATGGAGTGTTGAAGAATGCTTGAGATAGGCGGGGTTACCGCCGGTGTGTGTGGTGTGGTGTGGTGTGGCTGTGAGTGTGGGTGGTGGTAATGATAGGGTGAGTTGGAAAAATGGACATGGTATGTATTGTATTGTAGAGAGAGGTTGTGTTATTAGTTAGCCCAATAGTACTCTGGAAGAGCAAGACTAGGGTAAGGCGGGAGGGGATCCAGAGTGAAAAATAGGTACTTTGAAACACACGGTTTGGTAGTAGTAGTAGTAGTAGTAGTAGGAGTAATAGTATAAAAAAAAAATAGAGGTAGAAGAAATGAAACACCACGAAAAAAAGAAGAAAAAAACCGAAACGCCAACTGACACTGAGACCCACGCGCCCTCCCTCCCTGACAGTTATTTTGCTGCCGCTACACTACAGTACAACAAACAACAAGCCACACACAACTCCTACTGTAAAAACCGCACCGCCCGATATTTTCATAACCAAACAGAGGCCGCCAGCCAGCACATTAACGAAATCAAAGAGAAAAAAAGGGAAGTCTCTCAGTTCTGTACAACCCATCCCGTTTCTACCCGTACTTCCATGCTACTTTCAAAAAAAAAAAGAAGAAAAACTTAAAACACGAATAAAAGAAGTAAAAACGAACGTTAAAAAGAAAAAACCCATATATAAAAATGCTATGCAATCATCGTTCCAGTCTCGCTAGTGACCTAAGAACCTCCATCAGCGGCAGCTTCCCCGTGCCCGCCCCAACCCTAACCTTCGCCTCCCTTACCGCCAGCGCCGCCTCCGCATCCTCCAGGATCCGGCCCGCCAGCCTATCCGCCGCCTTGCCATAGTGGTTCAGCTTATGGACCCCATCAACTAGCTGGTCGACCTGGAACTCAATCTCCCCGCTGTGCTGCTTGACGAGGCCCCTTGCCTCCGCCAGCAGGTCCTGGGAGCGGGACGAGGACGCGAATGCCGACTCAGATGGCTGCAAGAGCTTATTCATATCGGGCCCACCGGCGAGAGAGAGCGTCGCTTTGACATCAGTCTTGAGCAGCGACTTCCATGTTGCTTTTTCGGCTAAAAGTCTGGAGATGGTTAGCGGTTGTCAATGATCAGAATGACAGGAAAATGTGGTGACCCACTTTTTTAGGCTGGCTTCAATGGCTTCAACCTTGGCAAGGTTGTCAATGTTACGGGGATTCGGTTTTTTGATTACTGTAGAAGGTCGAGAATCTTCCTGCATGGGATTGTCAGCTCCAAACTTAACTACTTGCTGAATCCGTGCCTGCCTGAGTGCATAAGGCTGAAGCTGAAAATGTGGGGGGTGGATGTACTTACCCTATTGAACCAGCTCGATAGTCCGGGATTTGATAGGACGTCTGATAATACTTCTTCTTCGATTATTCGTGCTATAAAGATAGACAGTAGTCAGCACTTGTATACAAAGCTAGTGTTTCTGACATTTCGAGGCCAATGATAGTCAGAAGACGCCCGGAATCTCGACTTATGTTGCTAAATCTATAATGCCGGGCTTTCTGATATTTCTCAGTAATCAGGCCATTATTATAAATTTGCCATAATTCAAGTCCGGAAGCACCTTTCCGGTGTATTGGAGGGCTTTAACTGTCCGATCACGCGGCCAAAAGTTGGGGAATTTGGACAACAAATCCAACAACTTCTGCGCTGGACGAATCTGCAGATCAGATTCCACATCTCGAATATTTGTCTAGCTCAGACAGCTAAAACCCTCCAATATCCCAAATTCGGGGCTATATTCCGGAGGAGGGGAGAATAATCAGAACAGAGCAAGAAGAGTTCCGGTGGAACCGCCGAACCCTATCTCAAGGCCTAGCTTTCGTCTGATATCCCATCACTCCTCCTAATTACCCGCCTGCTCCTCCGGCCCGGTCTGATCATCATCATCTCCACAAATTTCCAAAAAAAAAAATACCTACCAACAGCCGCCGCAGTAGCGTCCCCCACTTTCCCATCCTTCGGCGTGAGCGCTTTTCGTCCACACCACGCTAGTAGTTGTTTCATTCTCTGGGGTTCCAGAAGCTCGTCGTGAATGTGCTTATAGTATTCCTCGTGCGCAATTGACGGATGCGGTTCAGCTAGAATCACCCCGTAATCAGCCACTTCACCATGTTCCCACTAAGAGTCACCAAAAACATACCGAGAACCCCCGTATCCATCAGTGAGCTTGCCCTCCGTCCTCTGAGCCCAACACTACTCCTGCGGTTCCCCCCACCCTGCCCACCTTTCCGCATCTGCTGGTTTCGCCTGATAATCGGCGTATCCGATACCGGAAGCGCCATCTTTGTGCTACCGCCACCGGGCGGTATTCGCGGCGGCGGCGACATGGGTATGGGTATGGGTGCTACGGCGACAGGAACCTTGGATTTCGCCGCTGTCTTAGTTTTGGCGGCCGCCTTCTTTGGCGCCTTCTTCTCCTTTACCTCCTCCTCTTCCGCTTCGGCCAAGGAGATCTTCTTCCGAGTCTTCAGCTCCGATTCCTCGATCGGCGGAGGTGAGTCGTGGGCTCGCTTCCGGGAAGTAGTGGTGGGTTTCTTCTTCTTGGGGGGTTCAACAGCGACAGGCAGCGGCGGTGGAGCGGTGGGCAGTACGACCTCATTAGCTGCAAGGCTGGCGCGGGTACGTGGTCGGGGACGGAAGATGAAGCCTTCGTCTTCGAGAATGTCGGGTTTGGTGCGCTTTTGCTTCTGTGTAGGTAGGGTTTATGTCAGTATTTAAATCAACCTTAAATTAGGCAGCTGGTCCATCCTGTTGCGGTTCTGCGATCCTAGATACCTATTCCCAAGCCGGCAGAGGAAGAAAAAAAAAAAACACCCCCGCATATCATAATACCCCCAAGCAGAAGAGGAAGCAAACCGCCCGGAGAACAAAGAAAAAAACAAAACCAACCTTCTTCGGCGGCTTCTCCTTCACCTCCCCCTTGTCCCCGCCATCCTCCTCCTTCTCCGCCGCCGCCGCCTTCTTTCCCTTTTTAGTCTTTTTTTTTAGCGGCTCCACCGGCGTATTCTCTTTTTCCTTCCCGTTCACCTCGCCATTGATCCCATTGCTGCTGTCGTCGTCCAGCCCCGCGGTGGCGCTTTTCCGTTTCGGCCGTGTGCTGGTCGGCATTACTGTCAGTGTTTGTAGCGGCCGTGTCGTGGTCGCGTGTACGGGCATGAAAGTCAACGTCAAACTCAATTCCGGCGCAGATCCGTAGGGTATAGTGGCACCGTCGAATTGGTGCCTTGCTAGTTGGGACAGTGGGGGGGGGGGGGCGGTTATCGACACCTGTTGTATCTAAGAAACGTTTGGGGGTGAGCGCGTGTAAGCACTGTCGTTTGTTATGGAGCTAGCTCTGGTTGATGATGATGATGATATGATGGTAATGGTGTACCCGTCCAACTAATTGCCTGTCCGTAGTAGTAATAGTGGTAATGAATGTCTGTATTAGTGCTAGTGGTGATCTGATATCGTAAGGGGCGTTCGTGATATGCTGGCCGGCGGGCAGGCGGTGGCGCGGGGGGGGGTGTGGGTGTGGGGAGAGTGTAGAGGGAGCGGAGAGAGAGAGAGAGAGAGGGAGAGGGAGAGGGAGTGATGACGGGTGATGGAGGAAAGGACGGGTGGATGGGTGGATGGGGCGGACAGAGAGAGACAGATGTCGGTCCACAGACGATGGATGGACGGTTGTTGGGGGGGGTTTGTGGTCTGTGGTCTGTGGTTGGGTTGGGCTGGCTGCTGGCTTGGGGTGTCGCGTTGTTGCTGCCGCTGCGCTTCTGCTTGTTTTGATCAAACTCAACAACGACGGCCCACATGCGTCTTGGCGTGTCAACCGCAACGCAGGAAGGGAAAGGAAGGCTTGTTTACACGCTGGTGTGCGTGGATCTTATCACCACCAATCACATCGATCGCTCTGACAGGAACAGAAGCAGGACCCTATTGCATGCACAAAATATTCTAGAGTGGTAATAATAGTGATAATAGCTAACTACTCTACACCGTAGCTGTTCGTAAACGAATACCCCCCCTCCCCTTCGCCTTCGTCGTCCTCTTATTCGTCTCGTTACATGATGAAATACATATCTCTTACTACATGTACCTACCATCCTTGATTCCCCCACCTCTTCCTCTTCCTCTCCCTTTCTCCTTCCCCCGAAGTCTGTCTCTCGTCGTCTTGTCTTTCTTCGATATCTCAATGCCTGCCTGCTTGCTTGCTTGTTGAAAATGCCACCCTTCACACCTCACACCTGCGTACACACAACAAAAAATACCAAACTAAACAACAAAAACACACCACTCCCGCTGCTGTAGACCTAGCTTCCATGTTGAATAAAAAAACCTTTGTCACCCATATGTAAATGGGTCAACAGTTGTGCCGAACCCGAAATCGAAAAAGAAAGAAAAAAGTAACCTAAAAATAACAACAAGCCAAAATAAAGGATAGAGAAAGAAGAAGAAAAAGAAGAGATTACAATTCTATCCCAAACAGCTCCCCGCCAAACTTGTCACAACAGCGTAGAACGGCATTTTTAGATCTCCTCTCCCCAAAATGATGTCTTGTTTGACAAAAGACGCCTTCTAAATCGTAAAAATCCATAAACCCATTTTCTTTTTGGTATTGATAATCATGTAGATCTACTTGGTAGTCGTGTCAATACATGAGGACGTATAGGCAGGGTTTTGCGATTGCGTACCTAAACAGCTTACGGGGCAAGACTGCCTTCGATCCTCCTGCGAGCCTCCATCTTCTCTTCCTGGCTCACATTTTCTTTCCGCATGGTTACAGCACCTGTTTCTGGTGTGTGGCCAATGCTCATTCCTACACGGATCAAAGTCTCCAGCGCGGTCCTTGAGTTATCAACAAGGTCTTCATCGAAAACCATCCTGCCAGGTTCAAACAGACAGACGATAGTACTGCCACCAAACTGGAAATAGCCCAGCTCGTCTGTACGCTTGACCTGTGATCCCGCCTTGGCTGTGATGACTGTGCTACCAACCATCATGGCTCCGACACAGATGACCATCACCCTGCCGTGTTCTACAGAATCTATAGGGACACAGATACGGACGTTTTCACCGTACACATCAAGTCTATCAAAATCAGCGCTGACTTCATTTCCACGTTGAATCAAAGAGAACTTACGCAGATCGAATAGCCATTGGGTTGACGGTATAATACTCTCCCTTTATCAACTTGGGCTCACCCATGAGCCCATCGACGGGAATGTGAAATCTATGATAATCTTGTGGCGCCAATCTAAAAATACCTAGTGCGCCCCCAGCAAACCGCTTGGCATCTTCCGGATAAGCGTCACCAAGAAGCCTCTTGATTGTGAATTCTCGGCCCTTGATCCATATTGTTGCTGCTTCATCAATAGTGTTGAATACCACAGATCTACAATCTGCCGGGGAGACAATAACTCTTTGATCCTCTGGTGAGGCGCAAGGACGTGCACCAGGCTTAAGAGCACGGTAGAAAAATTCGTTGAATCTATGATTTTCAATTAGCGCAAATTCCTTGACAGTTTTCTAAAACCGGGTATACTCACGTCTTGAACTGATCTATTGGTAGAAGAACCTCAGAAAGATCGAGCTGATGAAAAGCAATAAATCCCTTGATATCCCTGGCGGAAGCAGGGTTATCAAACTTCTTTCCTTGTTTGACACTAAGTGATTTTAACAGTTTTTTGACTGTAGATGTTAGCTTCCTGATCCGATGCAGCACTTAATCTTAGGATGATATACTCTTCTTATTCTCCATGCTGCTGCTGCTAAGTCCCTTATAAAGCAATCGAATCCCCAAACGAACGTAAACACTCATACGTTCTTCCTGGATCTGCCCTGTTATCCTGTCCTGGACCAAGATATTGGCCGAATTCGCGCCCAACTTGTAGCCTCCGTAGGATATCTTTGAGATAACCTTAGAGTACCATTTGCGTTGAGCCTGGCTAGATGTCACAAACCCTCCCATCACAAGCTTATCTACCTGTCTCCAATCTTGTGATGCACATGTCGCCAAGTGCGTCACGATATCCTGTTCCGATCTTTTATTGAGGCGGGGCTGATGGCACAGTGGGCACTCCTTGATCTGGATGACATGCTCCTCTGCCTTCTCATCTGCCAGATCATTTTCACCAAGCATCATACCCTCCTCTCCCGCAGCACCAAGAACATTGATATTCTGTGTTGGCGGCAAAGATATCATGCTTCTACTCCTCGGGTCGGCCGGAGTGTTTGAGCTGGTGCTGTCGTCGGACTTTTGGGACCTGTCATCCCTTCCTGAATCATCCCTTCCAGATGTGGGGGGGGTATGGCTCGGTGTCTTCGGTGTGGTTGACGAGAGCTGGTTCTCCAGACAGATAACTGCCTGATCAATAGTCAATTCCACATCTTCCAAGTTCGTAACCCCGTTCTCCTCCCTAAATCTCTCGAAAAACCCATCAATGGTCTGGGCTGACAGTGTAGACCCCAGAGTATCAAGCATAGTGGTAAGTTCCACACGGCTGATTTCGCCACTGTCATCTGCATCATACTGCCTGAGCATGACTCGCCAGAATTGCTGTCGGAGTGCAGGGTATGGAACATATTTGGCCTTAATCTTGATTTCAGGATTATGTTTGTCTTCCCATCGATCTTTATTTTTAAGAGGAAGAGGCAATGTGTACGGCTGTAAATCATAATCCATAGAATCATTGTTTACTTGTATCATCCTATTCCCTGGTGGGGTAGGACCATTCTCATCACCAGGAGTTAAAGCCCCATCAGATGGGAAAGCACTTGCCATGCTTCTCAGTGAGTTTGCAGATGTTCTCCGCTCAAGGTCTGGTCGGCCCTTTTTTCCAGCAGAGAGATTCGTTCCGGAAGACGACCTAGGTAATGGTATACGGAAACGAGATTTCCCAGTACCAGACGGAGTCATAGGAGAAGGTGGAACCTCATCTTTCAATGGCTCTCGAAGATTATATAGCCCAGTTACTGGGTCGGCGGTAGGCTGTGTGGAGATAATCTCTTGTAGCGCAAAGTTTGTCTGTGCTACAAAGTCATTTGATGAGAACTTATCGCGGTCTACGACTGCAATATTCAGAGAATATCTCTGCTCATGCCGTAGAACTTGAAACACCATTTTCTCGTCATATACGGGATTCAAACAGTGTCGAATATGTCTAGTACGGTATGTTTTCTTTCCCAGAGAGACAACAACAAAAGGGTCCATATCGAAACCGGTACGTGTCACTATTCCGCGTTAGCAAGCCATAATTTGTTAGCATGCACACCATGAAAGTCCAACTTACTGTTCTTTTCTGGTGGCAAGTCTGTGATAGAATTGATCTCTAGAAAAACAACTCCAACAACATCTGACTCCCTGGATAATTCATAATGATGGCCCTTCTTGTCGCCACCTGTCTTGCCCTTCATCGTTGAAGGAGTGATCGAGGGAGCAATCGAGGGTGTCATTGATACTGAAGTTCCTATCCTGTCAAATTTAGGCCGACCTAGGGCTCCATCTGGTTCTATCATATCTTCTTCGTCGTCAGAAATACCAGTATCACCCAGATCCCGCGAAAGAGGGTCATCCTGTTCATAGATACTGGGAGAGGCGCTCGGACTCGGGGTTCCGTTGAAATTGCTGAGCCATGTCGTCCATTTCTGCATGATTTGCTCGGGGGTTGCAGCATCATCAGACGTGTCCAGAAGACAGAGTTGAAGTTGTATCTCCCCGGAAATTGTGGCCTTTTTGCGGCTAGACTTCAATGGGAACCATCGGGGCTGAAAGAAGAGTTGTTGGGTTAGCAGGGGCCCCAACATAAGGATAATTAAGGTGCTGACTGACCTCTTGGCTGGTTCGTCCATTTGAGAAAAATTCTTCGAGATGAACTGTGAGCTCGCCCATGTAGTCCTATATTTCCCTCTTCACATGTCAGAAACTAGGAACTGCTCTACTGTATTATCGTTCGCCTCTTTCCCCGATCCGAAAACCATCCCCTAGGTGCATGGGTAAATCCAAACCTTTCCAAACCGGTCCTTGTCCCAACAAACGCATTCCAACGTAGATGAGTTGGCTCCGCTGAGCGGTATTTCAAAGTTGTCGAACCATTCAGGGTCGAGGGTCTTGGGCATCGCTTCCGTCTGGAAGCGATACTCACCTAATGATACGACAAGATACTGATGGCGATTAAAAGAGTCAGCTTGCGGGTGGGGGAAATGGCGGGGCGTAGCGAATGAAGACGACTTACGGGATCGCTGAAGCCATTCTTATCCTTCGGAGCTAGATCTCGACCCTGCACGATGTACTAAAGTCAGTAGTTGAACCCTTCCATTTTCTATCCGATCTGATTTTGGATCCATACTCTGAGTACAGTGGCCTTAAGGACGAGGGAGCTTTCGTTCATGAGTTTCGGTGACCCTGATCGGCTTGGTACTGGAGATGTAGGTTTGGAGTTTGTCTTCTTTCGAGTTGGGAAGGGAAGGTTAAGGAGCACCATCTTGCCAAAATCTGTACCCGGTTTTGTTTGAGGGGAAGGCACAAACAAAAAACGTAAAACTTGATTGTGCGCGATCCGAGGAGTAGCTCAAGGCTGATTTGCTGGCCGGGTAGTGTACAGCAATAGCAGTACCAGATGCACAACTCACAGAAGAATCCACTCAAAGTATTGAAGTTGGATTGAATGTGACCGAGATGTGCAGGCACACAATATCGTGTATTCCTTTCTTAATTTTCTTTTTTTCTCTCTTTTCTTCTTCTTCTACCACAGGTATTCGTCTGTTCAACAGGTGAATAAATGAATGATAGAAGGGCAACAAGGAGAGGATGGTGAAGCTGGAACTTCTTCACCTAGAGTGAGTTATTGTAAGACTTGGGGGTGTGCGAGGGTGGTAACAGTAGAAAGATCAAGCGTGTTTAGGTGCTTGTTCAACTTGCTGAGATCATAGCAAGAGAATATATTCCCAAAATATGCCGTTTTAACTTCGTCAGACTCGCAGACGGCCAAGCTTAAGCCGCTTCCCCTTTCCCATAGTCTGACCAGGGGTGGAGGGGTCTACATAAGTACAGAACCTAGCAACTGGGGGTGTGAGGGAGAGGGGCATTGGAGTTTGGTGGTAGCAATATTACAACGATCACCAGTCAGAATATTCATAGCATCATCTTCTAGAGTCCAGTTGATCCAAACATGGGCCATGCGCGTTGGGCCATTTCAGTACATGGGCAATACACTGTCAGTGTTCCACTCAGCAATATCAATTTTTATATTGACAATAGACGTTCCACAACAACTCCAGAGCATTCTATCACATACTGCCTCTTGCACCTAATGCCCCTGTAGGAGGATGCGAAGAGAGAGCAGGCTTTTGAGGTCTTTGCAAATGGATAAAGACCCGTTGTCGCGTACTGCTTAGATACACTACTACAGCACCACTAGTTCCGTCTTCTCCGGCCTTTCCCCAGTCCCGGAAAGCGGAAAGCACGTTGACCGAGACAGAGACTCACCACCCACTTGCTCACATAACCCCCAGGTTTTCGAAGTCTGAGGCTTTCCCGAGCCAAGACCTCCCGACTCTCTTGAGACTGTAACAAAACGGAAGGAATCATCGCCACTAGTTACCAGGGAATCACAAGAAGTCGCATCATCCATCAACATAATAAACAGCATCCTCTTAGAGTACACTTGGGCTAACCAAGCTTCCTGAGATGGATGCTGCAAGATCATGAAGGATTTATCAATTTCCGGCACAACCACAACCGACGTCACAGCCTAAAGGTGTGTGTGTATGTGATGCTCATTCCGAATCCCTCAGATACTACATGTACTTCCGTCCAATCTTTGAACACTTCGAGCCTGGTCCTTAAGCCTTTGGCCCTACTCTGAAAAAAAGTCGTCTTCTTTTCCGCGCAAGGAACGGAAAATGCGGCATCAAGAAAAAAAATTCATGTGCTTTCGAGGCTAGAATTAGTTGGCAACATAAACTCCCAACAGTCAAAGTTCTAATATTCGTGATATCTAAAGGTCACCAACCTCTTTGTGCAGGTGCGGCTGATCCTGCGGTAGGCAGCGGTTATTTCTGTTTCTGGAAGATAAATCGAAAGCTGTACCCTTACCTACAATTTGTGGGTAGCACGAAATTGGAGTGGTTATGAATATGCCCGCAGTGGCATTAATATCAATGGAAGCCCTTTTTCCCCAGGAAACAATAAATTGATCTACGCCATTTAAACAACATCTTGCAGACCCATCAGGAACATCAGGAATCAACGCGCCCCTTAATTGTCACTGACCGGCTTATTCTATTTTGTGCGTTGCTCGGGGCTTGATACACTATACTCTACGATCCCACAAAACTCCCTGTTTCCCTTGTGTGACGCCGCTGAAATGTTATATAGTGGGGTAAACATGGAACACCCCTCGCAGCGCTTGTGGCTAAGCTCTAAAATGACGGATCACAAAATGTCCATACTTCCTATTTTGGTCGCAGTGAGGCTTATTCGTACAGTAAAAAAAGGACACCACAGCATCTTCAACACCAGACCGGGCTAACCAGGGGCACGCAGCACTACAGTTTTTATTTTTTTGCAACGAAAAATGGAGAAGTGGCTCTAAATTTGGAGCCCACCATCCATGTGACACTGAGTTGTGGTTGTGGATAATCAATCACCCCAGAGCTGTCACGTGCAATATTATAACTCTATATTTCATCTCTGCCAACTGCATAACGAATCCCTAGAACTTCCTGAGCTCCTTTGGTCACAAATTAAAGTCTAATGGGCGTCTACCGCAAAGATCTATCAAGATCCCACGGAAATCCCTAGTGCCAGATCCTACCGGCCCCTGGACCCTGCGCTGCTTGATAGCTTGGCATATTCTTATTCTTGGCGCCGAGTATAGGATCTGATACTGTACCAGTCTGAGCCTCCAAAAATCGGTTCCTTAGTTAAGGTTCTAAATCGAAAATATAATACCGGGAATTTCAGAGGTGAAACGGCCCATCCTCTCAAGCAACCGACAACCCCTTCTCAACTCCGCCAAGACTTGACGAAGTGCGGGGATCCTCTTTAATAAAGACCTTTCTTTGGCTTCACTGCCAGTGGTCGCTTCGATCCTTTCCCTCCCATGACTCGGGTCATATGAAAACAAGAGACATTTCGCATGATGGCTTGGTTAGCCTTCATCAACCTCAACCACCGGGCCTTCTCTTCACTGACGAAACCCACCCTCACTGGGGGTCCTTTCATACAGGGCCCCTGACCTTTCTGCGCTCTCCTGATGGCTCTAACCTCTGTTTGAGGCCATCACCACCACACTCATCATCACCACACTCACCTCCCTGCGCTTACAGCGGGACGGTTCTCGCATGATGCGGTTTCTTTTGTTCATGTTCTGTTCTTGCACTTGTCGTTATTTTCTTCTTTTCCTTTTTTCTTAGGCGGGGGTTTCCTTAGTCATCAACCTTGTAGGAGTGCGGTTGGTAGCATACCATAGTTACTATAACTGGGGGAACTGGCATTGGGGATAGGTCTTTACGCCATAGTTTATAACTGCATGCGATGATTGTACCTAGAAACAATTCAAATGACTCAAAAAAAAAAAAAAAAAAAGAGGTGAAACGGCCTTGCGGCGGGGTAAGAGGCACAGATTCCAGTTTGACAGCTGTCCCGATCGCGAAGGTCGTGAGCAAGTGTGTTTGGGCCGGGTAACAATATTTTCAGCCCTGACCCTGAGGACCTGGGGGGTTCGAACAGCAGCCAGTACTACAGTGTTTACGAATTATGGGCATTTACATACATATGCAGTCTGAGAAATCGAGCTGGGATTTATTCTGTAACACTAGTCAGATTCTAGGGGACATAATTCCTGGAGCTCAGAATATATCGATATTATTAGGGCACTTTAAATGCCCTTAATCGCGCGTAACGAACGGTTAATTGATTAATATATACCACATCAATTAATCATGATCGAGTGAAAACACTGGTATGTAATATAATTCGAACATGGTCGATGCTGATTTCCTCCAAAGGCACATCCAGAAATACATGTGGTAGCCAACTTATACTAGTATAATCATAAAATATGTTTTCAGCGTTAGGATTTGAGGAACGATTACATTCGTAATATTGAGGAGGGCTGAGGGCTGAGGGCTGAGGGCTGAAGAATTCATTGTATCATAGCAGGTGGTGAGGGCCTCGTGTATGAAATAGGGGCACTCATGGGTAGCACTTAATAGTAGGTAAGTCGCGTACTGCATTATTTAACTCAAAGTAAGATATGTTAAATAACAAATAGGTTACTTTGGACCCAAACATAGTGGTGTTCAGTCCACTAGAGACCAAGCTTCCAACGAAAACTCGGTGGACCGAGTGATATTTCATGATCGTGATCCCATCACCAAGAAAACCCAAGCCTCTTGGCCTATGATTACTTATCGATAACGCGTATATCGCACAAGGATAATTTTATGTAGCTCGCCGTTAGATCCAGTCTTAGGGTGAAAAAAAAGCCTGCTGCGCCCATTATCTTATCCTATGCTATGTTCGGGTGCATCGCCTCCACCACTATGGTCAAAATACACACGTATCAAGCCGTGTGTTCCGGTAAACCTCAGCGACGTCACTCTTGTGAATAAAAGGCTGGGTACGGAGACGTACATCACTGAGAATGCGAGAAGTGTGACTCCAAGGGTTGTCGATCATATTGAGTGTGGTGCGTCGTATGACTTGACACCTATATATGTAACAATACAATTACTTCTCTGGTGTATAGAGGTACAGCTCAGTGTGCATTGTGGGACACTGATATGAAGAGGTGTGTAGTTCTTAATTCTGGGTCAGATGAAACTATGACTTGGGTCTATGGAACTAGACTTGCGTTGGATCAATGAATAACAAAACAAAACATTACGAAATCTTCGGGCGCGATTTCTTCATGACAGGCCTAAATAGCGCGCCAATATAAGGCCCTTCATTCCGGACTCTTCCCGCCCAATAATAGCGTTGATATAACCCACAATTTAACTTACGGCGATTTGATGATTGACAAATGGTTGAGGTTTAGGGAAATTCCACGGGTATATATGTATAGATACTATATTATTTAGTCCCGTTAGCAGCTGGAAATCGATGCTAGTAGCCTTGTTATTTGGCACTATCAAATACCCCGCATGCGCGCACGCGCACTAGGACACCGATATGTTCCTTCAACATCCCCGCCTACAAGGAACGTCTATATGCCCGGGATGGATGGCGAACCAGCCTTAGTCTTATAGTAAAGACCATAGAGACCTTATTCTTTATATTATATCGGCTGTGTATATGCTTAGATACTCTGATATTTGTTCCTACTGACTTATTTACACAGTACTGCATTTGTAATCGAGTGAGATTTCGTGATACAAAGCAAAATTCCTAGGTAATATGTTTCTGATTTAATCTATTATTGGAGTGAGTTCCAGGAAGAGCCACTTAGCTAAAATAAATTACATGTAGAGAAAATGTTTTTATTAAGGCTACATACATGTACATGTATGTTTGCGAAACTGCCAACCTTCCTCATAATGTATAACCTTTTTGCTACCATGACCTCCATTGTAAAGGTGGCTATAACTTGACCTATTACATGTATATATATACTTCTACACACTAGCGAATCCTAACATAGAAAGGTATAAACCCCCTTCCTATCGAAGGTTCGAGCTTTCCCCTGCAGATATCCAAGTGAACGCCATCACGAACCCGCGCCTTTAATTGTCTCGGTGACATCGAGGATATATATATATATATATATATGTAATTAGTGGCTTTAAATACTTATGGTAAGCTTAAAATGGTCACTATTTAATCCTATATCTGAATGAATAGTGTTATAATTAGTTAGTTCGTGTACAGATGACCTTCCCTATAAAATATGTATTCTGGCTTCGAGCCATAAGTTGTGTTGAGCGGTAATATTCTATTCTTGAATTGATAGGAGGTTATAGCCCGACTGGCTCGTTACTACTGTCGGGTATCTATGGGGGACGCCTATTGATACAGTTTTTCGTACAGTAGTCAGGGGGTTGAATTTTTGAGAAGGCAATTGCACAACCGAATCGTATGAGCACTTTAGCGGATATCCCATCAACAAACCCGAGGCTATGATATTCGGGTGACTTGTGGCTCGTCTGAGTGTTAAGTTTCCCATAGCTCGCAGGCAATCCAGTAGTTGACATGGTTTCCGGCTGCTGCATAGTCTTGTTCAGTGGTTTCTAGACATTTGGCGAGTGGAAGTCTGTATTATTCATCAACGGGGGTACTGAAACAAAGGAAAAAGAGACTTCTGACCTATGAATCACTAATTATATATAGTGTAGTGTAGTGCAGTGCAGTGTAGTGTAGTGTAGTGTAGTGTAGTAGTGCAGTGCAGTGTGTTTGTATATTCAGCCCCGGCTTCTGTAGGTTTGGGGCGGGTTTCCGCACTGAGAAAAGTTGCTGGTTGTACGAGCAGATACATGTACTCATTCCTGTCCCTCACCTTTGAGCTAATATTTATGCCCTACAGCGGGTAATAGTGAATTAACTCCGTTACTACCTATAGTTTCTCTTGGTTCACTGAAGAGATAATGTAATCCCAGCCCGTTACTTGCAGCAAGTGTAATACAATCACAAGCGGTGTATCGCGACGGGTACGGTCTAACACTTTTGGTATGCAAATAATTCCCTGTGAAATAAAGAACGGCATGACGCGAGTGAGACGATGAAGAAAGAGCCTAAGCGTATGTTGATTTGTCGGACATACATTATCACTCGATAAAAAATATGACAGGTGGCAATTGTTGACTTCGATACAAATACCTAAGCACATAGTCGAGCGATTCTCGAACAGAAAAAAAAAAAGAATCACGATATTTCAAATATAAAGCATAGCCTTTGAAGTGTGTCTATAACGTTATTTAGGTCATCTCATTATTTATTTAGTAACTAAGGAAATTCTCAGTAATTGAGTAGTGGTCATGGATATTTATGTAAGTAAACGAGTAGGGGGGTAAACGATGAAAAGACATGAGTGTGAGAATATTCAGGCGGTGTATCACCTTTCCAGCTATTGCACTCAATCTTGTTTTGCCCAAACCCTGATGAAATTCGTTCGCTTCATAACAAAAAATAAAATGCTTTTGGAACCCGTTTATTTCAAATTTTTTTTGATAGATCCCCGAACCCCCACCATACAAGAAACAAGAACAAGAACAAGAAAAGTACACAAGAAACAAAATTAAGCAGAGGCAATATCCTTCTTGAGGGTTCCCAAGAAAGCGTGCTTCTCCTCTTTGGTCTGGTACTGTCCGTGACCGAACTTGGATGAGGTGTCGATCCATTTGAGGTCGACCTTCTCGAGGGATCGGCGAGAAGTGTGGATGAACATGGATTTCCTGAGGGTCATGACTCTCTTCTTGACACCAGGACATGAACCCTTGATCATAACAAAGTCGTTCTTGACCTCACCGTAGTGGGGGAAACCACCAAGAGGAGTCTAAGCGGTTTGTTAGCTCCAATATCAACTATTTTGAAGATAATGTGCTGTTTTAATGACTTACGATAGTCTTCTTGGTGACGTCGAACTCGGTAGAGGCGTTAGCAGCATCGCCAGCCTTTCCGATACGGTAGATCTTGTGGTTGACGGAGGTACGGTGGTGGTAACCGTCTTGACCAGCACGGGCAACAGTCTATCGAATATCGTTAGTGGATGATTTTTGGGCAAGATTTCTGCAGACTGGAAATTTGACGCACCCATTGCACGTGAGCCGGATGCCAGGCTCCAATACAAGCGACCTTCCTCAGACCCTTGTGTGTCTTCCTTGGCAGCTTCTTGGTACCCCATCTTGATGTAACACCGGAGAAACCGTGACCCTTGGTAACGGCAATAACGTCGATCATCTCATCCTGCTCGAAAACATCGCTGATCTCAATTGGCTTCTCGAAAAGGTCGCGGGCGAAGTCGACCTTCTTGTCAACGGTGCCACCGTTGACTTGGATCTCCATAAGGTGGGCCTTCTTCTGCTTGAGAGGAGTAAGGCGAACCTGGGAGTGGGCGAGGACACGGACGACGGTGCAGTACTTCTTGATACGCTCAAGCTCGTCGGCAATGGCCTTACCCTCACCAGCGTGCTTCTTGGCGTACTTGGTGAAAGCCTTCTTCTTTGACTTATACCAGTTCTTATAGAAACGACGGCGGACGGCATCTGAGAGATGTTCAGCCCAGACGGTGGTCAAAGAGCGGAGACCACGGGGAGTCTCGATGTATCCGACAACACCGACAGCGATCATCTAGAACGCATCAGTCTGAAAGCTCCCTCCAAAATCCACCAAACCCTTGGAAAACATACAGGAGGAGTGTCAATGACAGTGACGGCCTCAACAATCTCACGCTTGTGCATCTTGGCACCGGGTCGGTCAAGATCACGGACAATGGTGGTCATACCAGCCTTGTATCCGAGGGCAGCGGTGAGGTGGACAGGCTTCTTCTGGTCATCCTTGGGGAAAGACTAGATAGGAAACAAAAGTAATGTTAGTGACTAAACTTCCTTTCCTTCCTAGCTAAAGCAACCTCTTCTATGCTCTTCTTACCTTAACCTTTCCTCTGTGACGGGCGGCACGCTTCCTGGGGAGGAACGCAAGAGAACCGTGTCTCGGAGCTTCCTACAACACCATCAATATCCATTCCCAAAATCCATCATTGAACCATTCCGTCGATCTTTCAAGGATTTATTTTCGGCTGGTTGTGGGTGAACATACGAATTTTCTCTATTGAAAAAGAGTCAAAGTTAGCATTAAAACCTTCAATTCGAGAAAATGGGAATAGTAACTTACGTGGGACATCTCGAACTATTGCTGGTCGGTTGTCGAATTTGATTGTTGTCGTTGGGTTGAGATTGTGAAGTTAGAATATTTGCCTCATGGAAATCGCTGTAGTGGGGCGAAATGGTGTGGGTGTGGGTTGTGCTTAGTCAATGGGCCTAGGGCTGCGAACCAGCAGTCACGACTGAATATGAAGAAAGCAGGGTAACCCTGTGACAATGGGAAGTGAACTTCTTGTAGGCGTGCAGACGAATATTGCAGATCGTTTATATACATCCGTGATATTGTGCGAAAATACATGTAGGCACATTTGATTACTCTGCAAAGTGCGCCCATCCTACTTTGTGCTCGATTCAGAACTACAATTCACCTATCGAAACCCTAACCCTGCACCGTTTGTTTCAGTACCTACGAGCTATCGAGCACGGGTATCGCGGTATCAGTTGAGAGATAAGAAAATTAAGCACCGACTCTTACACCCTATAGAATTGGTAATACTTCTTTTTCTATCTTTTTGGGCCCAAGTTTTACCAAACACTTATCGATTAACTAGACTACTAAGTAATATACACCAATTGCTTCCTGAACACCCATCCCCAGCACAGCTGTAAGAAAGAAAGAAAGAAAAAAAGAAGAAAAAGCGAGGTCAAAAACGCCAAATATCGCCTACCCAACCTGTTGCTCCCTCAAAAGATCTACATGCCAAATGGCTGGCTTTCCCTCAGGTCTGCCACTAAACCCTCAACATTACTCATGAACTCCCCAAGCATCCTTTGCTTTTCTTCAGTTGTTTTCTCCAGTCTGATGTCATCCTTCCTCCTGGATGTCCTGGACGGTTGTCTGTCGCCAGCAGTCTTTTCACCGACCTTGTGCTTCAATGGCGTGCTAGGTTTATCCGTGGATCCTGGCGCCGTCTCAGGCATGAGATAAAAGTACAGGAATTCCAGTATCTTCAGTTTGACTTCTCTAGGAGTATCGCGACGCTTGAAGAGTGAGGTAACAGTTGCGAGGCCATCAAGGACTTCGAATGTCTGATAAGGAATCAGTATTGAAATGTTCATGCAGGTGGTGACTGGGGGGAGGATGGAGTTACTTACTCGAGTATTCGCAGGGTTATCCAGTAGCGCGCATACAAGCGTCAACAGAGTTGCGCATTGGACAGGCCCACTGTTGTCGGTATCCAGGAGATCCAATAGAACCTGCAGGTAACGGTTCGTCAGCATGCCGCCTGTTTAAGGTCGTGGGGGTTCAGCGGACTAACATTCATATGAATTTCACGTGCGAACAACTTTCGCGACGAAGGATGGAGCAGTAACAACCCTTGAATCAAGTCAAGGGTAGAAAGAATCAACAGATTATTTTGACCACCTGCATGTTCCAAACGTCAGTTATTGTCTAGATCTACGCGAATTTGAAAGGTGTATTTACTAGTCGTTCTCCCAAGTAAACGTTCTAAGCATGAGATTAGGCGTATCGTGACTGCAGCCGCATTAGCCTCCTTATTATTATTTATCTCTCTTGTTCGCGTATCAACAAAACTCACCATTATATTCAAACCCGTTCTGTAATCTCATGAACTCTTTAAATACAACATCCTTTGGCCTGCTGGCCACAGGTTGGTTCCCAACTGCAGCTGCAGGGTTTGAACTCGGCCTCTGTTTATCACCGTGACTTGAAGCACCAGTGTTTGCGAGGCACATTTTCGCTAGAAAACCTTCAAGGCATCGTAGTCCCTTGCGAATGTGCACCGGATCGTAGGAGGATAGGAGGTCAAAAGATGTAGACAGGAGATGCTCCATTGATCTACGTTTCGGGGTGGATTAAGTTGGTTTTGTTTTGTTTGGTTTTGGTTTATGCGTGTGTAGCAAAACGCGTAAAGTGGCGGCAGCAGCAGCTATGCGGGTAGCTAAGCAGAGTAGATCGATTTTGTGTGATGGATGTAAGAAGCTGAGTGAGATAAATCGATCCTATGGGACGATATGTGATGGGATGGGGATGAGGTTGGGGGGGTACGGAATATGATAGGGGGCTTTCACTCGGGAATGGAGAGAAAAGGAATAGAGCTACTGTAGGGCGCAGGCTGTAGGTGCTTATGTGCGTGATGCGTGAGATGAGTAGCGGAGGGCTGCAGTGTCAACAAGCGCCAAGATCAAGGGGCGGAGCCTCAGTTCACGTTTCCAGGACAACCGCTGATCGGGCTGGTTAATGCTTGTGGTGATCAGTCTAAACCTTCTTGAGGTCCACAAAACACCTCGAGCTTTCGAATCGTCCTGTTGTATTCGCTGCTAGCACCCCACTACCAACTAAAATTATAATAATTGTTTCATTCTTACCGCATTCACCCTGTATATATTAGCCGTCGGAGTATCCACCACTCATAGCTCAGGTGTGACATTAAGGGAGAGGCTGGGTGTGGGATACATCGAGTTTTGGATTGTTTTGATATTGAAAATCCGGTAGATATTGAAGTTTTTACCCGAAAGGTTCTACCCTTTTCGAAAAACTTGCTCAAAAAGGGACGACGGGTGACCTTTTGCATCGCCCGATACCATTTATAATTACGTTCCGGTTTTGAATTGAGAGATATATGTCTTTATTGGAGTGTAATCGCTGGTTACGCATGTTTGTATATATATACTTGTTAAGGAGCATAATGATTTTGGTTATAAATTACATCTCCGCCTCTTTGTGACTTCTCCAGATACAATACCAGTTCGCCCATTCCTTATGTTATTTGAATATTCTCGAGTAAGTGCGTTGCGTTACCCTTTGTAGAGTTGGCGCGCGCGTGACGTAATTATAGGGCTGAAAACCCACCGGCCGCAATGCAGGATTCCGAAAATTTCTGCAGAGCTGACAGATTGATTTACTCACATCGTTCGTCTGTCCCTAGTTCTAGGACAGGTACTTGCATTGGTGCAACTGGACTGATTAGTTATGATCAAAACAAACAAAGAAAATAGCGGGGTAAACTCATGACAAAAGAGGATCTTATGGGGTTTTGATCATTAAACATTAACTCAGACATTTAGGAAATCCTAGCTGTTGTTTAATTTTAACCGGCTTTGTCATGGTCACAAACCCCGATAACAATATTAACTTATGCGAACATGTTTAATCGATTATGAATGCTGTTAATGTGACATTCATCAATCGTTATTCGATATCAATCTTTCTTGTAAAGTCACCCCAGCGTATTCGAGAGTGGCAATATTAATACTTACATGTAGTCATTTTATCTGATAGCTATGGCTAGCAGGGGCCATGAATATCATACCTTACCAAGCACCAATCCTCATTAAGGAGATATCATACGGTGCCATTAATTCAAATCGGTGTACTATCAACATGAATGGTCGAGTCCCCTTCCTGCCTATTTGCTAATCCTGTCCTGGTACGATTCAGAACTAGAAAAACCTAGTGTTAATAATATCCATCTGAAATTTAGATAAATACTCTGACATATATATAGCCCTGTGCAGTTTTCTGATAATAGTAGTTGACATATACGTATAATATAGACCTAGTCAAGAGCTCCTACTTACTACTCAAAGCTTAAGAGATAGAAGTATAGCTCGTCATTCAGCTCTAGTATGTTGCAAGCCTCGATGTTATCGTACCAAGGGCTATCTGCATGAAGTAATGTAAATATATAACTTCTTTTTCTTCGGTATATATCACTACCAGAAGACTTGTATGATAGGTTAAAATCACTAGGAAGAATTGAACGTATGCATTTTGTTGAACACTAGAAGTTTTTGTATTTTACTGGTCGATCTTGAGGGGTTCGCATGGCCGATTCAATTATTCAAGCCTGGACATGGGCTCGTTAAATCATAGAATTTCTTTTTCAAGTCAATGGGGTATGACTGCTAGAGGGAGGATGAACAAAATACTTGGCCAATTAAGAGTGGTCTTATTTGATTAAAGCCTTGATAACTATTCGTAATCGGTGATAGGCTTGTGGATTTATGTCAAAGATCGAAGCTCCACTAGTCGAAAATCCTGAGCGGTACATGTCGTGGGGTTTGAAGATCCCAAGGACTGGTGTAGTACACGCCTGAATGGCTAAAAATAAATGCTCTCAGGAACGAAATCAAGTTTGGCGAGAGCTATGTATGTATCTACAAGGAATACTTAAGCATAGACGAGAATTTCGAGAGAAAATACCAAGAAAACCTTAGAACCCACCAGGTGCACGTCAAAGGCTCTAATTGGACACAGAACCCAGGAGACCAAATACCAACCGAGAAACATGCACGGCAATGCATGTATTTCTTTCATAGGGTCAGCGTGTAGATTTTGAGATTGGTAAATGGGGGGTGATACGATAAAAAATCTCTTTCAATATGAACTAATAGCATCTATGGGACTTTACCAACCGGCTCCGGGTATATGGATTATTATAATGCAACTTAGAAGTCGGCATTGCATTTACCTCCACACATATATTTTCGTAAGGCTATGGTGATACTCAACCAAGTGGTGGACTCACATCTCATCCGAACACTTTGCAGGAAGAAGTCAAGCCTTGTAGCGAATGGTTTTAATGGAATCTCGATGCCTGGGCGGTGGAGTTTGCCCGTATTATAACCATAACTACTTGTGGTTCGCCAACTGAACGAGCTCCTGTTATGTTCTTTAGAATTTACCGGAACCAAAAAAAAATCGGATCTGCGGAAAAGGACCCGGTGAACATGGTTACCGATTTTCATTCTCACATCCCGGCGGATGGTTAATGTACCTGTCAAGATCCCTGAGTGAGTTGATCCGTAGAGGGTGAGCTTAGGTGATCATCGAGTGAAGACGATTACTGATTCCTAAACTTAAGCTTCACCCTACACAAAGTTACTCTACCCAAGCTTTGGATTGAGTTCAGTATACGACAACATAATTTAAAATTCTATCTTCCTTTGTCTTCGTAATGCGCTCCCATGAATAACCCCATTAGTATGTAATAGTCACCCGGTAAGCACCCGGAGTACCTAGAGAATCTACTTGCATACATGCGTTCCCTTCCTTGGCTACTGTCATGACACATTGATGACCATGTAGCAGGGCAAGAGAAGCTTGCCTGAGGAGCTTGTACTTCGACATTTCCAGGTCAGTTGTCTAGTGCAGCCTCGATTTGTATGGAAGACGTATCAGTGTAGTGATCGTTCGGCTTTTCTCTAGTAGGAATGTGCATAGTGACGATGTATTTTTTTGTGAGGTTTTCGAAAAGTCTTTAGGACGGTTACGGTGGTAGCGGCCCAGTGTCTCCACGTGCGGGTGCCTGCCGAAGAACGGCAGGGAGCGGTTTGACGTCATAACTGTACGTCACTGAAACCACGCTAGCTACTCCCTGCAGGCGGCACCTTGGCACTATTTCAGCCCGTTCGGTGTTGGCGTGCGCCCCGATAAGATACCAAGCTCAATAAGAATCTGATCTGCGAATTTAACGGGACGTGCCGGAACACAGGTTCTTCAAAATAGGTACTCAACGTCCTCCGCTATCCCGCGGCAAATATCACCAGAGTTATTACCCTCTTCAAGGTGCACTAGCCTTCTCAGCCCCTTTCACAAACTGGATTTCACGATTGTACCTACAAAGGTATGTTCGTTATAGAGAAAACCCTCATACATAACTGCAGGGAATCACTCTATATTATGTGTTCGCGCTTAGCGGGTCGAGCATCTCTTTATTTGCTGATGCGGCATTTTAGGTGCCTCAGAAGTAAAAGATGAGGATTATATCTGACACAGCCTCTTTTTTCTGACAGGGTAGCTATTTTTCCCAATCGATAGGGAACTTTGACGTCGATAGATTCCCCTCTCTTCCCCAGCCTGTACCAACGACGGCTGATCAGCAAGATGTCCACTCTCGTTCCGTATCAAACCAACCGAGATGGATTGATATGTATAAGCAATCAGGGAAGATTACAGTTGGATCTTTCAATCTGCCCGCCATCGGTCTTTTATGAGCATTTCCAGGCACGGTTTTTTTCTCTTTGAAACAATTTGATTCTTCCGGAGACGCTTGCAATATTTATTTATGCAAAGCCCGGCTCAATTTTTTTTTTTTTTTTTTTTTGCTGCGACCCCGCGGCATGTTTACTATAACATAAGTTGCCAATAGCTGGGATAAGTTGACGAGCGATTTCTACGACGCGCCACAACTATAGCTAGGTTTTTTGAATATCAACTGTTTAGGTAGGATGTTCAGATAGGGCTGGAGTAAGAATTAGTGGCGACGGTGCCGAAAAATACACTCGGATGCAAGTGCAAACTAGAGTACAGATAATCGTGCCTTGATACCTAAGCACATTCATAGCAACGCCAGAAAGTAGGTAATCCACACTTTATTCATACCCCATCTGGTAGACGGCAAGCGGAGAACAAGTGTCATGCATGTATTAAAGATCTCAGGTTGCCATCGATATCGTGCAGGTTGAAGCAGAAAAAAATGATACGAATTCATATCCTAGCTCCACCGGCTCCATACAGAATAGGTTAAACCCTCAATTTTCCAGGGTCCAACGGAAATTGGCTAGTATGCTTTGAGGGTCTGGCCAATTTGTATCGTCATTTTGCATTCAAGGAATTGCCGGTACAGATACACGAGGAAGGGGTTAGAATTAGTGCTTTCTGTTTCGTGCGATTTTCTGCGGGCTTCCAATGCATCTTAGAGGGGGGTACATGGTACATATATGTGGTGTAGTTATCGTTGGCTCCACCCGATATGTTGCAGGGTTTTGCTTTGCTGTTCTGGGAGGCGGGGTGGTGTTGAAAGGGTTCCCATATCAGCATTTAGCTACGATGGCCATGATCCACTAATATTATTATAATTATTATACGTATTTTACAAAACCGGGACTCAGTCAATGGTGATATAAAAACCCCCGCTCGCCCCCATCACTGTCACCTCTCAACCTTTACCCATTCATCTTTTAGTCTACGGGTTGTAAGATCTGTAAACTTTATCAACCACCTCACCCTTATCTCTCTACTTCTCGCCCAACTCATTATTCGAGTACCTGAATCTTCCCTTATAAACTTTAGCCACATATCACCTAAAGAAAATCAATATGGCACCTGCTGTAGTAAACACTCAGCCAATTAATGCCCCCGAGCTTGAAAGAGCCAAGCCCCATACCGGAGAGATCAAGGTCCAGGACCTTAGAGTACCAACAAAGAGCTTGGAATATGCAGATGGTGATCTTGGGCCGAAGAGAGACATTATCATCTTCTCAGGTGTGTTGTTTTTGAAGGAGAGCCCGTGCTAGAGGGTGTTTGTTAACGAGCTTTCTAGATTTCGATGGCACCATTTTCATGCAAGACACTGGACATATCTTGTTTGATGCCCACGGCTGTGGTGCCAAGAGGAGAGAGGAGTTGGACGAGGAGATCAAGAATGGTGTAAGGTCATTCCGTGAAGTTTCCGAGGAGATGTGGGGAAGTTTGAACGTTCCGTTCGACGATGGCTTCGATGTCATGAAGGGAGCTCTGGAGATCGACCCTGCGTTCCTCGAGTTCCACGACTTTTGTATCAAGAACAACATCCCATTCAACGTCATTTCGGCCGGCTTGAAGCCAATCCTTCGCCGTGTTCTCGATGAGTTCCTGGGAAAGAAACAGGTAAGCTCTATCCATCATTTCCTGCTGTTGCATCCGGCTAACTCTTGTTCCCCCCCCTTAGTCGAAATTCATCGATATTATCGCCAACGACGCCACAATCAGTGCAGATGGATCACAGTGGAAGCCAGTCTGGCGCCATGATACCCCACTCGGTCACGATAAAGCAGCTTCAATCCAGGAATACCGAACTATCGCCTCCTCAGAAAGTGAGGACGGATCATGCCCTCTAATTATCTTCGTCGGAGATGGCGTTTCAGATCTTGCAGCGGCCCGTGAAGCAGACGTCCTTTTTGCTAGAAGAGGATTGAGACTCGAGGAGTACTGTAGGGAGAATAAGATCCCGTATATTGCTTTCGATACCTTTGCCGACATCCAGAAGGAGATTATTAATATCACCCGGGAGGACCAGAAGGTTACCAAAGGTTATGGAAAACCTGTTCAGTACAACGTGAGTATAATTATCCCTAAAGGCTTGAGTAACTTTTTCTAACTTTGAGTCCAAGCCTCGCGCCAACTTTTGGAGAAAAGCCATCAAGAAGAAGGCGGTACCTCGCTTTGTCCGAAATGCCTCGAAAGAGGACAAGCTACATCTCTGGCCCGAGACGTTTTCCGTCAAGGAGCCTGCGGCCAAGGATTCTACCGCTTCATCAAGTGCTGAGCCAGCGCCAGCCACCTCCCAGTAAATCTGCGGTGGGATTACATAGAGATCGATATATTGTTTTCAAGAGGTTTAGCGATATGCCCTTGTGTTTTTTTACAACCTTCAAGACCTTGGCGAGGGGGAATTAGACAACCTCTCACGTTGATGCGAATTTTTGTATTTCATTTTAGTTACTTGTTCCTGGTATGGGATTCTGGCGTATTGGGTTTCATTTTTATTGTACTGTCCGAGTTTATGTGCTTATAAAAGAAGTACACCATGAATCTACCTTGGGAAAAGGAAGGATTGGAACTAGGAAAAAAATAGTGAATCATTCATTCATATCTACAACCTTTGCGCTTCGACATTCATGGTCTGAATATGTGAATGATATCAACGACTGACCGACTAGATAAATTACCGGGTATGTGTACGAGGTACATATGCAAGGACGGAATGGTGAGGTGTTTTGCCGTGTTTTAGGAATGTACAGTATGCATCGGCTGCCAGCAAACGAACGAACAGACAAAAAGCGAGAGCTAGAGAGATACATGTGAAAATGTATGTATCCAGGCTAACTATGTACATGATCATTAAAGCTGCAGGCACTCTACTGACCAAGAATACTCTATTGGAGAGCAGTGGCCCCCCCGAGCAGTGGTCGACTCTTGCTTGCCGGCAATGTTGCAACGTCGCGGACTGATTCGCTTTTAGCCATCCTAGCCAGTCGGTGTTTAAACGTTTAATGATATCAGATGCGGGGCTTCTTATGTGCTGTACACCGTCCATCGGGTATCAGCACTGCTAAAACAGCGGGTATGGCGTTACTGCCTTTGGTACAAGTAGCTTAGTTTTGTGAGGTAAGTTCTCATCTATCGTTTTTGTCGAACCCGCTGTTATCGCTCATCTTTTATTTCTGACACTCGTTTCCAGCTGCTCTTTACATGGAAATATACTCTCATCATGGAGTCTCTAATATGTTGACCCGGATATACTTTATCGTTACTTCGCCATCGAATCCAATCGAGCCCCGCTTCTTGAACACGGGGGTGGGATCGTCCGGCCGGGTTATCTCGATGCAATAACAAATTGGTTGGTAAAACTTTCCCAGACTTATCTCTAAGTATGAGTGGGGGTGACCCGGTCTTTACATTTGTCAGTCCGGGAGCTAGTGATGGATCGTGACGCGGGTTTGGAGGGGTTTGGGGGCGCCGGGCGTTTGGGGGCTTTGGGAGATCCCCCCCTGAGCCGCAATTGAGCACTACAATTCGGGTAATGATTTGCTATCGGGATTTTTGCCTTGAAAGATTAGTTATCACTTGGCTACTTAGTTCTATTGGTTATACTGAGTAAACCCATAGAGTATTTCAAATCCTAACAAGTACGGGACGGAAACAACGTTTAGTTGCATAACGAATCCCTTTCTGATGTTTATATATCGTGGAGATATTGTGTTGATTTGAGGCAGTCTCTCATAAAGATATTAACATTGCATGGCGAGTAATTCGCTCACCAAATTGGCCGGTCGAGCTGAAACTGCCCTTAAGATTATATCATAGAAAGATACCTGTACGTTCCACGTCACGTGCATAATGTGGGATGAAGGGACAGGATATAGGAAACCTGCAGGAGGAGATCACGGTAGATAATAGATCAGTATATATCATAGTAATATCACTGTGCCTCGGGCTATATGGGGGAGCTTATGCTTAAGTATGTAAGTGAGTACATGCCCCTGTATCCTATACAATTGTTTTATAAGTACAATGTCATTCCCTTCAATACAATGAAATGTTTTCAAGTGTAAGCTTTTGATTGGTGTTACCAATTATGCATATATGCACCTACGTTGTAGAGGTATTATAAGCAGCCACGTGGCGTTCATATATAGCGCTTGATAACTACATGTAAGTGCTTCCCACATGTACCTACATTTATGTAGGTACACCTAGTCTTATTCGCTTTGTATTCTGGGAGCATGGATTATCACTCGTCCCTTGATTTGGGCGTCATAAATTTCCAATTTAGATAGAGGTGATGGGGGGGTTGGTGAAGCTGAGCTACAATGTCGAAAAGCGCGTGGTTACATGTACATTATCCCTTCTCGATGTCCTTATTTCGGTGGACTATTCGGCGACCCTTGATTAAGCAAAGGCATATTTAGAAATCGAATTATATTGGCACATCAAAGCCTGTATCAGCCCCATCATACCCTATTTCCACCACCGTCTTCCGCATTGGCGATTACTCGTAACACACCCAAAGAATCTTTCTATAAGGCCTCGTGAACAGAAACAATTACCTACTGAACCTAAGGTGGTCTACCGTGGGCACACTGGCGGCTGAGGTCTGGAACCTGGCTGATTGATTGATTTATTCGTTGTCCACACGAGTAACCCGAACTATCGTTTCAATAGATCGTGTAGAATATAGAAGGCCTCAGCTCACCACAACCATGATAGAAAATTACATTTCTTTCTATACGCCTCCGACCAACCCGCCCCAAAATTACATATCCATATTTTAAGTAAAAACTTAATTAAAAAACGTCAAGCAGATGAAAAGATTACCTGGACACCAGTTTTTCGAAACCCGAAACTCGAGGGGAGATCTGGGCTTTTTACGCTCGATTATGGCATTTCAACTCTCTGTGTTGGCGACGGTAAATGCTCAGTGCCTCTTGAGAAGGCACCAGAGTCATATTCTATTTTTCTATCTCTTTCTCCCAGTTCGTACAATTCACCTCCCGCCCCGAGTTCCTGTATATGATCAGGAGTCATTGGGGGGTCGATCCGGACTTGTTCGTTTTGTTCCTTTTGTTCCTTTTGGCGGCGACGTCGGCGCATGAATAAGAATCCGATTGCTCCGGCTGATAGGGCAAGCAATCCACCGACAACACCACCCACTACAGCAGGCGTCGATGATTTCGTTTCACCAGAAGATCCCGACGAAGATGCCGAATCCGAAGTGCCTGATGATGAGCTCGATGACGATGAGGATGATGATGCTGGACTATCCTGACTTGTCGTTGACACACCATCACTAGTGAAGAATATCTTCTCAACAGCTGGGTTGGTCCAGGTGCTCGGCTTGTTCTTGTCCTTATCTGGGTTCCCGCTCTCATCACCGCCGATCACATCTGTAATGGCCTTGGGCAAAACATATGCAGCCTCGGATGAATTGAACCCAGATTTCCAAGATAAACTGGACATATCAAAGACAAATAGCGGGGATGTTTGGCATTGCGATATTGCGGAAGAGCTTTTTGCGCCGCCAATTACCGCCATTTGTCTATTGCCGATAATTTGGCATGAATGGGATGTGCGCGCTCCCGCAATATCATCATCCGAATCAGCAGTGTTGTAGACTTTGATCCATTTGAACGAGGGAAACGACAGTATCCAGAGATCATTGTAGGCTCCCGACGGTACGTCGGCGATGGATCCGCCAAATATGTAGATGTTGAAAGAGGACTTGTCGGGGGCGGCTTGAACTACTGAACAAGCTTCCACTCGATTGCTTGGGATATCTCCCTGTGAATTAGTGCCTACGGCAGCCTGGGAGTACCAAGTTGATGAGGCAATATCGAAGAACTGAATTTCAGCAAAGCTCGCCTGATGATCCATGTATTAGCCGATGTAATATCAGGATAAAGACGAATCAATATTACCATATTCTCATAGGTACCGGTACTGCTACTGGTCTTAAGGGTTGGTCGCCCGCTAATTGGTACCAGAATTCCCGATTCTCCAATCGGTACATATACCAATGAGTCATCCACAACATTCAGATTTTTATCCGACTTATTCTCATAAGTCACATTTCGCGTAGTTTTTGTCTCCCAGTCAAACTCAATAAGATCGGGCCTTCCAGGGGCGCCCTGTATCTTCCCCAGCTTATAATACCAGGGATCACTTGTGGTTGCCTGGTCCTGAAACCCTCCAAACGCATACGACTTTTTTATTTTTGGAGCATTGGTGGATCCGCCTGATGCGAGCCGATTCACACTGCTATCACTTGAGACCTCCTTCCACAATGTTTCTGAGGTACTGGGATCAAGCTCCCAGAGTCGGAAGGTTTCCTGGGATTTCTCTGTTTGCCAGCCGCCGTACTGGAAGAAGCTATTTCCGTCGCTCCAGGCACAGGCCTCATTAACATTGGTGACATCGTCTGGTTTAGAACGGGTGTTTAGTGGGGGTGCATCGATTTTCCAGGAGGATGATAGGTCGATGTATTGGATGCTGCCAACTATCCCACGAAGTTAGCATAGTCGCAAATATTAGGTCAGCCCAAAGAGACGTAGAGCTAAGACGACGTGCATTTTGAGTATTCCTGGGTAGAGCTGTTGACAAGATTTTGGCCGCCGTTGATATAAAGTCTATCCCCTACAACCGTGGCTATAAGGATCAGGAACGTCAGTATATACATATTCCTTTCAACGTTTTATCTCGAGAGAGACCTATTACTTGAGCTCCATCGTCTACTGCAAAGATCCTCAAGATCTGTGGCTAATGAGGTATCAAGGAGTGATATCGATACTGTAGCCATAAAAATGGCGAATCTGTTGAGGACCACCATGTTTGCTGTATCACTGAAATTTGAACAATCAAATAAAAAGTGAAAAGTCTATCGAAGGGTGTCAATTATATCATCGACCTAACTTCTCCTTTATACGGGCCCTGAGAGCCCCCACTTTTCACAGATTAGGAGTCAAACACATGGCACCCGCCTCTCTACAGCGTGCAGAATTGCTTTTAATTTCCTCAGGGGGCTGAAGGGGTTAGTTTATGTGGTGCGTCGTATATGGCTCGGTACATATCGCGTATATATAGGGACAGTTGGGATACGACAGACGAAAAGGCTAAGGTTTCTACTCGATCACTGACTTTGGAACTTACCAGATACTACATACATAATATTGTATATTATGAAGAGGCAATGCTCGAATCAACAGTTATACAGACAGGCGTTTGTTTTCTGGTTTGCATCGTGCAAGGGCCAGCTGCGGCGGCCGGCGATCACAACAATGCATTAAAAAGGGGAGTATCAAATCACGAAATATAGTGGGTTACTCACCAATAACTGTATCTACAGATTAGCATATACTGCGGTATTCTTTGTATATACAAACGTGCAATGAATAGTCTGGAGTAAATACTGCTAAAAAAAAAATAGCTACCAGCTAATGCGCTGTAAAGTAGCTGGTTTTCGAAATTCCCTGAGCGCTTACCAAAAAAACCTTCTGGCTAATTGATTAGCTAAACCTGTGAATTGTTGGAGAAGGGTTTCACAATCTCTGCATTTGTCACGGTTAAAATGGTGATTTAAAGTGTGTGTCATCGTGTAACCTGAATTTTTAAAAGGTTATTACATGTTGGGTTATCGCCTTTGTCGATGTTCTATGACTACATGTAGCCCAGGAAGTAAGATACCTACTGTAGTTGAATTGATCTGGCACACATAAGTGCGAAACAAGGTATCTTGGAGAGATCAACTACATACAGCCACTCTGCAAAAGTGTTCGTGATTCCGGTTTCGGAGTGAGACGTGGCGGACCATCAAGAACCCCCCAAGAGAAGACTTTCCCAGTGACCAATGGCGCCCAAATTAATGAAGAATAAGATCAATCGCCTATCTTTTTTTTTATATATAGTCACGAACTATATTATATATTTTTCATTGTTTTGAAGCTCAACTTTAATAACATCAGTATTACGGGTGCGCCACACTGCGCACTGACATTAAAACTATATCACGAACACTTTTGCTAAGTGACTGTACATAATTGGATATCGTAGGAGCTATCAGTTGCCTCTTAAGGTTTGGATCTGCGGAAAGTAATTATAAGTTAGGCGTTTTTATTTTTGGGTTCTGGCTCTCCCGCACCATGTAACCATCCGCATCCCTACATACCAAACGTCCAAAGTTACAGGGTTAGGCACCTGATTTTTTCCAAAAAATGTTAGCCCCCCAGTCTCATCAAAATCGTTATGACCCGACCCCAAGATAAATCGTTAGGACCCCCAGTCATTACCTACACTGACTTTATCTACATACTGTACCGTCGTTCACGGGGTATTGGTGGATACTGGGTATTGGCGGATTGCAGGTAAAAGTTGGCTTGGCTGTCTCTTTTTTGCCCTGTCCGCCCAGTATCCGCCAATACCCCGTGAACGACAGTACTTACTTTTTTTATTGCCGGTACATGTATCTTGTGTGCCAGCATAAACGAACTTCCCAGCTCAGTTGCAGGCGAAAGAGGGTAAAATAAAACATAGGGGAAGATAGCTAAGAAGGTTAGTCGGAATACCTATTCAAGTATTGTCGTTGATTGGATGAATGTGCACCTCCGATGCTAGAGATGCGTCCGGTGTGGCTTACAGGTGTGGTAGGGAGCAGAATAGGTAGAGTACTCGAGGATGCAGGTACGGTACCACAGTTTCAGCCTTGCGATGTCAACACCATCGGCCCTATGGCTTGATATTGAAATCAGGAGAGTACCTCGGTTGACACTGTATAATCTAGAAGATTGTAGTTGGAGGTGGGACAGATCTTAGGGTACATACGCGTGGGGTGGATCGTGTACCCAATTGCTTCATCATTCAATCACATATTTATGCTTTCATCCGAACAATGCTGGCGCGGGGTAGTAGAACTTACCTGGATCACCATGTTGGACGAACCCATTCGAAGATCCAGAGCCTTTGATTAAGCATTCGCCTACCATGAGCTTAATCCTTCATTGGCAGCACAAAACACTCTATACCTCGTGTCTGTGCTCTAAGCCTCGAGTTTTTGACCAAGATCAAATGCTAGTAGCATCTCGAGGCAAGGGGGGGGGGGGGGGGCGGCTTTCAAGCCGACAGTGTGTAACTATGGCATGGCCCCCCCCCCCCCCAAAAAAAAAAGCTTCAATCTAGACAAGTGAGGCCGAGGTACAACAACGTTCAACCACGTGGGTGAGGTGTGGGGTAGTGAAACAGGCAGTGTCGTGTGGGTTGTATTCCCCGAGAATTTTCTCCATATAGACAGGTACCTCCAGAGCGGGCGTTTTTAAGCATTTGAGGCCTCATGGCGTTATTGGCGGCCGGGATCAATACCTAATAGCCACAATTGTACGTACGTACAACCAAGATATCGATCACTTGGAAAGGTAAGCTTTAATTTGTGCACACAGTAAGATCGCATTGCAAAACAGGAACCGATGCTTTAGAAACATACTAAAGAGCATATTCTCACGGTTATGGCATGTCATGCCATCGAGGCTTGAGCCGAGCAGTAAGAAAAAGTAATTAATTCAACATTCCATTCAATAACCACTGTACTGTGAGTGATATTTCATGATCCAAGCACGATTAGTCATGCGGCTCTTCAAACCTACACCTCAAAGTGATCTGTAGTACTACTAAAGAAAAAAAAAACCTCATCCAATTCAAAGCCTCCTCAAATGTCGTCATTCAACATCCCCCCTGTGCTAAAGCGAGTCTTTGACTCCTTTCCGCTCCTCATACTCCCCGATGATCCTCTGCCATCAGGATATCTCCAACCCAGCAAAGACAGACCATTGTTGTACGTCTTCACCACTCCTGCAGACGCAGCAGCTGGAAAACCGAGCTTCAACCCAAGCTGTCTAAAATGGCAGGTGGGTACAAACCTCCACCCGAAACGAAAACCAATCGTTATATATACCGTTATCTGAGGCTGTAGTTGTTGTTGTTGAGTTGTAGACATATCTGAAACTCTGCGGGATCGATTGTAGGATTGTTCCCTCAAGCAACCATGCCTCACCCTCCGGCGCGCTACCGTTCCTCATCTCTGCTGCTGAGGCCCCTTCTTCAGCCACTAAAACAATATCTGTGGGTGCGCTGAGAAAGTGGGCTGCCGACAATGGGAGTGCGCCAAATGAGATCCCCGAGAAGGAACAACCACGGGTGAAGGCATTTCTGGCAATGCTGAATTCACAGATACGAGATGCATGGGTGGGTTCAACTTTCACTTTCATTCTATAATAGACATGTTAGATGTCACTAAACAGAATCGCAGCTACACACTCTCTACCTCTCTCCCACCAACCTCGTCACCATCACCTCGCCGCAGTACCGCTCCACCACGGTCAGTGCCGTAAACCTGATCCTGTCGCATCAGATGCAGGCCGCCGCAACTCAGGAGCTTCTAAAGGCCCGCCCAGGCGGTATCATCAACCCGGATGACATCTATGCTGATGCGGAATTCGCAATTTCGGCTCTGTCGGCGGTACTAGGTGAGGATAAGTGGTTTTTTGGTGCGGAGGAGCCCGGGTACTTCGACGCTGCTGTATTTGGGTATACTCATCTGGTGCTGGCGACAGAGTGGGACGAGGGCGAGGCGGGACTAGCGAGAGCGGTGAGGGGGTATGAGAACTTGGTTGCTCATGAGGAGAGGATACGCAGAATGTGCTTCCCAGGCGTAAGTGTTAGGGAGAAGTAAGGCGAGAGATAAATGTGGGCTTATCTGCTCCTCCTTGCTCCTCCTCAAGTCGAGGATGAATGTATATATGGTAGGTAGAAGTGTCTCTCCTCAAAAGACCTAGAGGTCACCAGTAATAAAATATCATCAAGTTACAGTATGGGTATCGGTTCCTGTTAATATATATTCTTTTTGATACATGAATCATGGAATGAATTTGGTTCTTACTGATTAAACTTGATACAAATACGTATATAGATATTCTATTTAGGAAAAGCCAATTATATTGACGTCGATCGTAAAGAGATCCAGGGAGGATGATAAATTGGTAAGAGAAATTCAAACTCCAGAGATAATAGGATCATATGTAGTTATCTGGATGAAGCAAAGCGAGAACAAAGAAAAAGCCACATTTTAATATTTAAACAAGGTTTTCTATAAACATCATCTCTTAGATATTGATAAAATACATGTAGGCGTTGCCTCTAAAGTCTGTCCAAGAGTAGTGTTAGTGGTCATTTCTTGATGAATAAAGGTGAAAATTTTCTGTTGACTGAATTCCCCTCTGCATTCCATTACTAGAGATATCCATCAATTAATAGCTAGAGATAAGTAAAAGTCTTTCGACCATGAAATATCACTCGGACTCAATAAGCTTTGCTGCTAGTTATGTTTCAACCACGGTGCGAACCTGCTCATCTAAAATATATTTCTGGATAGCTTATGAAATATAGTCAAAGAACTAAATACAAGTAATACGCAAAGAATCGAAACGTTTCGTTAAGAGCGGGGTGATATATATTTTCGGGACCCGCTGGGGGTGAAGCCGTTTAGACAAGCTCTATTGGCTATCCACCGGCGAATAAGCTAGAGCGAAGCGTCAACCGGATGAAAACTGCCGTAGCTATAGGAGACTCGGTGGATACTCTTTTTTCTGTGTTTGGTTCACTAAAATTAAGAATTGGGGGTAGTCAACCATTGAAACTTACGATTCGGCAATAACACCACTATAGGGCCCGTCTTACCTGCGTTCATTCCTTTCGAAGGTCTTTCCGTATCTTATTATCGTTGTGTACCGACGAGGACTATTATAGGACTGAGCTATGTGCCTTTAGGCATCTCAAATACACTCAAAATCTTTTGTACCGGATCATCCCAAAGCCAAATACCTACTTCAGATTTTAAAGCTACTTACTAGCTACCATATATAAGACTAGTATTAATTCCATTCTCCTGGGTTTTGGTATTACAGCCCAGCGTAGCCATGAGTATAGGGAATAAAAATATGACCAATGTCGTACGTAAAGACCCAAGTGCTAATGTGTAACTTATCCTCTTTATTTTCTACCGGTGCAGCTCATGCAGCTGTTGGTAAGTTAAACCGGTATCCCCCAGAGTTGGAATAAGAGAACTTCCGTTCTCTGTACAAATCTCGAACCTCGAACATCAAGTTTCATGGCATGTAGCACGGAAGTAACCCCAGCGATATATATTCCTAGCTCCGGGGAAATTTTGAGTTTATGTCATAACCTCTAACCGAGAAGCTAAGGTTACTCGCTTAATTAAATGTAGCTAGCTGCTACAGAGAGGCTACCGCAACGACCGACAACCAGCTGCGAAGGCCTTGGCGCGTACATGAGTTAGGATGGGTGATGCATCTTGCCACGTTTAGTGTCGAGACTCCATGTAACTTTAGTCTGAAGACATGCCATATCTCAAGAAGAAATAAAACGAACTCAAAGCAAACCAATTGCAAATGTTCTAGACAATCGATCTAGAAATCATGTATCACTATGTAGCTGTATACATGTATCTATATGTAAGTCGAAGAACGATCGATCGATATGTGCCGAGCCGAAGGTTTCGATGGAATTCTCCATGGGATATTTCCCCTTATTTTCCTTGGGAATATCTGATTAGGGCGGATTGGCCACATAGCTCGCATTCGTAGTTAATTTACTCGATTATGCCAACCGAGTTACCCAGAGCTCCAAAAAGGGGTATTATATATCATTGACATCTGTATTCTAGTGGCTTAGGTGCGCTAGTATCGACAATTGCAACTACTTTTGCCGATGAAGCTGTGCTGAGAATGAAGCGGAATGGGGGCTTAAAAGTTTCACCCATGGTGCTGATTAATTTGTGTAGAACCCATAGAAAATTTGTATAAGGCCTAGAGCTCAACTTGGTATGAAAAGGCCGCCCTAGTGACAAAAATCATAAAGTGCCCACGTACTTGACCATCTCAACCTCTGGTCCGATACTGGAGGGCGAGTAGGAAGAAAACGGGAACTTGCCACTCATCAGAATACCGTTCCTTTCACGTCGGGGCCATAGCACGCCATATCTGTTTTCATTTGGCCCGTTCGCAGTAAAACATCTTTATCTGCAGCCCAATACCGCGCACAGGGCCATAATATTCTTCAAGACTCCATGTAGAACACTACCTAAGATCCATTCTAACCTATAATCTTCGACAGCAGGTGCTCCGGGGATTGACCTGCCGACCTTCTCTAGCTCACGCCAAATCAAAGAACTCTCAGATCGTAATAAGATCAGTATGAAACTTTTAAAGCTTGACTCCAAGTTCTTTTATTACTGCTTATACATACAGCAAGTATGTGTCCGAGGTATTCATTTGCGGAGCAGGAATACACATCTTGGAGACAAGTCCGCTCCAGATTTTAAGATCTTATGTCCTCCGTAAATATCACGCAATGCAGGAGAATAAAATCTTTCCTAGAACTAGTATCGCCTTTGGTAGTTGGTTTTTCCTGAAATCAAGTAATATAAGAGCTATCATTGTAAAACCTCCCCGCGAATTCTGTCGACAATACTGGATCACCCAAATATAAACGTCCGAAGTATGATGTTTGTACCTATATTTGAGCTTTTAGTGCTCTCTGCCGTTGGGCTAGCCCAAGATACTGCCGCCCCAGTCCCCACAACCAGTGGGCTCGCCCAAGGTGCACCTCAAGTCTCATCTAGCGGTGTTACGAATGTACCGCAAGTCTCTGTCCCTCAAGCCTCATCCACCGTTGCTTTAGCTGTACCCCAAGCTTCTAATACGCTCGGATCGACTGCCGGACTTAAGGCCTCTGCTGTACCTGAAGTCTCCGCCGAACCTCAAGTTTCCACCGCACCTGAAGCCTCCAGTGAACCTCAGGTATCTGCTGTGCCTGAAGCCTCTAGTGTGCCCGAAGCCTCTGGTGTACCCGAAGCCTCTGGTGTGCCCGAGGTCTCTGCTGTACCTGAAGCTTCTGCTGTACCTGAAGCTTCTGGTGTACCTGAAGTTTCTGCCGTACCGCAGGCGTCTGCCCCTAGCGAAGTTAATGAAGAATTGCCTGTACCTACCGTCACTCTTGGAATTGTTGAGGGTGACATACCCGTTCCGGCTTCTAGTACTGCTGTGATCGCTGTGGAGGTACCCGCCATTTCTGCACCCAGTGAACCACAGGTTGAGAGTACAGAGACTGTTGTTCCGGAGGTTACAGTCCCAGAGACTGTGAAAAGTGTCAACGTGGTCCAACCTAGGTTTCCGGAGCCTGCTATTCTGCCAACTCTTCCAGAACCTATTGACGGGACGATCGCTCTCCCCCCATTTTCAGGAGTTGTGGCCGAGTAAGTGATATACACAGTCCATTATTTCCCTATCGTTAAAGTATGTTACTAACAAATATATCTTGATCAGTTATCAGTGTCCTATTGCAAACGGTAACTTCTGTTACTATATTGGTAACTTGGTTTCGCCATACATTGTTCGTTGCAGCAACGGCAAAGGATCAATTGGAAGCTGTAAGATCATAATCATGTCATCCTCTTTGAGCAGGAATCAGACTGATATCGTGAATAGGTATTGATGCTTTGGTTACTACTGGTACCGAAGGTCGATGTAAGTTCCCCTTTCGATTATTTTGTATTACTTGATAAGGACTTAGCTTACACTGTAAACCAAACATAGGCTACCAACCAGATCCTAATTTTTTCAATGCCATTTGTGTTAGCAGAACTACTGTGTAAGCTAATTCTTATCAAAATCAAGAGGAAGTTTTGAGACTCACAAGCAAATCCATACAGCTACCCCGAGGACGGCAGTTTGCCATTCCCAATCCCGCCCCTTGACTTTCCGCCAATTGCAACGAATATACCTCTTCCTCTTGTTTCAGCGGTCCCGCCAATTGCTACAAATGTCACTCCCCCGCCGAGTGGGGCCGTCCCTGATGATCCACCTCCAGGACGACCGGGGAATGGAAACAACAACATCAATAGTAATACCAACATCAACAACAACCAAAATTCCAACGTAAACCAGAATGGCAATGGTGGTCCTGATGGTGGACGGCCCGATGATGGCTTCCCAGGCGGGCGCCCCGAAGACGGCGGCCGTCCTGATGATGGGCGCCCCGGTGATAGCTTCCCCGATCATGGACGCCCCGGTGACGGCTTTCCAGACGGCGGACGCCCGGGCGACGGATTCCCAGGTGGTGACGACGGTCGCCCCGATGGCGGATTCCCAGGCGGCAATGGCAACAGTAATAGCAATACCAACATTAACAACAACCAGAACACTAACACAAACCAGAATGGCATCGGTGGTCCTGATGACAGGCCAGGAGCTGGCCCTGACAATGAGCCTGGTGTTCTTCCAGGCAGTCCTCCCAATGGTGAAATTAGTGGTCCAGGTAGCGAAAATAACAATCAAAATACCAACACAAACCAAAATACAAACACCAATACCAATACGAATGGAAACACAGCCAGGAGAGATATCGAAGCTGGGGTCCCAAATGTTGTTGCAGATGTAGATTTCGATGAGATGGAGTTAGATGAGGATTTCTATTCATTGGTAAAGCGTCATAAGGAGGAGAGCATCAAGAAGGCTGCTGGCTCTCACCTCGAGTTTAAGACCTATGAGATGATTGCTGCTATTGCGGCAGTCATGATGTTGATGTAAAGTGTGGTAGGGTGGGGTTTTATACGTGAGATATTCGGGTCGGAATTTGTTCTTACTGGTTGTTTCATCCCACACAGATGTATCTATTTTTTTCCTTAAATTTATAGACATATCGATTTATTAAATATATAGCTACATGTACTTATATAGCTATCATTTTGAAAAAGACGTCGACTCTTTAAAGATTTTTTGTGAAACGAAGGGGGGCCAATTCTACTAATACCCGTACAGCTAAGTAAGCTTAATTTTAATAGACTCTTTCACTGTGAGGAATCCAAAGAAATAGTTCGCAGTCGTTCCACAAATTAAAAGAGGGTATTTGTACGTTGGAGTTAGATGACGCCAAGACTAGCTGCAGATATTACATAATAATAGCAATGTGGCGTGACTGGAGGATTCGCCACAGTTCGAGCAATAATTGGTGCTTTTTACATACCAGGATCTTCTCTAACGCCCGGGCTTTACGCTCCAAATCTTGCGGTAGTTCACCACTTGTACTCCTGCTGGGTGCATGCCAGTTATGCTTTGTTCAATATTGCTGTAGGTTGGTTGACGACATCATGGCCGTTGTAGTGGCTGTGTCTGACAGCTTGAGCCTCATGTAGCTGAGACGCCAAGTCAAAAGCGGAATGGTTTGCTGATGTGAGTGATCAGGACTACAACCGTTACAATTCCCTAGGCGCAGGTTTGAGAACACCCTGGCCATAGTTCAGGACAACTCTTGCGAATTGAACCCTCGAACACACCCAAAGCGCCAGCCAAATCCCGCCGCCCATCTCAGAATTCACCCTGCTTCCCTTAAACACCTCTCCTTTCCCCGCCGTTTCCGCCGCAGCCGCACCCGCCCTCTGTTGTTTCTGCCCCTCTTCTCTACACCCTCCTTCCTCAGACCCCCGCAGCTCGAGCACATATCTATCAATCAATCTGCGCGGCTTGTCTCCATCTCTCTTCCTGGACCTTCCCAACCCCTTTCTAATCTTTAGTCCTGGATCCCCGCATCTCAATTCAAGATGCAGTCCATGCTTACCAAGGTGAGACCTTCACCCCACTTTGACCTGCTATCGGAGAGCCTTCAATCGCTAACTATAGAATAGTTCGAGTCAAAATCATCACGAGCTAAAGGCATCGCTTTTCATCCTAAACGGTAGCTTCGAACTCCTCACCTACTATTTAAGCTTCAGTTTTCATCATTACTATGATGCAACAGCAGCAGATTGCTAATTTGCATCAAATTGTCCTCCATATAGACCATGGATTCTTGTCTCACTCCACACCTCAACTATTCAGCTATGGGATTACCGCATGGGGACTCTGATAGACAGATTTGAGGAGCACGACGGTCCCGTGCGGGGAATCGATTTTCATTGCACTCAGCCGCTATTTGTTTCCGGGGGTGACGATTACAAAATCAAAGTTTGGTCATACCAGACTCGCCGCTGCCTATTTACCTTGAATGGTCATTTGGACTACGTTCGAACGGTCTTCTTCCACCACGAACTACCATGGATCTTGTCATCCTCGGATGATCAAACAATTCGCATATGGAATTGGCAGAATCGGTCATTGAGTATGGACTCCATCTTGCGTGTTTGAGAGATATTGTGTTTGTGTCATTGTTGAATATTGATACTTTTTCTCCAAACAGTTTGCACCATGACCGGTCATAATCACTACACCATGTGTGCCCAATTTCATCCCAAAGAAGATTTGGTTGTCAGTGCTTCTTTGGATCAGAGTGTTCGGGTATGGGACATTTCAGGTCTACGGAAGAAACACTCGGCCCCAACTTCAATGACTTTTGAAGACCAGATGGCTCGTGCAAACAACAACCAAGCAGACATGTTTGGAAATACCGATGCAGTAGTAAAGTTCGTCTTAGAAGGTCACGATCGGGGTGTTAACTGGGTCTCTTTCCACCCTACGTTGCCTTTGATTATCTCTGCAGGTGACGATAGAAACGTCAAACTTTGGAGGATGAGTGGTGAGTGATTTGGCAAAATCATTGAAGCTGAGAGTATGGGGGGCTAAACAGCTTCTCTCTGTAGAAACCAAGGCATGGGAAGTAGACACTTGTAGGGGACATTTTCAAAACTCCTCAGCATGTCTTTTCCACCCCCACCAGGACTTAATCCTGTCAGTTGGAGAAGACAAAACTATCCGTGTCTGGGATTTGAACAAGAGGACATCTGTTCAATCTTTCAAGAGGGAGAATGACAGGTTTTGGGTTATTGCAGCTCACCCGGAAATCAATCTCTTTGCCGCAGGTCATGATAATGGTGTCATGGTGTTCAAGTTGGAACGGGAGCGACCCGCTTACGCAGTTCATCAAAACCAAATTTTCTTCATCAACAAGGAGAAGCATGTCAGGTCTTACGACTTTAATACAAGCACTGAGAGCCCTTCGATGTTGTCCTTAAAAAAATTAGGATCCGCTTGGGTACCACCAAGGACGTTATCCTACAACCCTGCCGAGCGTGCAATCTTGGTCACGTCTCCTGCAGATGGGGGGACATACGAGCTTATCAATTTGCCAAAGGATGCCTCTGGCGCTGTGGAACCTACTGATACCAGGCGCGGGACAGGGAATTCCGCCGTATTCGTTGCTCGTAATAGGTTTGCTGTTTTCAACACGTCGACGCAGACGATTGATATCAAGGACTTGTCAAATTCTACAACAAAGTCGATCAAAACACCAACAACGGTGAATGATATCTATTTTGGTGGAACTGGCTGCTTACTCCTATGCTCTCCCGCAGTTGTCATTCTCTATGATATTCAGCAGAAAAAGACAATCGCCGAGTTAGCTGTTGCGGGTGTAAAATATGTTGTTTGGTCAAACGATGGTCTTCATGCAGCGCTTCTCTCAAAGCACAATGTCACAATTGTGACAAAGACCTTGGAGCAAGTATCCTCGCTACATGAGACAATCCGTATAAAGAGTGCAACCTGGGACGATGCTGGCGTACTACTTTATTCTACCCTAAACCACATCAAATATACTCTTCTAAATGGGTAAGTTTTATACACCTTGAAGAATACCAAGATAGCGGATGACTAATATAAACAGTGATAACGGAATTATCCGCACGCTGGATGAAACTGTTTACCTTACCAAGGTCAAGGGCAGGAGTGTGTATTGTCTTGACAGACAAGCAAAGCCGAAGGTGCTTACCATTGATCCGACCGAGTATCGGTTCAAAATGGCCTTGGTCAAGAGGAATTACGATGAGATGCTACAGATCATCAAAAACTCTAACCTCGTCGGCCAAAGTATCATTTCATACCTTCAAAAGAAGGGTTATCCAGAAGTAATTTATTTCAATCTGTTTGTCATATTGGAAGGTAGACTGACAAATCCTAGATTGCTCTGCAATTTGTCCAAGACCCTCAAACAAGGTTCGAGCTCGCGATCGAATGTGGAAACCTTGAAGTTGCCGTTGAAATGGCCAAGGAATTGGATCGCCCAAAACTCTGGGGAAGACTTGGTGCCGAGGCACTCAGTCAGGGAAATCATCAAGTCGTCGAAATGGCTTATCAAAAGCTTCGAAGTTTCGATAAGCTATCCTTTTTGTATCTCGTAACCGGAGACAAGGACAAACTTAACAGAATGGCAAAGATTGCCCAGCATCGAAGTGATTATACTTCCATGTTTCAGAACGCCATTTATCTTGGAGACGTGGAGACTAGGATTCAAATGTTCAAAGAGATTGACTTATGTAAGTTTCTTATCATTGGCTCGTGCCTTCGCATGCTTATTCAAGGCGGATAGACCCCCTTGCGTACGTGACGGCCAAAGCCCATGGCCTAACAGAAGAATGCGAGGCTATTTTGGAAGCAAGCGGTCTTACTGAGGATCAAATTAAACTCCCTGCAATTGGCGCACCTCTTACCCCTGCGAGGACAATCGTTTCTACCCACGAGAAGAACTGGCCTCTACGCGCTGCCTCACAATCATTCTACGAAAAGGCTCTTTTGGGTCAGGTTGAATCCATGACTCTTGAAGACGAACCTGTGACATCTGGTGCAAATGGTTTCGGGTTTGAGGATGAGGCCGACGAAAGCAAGAAATTCAGCGGCAATTTGATGGACGTCGACACTGAAGAAGACGGCGGTGGGTGGGATATGGGTAACGAGGATCTTGGCTTGGAGGACCATGGTGATGAATTTGTCAATGTCGAGAGCGAAATAGCAGGTGCTGGAATGAGCGAAGCGGAGTTGTGGGCAAGGAACTCCCCGATAGCGGCCGATCATGTTGCTGCTGGATCTTTTGAGACTGCAATGCAACTTCTCAACCGCCAGGTAGGCGCTGTCAACTTCGCGCCGCTGAAGCCTAGATTCCTGGAAATCTATCAAGCAAGCAAAACTTTCCTTCCGGCTAGCGCTGGCCTGCCTCCATTAATCAATTACGTTCGAAGAACTGTGGATGAGACCGATCCTCGGAAGATTTTACCGATCATCCCTAGGGATCTTGAGAGCATTCGCACTTCCGATTTGCAGAAAGGGTTTTCCGCCATGAAGGCAAATAATCTCGAAGAGGGCGTACAAATTTTCCGGAACGTTCTGCACACCTTACTCCTGACTACGGTGCAATCCAAATCTGAGGTAGAGGATGCGAAAAAAATCATCCAGACCGCGAACGAATACATCATTGCCATGTCAATTGAACTGGAACGTAGGAGCCTCGCAAGCGATGAATCTCAGGTCAAACGCAACCTCGAGTTGGCCGCGTACTTTACTAAGCCTACTCTTGAACTGCCGCATCGACAAATCGCCCTCATGTCTGCGATGAAACTTGCCTACCAGAAGAAAAATCATGTTTTGGCTGCTCACTTTGCTTCGAGAATTCTGGCGAATAATAGCCAGGGGAAGAACGCGGAAAACGTGAGTAGTTATCATCGAGTGATATTCTATGATTCATATTAACTGACCATTATACATATAGGCACGCAAAATCAAAGCAGCCTCCGAACGTAGCGGCAGTGATGCTGTTGAAATTGAGTACGATCAGTTTGCAGAGTTTGACATTTGTGCTGCATCCTTTACACCCATATATAGTGGCCAGCCATTCGTGCAGGATCCATTTACAGGAGCGAAGTATCATCCAAGATATAAGGGAGAGCTTTGCAGGGTCAGCCAAGTCACTGAGATTGGTGCACCGGCTTCTGGCCTGAGATTGATGGCACAGTAGATTTTTTATTATTTGATACGAAAACGTGTTCGCGTGCTTATTCTATGTATGGTTGTGTTAGAAAGTGGTGGTTGGGGTGGAACAAAAAAGAGATTTCTTGAGTAACTACGCAACGGGATGGATAGTGGGATTTTCATGTGCGTGCTTGGTGGTAATAGTCGACGATTTGGTGTTTTATTTGCTTCTTGTTTCTTCATGACTATCCATGTACCTTTGATGGTTTACGATTCGCCGTAATTTTCTGTCTCCACCTCAAAATTTCTTATCTAGTATCAGCCGTTCCATAGCCACGCGGGTCCCTAAATCTATCTTCTGCTTTTCATGCTGCTATTTCCTTCCAAAACGCACGGATCAAACTAAGCGGTCAGGAAGATTTTCCCGTATAAAAGACAGATCGATTTCATATACTTTTAGCGTAGTATTTGTAGTCATATATACGTGATTATGAAATGTATCTCTTGCACGGATTAAATTCATACCTGAATGTCGAAACTATCTAGGTTATGTAGCACGTATGACTTATACAATGCATCAACAAAAGTAAACCAATACATCAATAAATCAATACAACTTGTATGTATGTGTATAATTGGGCAGGGAATAAGAACTTGAAAATACAGACTGCAAGCGGAGGCTCAATTTGATCTAATCGCGAAACAGAGGTTCTTCTTGCATGCCTACCCGAGTATGCACAAAGCCCTATGTAGTTTATTTTCCTAAACCAACGAAAAAGGCACACAAAGATGCAAATATCAATGGAACTGTTACCACACATATATTTAACAATATGATTACATGTAGTAATTATTCGGGCGGTTATGCGTCTTTATGTGGAATATAATTATAAGAGCTACATGTATGTACATAGATCTCAATCTGAAGATCTGCCAAGTTAAATAGGGCGGAGTTTGACAACCAAGGTACCCTTAAATTTGAAACGATGTGGTCTTAATTACTTCAAACCCGGCGCTTTCCGTACTCATAATACTCGCTGACAGTTAGTAAGATACATGTATGCATGATGCCTCTTTCTTCCCGGAAACTGGTCCCATTTATACATAGGCTCCCGGCATCGATGTTTCCATGCAAATGTTTGTTAACGCCATGGCTTTACTCTACTTCACTTGTAACTACAAGTACGTACATCAACAAAAACATGTACTTACCGAGAGACAAACTCGCGTGTAACATAAACGTAGCACACAATGCACTGTTGGAGTCTCTTTATGCAGTTGTGCAATTAAACGGCCGAGTGCATTTCCAGAGGCGATGGATTTAAGGCTGTAAAGACAGTGAAGAGGCGTGGGCCCCCTCTTCTATGTAGGAACGAGTGGGAGATTACCAGCTCCTCATAAACTTGCCAAAGAAGTCATTAGATATGGAGAGTTTCCCAGTACCACGTGAACTCTCTCAAGTCCCGGTCTTCCTTTCTGCCTGCATGCAACGAATTTCGACTCAAGTAGCTACATTTAGTGAGGATTAATCTTGATTCTAGTGAGATCATGATCATATGGGACTCTTACTTTAGCAATGAAAATATGCTCTAGGCCCCCACTACAGCTGTTGACATGTCTCTAACGTAGTATAGTAGGAATCGCGATTTATGAGCACTAAGTCAGGGGAACTACATGTATCTGCATAAACGAACCTGTGGGACGGCATGTAGTTACGCCCTGATTTAAGTTTGATTCGAAACTATCGGCTATGGTTGCACGTCACTCGAGAAACATATGCAGCATGGCGTTTTTGCGTACTCGATCGCATGTGTCTTTTGCTACACCAAAGATCTGGCATTCAAGAGTGTATATTGATAGGACACGATGCTAAAGTCTATTTGGGCCTAGATTCTCGAGTGTTGGAGGAAAGAGATCTGAAGCCACGACCACATAGCTACAATGGTATTTATTTGGCGGGCCTGAAGACTCCTGCCTGATGAACACTTGACAACTGGACGATGGTTTTGATTTTGCGCTCTAATTACATGTAGCTTTCTCGGGTGGAAATGACGATAACATTTTTTCTTTCCATAATACACACAGTTGCATATCAGCGGCCATAAAAGCCTCGTCACTGACGTATATATCCATGGTGGTCTGCGAACTTTGTGTGCTATGGCTAACGAATCAGAATCGGCAGAATCAATTTAAAGAGTTACATTTGATTCGAATTAACTTGTCAAGTTGACTCGTGAAAGATGATTTCGAGGATGATGTAGTGCTCGCAAATTATCGCTACTTAGTAGTGATGGCCGGGAGGCCGGTACATATACATACGTTGAAAACGATGATTTGATGCGGATTCTTGCTGTTCGCCGAGCCTGACTAGATATTGGCAGAAGACACATGTAATAAATGTCTTTTTTAACCATGCCATATGGTGTGTCTCTCGACACTTCATTCGAGTAGCCAGGTATGCCTTCACATTCATCACCAATCACTCGCACCTCCCACGTGGCTTGGCATTGCCCCGATCGCTTAACACAACGAACGGACCTCAACTTAAGGAGTTCGCATTCTAATCATGCATGACCGTTAAATCACAGCCCAATCGATGCTTGATGCTGTCAAAACCATGGTTCAAATGGTACTTAGCGATATAACAGCAATTTCCCGAGTTTTCGCCAAACATAGATGCATTAAATAACACACCACGATATCCTGGTTTCCAACTTTGAGATTAGTCTTTTCGATCGATAGTTACAAATCCGAAGTGGTTCGATATAATCTTCACCTTCCTTCACAGCTTTTATGGACTGAGAACTCGAGAGTGAGTATCGCTAAGGGGTATTCTATTAGTGAAACGCCATGGCCCTTGCCGGTCATGGGCATGATCATAAGAGAACAGAACGGCCAGAGGGAGTTAAAGAATTAGAAGTATAAGCAAAGAATTGTCTTGACTACTATGAAGCGAAATCTATACACTCTTTTATGAGGCATTTTACTTGTCTGAACGCACCTAGGCCTAAGAGTTCAGTTATGTACCCTGCCAAAACACCGCGCCACACAAACCAAAATACTATATCACCTGGATAGATTTGGACGGTACTATAAAATATAGCCTTTCGAAGAGGGGTAGTGCTGTTCATTATCATCCTATGGAACGATTACATATACTTGCTTTAACCTTGTACGCGTGTAGTGTAACCCGCGAGGATGTACCGATATCGGAATGGAAGTTCTAGGAAGCGTACACAGGGATCATGTTAATAGCTAGCATGCTATGGCGCGTGAAGACATAAAGGGTGGGTGTGTCAACTTCAAAGGAACTTTTTTTGTATAAAATTCCACCATTAGGCTAGGCGCTAGTACCATTATGGGAGTAGATCTCCCAATTTCTATAGCTTCTCGAGCCATACTAATGATCATGTAACCACGCTACTGGGAATGCACGCGAGGGGCCATGAGCTCTTGATGCCTACAAAACCACTGCGAGTACATGTGCGCATATCGGCAGCTTCTGGTACGCGAGATAAAAGAATAATTACTTATTTGTGCACATAGTTAACTCCTAGCTAGGGCCCTGTTGTGGATAAGATTTAGCTGCGCTGGCTGAGGCCAGACCCACTGCCAAGGATCAATACAAACGGAATCCGGACTGTACTTAAATAAGATACGCGAGTTCCCGGTATTCCGTTCGACACAAAAGCTTAAGTACCTTCCCTACTGTAAAGCGGGAGTTTCGGAATACCGCCAAAACTCGAAAAATTGGCTATCTCCGTCCAGGGATTACCACTTGGGTGATTGGTTGAATGGCATCGATCTGCTTTAGAAATTTCCCATACAAGTAATTTTGATCTAGCCAATTTTTCGAGTTATGGCGGTAATGTTTGGTGCATGAGGCTAGTAATTTGTTGCCAAATCTTTCCACACTTGTAGTTACAGTCCTATAGTACTAGACTTTGCGGGGGGATGTGCCCAAGTACCAAGTATGTAATTTAACAAAAGTACTGTGGTTCATGTTCCTAATCAAGTAAGTACATATGATGTGGTTTTAAACCCATACCCATCTAGGGCTCAAACTTATAACACTGTAATGAGACTGATTATCTAATCTTCCGTTTTAAATTAGTTGCCTGTGCTCGAAGGAATTTAATCCAAGGTTTTTAAATTAATCTTGCGCTGTGCCAGTAGCCTACAATATATTGTACTCGAGCCCTACGCATGCAAATACATGAGCTATAGATGCGCTGATGATAAGTACATGTACTCGCGACCAGCAACAAGAACCCGAAAATGCACGTCCTAATCTGCAATTTCCATTGGAGTAGAAGTCAAAAATACACCAAAGACTTGCAGCTGCATATTCGGGTTCTTGTTGCTGGTCGCGAGTACATACATGTACTCTAGCTATAGTCACTTTCATAATAAATAGTACTTGGAAGCAGTATAGCGCGCGCCAAATCAGGATAATATAATTCAGGTACGGATACAGCACTCTAATACCCAATCAAAATTATCATGTATCCCTGTGACGGTGCGAGCTACATTCAATATTTCCTTGTGATACCTACATGTATACATACATACAGACCCCGGAATACATGTCCCGAGTGCTGGCGACGGTAGGGTACCAACAGCTTCAAGATGTCATCCTCCCCAAAATTAAATCAGTAACTATAAGAAGCTATGTAAATATCTTTGGGTTGACAATAATTAAGCGCTCGACGAGTTTCCCAGCCTATGGTTCCTGTAGCAGAGAAACTACATATTGTGTGTAGTAGTAGGTACATCCTATCGGTCGGCTTAGGAGTATGTAGGACCTGGCACGAAATGAACGGGGCCTATCGGGAAGCGGGGTTCAAAAACATAGGGAGCTTTATGTTTCAAGGCCCAGTTAAAGTTATCCGAAATCGGAGACAAAGCGTGGGAAGAGTTCCTGTACTACAATCTAGGATAAGGGCTTCAGTGGTGTAAATTAAGAGCACTCTAAACAAGGATGAGCAAGCTAGATGTGTTTCGCCCTTACAGAGGTACATGTATCCAGCGCGCGCGAAGCTGCAGCCCTAGATTTTATTCGTTGTCGACTGGTTTTATTCTCTATATGTGATTCAAACAGTCAGCGAAATTAAGCGTGGGTTCTTTAAGACCCAGATCTAGAGTGGAGAGGTCTAAATACTTACATGTAGTTATGTCCGAAAAAAAGTTTGACATCCTATGTGTTTTTCGAATCCAGAAATGACCTCTAAATCTTTACCCTAAAATGCATACTCCTGCGATGGCAGTTCGGCCTTGAAAATGCGTACTTGGATGTACTTTCATAAATTCGTTTCAGGGGAGCTTTACGGGAAGTCTGCAATAATTCATGTATACATGTACCTCTCATGATACCATTGCGACTTGATTTCTTTATGTTCGTATACCCATATATACAAGTTTATAAGATAGGACGTAAGAGATTCAATTGTAGGCCTCTTGCTAATTGAATTGCATATTGAAGGTTCACGAATTCGCCCTAACCCACATTGTAACACCACATATTTTCATTTTGTTAACCCAAGAGCTAGAGCCACAATTCTAGCCAGATACATACATGTGCATGTACTTCACAAACAAAGCTAGCGATATGACAGAGAGGAGCCACTCCATGTTTCATCATGTAACCGGCCTCTAATAGTAAGTACATGTAGCCGTAGGGTAATATTTCTTCCACTACTACCACTACCAGCATCATCAACAACACCCATGCCTCTTCTTCTTCTTCTTCTTCTTCCTCCTCTTCTTATATACACCTGCCACCCTCGGTTCTGTGAACTAAACCTTCTTTCCATGACAGTTGTCGTTGATTGAAAGTTGATCAGTTGTCTACCACGCTCTTTACTGTCTCCCACACTCTTTACTGCCTACCACACTCTTTACTGTATCGTTTTGTTCACCACACTCCTTTCTAATTGCTGGGCAAATAACTCTTTCTATTCTTCGAGTTGGGAACCTCCCTTAAAAGTCCAGTTCACTCACTCCATAAACATCAAACACACCCTCTATCTCGGAAACAAAATGATGTCTGGAATATCTTCTGCGTCGCTGGCTACCTCTGCCCTTCTCGCTATCTCATGCTTCGTCCCGGGGACGTCTGCTTTTTGGCGCCTACCCTGCCTTAACCCACTTGTAATCGAGCGTGCCGACCCCATCGTAAATCCTGGGGGAGTTGCTGGTCATCTGCATACAATCATGGGAGGAAACGGATTTAATTTTACAATGGATTACGATACTGCTCGTAGCTCCACATGCTCCTCTTGTACAGTCACCGATGATTTCAGTAACTACTGGATTCCCTCACTTTTCTAGTAAGTTTTAGTCAACCTGTGCTGCTTTAAATACTAATGAAATTTGTTTTAGTCGAGCTCAAAACGGCACTTTTACCCCTGTTTCGCAGATTGGCGGAGCCACAATTTATTACTTGTATGTAATAATTGTTTCCTTTATTGTATCAATTCAACTTTATATACTAATTCATATATGTTTAGGCAACGCAGGGCAAATGACAGTGAGAAGCTTTTTGCTTTCCCCCCAGGCTTTCGTATGCTTGCTGGAAACCCCATGCTCCGGAACTACACAGATGTTCCAGAACAACAAGCCATCAGCTATTCTTGTTTGGATTATTCCGGCAATGGCGGGCCTGAAACCAAAGGCTTCCCCCAGAGGAACTGCGCTAAGTATGTTGTTTCCTTCTTTCCTTTATCCTTGGCCTTTCATATACTGATTTAATAGTGGATATCGCCTTCAAGTCTTCTTCCCTAGTTGCTGGGACGGGGAAAACCTGGATTCCCAAGATCACAAGTCCCACATGGCTTACCCGGATGGCGTTACTGGCGGGACTTGTCCCCCTACTCATCCCGTGAAATTTGTCTCGATTTTCTACGAAGTTATATACGAAACCAATAAGTTTAGCGACCAGTGGTACGATTCCACAGCACCATTTGTACTTTCTAACGGTGATCCAACTGGTTACGGTGAGATATCTATCTACGAAGGCGTTGCCTAATAACACACACTAATCGTATTCTCCAGGGCTTCATGGTGATTTTGTCAACGGCTGGAATGTTGATGTTCTTCAAAGCGCTATCGATGATTGCAATAGTGAGAGTGGAGTCATAGAAGAATGTCCTCATTTCAAGTACTTTGACAAAGTAAAGGTCCAGAACTGCTACATCCCTCCAAGAATTGATGAACCTACAGAAGGATTACTGCAAAAGCTCCCTGGTTGTAATCCAGTACAAGAGGGGCCTGAAGACGCTACCCCGCAAACTAACTGCGGTGCCCCAACTGAAATTGGGTCTCCTAAGTCCTATGGTACAGATGTATCAAGCAGAGGATGGAGTTATCTCGATTGTGTCATGTATACAACCCCGCCACCCTTGCAAACTTTATTCATGGTCTAATAAGTTCTTAATTCTAGGGACGACCTTGATAATCGCACATTTACCATTCGCGGAACTAACAGTACAATGACAAATGAAATGTGTATTGATTACTGTGTTAGCAAAGGTGCCATTTATGCTGGTACGCAGTATGGAGAAGAATGTTACTGTGGAACCAATGCTCCTCCTGCGGATCGTATGGGCTTTGCCAAGTGTGGCATGCCTTGCGCTGGTAATTCCACCCAAACTTGTGGTGACGCTGCAAAGTTGTCGGTATATACAAAGAACGTCTCTCCCGTTGCAGGTTCGGAAATCCAACCCGTCCCTGCCATGTCCAGCTCATCCGCAACCATCGCTGCCACTGCTTCCAGCCCCCCAGGAGGCTATGTCGCTACAGCTTCCACCCCGCCCAGCAGTTTTATCACTTCTGGTTCTAGCTCCACAGTAATCCCTACAAGTACTTCATTAAGCTTTGCTGTATTTGGTCTCACGGACACCGTCACCGTCTCGAAAGCGTTATCTACCACTACTACTATCAACCGATCTTCTACTACGACATTTGTTGTCGGAACAGCATCTGACTCTGGAGCTACGAGTACGAGCCTACCCTCTGCTATTCCATCTGAGACTCTTACTGGTTGGGTCTCAAAAGGATGTTGGATTGATCCTGTCAACCCCCGTGCTCTAGAAACATGGGGGTACTGGGGTGAGAAAATCACCACATCTGGCTGCATCAAGTGGTGTGACTCGAAAGGATTCACATATGCTGGAACCGAATACGCCGGACAATGCTTTTGCTCCAACGACTTCGCAGTCCCTGGTGGGCAAGCTCAGCCAGATTCTGATTGTAATATGCCTTGTGAGGGCAATCCCGCAGAGATTTGCGGCGGAAGTGCCAGACTAAGTCTTTTTCAGAAGAGTAGCGGTAGTGTAAAACGAGAGCCTATCTCTTATCGCGGTAATCGCCGTTATAGAGGTTAAAGGAACCTGTATATCACGGAGTATGAGCAAGTACATGAGTCTCTAAATCTCCATTTCCTATTTCTGTATATAGCCACTTCTACTTTATTTTCGCTATATATCTTTAGTCTGGGTTCACCGAACACTTATACAAGGCGTCTATGTAGTAGAACTTCGTTATTCATTATCCTTTACATACGTGTATCTCTTAGTGCAAGTCGTAGAAGCAATTATAAACTACTTAAAAATAACAGTGTTAGAGGAGTGTTAGATTTTGTTGTAATTTAGCCTTGTCCTAGTATAATATTCAAATCCAAATTTCCCCGTTATTACCTATATCTAATGCCATTCGCGAAAGGCCTAGTAAATCAATCTATCGAATCAAAACGCATAGCATTAGTGTGCGTTATAGATAGAAGCCTGCATGTATACTAAATGAATCTGGCATTTTAGTATGTGAGGTATTATCATAGCCTCCGAGCTGCACACAATTATCAATCAACCAACCAACCAATCAATCAAACAAATCTGGCTTTGGTAACTACATGTACTGACTAGTCCTAACTACCATAACTATAAGGTTGCATGCGATTAATGAATTAAAAAAAAAAAAAAAAAAAAACTGACTAGTCCGAGTGACATATTATGATTTCATGTCCCTACCAATAAATTTAGAGCACTTCAAGTGCAGGGATAAGTCTATCCAGAGAGCTGTTATAGATTCATAAAATCTGCCCTGGCGCGTAACTGTGTTTTCTGGGTGTTTGGTCTTCCTCGCTGTACTCATCAGGAGACATTCATATTGGTTTATTTATATACTCTATCAGGGAGGCCTAGAAGATCATAGATCATGATTCAGGAACTTCTCCCGAGCCCGGAAGAGACTAAGCATATTTAAACTAGGTCACGATCTGATCTGGAGGGGAGGCTTTTGTACCCACAGATACAACCTGATATCTTCGAAAATCTCTATTTTGAGCACTAGGAAGAGTTCAGTATTAGTGGTTGGGTTGCCGTCTCTTTTTATTTCAACTTGCGGTAGGCGGTCGGAGCCGATACTTGTATGAGTAATTATTAAATCGTCATTATAGGTATAAAGCTTTCTCATAGGTTAGTGTACATTTTATCACAGAAAGGGCCGGTGGGGTACATACTAATGCACATATAAAAGACTTACGTGCCCACTAGATTCCAGTTATTCAAGACACTTGTTGAGGATTGAGTTTAGCGCACTTGACCTATTCTAACATGTTCTAGATATATTGACCAGCTTATATGCATGCAGAGTGTACGACAAAACCCCAGGATCGATAACGAATAGAACTAGACTGCAAAGCTGCACTCTTCGAGAGACCCTTGGCTAAGTGGGGGTTGAGGCTCAACGCCCATTCGACCAATCTAAAGTGCAATAAATATTCCCAGTCTAGTTCCTGAGATTTTGACGCAAAGTGTTGACACGGCTTGGCATCAGGATTTGATGCATTCCAATCATTTCCTCACCTAACCCTGACAGATCCCGGCCCGGATGGATCACCCAATCATTCCTCAATGCCCCTCTCCACCCCCAAAAGTCAACTCCCTCTCATGTGTGAAAAAAACAAAATCCAGTGGTCCAACGGTTCGCTCGGCCGTACATACATGAAAAACAAAAAATAAAGTACTGTAGCGGTAGATTCTCTGTTGCCGGTGACTAAACACGCGGTGTCTGACCGGTTAACAAGCTCAAGTCCTCTGCCGCTAGATCAGTTGCCATGCCTTGCGGTACGGTGCCGGGAGATGAGACTTGAGGAGCTGCCGCAGTGCGCCAAGAGATACCGGGGGTGTATGTCAACCATATGTCTGAGTGGAACGAGCACGTCTCGGAAGCTTCTTCATGATGTGAGAGATTACCCAGTTGGGAAGTATTATACGGTGCAGATTCTAGACTCACTTTCTTCATCAGATGCTCTGTACCCTAGGATATACCCTGATCTGCATTCGGAGCATTTTCATATGTATCCAATTTCACTTTACACATTTCTCATAACCAAAGCTTCCTGGTCACGTTTTAGCCGTGGATAGCAAGGTGTAAAAGCCATTTATAAATTCACCAGGTGGTCGAGTACTAGAGGCACGTGGTACGTAAGTAAGTAAGGCGATAGATGGTGGTACCATACAACCAAATACTATGATGTTACCGTACCGCTAGCTAGCTAGCTGTCCGTCAGACTTACCCTCCATTTCTATCTTCCAGCATAACCAAATTCCGAGCTTGAGACGGTCTTTCGTGGCACTGGCCGACTCCACATCTCCGTTGTAACAAGTGTTTGTCCTCCAGATCCGTTGCGTATCCAGCTAGAATCGCCGTAATGGATACATATATCACGGCGTTAAGGCGTGAGATAGCTAAGACGTGGCGGTGCCGGACGTTATGCTGTGTGGCCTTCATGCTCTCTTCTACTGGCCGTATCCGCACCGCCACGTTCTGCCCATTTACCCGCAACACACCCACCGTTCATAGATCTCCAGCGCTCCGTGGAGGAACATTGAAGGAAGATCCGTTCCTGGTCGCCAGTCCAGGCCAATACAGCAGCCTTAGTATCTGGGTCCCGATTGACAGAAAGCCTTACCCCCTACATTCCCTACACGCAATATTCATCTCAAGTAGCATTCAAAAAAACCGCATGTCTCCCCGGCCCCTCCTGGCTAGCTACGTAACCCCACCACCACCACGGCGCAGCGCTGACATTGAGGGGATTTATCGATGAAACATCTTCGTTGTGTGTGCAAAATTAAGAAAGTTTCCGATGAGCTTGATATTCCAAGATATGGAGGTTTGGGATGATGTCATGGCCCAGGTCTCGATGCCATTCATTCATTTCTCTTTGCAGGTAGCCCCACTAGATATTTCGATCCTAGCTGCTTGCGCATCCGACTTCTACTGTAGCTTTTATAGAGCAGCTAAGCTGAGGAGTGAGGGTGTGGGCTGCAAACAAGAAAAAACTAGTTATGTATGTATGTGCCTGCAGTGGAAGAGTTTTCCATAGATTGATTAGATTGGTTTCCGATGAGTTTAAATCAAAATCTCACCTCTTCTGCTCCTGCCAATATATATCACATGTCCGTAAAGTCATCTAAGATGGGGGTAGAGTAAGGGGATGGTTGGAGGGGATGAAAGGATAAACCCTGTTTGCGTTTTTTTGATCGAGAGGGTTGTCGGGACACGTGTGAGAGATGATCGAGTGATAGTTCATGAATCACGATCTGGACCGGATTTCGTCTTTCTTTTCTTTTTCCTGTACGCGATGGAGACCGGGTAGATACAGTAGCTACATACATATCAAAAGCTTATATTATCATTACTTATGATCAATTTCTTGTCTCTCGGGAGTTAAACGTTCTCCTCGTCCTCGGCCTCGTATCATATGTAACCACCACCGTCCTTCCAACCTTCCACCCTCCCCCCTCAGAGTAAAGAAGAAGAAAAAGAAAAGAAAAAAGAAAACACGCGTGTAGAAACAGCATTACGACTGAATGGAGTACAATCCGCGCAATGAACGTGAAAAAAAATGTTCGACTTTGATCGTGCTACATGATTAGTTGGTTCCTGCGGCTGCATTTTAGAGTTCTCCGACCTGACACGTATCCTCTCATCGGTCATGCCCAGCTTCTGCGGGGGATCTCCGAGATGGACCATCGGGGGGAACGAAAAAGAAAATATGGGTCAGAAAAGGAACGGGGGGAAAAAAGCAAACGTGCAAAAAACTCAGGTACAAACGAGCCGCTCTAGTGATTCGGAAGATACTAAATACATGTAATCAACAACTGCCTAATCTAAATCTACCCTACTCTACAAGTTTATATGTACCTACTTATTGCAGGTGCAGATAGAAGCAAAGGTACTGGCGACTGTTTCATTCTCGACAAAGAGGCCATCTAGAGTACTCCACCCTACAGATATGTATGTATGTATATGCACTTGAGAGTATCATAAGTCTGCACTGCCACGTCAGGCACGGGTCGTTCAATACTAGATATTGGACGAGAACGTGAAAAGAGGGAAAACGGCGGCCCAGTCCTGGTAATGTGGGTTGTCACTGCATGAATTGGCTACTGTTTTTACCAACAGGCAAACTGTTTGCTAGTAATGCAGCAGCTATGGCCAGATGGAGGTAGGGATGTACGTAGAGCAGGAGCGGGAGAATTGATGACCCAACCTTTCTCGATGTTCCGCTGGGTATTCCAGCGGTAACTATGTCCACGCTCCGACTAAAAAGATTCCGGGAAAATTGGGGATGACCAGGTCCCACAGGCAAGGCTTCTCATTATTATTGACCGGAATAGGGGCTTGGATCAAAGCAATTGTTAATACCGAGTTTGTATTAGTAGCTTGCAGCCACAGAATACATCGTAGGACTTGTGTGTCTGTTTATGCCCTTCCCTGAACTGTTACCCAAACCCCCAAACGTGGGGGCGGATTGGAGACCGTGCGCGTGGGAGGCACTTAGGTACATGTAGTGCTTTGGGCATGCCCGTTTGAATCGGAGGCGTTCTAGAAGTCGTCCTCACGACCACGGCTAACCATTGGTAGAGAATCCGATAGGGACAATATTGCAGCTCCGAATCACTAACCCTTACTCAGGGTACCGGTGATTGGTACGGGACTGATTCAGGCCGAGACAGTGCGCTGATACCAACGACGGACCTTTGCTATAGGCGGGTGGAAAAACGCGGAATTGGATGCGGTAGACCCTATTTTAAAAATCCACCTCTCTTTGACTGAACGATTTCCGCCCGTGGTACACACCTACCCACACTACCTGCTATATGGGGCTCCCCGTTATGACTTTTGTTATAGGCTCCTGGTAGCGAATAGGGTAGAGTACTCAGAAATGACGTGCGAAGATACCATAGCTGAATACCTAGTCAGTCATATGATCATTATTTACGCTTTGTATATTTGCTCTCAAGCTTATGAAAGTTCTGATGTGATGCATAGCCATCTAGTTCCGAGTGACACTCCATGATCTTTCATCCTACAAAGTTTCTTAGCACCAACCTCCATCGATTTCCCGGCGATAAACCAAGAGAATCGATGTTGAGATGTTCTTACGTACCTTTTATTCTTTCTTTTCCAAGGGAAAGAAATTTATCCCATTTCAAAACAAATGTTCGATCGTCCATGGGTTACCAGAGCGGGCCTCTAGAGTATGTACCGTAGGTACTACGTACTCCACATTTAGCATTACACAGACATTCGTAGATGTTCCAGACTCGGTAAAATCCACACATTGGCTCATGCCAACATGCAACTACCCACGCCAATATCCCACGTTCACCCCAATTTCCTATTCTTGAGTTTCCGTCCAAATTTGGTTTTGTTTCATTTGGTGAAAACATGAACGGATCCCGGAAATGTTTCTAACCCGGGATTGAACACGGCAAGGCCGTTAATCTAATCTAAAAGTTTCCCTCTTCAGCTCGAAAATTAATCACCCATTGATACGGAGACACTGCCGACTTCTTCGGTGTGGAGTATAGAGGTCTGAACACGCTGTAATTGAATACACCGGTACCGAGGTATCCTGAACAAAGGATGAAGTCACTTGGGCCAACAGGATCGGCTTTGCGTTGGACCTGCGTCGGGTGGTTCCTGGGTGGGAGGCTCGAGCCCAGATAATCCTGGGTGTCCCTCAGGAACGTGCACAAAATAAGCACTGATCTGAGTTAGTAGCGATTTGAAGAAATGATCTTAGAATTCCGTTTAGATAATCGATTTTCTTTTACTTCGGTATGCCGCCTTTCTGTTTGGTAAAACTCGATTTCTATCGATCGGAATCTATGTTTCGGAGAGGGGCGATGTCCTTGGACTGAGTCGGCGACCACTCCATTTGGGCCAGCTCGATGCCTTAGTAAGACCATCCTAAGTCACATATGTTTCTGTCACGGTAGTTTTGATTCGCCAACCGCGCTGTCACATGACATGCCAGTTCCCGATCTATTGAGTCCGTAACTCATGTTTCCGAGACGATCGCTTCCGTTGACACGAGTCATGTAAATTGAGTAGCGAATGCATCTCTTGGAAATATTTGATACAGTTGGCCGTACCTTTTGACACGGATGCTTTGGTATGGCGTTTCGTTGACTAGGACGGAACGGCGGGAAAAATTCTCGAAGCATACATGAGCCCATCCTCCATCCTTCTAGAAGACATAGTTATTAGATCCCCTTCGTGCCTAGTCCGGGTATGCTAGGTTAAATACTTCATTTAAGAATGACGTGTAGAAATAGTGGTAAGGAATTTATTTCCCCCCTCTCCTCCCCGAGTTACCTCTTTCAGAAATCAGTGCTGTTCCTCGCGGCTGTGGTCCCGGGAGCGAGCGGTTCGAGAATTAGTTGGTGTCAATGTTTTATTCAAACGGATAAGTACTCCAAGGTTTCGGTAAATTGAAACCCGGGAGAACTATTTTGATCCCAGGCAAAGCCAAACGTCGCCTTAAAACATCCCAGGAGTGCCGTGTTGAGAGGTTGTCGCGTATGTGTGTGGGGTCGTTTACTGTAACCTATATTTTATCATGTGAAGCGGTGGTGTATACTAAAGAGGGAGTTTACTCTAGTCTAGAGTAAAGAGGGCTTTGGGCCGAGCCGTACAAGTGCATATATGTGCGTTCTTCACATATCTAGAGTACTCTACAGTAGGTACCGTAGAGAACCACACTCGGATCTATTGGTGAGACTCCGAAAAAAAGTCACCTCCACTCAGGGTGTAGCAGACTTTTCCCTTCTATCTCTTCTATCTGGAGTAGAGTATGTAGGTAGAATGTATGTGTATGTATGCAGAGGGTAGAGTAGGCACTCTTGATAATTCCTCGGCGATTGACAGCATCGATAATATATTGCCACGCATACGTGTCTCAACCAGTGAGTTGTGAGTTCTTGAGAAGACCAAGCCGCAGAGAAGAAAACCCCATTTTCAGTCCGCCTGTTATTCGCCACCTAGCGAGATACTCCATACGTTTTGGAGTTTGGCTCCTCAGAATGCCAACTGTCTCCCTGACCTGCATGAGTTTAACGCCTTCCCTTTCCTCCCCTGCCCCGCTTTGACCACTGAGCGGAGACCCCAGACCTACGGTGCAGGCCCCAAGCTTTGTTACACGGCAGGTTCGTTGGCTGGGCAGATGCACAAGTCGTCCTTCCCTTGGCAAAATCGTTGCTGCCAGCTTTGTATCCAAGTATTCAAGTGGGACCTGGAGATGTTCAGTGAATTGTTTTCTCGTGCCTGGGAACTACCTTGTCTGTAGCCTCAATCTCTCCGAGATCAGGTAAAGACGGCCGACGGATGATGCGAGTCATCTGCTGTCACTCTGCACCTCTTAAAGCTATTATTTCCCCTGCTGTTATATGTTACGCTGTTACGCCCTTGCTTTCTCAGTGTAATTGGGCCAGTTTTCCCTCGTATGGTGCCTGGCCCTTGGAAAGATCAGTTGTTTATTAGTTGTTTAAAGGAACAAGAGCACCTATCAAATGGTGACTGGTAGAAAGCAAAAAAAAACGGACTTCTTGTCCGGTTACTTATCGTCTCGTCCGAACCCCACGAAGGAGAGTAGGTAAGGCAGTTCCCGTCCCGTCGTCACATTTCTGGAGGGGCGAGGAGGAGTAGAAGGAAGAACGACGTGCTGGAGTCTTCCCCATTCGGCGGCTGATACTAGTCAGTGTATCTTCTCCTCGTTTCGTACCATTCACCGCGGTGCCGGATCACGCGTATCCTATTCGTGTAGACCTGGATCCAGTATCCTTCCCCGATCGCTCGTTTATTATTATTTTTCTTGACAGCTCGCTCGGGCAGAGAGTAAAGAGTGCCCTGTCGGTACCTAATACATAGAGTATACGAACATCAGCGTTGGGTGCGGACCATAATACGCACGGCCAACCAGAGTCCCAGCCTCCAGAGGCCTTACAGAAAGCCCTAAAAAAAACTAGCAAAAGCAAAAGGCCCGTTAATCTGGTGGTTGTTGACCAGCTCTGTCCCTTGCTTCTCTGTCCGTGTGCTCTTTCTTCTGCTCCCACCTTCATCCCCGTTTAAACGCGGCGGTTCGGCAGGCCCCTCCCTCACGACCTCCATAAGAGTCCATCAATCGACACATTGTCTCTTGCATGTTGCTTTGGTCCAGGACGATCCCGAACGGAGTGAAAAGGTGACAAGGGGAGCTGTTCTTTCCTTTATTTTTATCAAATCTGCCAGCGTGGAAGAAAAGAAGGAAGGAAAGGAAAACTAAACGACCAGCTATTGGGAGGCCAGGCTGCAACCTACTAGCATTACAGTGGAGGTGGAAGAGGAAAACGAAGGACACGAAAACGAAAAAAGCGAACTGTTTATGCAATAGAATTTTCTACGACATCTTTCTTTATATTCCTCTAATTTGGTTTTTGTTTCATTATCCCCCATAAGCTACTACTATCAACCTCCGGACCAGCTGCAGCACATAGTGGGGTTTCTGGGGAAGCAAAAGATGGTACCAACGAGTTCCGCGGCTCCGATGGGTCATCGCCGAATATCATCCTTCAGAACTTCGACATTCAACTTCTTCAAAGGAAATAGTAAAGGCTCATTACATCCTTCTGGCAGCATACGACGAAACGAAATAACAATTAGCAATCCTTTACCCTACACCGAGGAGAACGTTTCACCAACAACTGCGAGTCCACCAAGTAGAGCAGATACTGAACCCACCATATCGCATCGTCACAAATTTCCAGCTGTATTTGAGATTGGACCCAGTCGGGCTGTGCAGGGTATTAATACGCGGGGGACAACGTCTATGGTAGGCGAAGAGTCGGATACTGGAGAAGGATCAATTACAGTTGGGATGGATTTACGGGACTTGTCACCCTCAAGGCAGACACAAACAGACACAGAAAGCTGCACAGATGACAAGAAGGGTGCATCGCCATCTTCAAGGAGCAAAACGAAGGGTGCAAAGCTGAAGATGGCACTGAGTCTTTTGAGGCGGAGGAGCAATAACAATCTGCGTAGGGCATTTGCAGATCCAGTCGATGAACGATACGAATCAACTGATGAACGAGAACCTTTTATTGTGAGTGATTGAAGATGATGGATTAATTGGGTGTGGTGCTAAGTTTTCTGAAATAGGAGCCACTAATGGACCCTGACTTTATCGATCGGTCGAATGCTGGTTCTAGATTATCATCAGCTCCTTCTACAGTTCGTCCTCAACAAAAGTCTTCCGGGTTTAAGTTTGCCTTTACTGCCCGTAACCACAATCGGCAAGTTCTCACCAAACAACCGCCCGCAGACACGCGAAGGCCCCGAAGAGCAACGGTTGCAAGTGTCGTGTTTGATCCATCAATGTCCCGTGATCCGGAACGCCCTCGAACATCGGTTTGGTCTACCTCACCTAGGCCCGGTAGTAGCCAATCCGTGATACCCAAGGAGGAGGGCTTCATGAATGGAGATGGTACACCTGGAACCCCCGGTGGTGGTCTTTTCCCCAGACCTGCAAGTTTGCAAAGAAATTGGAGTGATGGCCCGCGACACCACCGCGATGCTAGTGGAGTTTCTAACGCTGATTCGTGTGGAGGAGATGCTCCGCGACCAGCAAGCCAAGCTCCAGATCATGGGCGCCCTGCAAGTTTCGCGGGGATGCTCAATGGCTACAGCAGCATGAAAATTACAGAAGCTGTTAGCTTAGAGACCAGAGTAAAGGAGCTGGAGAAGGAAGTCGAAACTTTAAAGGAGTTTATTACACAGAACGGTGCAATTCCTTTGCGACGAAACTTCTCTACAGTTCCTGGGAGTCTATCAGACCCTAATTGTCTCGATGTACCATCGTTTTTACGTAGTTTATCAATTTCTTCCGCCGGATCATCAGATAAAGTTGACAGCTCTGAATTCCCCAGCACCCCTAAAAATCTCAATGCGCCTCCGCGACCTGAAGGCTCATTGAAGGCACGAGCTTCAGCGCAGAAGCGGGAGGAAACGCTTAAAGCACTTGAGGGTAATAGAGAGGATACGAGGAGTAAGCGGGATACTTCATCAACAATAAGGGCGCCAAAAAGCACTGATAGGTCACCTTCACCAGCGACACCAACGCCCACTGTCAGCATTGCGCAGTATACTGGGCTTTTATCACTAGTGAAACGTGAGCAGCGTGCACGACGAAAAGCCGAAGCTCAAATCTCGAATCTCCAGGAGCAAATGGCTTTAGTCCTACATCGGCAACTTCTGTCATCAAGTCCGACAGATACGGTTCATTCTTCCAACAGACTCAGATCCGGTTTCGGAAGTATCAGACGCAAAACAAGCAGCGAAGTCCCAACACCAGATCTCACTCCACCACGGACAAGTCCTACCAATTACCATGCAATTCCAGGGAATCTATTTACCGGATTCGATAGTGAAGCTGGAATTGACGAAAGCGACTACGAAAATGATGATGAGAGTTTATTTATTGGCGTTGACGCTGATGATAATGAGATATGGGAGACTCCTGCAGAAGATAGGGAAAGCATGATAGGCGACGACAGCGACAGCGACAGAATCTTCCGGGAAACAATGTCAGCGTTTCCTTCTCCCGGTGGTCAGGGCAATGGTGATACACAAAGAACGATGAGCTTAAGTCAACTTACTCACAAGTCATCACTTGCTCGTGATCGGTAGCATTTCTGCTACCATGATATCATCCCTCGATATCACCTACAACCATGGTTTCCGACTCACTTGTACAGTATTGTGATACCTATGATTTAGCATTGTTCACTATTGCATTTTTGGATTTTCTTTTTGGGCGGTTACGTTTTTGATTTTTTTAGCGCCTCTGGCTCGATTTCTTTCGTTAAATAATTTTTTTGGTACATTATTTTTTTTATTTGAGAGCCTTGCATATTTCTTTTTGGTTACTTATGGGCGATTTTCATAATATTGGGTTTAGTCTGGTTTTATGGGTCACGGGTTTCTTATCTTCTTTCTTTTCTTTTTCTTACAAATTCCTTTTATTTTTTTTTCTGATTCGGTGTTTTGTTTCATTGCATTACATTGCATGGTGGGCACATATGGCCCACCCCCAGGCGTGGTTCGTGTGTTACTCCTTTCCTCGCATCCGAGCAGTTTTATTCGCGAAAAAAAAGTTCTACACGACGGTTACAGCGTACATTGTGGAAAAAAGTGCGCTTAGAGAAAAGAACAGCTCTCCCATTGGAAAGCTGTTTCGTCTTGGGAGGGGGAACCACTTGCGAAGAGGCTAGAGAAAAGGGAAGGAAAAGAGAGGCGCATGGCATGCACGTTATCGATCGATTAATTGACTGAGAGGGGGAGAAAGATACAGGCCATGTTTCGTTTTTCCTCTTTGCATGCTTGCTGCTGCTGTGTGGTTTTTTTTGGACTGAAAGTTTGACGGCGGCCGGCTTACCCTAGGGCCTTGTTGCACTGTTTCAGAGAGGAAACTACTTCTTGAACTCTAAGCAGTACGTATGTTGTCTGTACTCTTTTATTTTTTTTTATTTTTTATTTTTATTGTTTATTTTCGTTTGACGATGATGATTTGGCATTTGTTTTCTTTTGTTTATTATTTTTGGCCCTTTTAGTAACATTTCTTTTGTTTCTGTTTCTTTCTTTTGTAGAATTACTTACCTTACGCCCTAACCTGATATATAGGAAGAAGAAGAAGAAGAGCATAGAGGAGGGAGAGAGGACATATATCAACCCTAAGTATGATAGTTATGTAAACTGATAATGAAGATGATAACTACGAAAAATCCAAATCCGAATCAAAACGGCCCTGCCCTCCTTCCTCCCCAAAAAAAAAGAAAATCTAAAAATCAGGAACTGAATCCCCCTCAACCTATCACAGACACGTACTGTTCTGTACATATTCCTCTCCTGCCTTGGCTTGTACCTACATCAGTACCTACCTACATCTGTTGTAACATATAAACACCCCTCCCCTCCCTCCACCCCCAACGGCCGCACCTCCGCTGGATCAAATCGAATAGTAATAATAGGCCTCTTTCCGAGAGTGGGAAAAATAGTAACGCAGTCTTGGCACTTGGCCCCCAATATGTATGCTCGGAATTAGATAGTTGTTTGTGTGGCACAGCTAGCTAGGGGGGGGGGGGGAAACAAGCTTACTCATTAGGAATGTCTTGACCTGGATGGATATACGTACTGCACTTTAGTTACGATATCGTACTCGTGCCCAAGTAACACACACGCCGTGCACGCCTTGTGCTCGGTGAGGTGAGGTGAGGAACCGACGACCCCCGACTACATACTAGTAGTAATGAGCGCTCTTGCTACATATCGTCATTAGTACTCTACTCTGCCTAGTATACTACGGGGACATGTGCGGAGGAGGGGAGAAAGGAAGGAAGGGAGGAAGTACCGGCCGCGCGAAAAGAATAGATACCTAGTCAGTCCGCCGCAGCCAGCCTTACTGTACTGCACGGGAGACTGAGTGAACGAGAAAGCCCAAGGTGGAGTTTTTGTGCAATTGTGCAATTGTGCATAATAACAAGTATGGTATGTAGGTACATGTAGTGAACCCTACTCTACTCTAGAGTACCCACCTTGACCTACATACACGTAGATACATCATACATCATACATCATACCCACATCTACATCCATCCAGTATCACAGTACCTACATGTAGGGTGAGTGAGTACTAGCTGGCGCACGGCGGCTATAGCTACATATAACCAGGGAGGAAGAAAAAAAATATAACAAGGGGAGCAAAGGGGCATTTTTTCGCGATTTTTTTTTTCTCTCTCTCTCCCTCCCTCCTGCCTACATGTAGGTACTCTACTGGCATACCCCCTCCCCCACCCTATCCTACGCTCCTCGGCCGGTTGGTACCTGTATATGTAAGGAAGGTTGGTCACCGCGCGCGCCGACGAGTACTGACGACGTGGTTTTTTCCTCTTTTTTCCTTTTTTCCTTTTTTTTTTTTCGCGCTGCTGCGCTCTTGCTCTTGCGTGCGGGAGTTATGTACGGGATGGGATTTCGGGAGCTAGAGTATAGTAGTAGCTACTAGCTAAGACAAGGGGAGATGGGGCGCCGCCGGGCAATTGATGCAGGTAGCACCTTGAGTGACAGGTTGCGTCTAACTGCTTGTGGCCGCCGTGTGTTTATCCACCCCCGTATGTTGCTAGTAAAGAAGAAGGGAAGGGATCAATTGGTGAGGAAGGAAGGAACGAAGGAACGAACACTGAGGCACTGAGCGACGGTGACTTCAACCGGCGCGGGCCGGTACATATGGATACTTGGTATGGATATGGATATAGATATAGATGATGGACGAACGGTACCTGATCAGCAGGCAGGCAGCACAACCAAACCAAACCAACCAACCAGCGTACCAACCGAGATCCGACCCCGGGGTTGCGTTTCAGAGCTTGTGCAAGGGTTGCTGTATTTAGCGAGCCGTGGGGGGGGGGGGTACTCTACTTTACTCTTGTTGTGAGTGAGGGAAGAGGGAAGAGGAAGGAGACGGGGGAGGGGGATCTTTCACCGCTCAGGGGGAAGGGGGGAGTGATGCTGTTTTGATAACGACGAAGAGATATTGGGGGGTGGGTAGGCGGGTGGATATGCAGGTACCGATTCCCACTCTTTCCTTCTTTCCTTTTTCCTTTCTTCTTTGGCATGGGGGCTATAGTGGTGTGTGATTTCCAGTTCATCCTTCGGGGGAGGAAAGATATGAGGTGAGGTGAGATGGTGTATGGAGGGGGGGGGGGGGATCTCTTTTCTTTTGCTTTGCCGTAGATAGGGCAGGTCAGGCCAGGTACAGTACAGTACAGTACCTAGCTTATCCATCCCACCACCTCTTCCCTCATTTTGCCCACGCCCCGCGGCGGTGAGTGGAAAGTCTGGAGACGAGGGCCGGGTGGTTGTGGTAGAATTAAACGGTTGTTATGAGGGGGGCAAAGATCGACAATAACAGTTTACTATTTACTATTCCTATTCCCCCCCCCACTAGGTTGACTTGTTACCATTCTATTACTGCAATTACAACTAATCGTAGGCTTGTGCCTCTCAACGTATGAGATGAGATACAGCTACATGTAGGGTAGGGTAGGGTAGTAGCAGCAGCGGACCTAATCTCCGTTCGTCACAAACATTTAATAAATACTTTGCGGGTGCACGTTAACGTTAGCTGTTATATAGATACATAGCTGATCAGAGCAGCTGTTGAGCTTTTTTTCTTCTTTTTAGACTCGTTGTTGGTGGCTTGGGGGGGTAGGTACGACATGAAATAAATGCAAATGCTGGATTGGGCACATGTACATAACCTACTCTACCTACATCTCTGCTCTGGCAGCCCTTGCCTCGTGCATTGGGGGATTGAAGCAGTGACGTACAGATCTGGGTACATACATGCACTTGGTACTTAATTTGGCCCATGCAGGGGCGTGATCCAACCTGATCATAGCGATCACGGAGTGTACGTGATGGGCGTTGTTGTTTGTGATGGTGCAGATCGATGCTTGGGCTGTCGTGAGGATGTTTGTGGTGGTGCTTCATTGTCTTGTCTCTCTGTCTGCCTGTCTGATACTCTCATGTATCTGTAAATATCTACCCATCACTGCTACATGAATTCGTTAACATTTAAGCTTATCCCTCCCCGGCCCCCCTTCACTACAACTACATATATGCGACGATCATGTTAGCTGCTGCTGCTGCTGCTGCTGCTGCTACCAACTACACGTGCTGTTGCTGCTGTTGCTACTGCTGCCATGCTGTTACACTATATATATAGAAACTATTACCGCAATAAGACACAAAAATTTAGAAACCAAACCACAATCAAAAAAAAACACCGGCTCTATCAAAAGTCAAAAAAGCAAAACTCAGACTTGCGCGCGAAGAAAAACGCAGAACCGCACACTATAGCCTCGCTCTATCCTGTCCCAATGCCGCCACAATCGGCGGGTCCCCCGGCGGCAGCAATCTCTCCCCCGTCATATCCTCCAGCTCCCTGACCGCGCGCCAAGTCTCGTCCAGCTCCACCTTGATCGTGCGCATCCCCACCGCCTTGGCCGCCTTCAAGTTCATCCCGATATCATCGAGGAACACCGCCTCGCCGGCCTGCTCGGGCCCGAGCCCGAGCCTCTTCAGCACCAGCTCGTAAATGCCGCGCTCGGGCTTGCGCATGCCGCTCTCGCTCGACGACACATAGACGTCAAACAGCGAGCGCAGCTCACGGCTGTCGCTATACGGGTGGTCCTTAGGGAACTGATAGTCGTTTGTGAGCGCCGCGAGCTTGTACCCGCCCGTCTCCTTGAGGCGCTGGATGGCTGTGATGAAGTAGGGGTCGAACGTGCGCGACGTCTTCATCATCTCCCAGAAGAGGTACTCGCCATCGATGGGCGGGGGCGCCGGCGAGGTTGGGGTGAGGTTGCGGGTGGTGTGAAAGTGCGCCCAGATGCTGGGGTTGGTGAGATCGGAGGTGAAGTGGAGGAAGAAGTTGGTGTCGAGGGGGATCTCGCCACGTTCGAGCTTGTGCCAGGCGCCGGTGGGGGAGGTTTTTACGATTGCGTGGTTGATATAGCCCGAGGGGATGTGGTGCCGCTTCTCATAGGAGCGGATCGCGAGCATAGGAGAGAGGACCTAGAGCTATGTGTTAGTAATGTCGCCCAGGGGGGAAGGTAGTTGTAGAGCATGGGGGGTGGTTGCTTACGCAGACTCCGCCGACATCGAAGATAATGGCCTTGACGGCGGGGCGGCGGGCGGACATTGTGTTGGTGAGGATTATTGGGATGTCCGTGAATCGTGGGAGTTGCTGAAGACTTTTTGCGTTGAAAGGGGGAGGAGATAAGTGTTTTTGTCGGCGAAAGACAGACACATGTGCTGGGTTTCGCCGGGCGTAACCGAGGTAACGAGACGGCATGCCGCGATATAAACAATAACATGAAACACCGCGCACTGCATGCTGGATGAAGCTTTCATCGTGAATTGAGTAGAGTATCCGGTTGATAGAGTTAGCTTCATATGCAATTATCGAATTTGTAGAAATCAATGGCGATTTGGTGATTAACGTGTACGAGTGATAGCTTGTGATTGCTTTCCACAGTAACAACATGCCGATTCAGACCGACGTTTTTTTCTTTTTCGGCTGCATGTCCTCCAGCCAATAAGTATTCGAGGAATATTCGTCACCGCATCTTATCAAGTCTGCAGTTCTATTCTGTTCGAAGTAGTGCAAAGGTGACAGTCAACCGACGATGGCTCAGGCAGAGGGCGGCCCGAGTTCTTCAAAGTACATACATCCAAATGATGATTGAGTAGCGAGAGGAAGAGGATGATGATGATTCTATTCAAGTGACCAGCCATTCTCTCGCTATAAATGCTAATGTCCCCCTTCTGCCATGTTCTTTGTCACGTTCGATACATGTAGCTACATGTCTTTTTTGTGAGTTCTCTGGCCACGTGACCGACAATTCACAGGGCTAGGGTTTATGCACACACTATCACTCAACTAGCGCCTACCCAGCAAGGTGCATACATGTATCTGGCTGGTGCCTTACGCCATTACGTACTTTACACCCCCCGGTTCCCGTAACGTACAACTACATGTGTGTAGGGTGTGCGACCTGCACAATTACTCCCGATATTTGTCAAGATCCATGTCCAGGACCAGAAACTGTTCGAATACGTACCGTTTTGTTTTCCCTACCAGTGGGTAAATGATGCTAATGTAATTCCAGGACATACTCTAGGTGATTGTGCTTAGAGTGATGTAGGTGCGTAAGTCTAATTTCTGTCGCGGTGTGGCGGTATAATACGTGCATAGTAACAGAAAACGATATGCGGTGGAAGAATCTCCAATGGATACTACGGGAAGGGAAGAAGAGACATCCCTAAACCTTGATAGTACATACTTCTGATTGAATCTAGAGCTGCTCTAACATCAGACATGTGTTTTAGATTGTAGGTATGGGTTTAGTTTAGTATTCGCCTCCCATATTTCTTTCCGCTCTGTTGAATTGAAAATATCACCACAATTCCAATTGATCGCCTACTAATTAACGGTGGTCAGATAAAAATCAGAAGTCGGGTGAGAATGGGAGGGCACTACTCTGAGTACTTATGTAGTCACCCACATATCGACCCAAATACTGACGGCTCTTTGTTCTTGCACGTTGTCATCCATCTTTACCGTTGCATCGGAGAATTTCTCGTGCGACGTTGGAACTAGTATCCTCAGATGGTAGTGTTCCTAGGTGCTCTAATATGTTTGTAATCACCTTTTAAACGTGATTCAGTGGTGTAGTGGTATCACGGGCGCTTGCCATCCTTTCAGATAGTTTGCGCCCGACCCGGGTTCGATTCCCGGCTGATTCATCAACTCGTTGGAGCATCTGTTCCAAGGTATCTTTTTTGATTTTATAATAAATCTTTTTACTACTCTACATACATGTATGCAGCAGTATTTCTTCCCCAATAGTAAAGATTAAGGCGCTCGTTATGTTTTTATTGATATCATGACCGAGTACGGACTGTTGTCGACTTCGGGAACAAACTGCGGCCAAGCTGGAAACCTCTTTGATCAATAGGAATTAAACCTTCAACCAAAACCACACCTTTGTCACGAACAAAGACATTTTGATACTGTGAGACACAGCTACTAATTGGGGGGCCAATCGAAACCATCCATCCCATCCATCCATGAATGAACAATGACCCCTACTGCAATACTTTTTAACAATATAATAGAGAAGCCGCACACACCAATGGATACAAAGACAGATGTATTACCGGCGCATATGGTAATATCTGCTTTCCTTTCTTCAATCCCAAATTAACTGAGCATCTCAATTTATTATTAAGAACATTCCCCCCACCCGCGGATACTCTTACTCTTGACTCTTGACTGGTTAATTTTCGCTCCCCCCGAAGGTCCTGAGGATTCCAAACCGAGCGAGAGAAAAACCTAGCCCACATACTCTACATATCAGACACCCTCCCTCTCCAAGAAAAATGCCACCCAAAAACGGCGCGCACCTCAGCCCCCTCGCCCGCATCCGCAAAGAGTCCAACCCACCATGGCCCCCCGCCTCCAAAAAGCTCATCGAGATGGCGCACGCCTTCTCACGCCTCTGGTGGGAGCTGTGGGAGTACCACGACGAAGCGCGGTGGATCCTCGAGGGCGAAGTCGAGGCCGTCTGCGACGAGATCGAGCAGCTCCGTGCCATCATCCTGATCGAAGACGAGAGCCTTGACCCCGTGGAGCACAGCCCCGAGATGAAGCGGGCCCAGGAGCACCTGGTGCTGGACTACCAGGAGGCGATGGTTATGCAGAAGAAGCTGCGCGCCTGGACGGCGAACTGTAGGACGTATATGAGGAAGTTGAGGAGGGGGCGGAAGGCGTTGGTGGCGCAGATTATTAGTGAGGGGCATGGGTTGAGGAGTATTGGGATGGACCGGTGGAGGTATTGGTTTATGGGGTCGTTTGATAAGCTTGGGAGGGAGGAGGTCGTGTTCCATTTGCCGCTTGAGGACTTCATTAGGTGCAAAGGTTCGGCTAAGGAACATGCTAGAATTAGGCTGGAGGAGTATGGTGAAGGCTATGAAAGTGATGATAGCAAAGCTGAATTAGAGAACGATGCGGTGTATTTGGACCAGGGATTGGTACCAATAGCTGTTCATGTGGACGAAATACATTTCGATAAAGGGAGGGAGATCTATCGTCTTGTTCTTGAGGGGGAAGATCCTATCAGGGGGAAAAAGAAGACCCGGTTGGACCTTATATAGTCGAAGCTCTTGTTTGTCTTTGGTGGAGATGTACGTTGTGCAAATTTGGTTAATTGCTAGTAATGTTGGGTTACAATTACGTGAAGTATTATCGATATCGACTTCATTTATTATGAATATCAATTGATCAACCTTTTAAATTTAAGAATTAAAAATGATGTATTTATTAGAGTCAGGAAAATGACTAGTTTATAATGCCCAATTATAAGACGCTGGTTTACTGGTAGAACAGGTAATATTCTCCTCAAAGACTATCTCAGCTATGCAGGTAACTATACGTAACTACTTCATCTCATTTGCGCGCACTGGATGCATTCTTGTTAAAGAAAAGTTCTTTTGTTGATACTATGAGTACATGTGTTCTTTTAAACTCAATACAAGCTCCATGACATCTCACAAAATATGTCCATTCTTACAATACCCAGCCAGGTTTCTCAGGTGGGATATCCCTATCACCGGGAACCACCCACTGGGCTAGATGGAATATGTAAGTTGGGAATGATTGTGGATACGAAATAGACCAAAGCTTTTATGCTCTCGAATTATTAACTGTTGATCATCCCTCAAGTGGAAGTACATGTAGATATGTGCCTGGGAATAGCAGAAGTTGAGGTGACAATTGGCTCCTTTTAAACTCGGATTAGTATTTGCCAGCGTGTACATCTCTGAAAGCTGATATGTGTTTTGAAATGTGTAACTGAATAGAAACATACCATACATGTATATAGTCTTTCCATCATGAGGACAACAGCCAACCGTCCACGCAGACAAGGCAAGGACAGAGGGCACTCATTACCTGTCCTTGCAATGCCGTGTTATGAGGATAGCAATCAGTGGTCCCGAAATACGTTTTACCCGTTCTTGCGAACAGATCTTCGGTCCCGGCCGTATCCTTATATCGAGAGACGACTTTAATATTCATTTATAGTCTAGTGTGCCCAATCGAGACGAAGCCAATTGCTAGTCTCACGCCAGACCACCAGGTGTGGGTGGGTGCTGGGGTTGGAGGTTGGCTGGAGGTTACGCGTAACGTGTTGTTGTGTGCGCTGGGAGCTGAGGGCTAGGGGTACTGTACCCTAATTGGTAATTAGCGTGGATTAATATCCAATTAGACTACCATCGTCCTCCATTAACCTGCATACAAGTACATGTACAGCCACTCTGCAAAAGTGTTCGTGATTTGGTTTTAATGTCAGTGCGCGGTGTGGCGCGCCCGTGAAGTTGATGTTATTAATGTTTGGATTCAAAACAACGAAAAATATATAATATAGTTCGTGACTATATACAAAAGAAAGTAGATCATTAGTCTCCTTCTTCATTGATTTTGGGCGCCATTGGTCACTGGGAAAGCCTCCTGTTGAGGGGTTTTGATGGTCCGCCACGGTTACATATGAAGAAATGTCTCACTGCGAAATCGGAATCACGAAGACTTTTGCAGAGTGGCTGTAGGTATCCCAAAATTCTCGTCGATACAGTAGATTATATTATGTATTCAGGACAGCAGGTTTTCTATGTGAAATTCAGATTTGGGTCACCAAAACTCGTTCGTTATACATACTTGTGCATACATGTATACATGTATGTATGTCTATTGATGGAGAATGTAGTACCGCGGTGGGAATCGAACACATTGGTCTGGTGAATTCGATATATACATGTACCATTGGCAAAGCTTGATCCCATTAGAAGTGAGGATACGAGAGAGAGAGAGGGTTAGCTTAGGTGTACTTACACGTAGTGGTGGACGGACATACATGTACGCAAGTTACTTCATAATGTGTAGCCGGATATCTCCCCCGTGAGTGGGAATGCCGCCGAATATCGAATATTCCGATGGAATTGGATACTTTACCTTCCATTCCGTCGAGTGCAGCTGGCATTGAAGACCGCTTCTACCATCAACAGTTGGAAATCGATGCATCCATTGAATGTATATACATGTATATGAAAGAGTAACTACAGAAGTTTCGGTAATTTTTGGCTGCCGTTGCAACACAAAATTTAAAGTTGGATCACCTGAAATTCTAGAATTTTTGAGATTCGTCCCGTAATAATTTCTAATTGTCACTGAAGAGCTAGAACATTTTGTCTAATGCTGGGCGGTTGGTTTAAGTTGCAAAAATAAATATGGGTCTTTTGGCCGTAAAAGATGTAATCTTCCAAAACCCATTTTTCCTAGTACTATATGTGTATGCTATTACATGTTTATATCCTCAGTTTCCCGGTATTTATCCTCCAATAGTTCCAACAAATCTTTGTGTCCCTTTTCATCTAGGGCATTAGTAAGTGACCCATTTCTCACAGCTTCGACCAGAGCAGTGTTTACGTCCGCTCCTCCCTCTAGTAATAACTTGATAACAACTAGAAACCCATTCTTCGCTGCTTGTACCAACGCACATCCGTCCTTCCCATCCTCCGCATTCGCATCAGCACCCCATTCTAACAGTAGGCTTACAACTCCTTCAGACCCGTTACCAGCGGCTTGACTTAGCGCGCTTCTATAGTTGCCTTCATCTGCACCATGCTCTAATAGCATTTTTACAACTTTCAAATGTCCATATCGAGCCGCCTGTACTAGAGCACTTCCTTGCTCTCCGCTCTGTGCGTTGACATCTGCCCCATGATCTAGGAGTAGTCGCACTAAATCGGCATCCCCATCACACGCAGCCACTTGGAGCGCATTGTCTTGGTTGTCTTTGGGCGAGTTTACTTCAGCGCCGTTCTCCATAAGAAATTCTGCCATCTCTAGGTTTCGAGTAGCGGCGGCAGCTTGAAGCGCAGTTCCGTATTTTTCCGTTTGGGCGTTGACATCTGCACCACTTTCGAGCAGTAGTTTTACAACTTCTTTATTTCTGCGAGATATGGCACACAGGAGGGCATTGGGGCTTCTACCGCCCTGGATACTGATATCCGCTTCTTTGTCGAGGAGTAGCTTGACAGCTTCGACATAGCCTTCTGCCGAAGCCCTTTGAAGCGCTGCAATGATCATCGCTGTGAGCGTTGATGTCGGCCCCGTGCTCGAAGAGGAGCTCTAATAACCCTAGTGAAGGCAACTATTCTACGTCTTCAGAAAAAAGAGCAGCTTGAAGAGCACTGCCGTATTTCTCCCCGGGAGCATTTGCGTCGACACCGTTGTCCAGGAGTATTTGAATAATCTTTTCATTTCTATCTAGGATCGCCTTTTCTAGAAGCTTTCCACCGTTCGCATCTAATGGAGCTGTAATCTTGGAGTGTTTGTGTTTGGTACTCTGAACTCCGTCCCCTTTATCCATAAATTCACGTTCTAAAAGAACACCTAGTACTTCCTCATGACCTCGTTCAACTGCCATGGAGAGCGGCGTACGCCCACATTTATCTTGAGTGATGATATCTGCCCCCTTTTGTACCAACATCCGGACAATTATGTTCTCACCAGCAGCAGCCGCGAGGAATAGTGGGGTTCTATCTTCCTTGTCTTTGATGTCGATGTGAACATCGCGCTCGAGAAGGAGATTTAGGACCGGCTGATGTCCGGCTGCTGAAGCCGCATGTAGTGCTGTTCGACCATCATGATCTTGGAGATCGACGCTCGCACTGGCGTTCAGTAATTGCTTCACAGCCTCATGATGTCCTTTACTCGATGCGGTCTGTAATGTAGTTCCGCCATTCGTATCGAGGGAGTCGACAAACCTTCCTTTGTCTAAAAGGCTCTTTACTACAGCCTTATTCCCGGCCCTTGCTGCAATATGGAGATCCTCGTGATTTTTGTTGGAGTTAATTTCGTGAAGTATCAGGATGTCTTCAATCGCTTTAACGCCGGATTTCCTTGCTATCTGCGCGGCAATTTCGCCGTTTTTGTCCTTAACTGTCGGATCCGCTCCATGATCGAGCAATAAGTGTACTATTTTGTCTTTGGATAGCAGGGCGGAAAGATGTAGTGCTGTCTGTCCGTGTTTATTCTGAATGTGAACATCCGATCCTTGTTCGAGAACATGTAGCACTGCTATCTCTTTACTCGCTCGAACTCCAACATGCAGAGCAGTGTCGCCGGAGTTGTTTTGGATATTCACCAAACCCGGCATCTGAGAAACCAGTAGATCGATTATCCTGAAATGCCCTGCTACCTCGAGCGCGGTACCACCGTGTTTGGTTTTTGCTGTCAATTTTATATCTTTCGACAATAGAAATTCGATAATATCATATTGTCCTGCTTCTGCCGCTGCATGAAGAGTTGTGCTGCCATTCTTATCCTCAACATTTGGGTCTGCTCCTTCCTTGATGAGAAGCTTGACGATATCTTCGTATCCTGCTTTCGCTGCCGATCTGAGAGCATTTGAATCCTTTTTATTTGCGCCCTTGGTGACCAACAAGTCAAAGACCTCCAGGTTTCCCGCGTCGATAGCCACGTTAAGCGCAGTGACGGTTTCGCCCTTCCTGTTGGTGAAATCCATATTTGCTTTATTCTCTAGAAGCATTTCGATAATTCTTTTTTCGCCAACCTTGATGGCTGTATGTAGTGAAGAGCTAAACCTCCAATTGGGATCAGCTCCCGCATCAAGAAGCTGTTTGACACCGGCAATATCTATATCTCTTGTAGATTTTTGTAGGGCATTACGGTATTCGTTGGGATTCTTGCTCATATTCGCTCCCTTAACCTTTAGTAGGTTGCGAATAGTAGTGTCATTTGTCACTCGAACAGGAGTTTTTCCATCACGATCCAAAGTCTCAATATCAGCACCTGAATTCAAAAGGGCCTCCAAAATTTCTTTATGACCACGAAGAGCGGCTATGTGGAGAGCAGTTCTTCCAAAATCATCGGCTGAGTCAATGTTTGTGCCTCTCTGAAGTAGAACGTGGGCAACATCAATAGATCCGTGGTGTGCCGCCCAATGCAATAAGGTTCTGCAAAATTATCGATGGTTTGAATGTTCGCTCCTTTATCAATCAACGCTTCTGCCATAGGAACATTATTACTTCGCACCGCAAAATGTAGCGGTGTAAGTCCTCCTCGGCCCTGTATGTTCACGTCTAACTTGATCGTCCGGACTGTTTTTAAAATGTTTCTTGACGGTTTCGACCTGGCAGCAAGGTGTAAGGGTGAACACTGTGCTAGATTGAGTACACCCCATTCCGCACCCCATTTAAGTAAACCAGTGATAGCCCGATAGTTCTCTTTCATCACCGCGTAGTGAAGTGGCGTCCAGCCTAAGGCATCCTTCTCTTTGACCAGTTTTCGAATCTCCTCCCGATTTTCTCGAAAGTCCTTATCGATATCCGCCCAGGACGAGGTTGTAGAATCAGATATAATGGCTTGGTGGATTTTGTTGAACTTTAGTGGGATGCTAGGTTCGTTGGTCTCTATCTCCGTGTTTTCTTGATAGTTCCAAATTTCGTTCCCTTCTATTCGATCTTGTATAATATAGATCTCATGGATTTTTTGGAGTGTGTAACTATCGCTGAAATGTCGTAGTGTTTTGGCAAGTGATTCTCTTCTCTTACGTAACCACTGAATATCCTCCTGGCTGTGTTTTTGCTTGGCCATTATGTCGTCCACTTCCTTGAATGACTTGAGATATTCCGTTAATGATGCAATGGCGTAGATTGCGGCTTCTTCATTCCGTTCAAATGGCTCACAAATTGACAAGGCCCAAAGATGGCACTGAGAAGCCCGATCCCATTCTGCGCTTAGCTCATATGTTTTTGCCTGCCGACTTGCGTATTCAATTGCCAAACCTGTATCTGGCAGACGACGGAATTTTGAAAGTGGTGGAATAATTGTCAAATACACTTCCTCCACACTTGCCAGTCCGGTTTTGCTCACATTTTCGGCAATTTTGCTGAGTGTTGAATTCTTGAGGGTGAATGATTGCCATGATACTGCATCACCCCCCCTGGAAATAACGCGCTCCGGTTGCTGAATTGTGGCACCCCCAGCGATCCGCTTGAATTCTGGAGTTTGAGCGTACGCCCACATGAACGCGGAAAATATGTCAAGGGCAAAAAGTCCTTCGATTGATATATTGGTCATTGTGGCGAGACTGCGTTGATCTGGCTTTGTTAGGTCAGCTCAGGTATTAAGTGCTGTTGGGTGCATGAGGGAATCACCTTGGGCTTGGTCGTGGAAGCCTGATTGATTCCTCCAAGATATTCCGGTCGAATGCCTGATTTCATAGAGTCATGTGGCCTACTTGTACCCTGTGCATGTGTATGCATGCGATTAGATATATGTAGTTATATGTAATTATATATAGGTGAGATGTATGAATGGGAGTTTATACCTCGCTGATTCCGGTGCGTCTTTTTGCGGTTTCGTTCATAGAATTAATTGATATCTTGCGCCTGGTAAACCACTTTTTCTCATTAAATATTACAACCTATTTATATTAACAATGATTTGCAGGTAGTACCTTGATTTCGGGCATATTATTGTTATTATCTGAGACCGCATGGATTTGATATTGGCATTTACCGCCTTTCTTGCGCTCGTCTTTCTCGTCTTCCCCCCTGATCTTGTAGCCACTATATCCCACAACACGATGGAGTCTCAATTCAATAATTTTCCTGTCGTCAGAAGGGGAAGATACTTCAATGATCCTGTTATTTCCACTTCCGGCCCACCATTTCATATCTCTTCGACTAATGGCGTTGCTCTCGCCCAACAGTCGCATGCTATCCCCTCGTGAGGCATCCCCGCTCCGCAGCCAGGCATCGACGTCCAACTTATCATCCATGGCTATTCTTTCTCTCTCGGCCGCGGCGAATAACCAGAGTGATAAAACAGCTTCGATGTCTGCAACGTTGACCTTCCACTGCTTGCCATCATGTCTAATCTCTAGATTTATCGGTTCTATGTTACGCGTGAAGACATATAGCTTCCACTTCAAAACTTTGCCAGTCATGTCCATCTTTTCAGTTGATATAAACTCGGTATTTTTTAGAACAATTTCTATGGCCTTTACAACAGAGGTCGCTTTGTCGGTCACTGGCCCAGACCACTTTGTCAACCTTCCTAAATCCTTGCGACTATTTATCACCATCTGGGCCCGGTCATTCTCATTCGTCCTAAAGAGCATTTTTTTCTGGGGTAGGTTGAGGCTGTATATTTTAGTCCAATGGGGTTGGCACCCCGACGTCGATTGAATTTTTAGTTCGAGCCACCTCAACCCCGTGAGAAGCTGTTTTGTGCGTTGAAGAACAAAGTTCCTCAGGGACACTCAATTCTTCGTATCCTGACGAGTTTGCGCCGGTGATGATTTCCCATTAGTAGCAGCCCAGTCCTTCAAACTCTGAATCTCCCATATCATGACTTTGCCAAAGTTGTCGATCTCGAAGTTTAGGGAGATCTTGAGCCATCCTCGTTGCTAACCAGTCCATCTCGTATCCTGGGGATAATGGGATTGCGTGCGTGGGTGCCGTAAGCCCTCTCCGGACCCAGGCACGTATTATTGTAGTAAGTATTGTTGCTAGAGGTTGTGCAATAGAGACGGTCCAATGCATCCCCGGTAGCCAATCATTTGAATAAGAAATCCCAATAGACCCGCAACTACCCCAAATATAGTCAATACACTGAACATGATATTATGACTTGGGCTATTAAACTTTTGATTCCTCCTACTGGTTGTAATCACTTGCCGTGATTCTTCGCCGAAGATCGCATAAGAGTCAAAGGCTTGATCGGAGACGGCAGCTGACTTTTGTAGCCACATAACATGAAGACGATCTCCGGGGTTATGAGCATGATATTGTTCTCCCTGGGTGGAATGCTCAATGATAAATGCACAGATGAGCATACCCATCACTACTCCAATGGTACCGATCAGTGTAAGATTTATAGCCCATGAACTCTCATTATATTCTCCGAGTCTTCCAAGAACCAGTCGTAACGATTGATTATTGGCTGCGAAATGGGCGTAAATTAAAACCGATGCTTGAAATACCGTTGCTACGAGAGCAAAAAATCGGAGCTCCCAGCGGGAGACATAGGCATGAACATTTAGTGATATATTTGGGGCTTCGTCGAATCGTTTATTGCAAGAATTGGGCTTCCTTCCATCTTCGAGGTTAGCAAGGGCGGCCTTCTCGTGGTGCCCAACCAGTAGTAACAGAAATGAGGATATAACTAAACAATGGGGGTTAGTGATGCCACGCATTAACAGTATCTATAAAGCTTCTTACAATGACCGATCCTTCTATTGAGACGTTGAAATTTGTCGCCCGCTAATTTTTTGTTATATAATTAGCATATGCACATATGTGGGTGAATATACATGTAGGTATGTATATATGTCCCAATCTTAAAACTCACTTTTTTTCCTTAACACATGTACACTAGCACCATCCCACTCAGTCCTCGCCTCTTTAAGGGTATATAACTTTTCTATTCCCCGATTATCTGTAATACATACGATTTCTCGTATCGGCGGCGCCCCCGTGATCCTGAAGATTTGCTGGCCGTTCTATAGCTCACATATCTCATGACTCGTGTTACTCATCAACTCGCACGACCAATGACTACCTTCATCCAGTTCGGTCCTCCAATCCGAATCGCGCTAACAAATGCTGTTATAATTCCGATAGGAGCCATGGCAAATAAGATGTTGTCGGAAAATCCTGTGGACTGAGACATGAATTGTTTGGCCACTTGTTTGCCAAAAAGGGCGAGCAGGGGGGGCTAAATCCGAAATTATGTTGGTGGGGAGGTTTGAAAAATCAAGAACCATTGCGGCCAAATATTGCGCTGTACGATATGTATGAAGAATAGTTTTCTACTGTTAGATTATTAGAGCTCATCCTATGTTCCACGATGCTAATTTAGGGGTTTAGGTGCTTTACTTACCTTTGGGGTGTCTACCTGGGTAGAGCTTTTTGAACGGTGCGCAAGGGGGCTGAAAGATATAGACTCTTCGCACTTCCTGGCAGAATTCCAATGATGCGGGCGAAAAAGAAGATTATAGGGTTTGCGGTATATATAATATTGATAGATATCATCGATATCGCCTTCTGGACTGGAGGGTGGCAAGAAACGGAATTATTCTATCCCTTGATCCCGTAATCTCACATGTAGGCCGGCTGCACATTTTGACAGACTGTTCAAACGCAGTGTAACTCTGGGCTATGGGATGGTTTAAAGAGCTACTGTAATTGGCGAGAGTTATGGAATTAGGAGTCTCTGCGCTCAGTAGGTGGGGCTGCCTTACTAACTTTCCTGCCAATGCCTTCAAGAAATCATGCATATGGCGGTTCTCCAATGGCCAAATCACCGTCCGCCTCATGATTAATGCGGCTCGTGAGCTTGAGCTGAGCCCAACCTCCACTTTTAAATTTCACATACATGTATTTCTAGATGGTAGATACAGTGAAGGCCACAATACAGGCGTTATAAGTACTGTAGGGACACATATCCTCTACATCAGTATACACGTACACGTCTGGTTATACATATGTCTGACAGTTTTCTCTCCATATTCGAGAGTCTGTGTATCTACGTGCTTAAGCGGCCATAATGAAACACATAGGCCGGCCCCAAATTCAATTATCATGCATCACGCATGTACATCAATGGGTAATAAGTAATCAGACGGACCGCCACCAAACTATGCGTTTGCAGGCACAATTACATCTAGGCCGTCCGATGACTTAATACCCACCGCTCTACTCTACCTACACACGTACCTACATACATACATAATTTACTACTACATGGAGCTGCGCTAGATAAGAATTTCTCTCTGTATGGCACCGATGAGAGAGCTGAAAATCAAGTTGCCACACAAACTGATCGACTAAATTGGTTGAATGAATTGTTTAACTACAATACATACCACAGAAGTACAAAGGTACTTCATATGATCATATATAAGCGTACATACATGTGCATAAGTAAGTAAATAGTTCCTCGCACCGGGAGTTCCACTCGGCTTTTTTGATGTGACCCCTGGACCTTTAAGGTCCCGGCTGGCCACAGGCACCTAAAATATTTGAAATGATCTTCACGCACGCTTGTAAAGTCTTTTTGGAAAGTCTTTTTTTCTTTCTTGCGCGTGGATTAAGCTTTAATTGGACAATACTGGGTGATAAGAAGGAGCCACAAACCAACCAAGGCCAATTAATCTTGCTAACGCCGCTCTAATCAGGGCTTAGGTACATATCAACACGTAGTGAGTGCAGTGGAGTAAGAAGTTTTGAAATGTTATGCCCTAGATGTATTTGTGGAGTTCTTAAAAAATAATGTTTGGGCAAATATAAGTATGCCTATCTATATGAGCCTCTCATAGGTTTATATTTGTCTCTGGAGGTATGAACACTTTTGGCTGTACGTGATCTATAGCTAATCTTAAGTCACATGCCCTAGACATCACATATTACGTGTATGTATGTATGCTCTTCAATTCAACGTTAACCAGTGTAGCCTCTAAAATTACATCCCTCGCCTGTATACCGTAAAATATACTTGACTGGGAGGAGTGCTCATGATTACATGCATGTAGCTATAGTTGATCCAGCTGTAGAGAATTAAACGTTTCTCTTATATGCAGATCACATGATATCACTCGATCAAGTATCTCAAGAACCATCATCTCTTTTTTTAATTCATTAATTGACCATCATCTCTTTGATAGTGTGGGTTGATTGATCATTTGAAGGGAACATACTTGTAATTGAAATTTTAATGATGTATCTCTCTCTGGTCCCGAGGGTATGGCCTTTTGAGTGTTATTAGAGTGTACGTGTATATACCCAATAAATATCAACCCGTTTGCCAAGCTCATGAAGAATTTGTCTTAGATCAACGTCCCTAGCACGTGTGGAGAATCTTAGTTAATTTCCCTGATCAAGTAAATTACAATTTAAGCTCCAATTGTTTAAGAAAAAAGGTCTCTTCTCTATTACTATAAAAGAGAAGCCGCGCAATTATCAATCAGTACTTGAGCCGGCCATGGCCAAGAAGCTCAAACCTGACACAAATTTCCACAGTCACAGATATCACTACGATGTCTGCATGTACTACCCATCTACCCAGGGCTCATTAATCCCGGTATAAACCCCGGTATATTCGCCGCATGCTTCTTTACTGCATATCTATACAGCTCCATACATTCCATCCAGCCATAATTTTCACCATGGTCCTCCAGGTTTTTCTGATGCATTAGCGGAAACATCTTCTGATATTCGAACACATAAGCCCTTGTCAAGTATATATACTTATTCATAGTGTTTGCTTCAATCATGCTTCTCTCCTCATCTTCGGTGGGTTCCCTCCGGCCGACTGTAGTTCTTGACAAGGGCTCTATCTGAGGAACCGGCAAATGGGGAAGATTCTCACCAAATCCGGGTCTGTGTTCCGGACGCAGAGGAAATAACACCATTAGCTTTAGACTGACGATCTGTTCCTCTATTTCTAGCTCGGAGATAACAGTGCCTATATTTTTATGAAACTCTGACTGGGGATCTCCGGCATCTTTAAGCGTTAAGCAGTTGTGAGGTGTCTCAGTCTTTTTTGACTCTAATGTGAAGTCACAATTTCATGTCAGTAGTTAATCATGAGATTAATAGCACACGCGATATATTTTAACAAACGAACCTGTCTCTTCAGCTGCCTCTCTGGCATCTCCAGCCAGAGTTATACCAGACCTAGAAGTCGACGTTGTACTGAGTAAATTCGTTTTAGTACCGTCTGAGGTTTTATATGAACTCTGCCCTTTGTCGACTATATAGGCATTCTTCTTATCGTCCCACTCTGCCCAGGCTGTGCAATATCTTTCGTTCAGTATATAATCGCTAGTTTATGGCGGGAGGGTGGGGAAAAAAAACCAGAGTTATACTGAGGATTCGGCCGTGTGCCTGAATCACGGGAACCTGGTCTCGTGTCCATACCAGGTTCGTTTAACCACGAAAAACCGTCTATATTACCACTCGGCCACGGCTCTTGGAATTGGAGCCCAGGGGTGTAAAAATCTTGAATTCGAGGGGTTTAATGGCTGTATGATATATAGGACTTTAAGGATTTATGCACACGTACCACCAGTTCCAAGCTCTGGAAAGATAAAGCCTTTTTCTTCCATCAATATACGCAATAGGTAGCTGGGATGCGACTAGGGCGCTCGATGTAGTTATTTCAAGGTGCACAATTCGAAACTTAATAAATCACAGGTCGCCTGGTCGTGATTTAAGAATGTGGAAGATCTGTTTATTAATACTCTGTGTACCTGTTTGAGGATATCTATACGTAAACTATAAATGATGTGTCATAACTCTCCACCAATTACCGCAACAGCCACATATCAATACTGTTCTCACCACAGATACTTCATGAATCAATCCCTACACCCGTAATACACCACTAAATCCAAACATAACAGCTTAGCACTTAACAACTAACCAGAATCAGTAGCTTTCGCCCCAATGCCTGAACACCACGATCAATCAATCCACCACCGGATCTGGGCATAATATTTCGATTCGCCAATCAATTTCCTGCAGTATTTTTTGATTCACACTTGCCCACAACTCCAGCCAAAACACGTTTATATGTACGCAGCTTTATTGGCGGATCTGCAGTTATAGCCAGGCCAGGAGCCAGGGCCTGAGCTCGGCCTCGAGTTGGCATCTGATTTAGAGCCCACATTGGAGTTGGGCTCAGAGCGGTAACCGATTCTTGGGCTGAGATGGGAATCAAAGATAAAGTTGGAGCTGGAGTCACATGGATCGCGGTATTAGCTGTCGATTCCAAATTCTCCGCCAATAATTGCTCTCGTCTGAGATTTTCCATTTTGCGGGCCTCTCTAATTTCTCTCCGGCGTTTTGTATCGACTTCTCTTGAAAATGGAAATGAAGTCCACTCCCGCTGAAGGACTGGGAGAGACATACCAATTTGACTTTCTAGAGATTCCTCACCTCCTGGTGACGGTGTGATGTCCTTTGAATGCATTGGACCATCTGTTGAATATGGTGATGGGCCGAACCCAACCGGCGACAACAAATCTTTGGATGATGAACTATGTATGGACAACGGGCCATCTCTGGATGGCGGTCGCGTCCCTGTACGGAGCGCATTGGAAAATAGACCGATGTTACCAGTGTTATTCCCCTGTGTGAGTGGCATTACAGTTCTCTCTGGCCTATTGCGGCCGTATGAGGGCTGATAATATGCATTTCTAACTTGTGGTCTCATATCTGCGCCAGCAATGAAGGTGTTTGAAGCATTTGATATAGCAAGTTTTGGCTTTTGTAGCTGTCTGGTGGGCGTCGGGCCAGCGGTACCGGTATACACTGGTGGCGGGATTATTCTTTCCGGCCTATTCCGGCCGTAAGAAGGCTGATAATAGGCCGTAGTGACAGTACTTTGCGTTTCAGTTTGAGCCTTTCTCACTTTTTGGTTTTCCGATGGACTTGGGGTTGCATTGACATGGTGGGCATCGAGTTCTAAACAGATAGTATACCCCGGAGGGGGGATAGTTCTTTGCGGTCTATTTCGACCATAAGAAGGCTGATAATAGGCTGTAGTATTGTTGTGTTGCACAACAGCTTTGATATTCTTTGTAGTTTGAGACCGGAGTCTGTTCCTGCCGACTGAGTAGGAATCCGTAATGCTGGTTGGCTCAGGAGTTGACGGCGGGGTAGAATAGTTCGGAGTTTGAGCCCTATCAATCATCTCGAATATGAGTAAAGGATGATTTATTCTAAAGGGAGGATTTGTTTTTGATGATTTATGATGGATCTTGATGCTGAGGCGAGGTTGTAAAGGAGTTTGAGGTTTCTACTGACTCTTATCGTGGTTATGGCTGACGCTGAAGTACTAGTGTGGTTTAAGGATTTAGGGAAACTACATGATATATAGAGCTAGTACATTTCAACATGAATAGATAATTTGAGTGTAGTTGACCGTACCTCCAACAGGGATAAAATGGGCAAGTTCAATAGATATCAAGTGCTAAGTGCCCGGCCATATTGATCTAAATTACAGGGGATACGTTCTATTCATCTCTCAAAATGATATGATACTCACCATATATCCTAGTGTAAGATCAAGCATTTCCAAAAGCTATCTAGCTCAAAGTCAAAAGGTTCCCAAATATCAGAAGCGGCCAGGTGAGGTTGATTAATTTATCAAGACAAGGCGGCTCAAATAAGATGGACACTAGAAACGGGATGTTAGCGTAAAATTAAACTCATAGAGGGTAAAATTGTATCGTCTCCATCTTTCAAGGTCACGAGTGTTGCTCTTCCGCTACATATCAGATCTTATTCAATCAAATATTTCAAGTTTCATCAGTACGGGGTTCCTCCGAAACAAACAAGCATTGTTAGTAGACAGTTTCAAGAATACCCGATTGCATATATCCCAGGTTGAACAAAACAAATCATGACTTCTCGAATCGATCTAATTGATCATCTATCTATTCCAGCATACCATATATCAATAAATGATCTCTGATTACCGCACCTCTATCGCCAGTACAATAAAGATTGCCACACATCACCACAATCGATAGTGATCATGCCAGGCCAGGCATACCATAAGAAGTCTGCGTGTATAGATGGTTCCGAGAAAGAGTCATTAGCACGCCACCGACAAGTGTCGTGTAGTTCACTATATTCACTCTATGATGAAAATGACGTCCCGCCTGAAATAAAAAGAATCACCTCAATGCAAAAGGCGGAGCGGTACCCTCCGAGAAGTGCCCGCACCGAGAAGAAAGTAACTGAAAGAGTAACCAAAGAATCGAAAGCTGACACCGCTGCTCATCAAAAGAAGCCGAAGCCGAAGCTTGAACTCTCAAAACCTGGAGCGGAGATGGATCTGGGGAGCCCTGTATCTGGCAAAGAAAGTGCTATTTACAAAGAATCAAAAATGGTCCACCGTCCTATGAACGCCAACAAGTTTGTTCAGAAGCCTGTGGGGGAATACCAATCAACTGTTAACATCGGTGGCACAAAAAGCAGACTTCCCGCTACACAAACCACGGCAATGTCATTTGGAATCATTGGACCGTTTGCGGATATAACCCCGACGAATCATGGCACATACCTCGGGACTGCACAAGCTCTTGAGCTAGCAAAAATTGAAACTGCGTCTGCTCGACCAAGGGCCAAACCTCCTCGTCTAATCTCAATTACTGCCCAGTCAACCATCAGGTCCCCTGATCAGTATACACCTACCGTTGCATCATCCATGAATGCCAACTATGGATCTCCCGAAATCGGAAGATCGTCTACTAGCTCACCCGTAGGTCTCTTTATGACTTCCTTTGCTGCATCCCACGATCTAGAGTTCTCAACCCCAGCTCCATTTATCCGGGGAATATCACAGCCGTTTCCTTCTTCAGAGACTCTCGGCAACTACCCCCAGTACCCTTATAGCGAAAACCTCAACCACCTCGCCAGTGGTTTCTCCGGCACGACACACCCAGGATTCAAACCTCAGACCGGAGACATTGAGCGCTCTACGCCAGGGGGTGACATAGCCACCTACGCAACCAAGAATACCCATGATGGCGAGGGCCGCATGGATAGGGGCCCGTACTCTCATGATGCAGTTAGGGGTATGAGACTGGGAGATATGGATCCAGTCTGGAAGGAAAAGCAAGAAGGGGCGAAAGCGAGGAAGAAGGCGATTTCTAAGAGTATGATTTCGGCGCCTATCGAGCTGGTGGAGAAGGATGCGAGAAGGGTGGTCTCTGAGGTTATCATCTCGAAGGATAGTCCTTCGAAGGGAAAGGTTTGGTCGAAGGTACTGAAGATGATGGTTTAAGGCTTTTTATTCTTGCTTCGTTTCTATTGAGGTTCCGTGGAGTATCTTTGATTGCGTCGGATATCAGTGGATATCTGTTCCTCGTATTAACTCGATTTCATTAGATCTGCAACTCATCAGATATCATTAGATATCTATTTTTCTCAGCTATCGTCAAAAACTTTGCTTCGCCAGATAGTATTAGCCTTCCGGTTCGTTTGATGAAATATGTATTGCGAGGTTACTACTCTTATTAGCTTAATTTGCCAACTCACCTATGCTCAGTATGTTTCCCACTTTCTAAGATTTCCAGCTCTCTCATCTTCATATCAGTCTCCGCCGATATCGTCACGGACGTCCGTCATGCATTTAATATGGAAGTACGTTTTATTAGAAATCTAAGTTTCCATTAATTTCGCGAGCATTGGTAGTCGACAAAGTGAGGTGGGTAGTACATGATGTATGTGTGTATCTTTAACGTACACATAAATATACGTAAATAAAACTACATGTACATGTCTACATGAATATATACTCCGCTAAGCGTCATACATGTACAGCTGCCTTGGCCGACGAAGAAATAAAGGATAACCTTTTTCAACATGGAGACCCAGAAATGTAGCACCACATTAATGAATCAATCGATAAACCATGCAATCACTGTAGCACCAGATTTGGTACGTACGAGTGATATCCTATGACTCCGAGTGATCGATATCAATCGCGGAGGAATGGATATGGAACTTATATGTCACTGGGCTGATGATACGCCACGGTGGCTGCACGCTATAAGACCGGTAAAAGACCATATCAACGAAACCGTGAGAGGTGTCGTTGGAGACCTAAACCCCCTGTCTCGTTCCCAGCCCGTTTGTGATTGGCTCTTGATTACATTGCGTGGCTTCTAAACTATTAAAAAATCGTACATCTCTTCACTAAATTGCAGTTTTTGAATCCATCACGACATTTTGTGGAGACAACTCTGGGGGTCCTAGTCGAGGCTGTTCCTAGAGGCCCCGCCGAGTCTAGAGGTTTGCCTAAACCATCAATCAATTAATAAGTTTCGAGGCTAATCAGAAACACTGTGCAGTTGCTTCCTTATGCATATATATTATATACCCCACGCAATTATTTGTTAAATGGGTAGGTGCAATGAAATATCAGGCCCTTTGCGCAAAAAAACCTGATTGGCGTTGACCCTCCTATCATAATCATACAAGTAGAATTTAGAGCTAGCTCTGTCTGCGCAAATGGCCTAATAATTAGAGAAAAAGCGTCTCAAGCGTCTCAAGCGTTAGATTCGAAGCGAAAACATGCATAGCCAGACTATATACGTACGTTTTTGGCTTGCCAATAAAAAAAACCCCCCTTTGCCACTCAAGCCTTGGTTTCATACATACATGTACATACCTGTACCTATCAGGGTGTACGAGACGTAAGGCTGAAAGTCATGAGCCAAGTTCCGAGGGCCATGTACCAGGCATGTGCGGAGGGCTATCGACGGGATTGCGTAATTAAATTCGATGAGAAAGACGCCATCGATCCTCTGCTAGGCTGCAGCTCTCGGCCAATAAAATTGAAACTGTCGCTAAAATGGCTCCACAATAGAGCGTTTAAGCCAAAAGAATCAGCTAACGAAGCTAGGGTTTGAAACCCGGATATATCCTGTCGATCTTATGTCTGATCATAACCTACTTAGTAACGTCCGGTTCTATCATATCTTCAATTAAATATTCTTCACAAAGGAAACAAGTGAGCTCAAACGTTCTAGACCTAATATGTTCGCCCTAAAATGTTAAAGGTATCAAATAAGAGTGTGCTAGCTGGAGTATGTCATGTCCATGTTGGACGATGTGCAGACAGCGTACGTAAGTCATGAGCACGAGCGTACGAGTCGGTCTTTGCAAAGATCCAAGAATATAATGAAACTACCTCGCGCGGCTGCCTAGATAGTTGATGTTGCATAATTCAGCTCTAGCTCATGTAGATTAGCTGTAGAGATCGAATGGTAAGAGCCAGTTATGCATCATAGGATTGGTCAGATGTGTTTAGTGGTGAAGAATATGGCTGATAGGTCTACTTGGGTTTCCCTTACTGCTAACCGCGGCTGAGCTAAATAATTCGATATCATGTCGAGTTGCAATTGGCGGCGCTCCTCTAGTCATAGAGGCGCAACTCTAATGAAACAATGTATCGATCCTAACTTCATATCCATAATTGTCAGAAATCTCGAGCTCAATCACACGCGCAGCGGGAACAACCGCATGATACGGAGACCCTTAGGACTCTACAATCCACGCTATCAGCAACTTCAGTCGTTGGCGCAGCCGATTATAAGCGGTAAACCATTTCGGGGCGTGTGCATGTGAGGCTTTCAGATACATGTACCTATTCTAGATTGGGCTTAATTAGCCCCGAGGTGTTACTCGACTAGTGGCGACAAACGTTGGCCAATTAGACCAAGACTTTCAAAACAACCTGTCAACAGCATACTACTCGTAGCTTCATAGCGTTTCCGAACACGACCAATATTGCATGGCATACAAAAAGGTAGATTTGGCGCTTTTTTGTATGGTATGCAATAGCAGTCGTGTTCGGAAACGTTATGAAGCTACGAGTACTCGTATTTTCCTGACAAAAATACGCCAAGCTTATGATTTTTGGTGTATGCAATAATGGCCCAGTTCAAAAACGTTAGGAAGATACGAGTACATGCATACACGTATATCATGTAGCTTCACTTGATTCCGGACTGTGCGAACATATGTATATGTATGTACTCTGTGCTAGCTTTATCTCCGACGGCTTTGATCGCGGACTAGAGTATTGAGAACATAACTCACTTGCCCGATAACATGTAGGCACAGGAGGTAGGTATTCACCCTGCATATTCGGTCGCGGTTTTCTTCATGTTGACATTTGAGGCCTTGATTACATGTGAAGTGTCTACTTTACTAGCTACTTTACTGCAGCTGACACTCGAGAGTCTAGGCGCACCTCGTGATGTTCAGCAGGGGACATCATGCGGTCTGAGGGTAGGTAAATGCGAATAACAGCGGGATGTGTACGCAGATCATCACGGACAGCAGGTGGCTGGCCACTAGTGTGTGGTCAATACCCAAAGGAGCTCACTGCGTGTACACTATCATATATCACTCCGGCGTATATCTGGCCATGGGATTGACTAAATGAAGGCGTACTCTACAAGGATTATCCAAGAAAGCGGGGAAAGATGTCTGCCTACCACCGCCAAGCCCACGCGGGTGCCACGCCAGGTGATGATCAATTTAGAGGCTCTGTTAATTGAAAACAACGTTGACACAGTGCTTATTGACGCGAGTGATTAACCATGAATGGCCGAGCGATTCAAGAAATATCGCCTGGTATACTCACTGAATTTTAGAGGCCCAATCATCGATGCGGAAACAAGCACGTTTACCGATTTACAGAAACGATTATGATTGCCCGTTTGGGGAAGATACAATAAGGCTCGCACGGTGATAAAAGGGACTGCCATGATATATTAGTAGGCATTGATATCTTTATTTATAGGCCTTTCCCGTAACGTCAATTAGTACATGTACCTACTTTGTTTATTGTCTAAGCGCAATATAGAACACAATCGAGGGGGATTGATCGGGACGTGACTGCATAAGGATACCTAACCCTTGCAGCTTGCAGTGTGATACGTCAAATTTCTCAGGTTTACGCAGTGCAAATATTAAGTCCTGGACGATCATTGGCCGTGCTCATTTGAGGTATTTAAAAAGTAGATACTGTAAGCAAAATGTGTGTATCAGCTAAGGTACGAGTACATGTAAATACCACTCTATTCTAGGACTCTGAGTAGGTAGAGTACCTACATGTATGTAGGTACATTACTCTATTTAGTTCTCAGCCGGCTCAGCGCCCTCAACCAGCAGCAGCAGCACATGCCGTATCCTGTGCGAATCATATGCAAGAAGTACTGATGCAAGTGATCAGTTATTTCTTTTGGTCTGATCCTTCAAAACAAGGCCTAAGCGACAGCTGAGGCGCCACTGGTACTGTAGATGATAGTCTGCAAGGATTGACATCGCTAGAGTAACTCCGGAACGTTTTGGTTTATCCATAACATCCACATCGAGGTCTATGTGCAACGGAGCACGATTAAATTAAAAGGATAAGGAGAGCACGTACCTGTTTAAAGTTCTTCACGAAATCTGGAGATAGCTGAAGATCAACCTAGTCGCGGACCAGTTCGGTACTAGGGATGGATTTCTCGAAAGAACTAAGGTCGGATATATGTTCCTTTTAGGGAAGGTCTACGAGGATAACATAAGACGACGGATCTGGACACAATATCAATGATGTGCGATGGATTGCACACCATATCGTGAATCATTCGAATCCACCTTCACAAGGGCAACAAGTCCGGTTCCTCAATCTTTTCTAAGGAGAATAAAAGCCCACAGCCAGCCACTGCGGATGCAGAAGCCTAATTATGAGAAGCCGCGCCGATATATACGTATACTACATGTATTCAACGGACCTTAAGCTGGACGCTAGATCATGCATTTTTACATGTAATTCGAAATACTGCTAGAGTACATGTAGTGTCGTTGTTTATATGTAGTCCAGTTTAGAATCCCGTAAAAGACACTGATTGGACGGCTATTTTAGGAACAACATGCAAGAGATCAGCATTACATAAGCAAATATTGCATTCTTAGATATAAGTACTGCCTCCTCGACCAACTTGATGTTAAGTATCCCGGTATTCCCGGGCTCTATCATGAAAATGTCTGATCGTCTTATTTACGAGTGGCCAAAGGGCGAGCGTGGTAGTAAAATAGCAGCGAGTAAAATCACCGCTAAATACATTGAAACTTGTGTCGGCGCTGATGTTGCTGATTTGGCCAAAGTAAGTACTTATTTGTTATCAAATGCCGACCCTCGCTCCCTTTACCAGAATTAGAATCTTACCTCCAGATAGATAGTTTTTAATAATCCTTCATCCCGATTCCATCAGGAATGGACTGCGGCTGTCAAGACTTGTGATCCGCTTGATAAGGGGGAATGTCGAGATAGAAGATGGACAGAGTTTAGGATCAGGTGTGGGGCTACGCTGATTGACGCGATGATTGCGGATATTAGAAGTGATCCTACACTGTCTATGCAGTTGAACCCCGGCGACTTTGTGGATCATTGGGTTTTTTCCAAGTGGATATATGATTACTGGCTCGCGGCTAGTCGTGGGAATCTTAACTGGGCAGGGAAAGGCAAACAAACATGTAAGTTTGGCTACAGTCACTCAAGGTCGACATAGCAATCAACTAATCTTATTTCGCAGGTACACCAAAATCACCTCAAAAGATAATGGCGGCGCCTCCTCATAGTATATTATCCCGCTCAATAATGAAACTTGAACCTGAGGCTAATATTCATTCTTTAGCGAATGATTCACAATCACAAGAGTCGCGGGATCAGTCACCATCTACAAGAAAAGTAATGAGTATCGCCGAATTAGCGTCCTAGGAGTCTATTGGGAGGGTTTCTTAATTATTGTGCCTTTCTTTCTACGTTTTGTCTTTTCGTATTCCCTATCATCGTATTTTCATTTCTGCTAATTTGGTTTCTGGGGATACATATTTCAAGATAAAAAAGCTAAGTTAAAAATTTACACAAAATTGCAAATCATTCATCATGGTACCACACCGGCTGTTGCCGTATGCATCACAAAAAATGATGCAAGATACTAAATCCGACCAAACATTCAAACTTCGAAATTATTTACCCAGTGGGGGGGCTGGATCTTGGCGCGCGCTCAGTAATATATACTGCGCGTGCTGCAAAAGAATATTCCTCCATCAGCACAGGACTTGGCTTCTCGCCCTTAACAAGACTGTCTCAAGTGACAACAGTTCTGAGACGGGACACTAGCGATGCAAGAAATACACCGCAGCTTGTCTTACTCGCTCTCCTCCGGTGGTAAACCGATCGTAGTCCGGATCCGCTCGGGTCAAGTGCCTCGACAGTGACGACGTCGACCGCATGCCCGTCGTAGAGTAAGTGCGAACCCCTCAAGACAACCTTCGCGTAGCAAAGTGATAGCTAGGTAAGATCATCTCTGGAGTGTTTTACTGATCCTGCAAGGTCTAAAACCTCTGACTGAGTTAGATCAAGGGATCCCAAGGCCGTGGCACACTCGTGACTGGTACGGGGCTTGGCCGATCGAAAGCTAAGCTTTTTCTAAGAGTCAGTCAGGGGTTCAAATTTATGGAACGTGCGGGGACCTTGAATCCCGAGATAGTTTAAGTTTGTCCAAGATATTGGGCCATGTTGTGGTCTCGTTCCCAGACTTGTCGCGCCTGTGGAGACACAACAGGATTAAACACGGGTCTGGGCACGAGACCATAGGCCATGCTTAGCTGGATACAAGGTACATGTATCCATCTGGCCATGGCCGAACAATCAGATATTTTAGCTACATGTAGTATTTGATCAGGCCAGCTAAGATTGGACCGGAAATAAACCGTAGGTGTATCGCTTTTTTAAACATTGAAAATACACACATTCCATACTATTCTTCGGGGCAGAGTACACACCCATTCCTTTCCGTTTTGTTTACATTCCTCATCCTGCAATGCCACCCACTCCAACCTCTCCCAACCTCCAGACAGCCATTGAACCTTATCTTCTCCCTATGTGCTGTCTCCCCCTCGTTTCCTTATCTCATTAACACCATTACGACCACCATCGGCCTCATCCTCTCAACACCAAAAACATAGCATCATATACTACAAAGGCTTCACAACACCCGTCTGTCATTGGAAACCACAAACCCAAACCTCCCGACTCAAGCCTACGTCTCAAGGCTCAACATCAATCTTCAAACCTCCAGCCAACCGTTCAACAGAACGAGACCACAGAAATGACCGCCCTCGTACGACCACCCAGAAGAAAGCTTCTCGGCCCAAGACCAATGCCCGGGAAGCCAGCTCCTTACTGGTCTGCGCTGCCGCTGTTCATAAGGCCCCGATGCCCTAGGTTACCAGATGCCGATAAAGACACGATGGCTGCGCCAATGAAGTAGTCGGTTGATTGGTTCTCTACTATGGTGCAAGCGGGGAGCATAATTACGACCGAGAGCTTTCCATAGTGCTGGATATATCGGCATCGAAAACTGGAAAAAAAAAAAGGGGGGGGGGGGGGGAAGGGAGGGGAAGAGAGAGCTGTCAGCTGGTAATTTTAATCTTAAAAACTGTGTTTCTTTGGGGGGTTGACTGCCTGATCTTGTGTTACAATTTTCTTTTATGGGTTTTACTCGCTTTGGCTGTGGGAGATATCGGTTTCATACATTTTGGATTGTGATACCAATCAGGCTCCGTTATGAGCCATGAGCCTGGATTCATCGATATATTGGATCGCGGGGGGGATGCTTTGGGGCTTGGATGATCACCATTATATCCGCCCTTCGACCCTCCTTTGAGTCTAAGAAGGCTCCCTTACCGCCTGATGGGCATTCTCATATAAGCATAACGCTCTACGAATTGGGAAATCTCGCGCCAGAGATTTGTTTCAATTCAATATATCAAAAGCAGAACTGAGAGCAAAGTCGACTTCGATGAGATATCATGGGAAAAAAAGATCTCAAGGGAAATGTTCTTTGGGCTGGTAAAATGTTGCTAGACTTAGACTTTTCTAAAATTTTATATTCAGCAAAATCATCTCCACTCTGCGATGGTATTCGAACAACAAATTCAACGAAAGCAGCAATATATTGGCTCACTTATTTCAATCAGACAACATGATAGAGGTAGGGGTTTCTGGGGGATGATTATTATGGAATGTGCGATACTGGAAAAGATAATGAGAAGAGGTAGGCAGCATATTTATTGCGCGTGTTAGGTTTATCTCCATCTGCAGGCACTATCGATCGAGCGCAGAGTCTATGTAGTAGGATCTTTTGAAATCACATAATAAACATCATTAGCCATCCACTACTGAAAAAGATGGTGAAAGAGAATAAAAGAACCCCAACGACATTGTATTACACGTACCTGACCTATTATCTCACCACCCTATACCCACACCTGCATGTACGGATCTCGGCCACAAATCTTATTGGGCAGCACAAATATCGCTTAAAAGCTTGATCTTTTAGTGCCGCTCAGGGGTTTGAACTGCAAGCAGGCAAAGAGGGCGAGGACAATACTAGACCACTCTCTGCTGAATTATGCACATACCGCCACCAGCGCTACCACCACTCCGAGAGTCCATTTTTACTCAGGTAGCGTACTGTGCATTCTATACCTGCTGATTGAGGCACGAATCGAACTCGCATGAGCGCGACGGCATGTGGCATGCAGTGTTTGTTATCCCCAGAATACAGTGTTTGCCGTTCCCTTACTGGACCTTAAGTTTTTTGTCTCCTCGAAGACTCATTGAAAAAGGTGAAAAGAAAGTTAAAAGATTCGCAAACGAGTCTCCACCTGGGAGCTGGGGTTGTTGTAGTTATCACGTTGGGTTTAGTCCATCTGGGTTGGGCTCGCAGTATACACTACTTTGGTAGTATAACTTACAAGCAGTATATAACTATTGAATTCTACTTCGTGCCAGGTACAAACAACCCTCTGACCAGCGTACGACTTTATAATTTAGAGCAATCTTTAACTCGTTACTCTCAACGTCAGCTAAGAAAATACGACCCTCGAATATAGACAACTTACAAGCACTCCCAGCTCCGCACTTTACTACCTCAGCTAGAACCACACGTCCCCCACACAGCCCCGCCTATCTAGCTCAAATCTGTCACTACCAGTTGACCTTCGCAACCTCCCTATACCCCGTCCGTCTCTTCACCTCCTCTGCCTCCTCCGCCGACACCCCCATCCTCTCACTCCTCACATGCCTCACCTTCCACCAACTATTCACCACATGCATCCGATAAGACCACACCATCCCCGTCTCACACAGCAGCAGATACGCAATCGTCTCTCCCCAGCTTGCAAAGCTCATGGGCGTTTCCTTCCCCTCCCGCTCGTAGCCTTTTGTCAGGCAGTGCCAGCACCCGAACCACATGCGCTGCATGTCGGGGTATATCCCCCGCAGCTGACAGGCGGTGTAGCCCCGCGCGGTCACCTCCGCCTCCATTGGCTTTGCGCAGTGGACGACGTATTCGGCGCCCCAGAGGCAGCGACAGGAGAATTGGACGAGGCGGTAGTAGCACATTATATTAGAAGGTTTGTGGGAATTGGTTTTTAAATTCCTTTTTTTTTTTTTGGTTACGTTGGTTGTTGGTGGTTGGTTTTTGGTGTAAGGAAGGTAAGGAGATTTGGGAAGCGAGAGGAAGATGCGTTCCTTTATGACGTTCGTGTATTGAAGAATATATGTATCTTGTAAGCACGAGATTAGCGAGATATATATAGTATCAAAACTCTGGCTTCTTCCGATCCAGGGAGTACCCAGCTATATGGCACTTTCACGATTCTGTTCCAGCTTACAACTAATCTTATAAATGGTCGATAATGTGAATCATCCCGAGGATAGTGATTCAAGATTTGGAAAAATATAATGGTATATTCGTGTATGTAAAGCAAAAAAGAAAAATAGATCTGATTCCACAAACACACACCCAAATCACGAGGAATCACTCGCTTTACCAATCACGAAATCTGAATCAACATGTCATGCAAAACCCCATTAGGGTGTAAGAAAGCGGCCAGTGTATTCTGAATACACAAACAAAAAGCGAAATCATACCAAATCACTCGCTTCACCAACCTCCATGTAGAACAAAAGCCAAACTGACAAGCCGTGTAAACCCAGCGCAAACTCTAGCACACACCCCATACCACCGTCATCTTTCTTTCCCACCATTTGAAAAAAGAAGCCGCCATCCTTTCAACCCCCCATAAGGCGCTCTATACCGCCGCAACCTGCCCCCACGCGCGAAGCAAAGCCATCATTACCAACGCCATCACTAGCATCACTGCCGACATGAATAGCACATCCCTAATCATAAGCCATAGTACAACCTCCGCAAACCCTCCTACTGCAAGTCATGGGCCCAGCAGCCTTGGCATTGCCCTCCGGACGCAGCGGTACCCAAGTACCGCCCACCTCTCGGGAACTCTCATCCAGCGCGCGCCTGTTGTGTCGCCGTTGATCCAGGTTGCGTATCTGGTTCTCATTGAGGTTGCGGACGGCATTGTAATTGTTGTTGGTAGTGGTGATTTCGGGATTCGGAATTCGTAGGTAAGCAGTGCTGGAAGAGATATTGAGGGGGGCGTTATATAGATGAGAGGTGTAGATAACGTTGAGATGTGATGATCTTGGTAGGTTGAAAGGGGAGGATTCAAGGTTTGATGTTGAATGTGTTGTAGTGATGGAGTGTTGATATACGTATCTCGTTGGTTGACGACACATTTTCAAGTACCTGACTCTGCACTAGTTAGACAGAGACGTTTCTGGGTTCTCTACTTCTTTCCCGCGATCTGGATGACGGATCCCAAAACCCTCCACCTGCCACACACACCCCAACATCCACGAGATCTTACAATTCAAAAAGCCGCTTTCATGGGGAAAGACGGGGGGAAAAAAATACCCAGCCACAAATAATCCCAATGGCAAAGCCAATGCTCACTTGCATAATAACAAGTCCTGGGGTCTTTTTTGGAAAGGTCCATCACCAAGTCTATCTAGGAAAGCGAAATACTAAGAACTCTCGAGTTTTGGGCAGCTTAGGTCCGACATTAGCTCATACTGAACTATTTTGAAATCCTTTTTCAAATTTACACACGGCATCCGAGGTCTCATGTCCGGGTGTTTTGGGATGAAATACATCAATTTCTCGCTGTGGGAACGGCGTCCGGGAAAGCCCAAACGTACATGCATGTACTTGTACCTCCTTATCGTTTATCGTGATCAGCTCAGTAAGCTAACGCTTTATTGAGGTTTGGTTGTTTTCTGCTTACCAAGTATCAATTCACTTATCAAACCTCAGATTCGAAAGTTTTCTGTGGTGAAAAACACACACCAGAATAGGCTTTAGTTGATGTCTTTTCCATACATATCAAAGTACTGTGGAGATCACATATTTACCGATGCATTTCCTTCCATATACAGAGTTGGGTAGGGCACAGTCGTTCATTGGCCGGTATTGACGGACTCTGGGTGCTGGTGGACACTGGGCGCCGCCCGACCCCATAAAAATAAAACAAAATAGAATATAGCCAGGCTTTTTCTCAGGCTTAGACTCCCTGTCAGCCAACACAGTGTACCTTCGATTTCAATGATTTCAATAAAGATCTGGGCCAACGAAATAATCGCCCCCAGAGAATAACCTGTTGATAGGCGGAATTGGCGTTATAACGTTAACTGAGTGCGCATGCACACCAAACTCAACCCATCGACGATAGTTAAGTCGCTTCCACCACCTCCCTCCGGAAGCACATGCCTTCGTTTGGTAGGCCCTCTAGTACTTGTAAGCTCGAGGTTTAAATTTGCAGCCCTGTCAGTAGAGAAGGCTAGTACAGTTTTGTATGACACGTACTCTACATGTAGGTATCACAAAGGTCGAGCCTGTAGTGCCAAGATAATGTCTTCAAAGGTCGAGCCTGCGACACTGGATGGCCAATCACAAGAGATTGGTGTGTCTTGGCATGGCTCTAGTAGTAGTACGTATGTATGTAGAATAAGTACAGCAACAACAATACTGATATTTTGTCAGCTCCGTATTTACCGAGTCTCTTGAATACCCAAACTTAAGCGTTTGTTCGCGTAGGTTTCTATAAGGAAACAGCACTCATAGGTTCTTAGACCAGTTCAATTATGTCGTTAGCCCGACAGGGGGATAACTAATATACATATAATTAACTAATATATACAATTAACATTATTTTCACATAATTAACGTTGTGAACTGCTTCACTTATTCAAAAATCATTAAAGTAAGATGTAGCTTAGTAAAGGTTTACGGGGAGCAGGTAAACGTAAGTTTGAAGGTAAGTACATGTGTTCTCAAATAAAGGTTACTGCTGTGGATGTTATCACTACCTGTACACCTTGCCCGTAGGCCTTCACATATATAGCTAGAGTAGAGATCACTAGATGTGCCTATTAAGTAAATACATGTAGGTACTGCTTAGGTCTTGGCATATACGTACTAGGGAGGAGTATATATATTCGAAGTCCCCCCCCATCAATTTTGAGAGCTTTTTCGACATTTTGCTCCCCCATATCGCTCTACTAACAAACTGAAAAAGCATCTAACCTATAATATACGCATTATTCAGAAAACCCTAGCGCCATGTCTCAGCAACCGGATGATTGGAGTGTTGATGATCACCTGCATCATGCAAGGTGATTGCTTTTTTTTTGACGCTAACGTATCTAAATGCACTTATCATCGAGGATTTGATGAGACAGTCGCCTGAAGCTCAACAGAAACAACAAGCAAAGGATGATATTACTCATGCACATGGTCAAAAATTTCCCCTTCCCCCACCCCCCATCACACCTGGACCTCCATCCCCTGCCGCAGATCCTCCAGCAGTCCTAGCTCTGGACGCGCCCGCGGCTGTTCCTACTGCCGCCCATCCAGCCGAAGATCCCAACCGCTGTCGTCCACCTCCGGGCCGCTGCGTCGGAAACTTTGAGTACGTCCTTGCAGACTTTCCTTTTAGTATTAAGATAAACATCTAACATTCTCTCGCAGCGGTCCTCACGAATGTATTTGGAGCGGCAGGAAGCTCACCATATCATGCACCACGTGCGGCAAAGTCTTCCCACGCAAGAGTGACTTCAACCGTCACTACAAAAACCTCCATGATAAGACCTTGCACTACTGTCCGTTCCCAGGCTGCAACAGCGTCTTCGCTCGCCGCGACAACATCATCCCTCACCGCAGGAGCGCCCACGGAGAGATCATTCAAGTCAGAAAGGCAGCGCCGCCCGGCAGTAGGGTCAGAGCCCGCGCTCGGGCTGCGGAGAATAATAGAGACGGCGCCCAGGATGGGAACATGGACGTTGCCGTTGCCGAGTAGTTAGACAGCATTGGGGGTCGAGACATTCCTGCGTAGGAGTAGCGCGTTGTTTTGAGGAGGCGAGCTAGGAGGATATGAGTGGCACTTTCGCTTTTTCTTTTTGTATTAAAGTGGGGGATTTGGTATGGGGTTGCATTGGAATGTCTTTCTCATTCGTTGCTCTTAAGCTTTCTTTTGTTCTTGTTTTCGGCCATCTCGACAGGTGTTGTTCCTATGTAATGTTGAATTTAAAATTGTTTGTGACATCTGTTCCGATCTGTGTGCTTTGGTTTTCAGAATTGGTCCTATATTGTCTGTATATTCCTCTTGCGATAGGGCTTTGGTGGTGAGTTTGCAGAAGGCTGGTAAATGTCGCGAAGGCCCGGACAGTCGTATGAACACGCGGTCAAGTCTATATGTAGTGGATATACGTGACTTCTTGCCTCTACCCTGGGAGTTAACAATATTTGAATGCCCGAATATATCATTTCCGAACTATACACTCGGACGACAATTTTAATCTCGGTATCATCTTCTACGTGATGCCAGGATTTGATTTTCGGTTCGCCCTCCGGCAGCGTTTATTGCAACACAATCAAGTGCCAGTATGCTTGAATCATTTAGTAAAGTTTATCGATACTCCGGCAATGCAAGGAGGGCCTGCGTAGGTATACTTCTCGGTAGTGATAATTCTTTAATTTTGGCCCTCTATGCCCGGGATCGGCTTCTTCGGGGGGGGCGTTGTCTCACCAAAGAAGTCAAGACCTTTACCAGTTTTATTGCAATTGTGATATGGGCTTTTTCCCCTTGCAGCTGTGATTTCTTGTTTGACGGGATTTTGTGTTTACGTAGATGTATGGAGTACCAAGAACTGTTTTCCTAGTTCTTCCAAAGACGTTTCATAATACACAGTTCCGGATCGACCCATCCCCGCAATATAGTAGTGGTCTCCAATCCGCGACGAGTGATAGTTCATGAAGTGCTGAGTCAGCACAGTTCTACAGCATCTTGCCAAGACTTTGTAGAACCTCATGCCAAGGAATCTCGATCCTGACACTCTGCATGCCTTCCTTGATCAAGCTCTATGCATGCCCTCAGGCTCCAGAATAACGGTGGCTTTGTTTCAGTTCATGTATGTCAGCTAGAATAGTTATTGTGAAATAGCGATTTGTGATTGCTGGCCGAGCGCCTCCAGTAAGTACAGTCTTTTATCGTCTCTTGACGAATAGTGCCACTTGACGAACAGGGATTCCAAGTATGGCAAGAAACAGTCAAGCAACAGCCAAGCTGCGAGATCTCCGGTCCTTTTAATTTCTATTCGCCCAAAGTCCCCTGTTCGTCAACTGGCAGTATTCGTCAAGAGACGGTAAAAGACTGTACGCTGTGCTTCTAGCGTCACACATCTCGCGTGGGTACTCTGCATAGAGACTCTATGTAGAGTAGGTACGAGCCTTGATCACTGCATGTGGGAGCGCTCTCCGTGGAATATTTCTTCCCACGAATCAGGTAGGGATTTTACAAGAGACGAGAAGAGACGAAAAGCACCAATTAACAGAGATGGTCGAGGACCAAATTTCAAGTAGACACAGTACTATATTGCAAGTTCACCACGACACCCCCGCTAACTCGAATTCGCTGGTAATACGGAATTTGTGCGGTACGCGGTGTTCTTGTAATTGTTGAGGTAGCGATTTTTTCACCCGATTTTTTTTTGTCCTGTAAATACTTGTAGGCATGAGGGGGTGATCCTGAGAAGATAAGTACAGAGAGTGGTATCTACATACCAATACTAAGGGGCCCGGAATACATATTCTAGAATGATGCAACAGCGATAGAGTATCTACCCCGCAGGGATGGTAGTCTAGCTAGACATTTCGATATCGCAGGAGGGCCCAGCTGTAAATGGGATGAAAAAATATAAAGAGCCAGCCGTCCCCCGTCCCACTTCACTGCTTTTTGCCCACCTTCTACACCGAACCTCTGCTCCTTTACTTTACGCCTTAATCCAACAACCAATCCAAACTTTGAATACCTGATACGTCACTGACTTTGCAATTGCCTGACATGTCTCAAAACCAATCCGATCCATGCACCTGCAGAGACATGCAGCTGCAGGACGGGTGAGTAATTTTTTTTGACGCTAATGCATACCTTCAGTGTCAGTGTTGGAGTTCCTACAAAATCATGTGATTGCTATAACTATCTCTGGGATATTGATGGTGAACACCAAAAGATCAAGGGATGGCCCTTTGTTTCTACTGGCGATATTCGCAGATATTACGCCAATCGCGATGCAGCCTCCCTAGATCAAACCAACAGCATGGAAGAGAGACCGACTGTTATTCCAGCCCCGGCACTTACCTTAAAAACACCACTGAATATTTATGGGACTACACAGTTCCTAACGTACAAAAGTTTTGCTCGGAATCCTTTATGTATAAATGGTATATATAACTCTAGCTTTCCTGATAGTATTATTGGAACGTGTATACTTGGCTCGGGCTTTGTAACGTAAGTTCCTGTTCCCTTAGAACTTACTTCCCGCATAATTTAATTAACTCTTAACAGAATACCCCACTGCTGCGATGAGACTGGTAAAGTCACATGTAAAAAACACGTAGCGTGTAACTTTACATGCTCTAATCGAGAAGATTTCATGGTCCACTTCAAAACCTGCAGAGCTTATCATTGTACGGTCCCAGGCTGCAAACGATTTGGGGAGGAGAAAGGCTTCACCCGCAAAGACAACCTCATCCAGCATATGCGGAAAGTTCACAAAAGATTCATCCCCCGCGTTGCAACCCGGTTCGCCAATGGAGGAGGGGTTTCCCGTACCGTCATCGACAAGCTCCCACAAGACCCACGCCTAGGAACATTCGAGCTGGCGGGAGCTCCCTCTGAGGCTGTTGGTAGCGACGATACATCTGCCGAGGCAGGCAAACACATGTATTCCGGCGAGGAGAGTTCTTTTATGTTCAAGAAGGTCCAGGATGACTATGAACATGGTCAGGCAGAGTAGGATTTCGGCAGGTAGAGGCATGTTTCGAGATAGTACTCATTCCCCATGCACTACGTTGTTATTTTGTCCGTTTGCTTTCTTTCCTTATCACGCTCTCTCTACTCGTTCATCCATGAGGATTACGTACATCTTTGTTTTAGGTATGCTTGTGGAGGTTTGGTCGCGTTGGTATCTGACGGCTTCATGACTGTACGAGTACTATTTTTCATTTGTTTAATTCGCTCCTTCCTCTTTTCCTTTGTTTAATTCGCTCCTTCCTCTTTTCCTTTGTTTAATTCGCTCCTTCCTCTTTTCCTTTGTCGACCAATAAATTTTTTAAAAACCCCCAAATTGTCAACTTGACACATACAGCGATTCTTGCAAAGTTAAGCATGATTGCTTCATTAGAAAACTCGAGATGCCCGTTAAAGTATCTGAATTCACGAAGCTACAGGAGATTCGCACTATGTGTTGCAACGCTCGCATGGGCCTAATACTATGACAACAGCTGTTGAAAAAAAAAAAAAAAAAAATCAGTTCCCGCTGCCAAGCCGCCGGTTAGTTCGAGTGATAATTTATGAGTATCACTCATTGACCGATTGTTGTTTGGTGATGTATTGTAGGGTTACAAAATTAACCGATCACTGCACTCACGACTACGTCGAATCCAACCTCAGGAGAGAGTAACTCGACAAGTAGGAGAAAAATTGAGTAATTCATTCCAGAATCCAGACCTTTCCCGTTAATTGTGATATATTAATTCACCATGTGCATGCAAATCCGCCACTCACTCGCAGGATCCCCCCAGATCCACAACAAGAAACCCGACCCAAAAAAAACGCAAGCTCCAAGTTTGTTTTAATACCCATACAAATATCCTCCCACCATATATATATATATATATATATATCCGTCGCTCCGCAAAAAACTCAATCTCATCTTTAGAGCATACATGTCAGAGACCCCTGCCGATCCTTCCCTAGCTGATGCCACTTCCGAGGCCTGTTTGCAGATCAATACACTCTGTTATATTCTGCACCGTCCCATGTAGTGGCTAAAGTGGATTTTCCTCTCTAATCAGGCACGTACGTACCAAAGCGCCGGGATGCACAAGAGCCACAGATACCTCTAAAACTCTATTCTAGCTGCACCCTGCAACGTACCCGCATCAGAATCGAACCACATCACCCACAGCACGGCACAAGCACATTAGAGGATTAATTACTCCACCTATCCATATCCAGCCATCAAAACACACGCTCAAACCCTTCGTTCCCTACAATATTCCTGCCTCTCGTCGTATAGATATCGATATAAGATGGGTGGGTACGTGTATATGTGTATGTGTGTCACCTCCAGCTAGCCAGCTAGCTAGCTGGATCAGTCGGTATTTCGATATGGATGGTTATATACAGCTTGCCCATGCATATCAAACCCGTAACGCGAGGGGAAGGAAAGACAGAGAAGCGCGCGGGGAGGGGGAGTAGATACAAGTCCCACTAAACAGACAGACTGACAAATGAGATAGAAAATTGAAAAAAGGGTAACAAGTAGGGCGAATCACCGCTCGCTCGGGCTGTGGTATGGGTGGAACGAGTAAAATAAAATCCTAGACCTAACGATGTAGATCTGGATATACCCCCATCTCAGAACAAGCAGACCAAAATACCACGGCCAAAAAACCAGTCAAAAAGCCTAATAGCGGGAGATAAGAAAACGACAGTAAATGAAATAACGAAAGAAAGACATAACAAAAGAAACAAAACGGCACACCGACCCACGCCTGGATAAACCCATACCATCCAGCGCTCTAACCCATTACCACCCCCCCTCCCCCCTCCAACCCCCAAAAGGCCCTTCCCCCTCCACCCTCCACACCCTAACACCCACCACTCACAGCCCTCCTCCCCTTCCCCCTCCCCCCAGTGCCAAACCCACACCCAAGCCCCACACCCACCCTCCCCAACTCCCCCTGCCACGACCTCTTCCTCCCCGCCGGCTGCCCCACCATCCCCGGCACTCTCTCCCTCGCCCCCGGCAGTGGTGGCAGCAGCGGCGTCCTATCCACACCCCTACCTCCCCTCGGCGGCGGCGGAAGCAGGCGCTCACTCCCTGGCAGCGGCGGCAACGGGCGCATATCTGCACTGGCCCGCCGCAGGGTGTCGGAGATGACTTGACCAGACGGGAGCGGCGGCAACGGGCGCTCGTTGGTTGGGAATGCGGCCGAGAGCGGGGAGGGCGGGTCTTTGGGTGATGCTGGAAGAGCGCCGGGTCTAACGCCCCATTGCGCGGGGAGGGAGGGCAGGTCTTTGTCTGCTGCGGGAGGCGGGGTGGGCGGGAGCGGCGGCTGTGGGCCGCGGACGTAGGGTGGGGGAGGATGGAGAGGCTGGCGGGGTAGGCGGGGGGTTTGCATCGTCGTCGCCGTTGTCGATGTCGATGTTGTGGTTGTGGTCGCGGGGTGGGGGAGGGGGCGGTAGGAGGGAGGGCGGGGAGAGAGGGGGGGTGGCATGGTTGTTTGAGGTGGGGGTGGTTTGGTATTGTGAGGATTGTGATTGTGATTCTGATTCGCGGGGGTGGTGGTAGTTTGCGGAGATTGTAGATTGTGGATTTTAGAGATTGTGATTCGTGAAGGAGGTGGTGGGTGGTAGTTGGTATAGTTGGTGGAGGATTACCGATTGGCCAGTGTGATGTCTGGTCTGTGCAGACCTTGTAGAGATTGCTCAAGCCCTGATGACACCAGCTCGAGTGCAATGTGTGGCAGGTACACGATAGTTGAGATGAATGCTTGTGGTTTGTGATAATCGTGATGCTGATGTTGGTGTTGAGGTCTCCTGCGGCAAAAGCAAAAGAGAGAAGCACCAGGAGAAGACGACGCGTTTATTGGCCATCCCAGCAGGTTTTCTTTCCCTCGTCAATTTCTTGGAAACAAGTTGTCGTCGCGGGGGGCCGAGTGACGACTTGTGGACCCTTGTATGTAGCCCGGTCCTCCCCTCCCTCCCAGGCGATTGACAGGGGAGGAGGGGGTGTGCGGCGTGGATGAGCTCAGCCTGGCTGCGAGTACTGGGCGAGTTGCCTTATATATCAGGGCGAGATAGGGTAGGTGAAGACTGGAGTTATAGCAGCTATCGCCGGTGGGGGTGGGTATACTGCAAGATATCTGGATGTCTATTTTGTCGTGCATGATATCGATATCCTCCGATCCTCGTATGTACCTGCATGAGCCAGACAAACCCACGAGTGACATACCATGAAGAACCCCCCATCACCAGCGTCCCAAGTCCCCCTTCCCATCCGCCCCTATTCCATCTGGCCATCTGGAGATGTCGCGAGACAGCCTTCCCTCCCTGGATGTGATCTGGTTGTCCTTTAATCTCAACCCGTAACACCACAACCTCCAGCACAACCCCCGATCACGTGTCCCTATACTTCTACAAGGGTTGTTTCATCCTCTCGGCCCCCTTGCACACATCTCACCCTGGTCCCCCACGTTGTGCCATCGGCTTTTCGAGAAACCGTACTTGCAATTGTGTGTGTTGTACGACCTCTTGCTCACCGGGGCGATCTTTTGTAATTATCAACGCCGCAGCGTAGTACTCGGTGTGTATATTTAGCTCTAAACTCTTCACCTCGCCCGTGCGTTAATTAGGGCCGGGGTAAAAAACGCGACCGTTGAGAATGTCAACGACGTCAGGGTACGTGGAGAGATGCGTGTCATACTGACCGAGCGATCTGATCTGCGGAGCTTTAAAAAAAAAAAAAAAGCTTGTACGGTAGATGTAGATACTTGTAGTTGATGAATGAGACGTTGTTACTATGGGGTGAGATGGAGAAAATAGTAGACTTTTCACAAGTGCTGGTGTTACTTGGCTTCAACTGGTTGTTGGTGCTCTGCTTCTCTTGTCCATCGTTCATTCTTCTTCCTGAACAGGCCCACAATGACTGTTTCCCGACTGTTGGACGCAGCAGCATGGTCAATGGAGAAATGGCTGTCAAGTATGAGGTTTTTTTCTTTTTTTTCCCCTCTTCATTTAAATTTCCTCTCGAGCTCGCCAACTAGCTAAATAGCACCAAATCACATCGATACCTAAACGTACGTCTATCAATATCTCTAGCTCTCATCTATCATCTATGCCCTAGCTCATCTATCATATATCATCCATGACCTCAAATCTTAGCTTACCTTGGCCACCCAAGCTATTCAAAGAAGAATTCATTCCAGTCCAAATCCCCAACATCAGGATCATTCCATGCCCGTTCACCATTATCTGCATCTCCACCACCGTTGGCCGCTGCTGCACGCTCCGCAGTCTCAAGACGCAATCTCCACGCCGCGTCATTCGACCTCATCAACATCCAGTCCACAATAAGCATCCCCTGCCCACCCCCACTCGCCGCAACTCCAGCACCACTATTACCTGCAACAGTCCCAGTAGTACCTCCATTAACAACAGGCGCCCCCGCAGTCCCAGTCGCAGTCGGAACACTTACCGCCGCATAACCACCCCCCACCGCATCATCTCTCCCATCAACAACCTTCGTCACCTCGGCCCTGCAGAACGGACACGGAATTGAAGTCGGCCACGGATCCCTCGCCCTATCGGGTCTGTTGATCCTCGACCACCACAACTTTTTTGTGCAGCTGGCGCACGCCCGATGGCCACACACGACGTAACGAATGCACTCCCGCCGGCGGCCGCAGAGATTGCAGAGTAGCTCTCCGGGAGTGTCGGTATCGGACGTGCTGGATGCTGAGCCGTGGTCGTTCGAGTGCGACTCGTCAAAGTCCCAGCCCTCAAATTCGGGTACTAGCTGTGTGTTCATGGCTTCAGCGATTTCCCCCATCATAAATAGCACCATTGCGCTCTCACCAAGTGAGTGTGTTCTTCTGGGTATCCGGAATGGGACGAAGCCGATGGGTGGCCCCTGTGAACTTGCTTGTCCCTCTGGGTTGTTACTGTTGCTGTTATTATTGGTGTTGTTGGTGTTGGCGTTATTGTTCGACATTTTGAGTGGTATTGGTAAGTTTTTGTGTTTTAGTAATGGTAATCTGTGTGATATTCTACTGGCAACTGTCTGTAATGAGCTTTCTGTAGGAGGGGATTATATCCATTTTATATGAGCTTCGAAGCATTCGAGAATCAAAGTTGAGCATTCTTGAGATATGTTATTTTCAAGGGATCTATATTGACATCCGCATAGATTTGACATACACTCTCTGGGTTATCAGCGACTCTCGACTGCTCGATTTATACAAACTTGAATATTTTCGTACGTACTCTAGTAGCAAACTATAAATGACTTTGTCGTTTAGTAGAGTCGTTTAGTATAAGTGACTTTTGTCATTTAGTCTAAATGACATCGTCGTTTGTATGACCACCGTTAATAAACGACCGTCGTTTTGAGATATATATTAATCAATTTATATAATTTATTTTATTATTTCTCATTCTACTTCTGCTGCTGCTGCCACTGCCCTCCGCTGCTGCTTCTACTTCTGCTGCTAATTCTGCTGCTACTTCTACTTCTGCTACTTCTACTTCTGCTGCCCTTCTGCTCGTGATGGTGACCCCAAGCACTGAACTACGTTAGCAGAAGGGGAAACGCAGGGAACGGGGTGGGGGGGTGGGGGAGAGAGTAGAACAGGTAACGAACAGATGGGAACAGTTGGGGAACGGGGAATAGATGGAGCACTGATCCAATATGATGAACTTGATGGAAATTGGGGGCGAAGGGGATGATGCTGAAGACATTGGTGATAGTTGTTGTGGAGGTGTCGGTGGTGTTGAGGTATTGGTGTTGAAGAAGAGGAAGCTTTGGACGCAGCAGTATGGTCAATGGAGAGATGGCCGCTCTTGCGTGCAGTTAAGTATGGGCCCCTCTTTCTTTCTTCTTTTTTTTCCATCATTTAAATTTTCTCTCGAGTTCGCCAACTAGCCAAATAGCACCAAATCATCGCATCGATACCTAAACATATTACGTCTACCAATATCTCTCTAGCTCTCATCTATCTATGCCCTCATCTATCATCTATCATCTATGCCCTCATCTATCATCTATGCCCTCATCTATCATCCATCATCTACGACCTCAAATCTAAACTTACCCTAGCCACCTAGCTACTAGTCAAAGATAAATTAATTCCACTCCGGAAAATCCGCACCCTGCCAATATGCTCTAGTAGCAGCACTCTCTGCACCATTGTTTGCAGCTCCGCCGCTGCCGCCCGCCGCTGCCGCTGCTGCACGCTCCGTAGCCGCTGCGCGCTCCGCAGTCTCAAGACGCAATCTCCACGCCGCGTCCCCCGACCTCATCAACATCCAGTCCACAATAAGCATCCCCTGCCCACCCCCACTCGCCGCAACTCCAGCTCCACTATTACCTGCAGCAGTCCCAGTAGTACCTCCATTAACAGGCGCCCCCGCAGTCCCAGCCCCAGTCGCAGTCGCAGTCGCAGTCCCAGCCCCAGTCGCAGTCGTAGTTGCAGTCGCAGTCGCAGTCCCAGTCCCAGTGGCAGTCGCAGTCGCAGTCGGAACACTTACCGCCGCATAACCACCCCCCACCGCATCATCTCTCCCATCAACAACCTTCGTCACATCGGCCCTGCAGAACGGGCACGGGAATGAAGTCGGCCACGGATCCCTCGCCCTATCAGGTCTATTAATCCTCGACCACCACAGCTTCTTCGTGCAGCTGGCGCACGCCTTATGTCCACACACGACGTAACGGACCCACTCCCGCCGGCGGCCGCAGAGGTTGCAGAGTAGCTCTCCGGGAGTGTCGGTGTCGGACGTGCTGGATGCTGAGCCGTGGTCGTCCGAGTGCGACTCGTCAAAATCGAAGTTGAAACCCCCAAATTCGGGTGCTATCTGTGTGTTCATGGCATCAGCAATTTGGGATGAGGCGGAACCGACGGGTGGCCCTTGTGAACCTGCTTCTTCCGCTGGGTTGTTGTTATTATTGGTATTGTTGGTATTGTTAGTATTACCGGTGTTGGTGTTATTGTTCGACATTTTGAGTGATAATGGTAAGTTTCTTTCGTTTTGATAATTGTAATCTGTGTGATATTCTACTGGTAGCTGTCTGGTAACTGTCTGTGATGAGGTTTCTGTAGGAGGGCATTTTATCCATTTTATAAGAGCTTTGAAGCATTCGAGAATCAAAGTTGGGCATTCTTGAGATATATTATTTCAAGAGATGTATATTGATATCCGCATAGATCAGAGATTATACACTCTCTAGGCTACTAGCAACTTTCGAGTGTAATTAATTCAAGAGTATTATTTGAGCAGATAATCATAAAAAAACTTGGGTCCAATAAATTCAGCCGGATCGGATCGACTCTGGAGTCGTGATGGTACTTCAGCATAGGTTTAGGCCTCGATCTGGCTACATAAACATTCTCAAGCTAGTTGCAGCAGAAACCACCGGATCTTTCAATAATTGTCTAAAGGTCTCCTCCTCTACAGCCTATTCGAAAACTATATATCAGTTAAAGGTTGGTTCACAAACACAACAATGCTAAGCTGGTTGCGACGTCCGTAACCGTCCTTGGGTTTATCGCCTATGTTTTATAACTACGAGACCGTGGAGCATAAATTAACTAGACTGTCTTCCTTTCGTGCGGTCGGCCTCTGCCCGCTAACCTCCAGGTGGACCGAGACACGGATATCTAGTAAGACCTGACGTCGTAGTTACACTCCCGAGACATGCGCTATTAGCGGGACATTACGATGGAATCGGATCGTGGTCTCTTCCGTCCGCTCGCCGGTTCCGTAACGGGAAGCTGACAACGCCAAGACCCGAGTGATGTCTTATGCTCACACAACCTCACCACACACGTATAAGTCACGCAGGCGGGCGGACGAAATGCTTAAGCTTGCTTTCCTCGACCATACACGATAACTCTGTTGATAGAATATCAATAAAGTCCTAGATAAAGATAGAGACAGTTGGGAGTATACCAGTATACGCTGGAATCCAGCCAGCGTATTGTGCCAGGCGCACCACGCTCTAGCCACGGTGAATGCAAATCGGGGTGTTAATTTTGCAAGCGTGCGACTGGCGTGGCTTGCATCTGGAGGGAGGGGGTGGCATTGCCTGCTGCTTTTGCCAGGATTTGGATTGCATGCATAAGGTATTGCCGCCGCTGCTGGCAATTCCTTTGTCTGGCGAGGCTTTCGTTTACAGCAGAATCTCACCATATCAAAGCATCCTTACGAAGATTCCGGCGTTCAAACTAAAAATACTAAGCTTCTCGCTGAATTAACTTTATTCATTCCTACATCACCTCCAACAAAACCCGGCCACCGTAGAGACGGAACTATGGAATGTTTTTTTTGCAATATATGGCGAGTCTTCGTTGTATCTTTCGTGTACAGAGAACCGATCCCAACTCTATTCAATCCCTACGAAACTTCCAGCTAGCGGTCAAAGAGGATGAGGCCTGTGTTTTTTGCTAACAAACACTTCTCTCTAAAGTCTATCCCTATGCGGCACCTCCAGCGAATTTCGGCCACCGTGGAAATCGAATTACGGTGGGTTTATTGTGTCTGCAAAGAAGAGGAAGGTTAAGATCTTGTCCGAGTTCGAGATTATGGAGTTGGTGGAAAATAACCCGCATTGTTCAATTCGGAGTGTTTGTTGGGTTTCCTCCATACATGATAGTCCTTGGAGGTGGTAAGAGGAGATAAAATTCGTTCACCATGGCATCAGGTACGTATATACACGATATCTCAACACCGGAGGATTCAAACTATAGACCGTAAGACTCGCTCATAACCAGCACCTATATCTACCCGTGGAATCTGGCAGCTCCTGAGATCCTGTAGGTATTTGAAATCTCAGTGTGGTCCACGAGGCTGCTCGAAGCAAACAGAAACAAGTGCCTCGAGGTGCCTCTGCCTCGTGTGGTCCATGTCTTTGCTTGCTCATGAAAAAGAGGAGATTCCTCGAGGCAGATTATTACTCTATTTAGGTTTAAATTTAGGGAATACTGCCAATGCCCTATCGGAACGATTGAACCCATTGATATATGATCGCCTAAACCTCGAGCAGCTCGAGGCGGACAAGAGGGTTTGTCTCGAGTATGCTTGTCTCGTTGAGTCCCATTTCTTGAGTTTCCTTGAGGAAAGGCAGAGGCCTCGAGCATCAATGCCTCGTGAACCACACTAGATCATCATGATACTCCACCCAACCCCCAATTGAAAGAAGAGGGCGCAACAAGCTCCAGAAATGCCAAAAATAAACAAAAAACTTCGAGAAAAAAAGGACAAAAGTCTCGCTGCGTGCGTTTGGCCTTTTTCGACATATAGGTTTTGAATGCCGAGTTATTATACCAACCCTATCAGGTACCCCCCCCAACCCCAGGATCGAACCCATGACCTAACGATGGTCATGGGAACAACCGACACGGTGTAGTGTATCCCCCGAATGAGATGTCTACCCTTAGATCACACCTCGCTCACACATAGCTTATTACGCCGGAAGTAATATTTAAGGGAAGTGAGAGTAAGGCGAGCTAGTGGTACACCTAACCCTGGACTGCTTTGATAATTTACCACGACGTATCATGGTCCACTACTAAACTTCTTGTTACCATTCTCCGCCTCCCATTCACAGAAGGCCACCACATTTCATTTCAGAAAATTAAGCTCTTTGAAATTCACATGCTAGCTCTAGCTTTTGAATACAAACGATATGGACTCCATGACTACAGGAGCAGACTAAAGCCCAATCCTCCATGACTTCTGGAGTTTGTTTTTCGGAGAAAAACGGTTCAAATTCTCACGCTCACCCTCTTTCGCCCTGCTTCTTCACATTAATGGCAAACAATCCGAAGAGGATATACATACATTCTCCCGTTTTACCCCTCTCTCGATCTTACTTTTCCGTCGCACGCGGAATTCATGTAGTCGCCGATTCTAACTCTATTGAGCTCCAAGCCCCGATGTTTCCCGCCTAGAATGACGGCTACATGTAGCTATTGTATCATTGTTGGTTTGTAATACAGCCAATGCAGCACAGAAAACCTACAAAACAGAATCTTCACGATCCTCTCCTCTCCTCCTTCTCCCCAATACGGCAACCGCCAACTCTCCAGATCTTGCATGCCATCCCACACGCTCAAATTAAGTTAAATTAACCTCGCGCTTCCCTTACCCCCTCCCATGGCCAAAAAAGAACCCTATCACCAGTGCAAAAAAAAAAAAAAACTCCCCCACGGCAGAAACGGCAACCCAATTGAGTTTCACCTCAGCTCTGATCATCACATATAGAGTACCTAATGCTTAGATCGTCTCCTATCCTCTCCGCTGTACCACCTTTGTAGGTGTGTACATTATGTACCCTAGAGCTCCCTCATTTCCTAAAGCCGTAAGTCGAGCAACCCCCCATGGCCATCCCTGCATCTGCGTCAGCCACTGCTGATCTGGCAGTCATTTTGAGTTGAGTTTTGATAGGCGAGTAGGCCAAACCGAGGGTAAACACCGCCCAACCCGGTGGGGCGTTGCGGGGGGGTGGAGGAGTGGAAGAGGCTTGCGGATCTTTTAGAGTTGGTGGATGGGATGGGGGCGTGGAATTAAATTATGAAGTGGTTGCGAGTAATCAATTAACAGCAACATCTAATCAGATCTTCTCTACTAGCTACGTAGAGGTATATGTATCTCAGCAAGGCACACAATGGACATGAAGGCGGAATTTCTTGGATTCTTGGTCTGGGGCATTGTCCTTCACGTGGGCAGGAGAGCGTGTTAACCGATAGACTGTTAGGCTTGTCTAGTTGGTTGGACAGCACTAATAAGAACGGCAGGCCTGTGGCTAAGCGAATTGGGCAGTAGAGAATAAAGGAAGAAAAGGGGATATTTTATCGTGTCGGGTTTCCAGGCTTTCTTTCCGAGATGGATAAAAAAAAAAGGATAATGTAATGTCGGTCTCACCAACTCCTCACGAGACAGAGAGAGCCGCGACTCCGAGCAGAGAAAGCAGGTTTATGGCGAAGGGGAATGTTTAAATTACCGACAATCCAAGCGAGACATTCATCCCAGGTTAAGCAAAAATGCAAATGTACGAGTAACTGGAATGCCCATCCCAGCATGTAGAGTACCTATGTAGGTTGCTGTATACGTAGGTTAAGCTCTATGCTGATCATGAACATTATTGGAAATATGGTTAAAGTAAGATGTATATGTATGATCTGCTCGATTAAACACCCCTGATCTGATCTGAATTGCGTTGTGTTAGTGCTGTTAGATCTCGCAGGCTAATTTTTTCCCTGCATATTGGATTAGTAGTGAGTGATGTGAGACATGTTTAATCTGTAGGCCTCCCTGTAGATCGGGCTAATCTGCGTCTAACCGCCACTAACAACTGGATGTGTTAGCAGCAGTGCTACATACACTCAATAGAGAAAGCTTCGGATCTCTCTGTAACGGATTTGAGGGGGGTTGGGTGTGAGTTATGTGAGGACGTGGTGCGCCATGTGTTATCACTCACTTTTGCGTATTTTTTCGAAACGCTTCAGGAAAACTGCTATCTAGCTGCACAAGACCACATATTGCAAGATAATACGAACACGCTTATGACGGCAAGAAAATGGTATCAAGAAGAGTCAAGAATCCATTTCATTCTAATTATAAAAATAATTGTGTTGAACCTCTTGCATGTGTTTGCGTTGTAGCGATATAAACAACTTCAAAAGTTTATTCGCTCTAATTCGCACTCGCAATGGTAATGATCATGAAAACGTACACTGTACCCGTCGTTGTCCATCTATACCAATGCGCGCACCCAACCACGAGCGAATAATTCAAGTTCCGGCTCACTGGGCCCACCCATCACGTACCAACCACCCATCATGCCCATAACCCATTGTGCACGAGAGGTATCCCGAGCCCACATATACATTTTTACTCGCCCGAAATCAGCTGGAAAAAAAATAAAGAAAAAGTATGTGAGTAGATGCATCTCGGCTCATGACACGCGCAAAGCTTGACCCTGAGATGGGGGTTTATTCAAAGTGCAGATAACCCAATTATGGTTCCTAATTGTAATTGCTGGCGCTGGCATAAAATAAATCCTCTCGCTGTACTACTATAGCTACATGTACTCCTCACTAGAATCTTCTACCTACTGGAATAGGAGGGCTGGAGTAGTTACCTCTCTATGTGTTGTAACTCTAGATTTCTTGGGTAGAGTATACGTAGCTACTCGAATTCACATAGCTTACTCTGTATGAACCCCCCCCCGGCCACCACCGTCATCATAATTCCAGGTCCCCCCAATTTAGACCTCCGACCCTCTAACTCCCCTAGTCTCCCAACTAGCCTCCTACCAAGCTTTTCCACTCCCCCGAGAACGAGCTCCATTTCCCCACGCCCCTCTACTAGACTCCATGTAGTTTTAGCAAACGCCGGACAAACAGAACAAGATCCTTCTCCGCCCGCGGTCCGGAGTGGCTTTGATGGCTGCCTACGCTAGGATATGTGCCAATGAGTTGGTGGTTAAGGGTAGAGGGGCATGGATAAGGGTATGGGATAATGCACTAGCATGGATAGGGATGAGGGGCAGGACTGGCGAGTGGTAAGCGTGCCGTGGGAACGGCACTGTATCGAGCTAGCATGGCTAACCTTACTTTAGATCTGGGTGGGTGTTATTTAGTTGTTTAGATCTGAGCTGAAGGGGAGGCGGGGGTGGAAGAGGTAGGGATTTCTGAAGTGGGTTGAGCTCCCGATCTTTGTGGTGGGAATTGGAAATCGATTATGTATGAGGGAATATTATGATCGGCAGGTGCAGTTCAGAAGAGAAAAAGAAGAAGAAGGAGGTCAATGAGGAGGAGGAGGGTCTTGGAGGAGGAGGAGAGGGAGCGGGATCGGCAGGAACCCTTGGGGTTTTTGGTAATTGTTTATTTGAATGTGGGTTTGTTTTTACATACACCCTCGAGGTTTGCTCGTGAAGGCAGAAGAATTTTACTGGGCTCGGCTCCAAACTTTTGCAATTGTCGACAAGGAGGAGGCTTGTAGGGGGAGTCAGAAGGTACCAGTGGAATTGCTCTTCGCTACCTGTTCTTCTCTCCACACTCTCTACCATAAACATACTCTAACACCCTAGTACCTACATACAGCGATCGTGGAGAAAACCCTGAGGATAAAGAATCGAGAAGGAATAGAGTAAATTGCGCCAGGGTGGAGCACAACACTCCAAGCGCGCCCACAGACGTCCAAACAAGGTGCGGCTGGGATAATTGGCTAAATAAGCTCTTGAAGGATATGCTTACAGAGTAGGGGCATAGTACCCGGAACTATTCTAATTTCCTCTAGAGTCTAGAGTTATATGACCCTTGGCATATGAGTTTGTGAGAATCTTTAGCGAATGTGACATCACCAATTTATCCATGGAGAGCAGAGAGACGTGATTGATTTCAATGTTTACCTAAATTTTTATTATCTCATTCTCATCATGTAGTCTAATCTCTGTTCGCTTAAGTTTGTCTCTTGCTTTGTTTTTGTGGTTTTGCTTTCATGTCATGAGAGTGGTTTTTTCTTCTGCTTCCTTCTGTTTGAGTATGATTGCGCGATTTAGGGTGTAGAATCGGTAAGAGAGAGTGAGTGCCTACATATATGTGTTACCTATATTCATCGTGTGCAGAGAAGGAAAGAGAGACAGTAAGTGAGTCAGGAGTGAGTGGGTGCCAGTGCGTGTGAGTGAGCTGTTGAAGACACGCGCGGAGGATTTCTTGTGTGTGAGATATTGCAACGCCCAAAGACATGCATACCCGCACGAGAAATAGCGTTGTATAGTACGCTGAGATATCTGTCCATCCGAAAAGACGGAATACTATGCGATGGGCCAGCATAGTATGGAGTTTAGAAAGAAAGGAAAAAAAAAGAAAAAAACAGTTCACGAGAGCACTCGCGACAGTGTGAAAATAGATGGAGAGATATCACGTTTTGGTATGTCGAGTACTTTGCCTACAATTGATGAGCTAACAACATACATACATGTACTTCTCGAGTAAGTTCTACGGCCAGAAAAGTGAGTGAGAGATCATGACCATGAGCTCCCCCATCACCCAACACTACCCATCTGCATCTCAATCCCAGAGTGATCCCTCACGCATCTGCCCCCTCAGAGCTGCCCAACTTCAGCTGAAAGACGGCACGCTCGGCCTCCATGTCGAGTTAGTTTACATATCTGTATGCACATTCTCTAGCTCTGCTGATCAGGCCAATTCGGAGTTTTTATTTCTCGCGCAAGGGTCCGGATCTGGGACAACACAGCACTAGCCACTATTGATGCAGGGTCCGCGCGGCGATCGTTTGTTCGGCTAGACGGCTATCTGGCTGCACTGTGCAGCGACATCAAGATTGGTGCGGGCTAGGCGAGATCGGGCTTGGCGGTGTGGGCAGGGGTTGTGATGAGCATTATCAAGATGGGCTTGTGAGACATTGTGTCATTCATATGATCATTAGTTTGCAGCTCAAAATAACCACATAGAGTATGAGTACGAGATTGGGTAGGGGGATCTTTATTCTAACTTTGGAGATTGTACTTGCTTGTGCTATGGATCCAGGTCCAGGTGAGAGGTAATCTGGAGGGACAATTGCAACTACAAAGCTTAAGTGCAATATTTCATGCTTACAATTGATCTTTTTGCACTGTGTATATGGTAGCGAATACATGAAGGGTTCAATTCTCTTGGTAAGTTTGAAAGCCAGCAGGCTATGGTGAAGGGAAGCTTTAAAACATAACATGACTTCTGAGAATAGCTAGCAACTGCCGACCTCTAGCTAGCATTTTCACAATTTTGAACTAGAGTAATCTAGAGGAATTTATCCGACGCACAGCCCGAGATCTAGAGTTAAGTTGAAGCTTAACTCCGTGCTGCGTTGTGATATATCGTCAAATGGCTCAATTGCAAAATTTGAACTAAACTGCTCATGGTAGATATCGTGAAACAAGCAGGGGACTTTACCTTGATTTTTCTCTGCTTCTTTCTCAAGCTAGATTTAGTCACTCATTCTAGAGAAATGAGACAAAGACGGGAAAAGGAAAACTAGGATAGGAATACTAGGTGGAGTCCCTATTATACCATCGAAGAGGCGGTGGGAGGGGTCATTAGATTCGGGGTAAGACATTATCTGATCCCCTAGCTAGAGTACTGGTGCTAGCTAGCTAGAGTACTGGTGCTAGCTAGCTAGGCTGATGTCACTATCTCCGGCACGATCTCAGCTGGACTAAGTGAATATGTGCGGATATCCAGTGCACTCACCAGTGCCGAATTCTGTATAAGTAGCATGCCCTCCGTCCACCTTCTGTCCCAGCACCAACCATCACAACTTCACTCCTCATCCAGCCTTCTCAACATCCTTCCACTCCTATTTCTACTTTTTAAGTAACCAACTCACCAAACCACTCAATCAAAATGCGTTTCTCTACCATCATCGTCGGTACTCTCGCTGCCTTCGGCCTCGTCGCTGCCCAGGCTACTCCCACCCAGCAGATCGTGCAGGCCTTCAAGGAGATCACCACCCTCTCTGACAACCTCCGCATTGAGACTCAGAAGATCAACATCGTCAACGCGCCCCTTCAGGGCTACAAGATCGCCCAGGGCTTCACTGCAATTATCACCAGAGTCGCACAGGCCAGCACCATGCTCAGTGGTGGTAGCAGTGCCAAGACCCGCCGTCAGATGGCAGCTCTTGGTGATGCAGATGCTCAGCTTGTTGTGCAAGCATTGACTACTGTAAGTTATTCTATACTGATTTTGATATGGATAAAGAATTCTAACAGCGAGGAAATACAGTTCGTCCAAGTCCACCAGGCCCTCCTTAACGTTGTTATCGGAAAGCACGGACTCCTCACTTTGATCCCATTCTTTGAGCCCATCCGCCAGGCACTTGTTTCCCTTGAGGCCACAGTTGACGTGAGTTTTCCAATACCTCCCAACTATTATATCGATAATATACTGACAAGCGCTTGAACAATAGACTTTCGCTTTCTACCTCATTGCCTTGATCCCTACTCAGAAGCCTGCTGCTGATGAGCAGTTCGGATCTTTGACTATCACTGTTCAATTGGCCATCTCCACCTATGAGCAGCCTTTGTAAACGGTTACTACTGGTAAATGCGAATTACCTAAAAATTAGTTTATGAGTTGGATGATTTTGGAGGGTCAATCCTTTACTTTTTCTATAATGTGCGCAAACTTATACATAACGATTGTTTCTTTTTGGAATGAGGAGGAGGTGGATCGAGTAGTTAGTTAATTGTGTCTTGGTTGATAATATATGGGACATTTCCTTAAAAGAGAGTGTGCCTTGAATGATTTTGGGAAGTGCGATTCGTGATTGATCAATGAGCCCAAAATCGGCCGGAAGAGTCGAAATTAGAAGAAAGAGGATTAATCCAGCATCAAAATTTGGCTGGCAACCAGTTTGCACAGTAGTAAGAAGAAAGCCAAGGGCCGAGGACTTGGGAAAAAAGACACGATGTGATATGGTTAACGTTCCGATTTGACTGCGCCCGTAATGCTAGCGCATATCTCCTGGAGGGGTTGGTCATGATGTTGCACTCGGTGCCGCTGATCAGAACAGATTAGATTAGATCCTTCATTGCACAGACTTTCTGAGACAGCTGACATGCCCTATTTAGCATACTAGAGAAAAGATAGCCAGCAACCCACAGCAGTTGTAGGAGCTAATTTGCAACCTTAAAAACAAGGGGATATATAGCAACATAGCTTAATTGAATTGGAGGCGAGGGGCAGACCATCCTAAGAAAGTAGAACCCTCACAGCACTCCGAAGGATATGATGGGTACCGTGCCGAACCAAGCCCCGTGAGCTTAATGGTCTAGATTATACTCTCCCCCGATGATGACGACATATCTCATCTATGTTTTCGTGAATCATTTAAAGAGAACCAGGCAATATTGCGCTAGCAGGGTGAGAGAGACTGAGGTGCAATTAATTATCGAGTTCCAGTTCCTCGATCGACAGCGGACTGTGTCTAGGTATGAAAGAAATCGAAAGGTAGCTTTGACTCTGATCTCCCGAGATCTAGAAATATTTATACGTCAGACTTAGAAATACATACTTCGAGTTTTAAGAGTGATATATTACTCCGCCTCGCTTGGCAACGTAGCAGTTGGAGACTTACACTGACTACATTTATTCAGCGAGCCAAATACGAACGGTAACTATATGTAGTCATGATCCGTCACTTGTTAAGCTTTGTCGGGGCTGCTATCGAAACGGTTCCTCGATACCGCGATCATCCTATGAAGTCTAGAAATACTCAAGAAAAATTTACCCTCTTTCGACTGTGGTATTCCCAGGACAGCAAAATAGACCCAAGCGCGCAGTTACCCGTTGAAAGGGCCCGAATCCAAGGCCTATGGTGCAACAGCGGGGAATTAGGTACAAAAAAGTAATCGAATCGGGGGGAACACATAGGTCGGATAGTGAGTGATTGGTGTGATGTCTTGGTTTGTGTTGTATCCCTCCTTGAGGCCTCTCCATTAAGCTTTAGGTGTCAACACTTCCCTTTTTCTTAAGCTTGGTTGGGGGACAAATTGCTGTGACATGACGGATGTTCTTATGGGTACTTTGTACCAACTGCCCCTTTCAAGTGGAAAAATCAAAGGGATATAGAATAAGTTTTAAATTCTCGAGGGCGAGAAGAATGTGCTCCAAGTGTGTTTCTACCAGTCATGCGCCGCTGTTTCGGAATCCGGAGAGGTAATTCATTATCGTAAGTGTCGGGATGTCTCGCTAACTAGAGTGTCGCCATGTATTTGCCCGCTATATGATTTTCGATTCGAGGCTCGAGGGATATAGGCGTTTTTCGGCTTTGAGCACTGCGATAAGGTGAGTTATTGACCAAAACCTAAACGTTGACCTTCTATTTAAGATTCTCGAACCACGTACGTACAACACAGCTGGCTTGAGAAAATAACCAAAAATGGCGGTGGCAATGTCATAATTGATAACCGTGCAACCTTGCTCACATAGTTTAAGTGAGGGGACCGGAGGGAAGATGCAAGGGCTGGGAACAAGACCAAGGGTGGGGCGTGTTGGATCAGCGTTTTTTGAGTCAGTCACGTGCCATAGCCCTAACCCAGCTCCACTATCAATGATCGATCCCCCAGGATACAATTCAAAGTTACTGCTGCATATATGCGACTAACCGAAAGCGTTAAGATTGTAATTATGCTCTTTGAAGATTTTCTAGAAAATTGCACCGTCACCGAACCGGTTGGGGGCTTAAACCCGGTAACATTGGTTCGCCGGTGAAGTGCGGCGAAGAAATACAACCCTTACCCTGATACCATAACACAGCGGTATTGGACCCTTTCCTCGCAACACAATGGGAGAATCCGGAATCCTCGGTGACAATGAGAGCGGTTTAGAAGATTTTGTATCTTGGCCTGCAAACAGCTCTGCCGATAATGTCTACACCGTGTTGTGTTGATCCTAATGCACCCCCGGCCCGCTGTGCCACCACCAACCCGGTAAACTATCGTTGAAGATATATATCATGAATCTCCATACCCATCCTAAGTATTACTCTGCTCCCAATCCCTCCACGAGTAACAAAAAAACAAGTCATACATACAATCCCAAAGTCTTCGAGCTGTGCTTTAGACACCACCTTCCTTTTACCAACCACCCAGAAGGACACCTATCACGATGCAACTGCCGGCCATCACCCTGCCATTCATTCTCCTCGTCTCCACCGCATCCGCGACGCTGTCGGCCCCACAGCATCCCCAAGTACAGGCCGCCATCGTCCCCATCCGCTGGGAAAACCTCGAGTGCGGCAAGCACTGCCCCAAGAACATCACAGACATCCTGCACAAGCTCCCGCCGCAGTGGCAGAGGTTCCACGATGGGACGCTGCTGCGAAACTTTACAGGCCCGTTAAAGCCGCCGAAGCCGCCAAAGGGCAAAATTGAGTGGGCGCTGCTGGCGGAAGTGTTGAGGAATAGGACTGCGACGTTGAAGAAGCAGAATGGTACTGCGACGGCTCCTCCGAGGCTTATTTTGGGATGAGGCGACGTCTAGGGGGTGGTGAAATGGGTTTTTGTGTTTTTTTCCTTTTCTTTCCTCTCTTGTTTTTCTTTTTTTGGGGGAGGGAGATCTATGGTGCGCTTGTGTATTGGAGTTATGGGGTCTTCTTTTGGTAATCTGTAGAAATGAAATTATGAGTTTCTAAATCATTATTCGCTTGCCATACATATTGTTGGGCCGGATGAAATGGCTTGACTACCTAGTTTGACAATTTTCCTTCTTATTCGATTAGCCATGGTCCATGATCAATTCCGAGAATATATATTCTGCGCGTAGGTACTGTCTGAAGGCAACAATCGAGATATTTTGAAGCATGCTGCCGGCTAGCTAAGCTTGAAAGATGACTGCATGTTATTAAGAGAAGCGGGATGTGTAGTAAAGACGTAGACGAAAGGCGGGCGGGAACACGTGGTTAGAAACGGTGGGCTATAGCTTACATTCTCTCTACCTATGTCTCCTGGTCTTCACCATCACCATCGCCACCAAAATTGCATTACTCCATCGCTTCAGTTCTTCACGTTTACATCAGCTCGCCAAAAAGCCTGAATACAGGTAGGTAGCGCGCAGCCAGCAACATGGGCTTTACACTAACAGGTCAGTTGTATTAACCTATGTATGTTCACTCATCTATCTCTCGCCTCTCAATGGCATATATACAGAATTATTATTAACATGATCATAGAACAAATTACTTAGAATAGGATTCTCGAGGGCAAAACCTACCCCCCGCTCAATTGCTAACGAAGAGTTCGAGATAATTTACTCAACAGGAAATATCCGTCATCAAAGCTTAAACGCCGCAAATCTATCCACCCGGTGCGATTTTCCTTATATATTCCTTGTATGTACTGGGTAGAAAAAATATTGACCTTGTATCCTAACTCGCATGATCTAGCATAGTTTGCCTTATTACGCTTAAATCTCAGGTGTCCACAAGCAGAAACTATCATATATTGGCGGCCATGGCGACGCCGATCACTGGCCGACAATACGCTATAAAAACCTCCAGAACCTAAAACGATTTCAAAGAGCCCGTCAGCTGTACTGCTTAAAATCTTACATTCCTCCGCCCACTTCATCCGATCGCCTGCCCCTTCTTCCCCGCGCCTTAATCTTCGAGTCATCCATTGGTTGACTCGACGTTCGAATATCGATTCACCCACAAGCTCTCTAAACCGCCACTTAACCACAAATCACAACCATTCGCAATATCTACACTCCATCATCTCCACATCTCACTATCATACGCATCACCAATCTCACCCTCCCCCCCCCCTTTCCTCCTCTTCCCCGCCGCCGAAACTACCGCCGCGCCTGCCAGGGGTCACGAAGGTTAATCTAGAGAGATACAAGAAGAAGGAGGAGGAGGAGACAAAGGAGGGAAAGGGGGGCCGGAGGTAGACTAGGCTTTCTAGGGCCCCGGAGCTGTAATATGGAGTGAGGAGGTGCTGCTGCCGCTACCGCCGTATGGCCGGGGGCTTGGCGAAGCGTACAGGGGGTGAACGTAATATAAACAAGGAGACCCACGTACTACATGACGATATTGGAGATTATTACTATATCCGAGTTTCATAGCAATAAAAGTCGTCCTATTAATTTAAAATAAATAACTAAACTACATGTAGCGGTGTATACAGGGAAAGCTACATGTTCATGTACTTACAATATCGATCATCAGCCCTGACTCGGCCGACGAGTGATAATCTATGAACATATCTATCTAATATAGATGCGGTCGACGAGACATACCCGCGATACCACAACCCCACAGTCCCTCAGAAACGTTGTGATGGTTAATCTGCTCCTCTCAAGCCCTCGGTATCACCCAGAGCCCAAGAGGGACAAAACGAACCAACGCAAAAAAGCCCCCTCCCCCTCCACAACGTGAAGGAGGAGAGGGCAAAACATCCTAACGCAAAAAAGCCCCCTCCTCTTCTTGCGAAGAGGAGAGGGCACAGAGACCTAACGCAAAAAAGCCCCCTCCCCAAACGGGGAGAGGGCAAAAAAACGACTTAACGCAAAAAAGGCCCCCCCTCCTTCAAAAAGAAGGAGAGGAGGCCCCAATGCAAAAAAAAAAAAAAAAAAAAAAAAACTGGGAGGAATGTTCCCTTCTCTTCCATTTATGGGAAGAGAAGGGAACAGACCCCCGCCACACCACCAGCAGGAGGCCACCAGCCCAGCAGCCCGGCGTAGCAGCCCCCCACACCACCCCCACCCCCCCCACACCACCCAGCCAGCCAGCACCACCACCAGCCAGCCCAACAGCACTCCCCCCCCCCACACCAGCCAGCCCACCAGCAGAGCCCCCCACCCCAAGCCAGCCCACCAGAGTTTCTAAGCCCCTTCCCCAACAAGGAGAGGGAGGGTTTCCATCGACCCCCCCCCCCAAAGGACTTGGGGGCCTAGGAGGCCGATGGAAACCCTCCCTCTCCTTGTTGGGGAGGGACAGCAGAGGTCTATGATTTTTTTTCAGAGAAGTGGGAAGAAACGAGTCCTTATAAAGAAAGAGCTGGGGATTTTGGCCGACGTTTGGGGCTTGGCATTGTGTTTTACGGTTTAGGGCTTAAGCAGAGTGTTGGTGTTGTGTGTCAAGGGTTGGCGTTTTAGGACACCTTGCGGAGGATGCGAGTGGTATCACTCGTTTCTTCTTGTTAGTGGCCAAGCCTTAGGGATGTGAGTTGCTGCACTTGGGCTTGCTTTAGGGCGGCTTCTACAGTTGATGATTTTGTTCGGTTTTTCTTGGACACCAATTCGTACCTTGTTCAGTTTTATGATGGATCCCTCTTTACATCAATATGGAAAATTAGATCTTATCTCGTAAATGATTCCATGTATCCCGTTGAAACGTGGTAGACGAATGTGGGGATTTGGCATATAGGTGAGTGCTATACAGGGTTAAACGAAAAGAAAAAGAAAGAAAGAAAAAAGTGCTATGCAGGGTTAGGGATTTCCACAATCAACAAACCAGAGCATATACATATGTCGATGTGGTATTGACATACATACATGTACATGTAGTTAACCAACCCAGACTCCCATTTAAACACTAAAGATCTCAAGGGCTTGGAAAAATTAAGAAAACACACCCAGTAGCCACATCACGCAGAACTAGATTTTAGGCAACACACCCCCGAAGGCACCATCAAACATTCTCGCCAACATATTTTATCTCAAACTACAAACATACATGTACTCTCCCCCACCACCACCGCCAGCTCAATATCATCTCCATCACTACACCGCCACACTACACCACACCACACTAAACTACACACGCTTATTCATTCTCCACATCACCCTCCTTCGGCTCCTCAAAGTCATAAAGATCCACACTAGGGGTAGTATCCAACTCGCCCTTAAAGTCCGTCAGATTCGCCATCCCCTTCATATCGCCCGCCTCCGCCATCTTAGCCACAGTCTCCGCAGTACCCTTGTCGACAACAACCGTCCTGTTTGCGCCGGTCTCGGTCGTGTACACCATGACATCCGGGTCGATACAGCCCTCGGAGATTTGGCAGACCTCGTCTTGGCGCTCGAGGAGGACACTGCGGCGGAAGGTCCATTTACAGATCCCTTGTTGCCAGCGGCCGGAACGGACGCCTGTTGTAAGGGGTGTGGGTCAGCGTGTGTAAGAAGAGAAGAAAGTGGGGGAAAGAGAGAGAGAGAGAGAGAGCTTACCGAGAAGGCCGTTGTAGTTGACGCAGGAGCTGTAGCGGGGGCCATATACGATGGGGTAGTTCCAGCTGCAGTGTTTACGAACCTGACCAATTCCACGACTGTGTGTTTGAAAAACGTCAGTAATGGCAACTACAGATATGGGAGGTATAAGGGGCATATCACATACGTTCCAGTAGGAAGAGTCCAACGCATGGAGCGTGCTTTGAAGGGGAAATTGCAACAGGCGTTCGATGGGATGTTGTGGCAGACAAAGTAGTAGCCCCAGCAGCCATGGCTACTATAGCCACGGATGTCGACAGCAGCGACGGCCGCAATGGCAGAAAGAATAGCGAAGATGGCCAATGTTAGCTTCATGGTTGTTAACTTGCTTGTGAAGATGGGAAGTACTTGGGTAGGATGATGAGAGAATATGGAGTGGGATTCGAGGAGAATTTATAGTAAATATGTGAGGTATATTTGATATGAACCGAGGAATATATTTCTAACTAGGTACAGGCTCAATCTAATCCTATAGGCATGATACAGGAGTTTCTCATGAGTACGGGAAAATGGTGATAGTGTTCCACTTGCATGCTCGTTTGTGATCGGCAGATCTATCTAGGCTCTGATATGCACATATTTTTCCTGTTCATGAGGAACATGTGCCGATTCCATGATGCCGGTTCGGGTGTTTTCCTTACAGGTAATCATCCTAAATATCGATTGAATGCTTATAGTTATGTTTAATGTAACAACAGGCTCACACGATCTCAAAAACACAAATATGAAAATTCCAAGTACTCAGGTATGGATATGGCACAGTAAACCTGCAGTAGCACGCTGCTCTTTTGAAGAAATTCTCTCAAGGTCAATGCTATCGAGAGTATATTCCACGTCTCGAAATATCAAAGGAAGGAGGATTAACAAGCAAACCTGCCTCTACCGTGGCCAACATTTCTTGCTCATCAGGTGCCCTTAATCATGTTTTAATCTCTTTAATACGAAGGAGAAACGAGGATTCGATTTACCTGAATCCAAATATTCTTAGGTATTGAAGCCTTCGAGCCGTCTCAGATTGAGCCAACCGGTCCATGTTACCATCCTCCTCACTCGATGTGTCGGAGTAGGGCCCTCTCGAATAACACAGGAAGCATGTACTGTTGCGAAGCAGAGGAATACTCTCATACGCCAATTCTAACCAGATTAACTTTTAACACTAGAAAATGGACCACTTAGAATTAAATTTATTGGTATCAGCGGAGAATTATTAACGTTAAGCAGTTGCACGGAGGTTTCCGAGACATAATTTATCAAGCATGGCTTGATGTTGTGCAATCCCAAGTCGGACTATCCAAGCGATGAGGTACTTGACATTGCACAACCTTAATAATCTATGATGCTGTGCTATTCTCGCTACTCTTTACCCGGCGCGGTGAATATCAGTCAGTATTCAGCTACCCGTGACAAGAGTTGTGCTCCCTATGTAGGCATGCGGGGACAACCGAGTGCGACAGAAAGGTACCGATGGAGTGGCTAGGGTGGCGAATGTGAGTAGATTAGTTATATACCCTGCTTCTTGAGGAAGGTTGAGCTAGATAAAAAGCGTAAGAACTCAGAGGTTTTTCTTCTGGGGAGCATCAATTTTTCGAAACCCACCAGTCGAGAACCTATACAAAAAAAAAATACGTCAGAACAGATTTATATAGCGATGGTTTTCCTGGTTTTCCTGCTTTTCTCGCGTTTATCGCTTGCAGTCAGCACACAGCAAACAAGTCCCGGTGAGAAAGCTCGTCGCTTGGTGCTACTATTTCTCGCCATTAAAAGCTAGCCTCTAATCCCTACTACTTGCCAAGCATCGATTGAAGTTAGCGACACGCCACCGATTCCGGTTTGGGATTTTACTTGAAATTCGGAGTAGTGCCACTATTGTCGATTCATTTATCCTATCTCTCGTGAAGACTGGTTTTATATTGTGGCTTACCGTATATTAAGAAGTATCGGCCGCTTAGATACAGATTGTTGGTCAGATCAGACGAGAGCTGTTGGTCCTGGTCCACTGTGAAGGGAGCTGTTGGACTATGAAGGCGATAAACACCCCCGGTCAAAAGAATGCGTGACACAACGTTCTGCTGTGCTCTAGACTGCAATATTCATGCCTCGGAGACGCCTTAAAAACTTTGTTTGCAGTGCCTAGGATGATTGCACAAACCACCAACACAGACACCGGTAGAAATTGTTGGTGCGCTAACTACATGGACCACAAGTATGGACTTTTTCAGCCCAAACTAGAAAGCCGTGAGATTCTTTTAGTTTTCGGAGTTGAAAATACGGTAGTTGTGATATTAAGCGAAGATATGTACGTGATCAGCGAACCATAGGCTATCACTCGGGGTTCAAGCAAGGTAGCTTCTGACTGTAGTCTGCCGAGAAAGATATTTTTCTTTCGCCAAGGTACCTTTAGTGATGTAGGACACAATACATACATGTATGTACATGTAATGCAAAATACTCGAAGAATTCGCTAGCCTCGTGAGATTAAAGGCCAAAACTACTTCTATGGGAAACATCTGGTGTAGATCGATGTCGTCCAATCAATCACTCAAGAGATAATCCCTGGACTGAGCTAGCGAATCTCTTGAGTTTTTACGGAATTGCCTTGGATGTACATATGCATACAGCAGGTAAGAGAGGCTATATGAGGATGTATTACCACTACTGAAGAACGTTAGTGTGAGTCCCACAGGGGCTGAATACGGAGCTCAGTTATAAAGTGTCCATGGGATGGCTATGAGAACATTACTTACACACTGCACTGCCCAAGGGGGTGCAATCGTGAACCTCCAAACCGAACATGAAAGTTCTAACCGAGAAAAGGCACGGGATTCTTGCTCAAATACCTCGAAAAAGATGCAAGGCTGTAAAGTTGAGATCGGAAGTTATGGATTCATAATGTTTGCTAAGAGAAGAAACGAGGCTGTCGTATGACTCCCCCCTCCCAAAGGGGCACCGATGTCAAGTCATTGTCAGTTGACCAAAGGTGGAATGTGCGGAAACTGCAAGCAGCGGCCATAAGAAATGATGACCAAGTTGCTGTATAGATGCTTCTTATCTTGTCTAGAGTAGAACATATGGAGAGGTTTAGAAGGCACTAAAAAGATCAATGGATACTAAGGCGACGTAGCAATAAAATCTGAAGGAGCGCATCCATACTCTCCACGTGTACCGCATACAGCACGTTGCACACAAACTCTAATTATCTCCATAATTACGTGCCGCTGAAACACCCTCTTCTCTGTATACCACTACCGCTCTGATATAAAGCTCCTCTATTCGTGAGCTAATATACCGAAACAATTTTGATTCCTGAGGGTATAATCGAGGGTGGCAGTGATATAAATAAATATGTGAGTGCTGTGATATGACGAGCGTATAAACTGTGAATTTTGAATCGATATCATGTCTATACTGTCGATGATTATATCTAGTCAGCGACGATTGATTTTCATCCTAAACAAATCTAAAAGCAGTCTAACAAAATTCGATGTTTACCATTCACGGTGTGTGGTGGAGGAACTTGCTGGTCTATTATTGCGAGTATTTCCAATCGAACTGTGTATGTTTTCGAATCCTTTTACTATTATTATCATCATCACTATAGATTTTTGTTTTTCTCTAACATTTAAAGATGGTTTCTCCTCGAGCCTCTATATCTAATCTCTCGCCTCAGCCCAATCTGGCACGAACACATCTCGCATCCCACTTCACCCCACGGTCATCACAACAGCATCATCTATTCACTCACAATCACAGTTATCGCTTACCTTAGACTTACTCAACATCCTAGAACAAAAGCGAGAAACTCGCTCCATCGGACGTCTGAAACTAATATAACGCCTGATCATTCCATGCTTCGACCCACTTTTGCAGTAGGAATGATTGCTAACTGAAGGTGTATCTGAAGAGGTGGTGATCTGGGCAGATTCTGTAACCTGCTCATAGAACTCCTCCGTGCGCTCCTGATCTTCAGCATCTATGTCTCTCTGAAGGCCGTAGTGGACACGTCTTGCCTCCTCAATATGCTCTAATGTCAACCCAACTGCCATAAGCACGGCTGGCTCATAAAGATCCACACACTCCAAAATCTCGGCTGCAAGGTCCGCTGGCATTATTTCGGCTTTTATCTCCTGGCGTAGCAGCGAAGGAGTGCGCTTCCAAGCTCTATTGGGGGTGTTTAATGGCTTGGTATGGTACTCGCGGGAAACATCTGAAGCGCTCCAGGAGTCTATAGATGGATCTGATCTGCTGGAAGGGTGCTCTGGAGTGGTGCTTACTCTACGATGATAAGTCGATGGAAGCGGTTGAATTTCGGCGCTTCCTAGGGGGCTGCAGAAGCCAGAGGCAAATTCAAGGCTTCTGTGTCCCTCGTTGTATTCGACAGTTGGATCTGCAAAGAACCCGCCAGTTCTAATGTTGTATAATGTGCGTTGGCCATTGTGAATTGCCTCTACAAAGTCGGGGTTATTTTCGAGAATACGACGATTTTCTGTGGCCCGTTGGGTATATTGGAGGCCTCCGTGAATGCATTGCTCGTATGAATCCATTGTGTTGAGTGAGATGATAACTGTGAGTTGTTTTCTGAAGACTGTAATTCCTGGAGATGATGCTGACAGATGGAGATGGTGTTGATAGATGAAATGCGCTTCTTATAAGAGAACCACCGTCTCCACGATTTAATCAAGATGGAGGGGATGTATTCAAGTTTGTACGGTCAACATTCGAAAGTGCCTAGTCGTTTGAGGATTTGCCCATGTGTGATATTCAGATGGGCCACTTGAATAAATGTTTCGACATCATGGCTTTGCGATACCTATGAAAAAGTTCAGTAGTTTCTAAGGTTCATACAGTAGATGTGGTTGAGATAGGATGGCGCCTTCCGTTCATGATCGAAGTTACTGGCTGTCCTTGGTGAAAAGCATGGCCTGCTCAAAAGTTAGCAAAGTTTGTGCCAAGAGAGTACATATAGACTAGCTACATGTAGTGCTAGCCAACCATCCTTGGCGCACAAATATCATTTCTAGCCACCAACACACATGGGCGAGTGGTCTAATGGTTAACCCTCGCCAAAGAACACCGCGAGGTTTAGCCCTGCTTTCGATCACAGAAGGCCAGGGTTCGACCCAGGGGTGGGAGTAGTGCGATTTCGTCCCGGAAAGGCACAGTACTTTTTGTTCTTTTTTTGTGTATGAGAGAAGAGATACTATAACCACCCAAAACGTACTGCTTGGGGTCTTTTTTTATTTTGATAATAGTGCGCAATACCCCCCAGTATAAAGCCGCAGTTGAATTTGACATTCCGTGGCATTTGGGGGTGGCATTTTTAGATCCCCCTTATCTACAACCAAGTGGTCCTTATCACCTGCTCCAGCCCCCACTCTATCAGCAGTAGTTTTTCTTCTTTTTTTTTCTCTTGCTACGGAGATTTTTATATCCATACATATTATTAAGACAAGAGGTTCATTTTTATCCCCCGTCCAAAAATACCGTGATGACCGGGGGGTATTGATCATAATATATCACTCGCTCGGCCGGCTGGAGCAACTCCAGAAATGGCCTTCAACTCAGTGGCCGCGAAACATGGGAATAAGGGAGCATCACGCGAGTCAGGAGTTTCTGATCTTTGGTAACGTCGAGATTTCGTTGGCTTTTGGATTTGGTTAAATTTTAGCCCTCCTTACCTTACGCGAGAAAGTTGTCTAAAAAAAAAAAAAAAAAAAAAAAACAGTTTGCTCTGCATATATCTCCTCCTCCTCTTCTTCCCACTGGAATTAGATGTACATGAGAGTCAGATCTCTATCACGGGTAGCTGCATTAGGCTGTGAATTAGTGTGGAAGCATGCGGAAGCGGGAGGTTGAAGAATATCGAGCCCGCCAACTTGCTAAAGATGGCCCGCGATATTAAACTGCATGTATGCACGTGTGGTTATAATCCCTATCCATGGCGCAAAATCTTCCACAAGATTTCATGAATGTTCTCCAGGACCTTAACATCCACTTGAATCTCAAACCCCAACTTGAATTTTCCCTACAAACACCATATATAAACGCAACATAAATCGTCTCCAACAACTTCCACCACTACTATTACTACTACTCATTCTTCAGATACCCAAGCCCTTGATCATTTATAACTAACAAACTAACGCTTCCCAGAAACAAAGAAGAAAAAACAGTAATGGCATCAAACACCAACGACCCCACAGGCCCCCCAACCCTCCCCGTCAACGACAAAGACCCAAAATCCCAATCCCCCCCACCAGCACTCACACCCATGTTCCCGCCCCATCAGCTCGTCCCCGACGGCTACACCCAATCCGACCGCTTCCCCTACAACGCCTACCTCCGGTCAAAATACTCCCACCTCTGGGAAGCCGGCACCAATACTGCAACTGAGACCCCGAGAGCCTTAACCGCCAACATGGACCCTGCTATCAACCCAGTCGCAGTAGCCATCAAAGCCACCGAAGAATACCTCCGAACGCACATGCCCACGACCGCTAGTGAGTATTCTACCCCACCACTCCCGCTTTCTCCGCCATACGTAACGCCCGTCGAGCGCCCAGGTAATCGTCGCTACGACCCGGAGCACGGGGGCTGGGTTGCGCGTGGGAATGGGAAGGGTAAGGGCCCGGCGAAGAAGGTTGCGTTTAGTCTGGAGACGGAGATATTAGGCGATTTTGAGAAGTACGGGAAGCCGGAGAAAAAGAAAACCAAGGAAGAGGAGAAGAGGGAGGAGAGGAGGGCAGAGTTGAAGGGGAGTATCTCGGAGCCTGCGGGGCTGATTGGGCAGGCGAGGAAGAGGAGGGAGGAGAAAAAGGCGGGGAGGGCAGAGTGAGTTTGGTTGCGCGTCTGGTTGGCACTGTATAACAAGTAGATCTGATCGTGTCCAATTTTTTGGATCTTGATTTGAGCCCGAAAAGGTTGGTGGTGCTGGTGGTATCTCGTGTTTGCAGTGGCTAGAGTGATGATAATTATTAGATTAGATTATTAGTGGAATAGCTAGATCATTGATAGAGATTATGAGAAAAATTGCATGTTACCAAGCGATCATGATAAGGCCCCGGAAGCCTCATGCCTGATCTAACATTTCCGAAGCCATACCTCTGGCATTGAAATCCCGAGGTGTTCTGCCTCTTCTGTGAGTGAATAATCGCCTACAAGTATCCATCAATAAACCGAAATCACATATTTCACTAGATACTAGAGATCATATATAAAACCAAAAACCGAGGTTCTAATTCTGACATCTAAATTCACTATCTAGCCATCTCTCTCCCCAAGACATATTCCCACACCCAAACGCATCCCATCAACACAACCCATCCCGGCTACCTATCACTCCCACTCTCTTTTCCTCTCGGTCTTATAACCCAGCATCCCTCCGCATATAACCCCACACACCCAACCCCAGCCCGCTTCGCCGAGATCGATGCAGCTAGATAGAGCTATCACACCCCACCTTTCCCTTAATTTCTCGGCCTCCGCGTCGGCACCGGCCGCGGTCGAGGTTACTAACCGAGCAATACTTTTAAAAAGCAGGCCTCGAACCAAGGAGCTGCAGCAAGTGTCCTGTTCTCAACATCTGTGGGATTCACACTCTGCAGATGATATTTGCGCACAGGGTTCTGACTGTTGTGATGATCGCCATATGAACAGCGGGAAATACGGCCCATGCGTGGTGTAGTTGTGGGATGGAAAGGTACGAGGTTGAGAGCTGTGGATGGCGGGTCGAGAGAGAGAGAGAGAGAGAGAGAGAGCTGTTTCGGAGTTGCTAAGACTAGCTTGCGTTCATTGTTTTACGTTCATAAGTTCATACGCTCACAAGTCCAGGAGAGATCAGACACTTTGTATTCATCAACTGTTTCCCCAAAAGCATCACCCTTCTTCTTCATCATCATCACCAGTTTTCGCACTTGCACCGCAGTTTCATGATCATCAACACACTTCAATTGCAGACTGTCGCTAGGTCTATAAAAGAAAAATCCCAATATATATAGGTACCAAACCACCCTAGCAGACTATACTCCAGAACCAAAGAGAAAGGGAAAAAGACAGCCCCAAAAAGAAACTCGTCACAAGAAGGAAGAAAGACTCTTCATATCTATACACAATCCAGCAAAACTCCTCCAGCTACCAACAACAGCCAGCGCAGCCCCTCTAGTTCCTCCTCTTCCCACCGCCATACCTAACCTTCGAGTCCCTCGACACCGGCGTAGCCCTCCCCTTCTTACCCCCCTTCTTCACCCCCGCACTCTGCCTCCTCTGCCCCTTACTCCCGCCCTTCTTCTTCTGCGGCCACTGCCCGTTCTTGTTCCCATTAACCTTCTTCTTGTTCCCCCCCTTGCGGCCGCTCTTGACCCTCGTATTCCTGCCCGACCCCTTGCTCCCCTTCTGCCTTCCGCCCTGCCTGCCCATCCCCTGCTGCTGCATCCCCTGTGGCGGCATCGACGGATCAGGCGCAAATCCACCCGCCGCGGCACCCGCAGCGCCAGCAACAGTACCGACAGTGTCAGCGACTCCAGCGGCGGCTCCGGCTGTAGCGTCGGTGGCAGCGGCAGCGGCGTCGGTGCCCGCGGTGGCGAGCTCGTCGGTGGCGCCGAGGGCGGCGTCGGCGGTGCCGGCTGCGCTGGCGAGGGCGCCGGTTGCGGCGCCCGCGGCGGGGGGTACGGCGGCGTGCACGCTGACGGCGAGGGCCGCGAGGAGGAGGGCGAGGTAGTTGCGGGTGTACATGTTTGGGTTGGGGATTAAAAGGAGTGGGTGTAGTTGGTGCTAGTGGAGTATGCTAGACTAAGCTGAAAGGAATAAAAAGAATATAAATATAAAAAAAAAATAAAAAGACTAGCTTTTTTGTAGAAATGAACTGGAAAAGAAGGGAAATGTCTCGAGCACGGCTCGAAGAGACTATTGGTTTGCAGGGAAGTGAAAGCAAAGGAATGTGGTGGTGAAGGCTGATGGTGAGAGTACTTTGGGGAAGGAATGCTACGCTGTTATATACCCCCCTCCTTGGCCGCTCTACCGGGCATCACCGTATTACTGTGCACTGTATACTCACGCACCTGCCCCTCTCCACTGTACATGTACTGCTATTGCTAATACCAGCTACTGAAGCACCCACCGCGGTCAGGACATACGTGCTGTGTCCCCCAATCTACCTAGTTTCTCTACACCGGCGTAAAGTAGCCAATAACACCACATGCATATGCGTCTGTAGGTATATACACGGAGACACTCAAAACAGCGGCGCCATTCATGCTCCTGTTGTACGGTGTGGAATCCGTGCGGCGTCGACGAGACTTACCGGCGGCAGAGATCATTACCCCCTTTTGTGTGGCGAGTGTGTGGCGCTAGCAGAGGCACAGCTTCGATTGGTCAAACGAGACACCCACCGGGGGGCTGTCTTGGCTGCTCTTTGACGTGCGGGAGATCGACCTTGGAAGGAAAAGAAAAGAGCGAATCTTGGGACCTCTCGTGCTCGTCGCTGTGCGTGACGCCCAGAACATTGGATAACTAATCCACTCGGTCGCCCTCGGACTTTTCCTTTTGGAAATTCCTGAATATGCCCAATCTACTAATACTGTACTCACTGCCACCCACTCTAAAGCCCAACATCGACAGGCTGGCTTACTGACCTACTCCATGGCAGCCGCGCGGGGGGGGGGTGGGGGGGTTCATGAAGTATTTAAAGGCGGGCGTGCAGATGTGTCGTCCCACTTTCTTTTGTTTATTCTTCATTCTGCACTTTTTTTCTCTGGTGTTGATATATCCGGTGAGGGTGAGGGTGGTTGGCGGTGTGATGGGGCCGGGGCACAGCTGCATACATAGCTTCACGGAAGGTTTCTGGAATGGCTGGCTGTTTCGCCTGGTGGATGGTATTTACTCACGATACCGGACTTGCAATGCAGCCAGTCTCTACTGCAATGTCCAGATCTAAGTCTAAGTCTAGGCAGGCCGCATGAGAATCACAATCACAATCACAATCACAATCACAAAAAGACAAACTCAGGTCAAGCTCCAAGGTATAAAAAAATTTCATAATCACATTCAATGTCTCTAGCCGTGCTATCGCTCCCGTCCGTCCCCAACGCCCTCCCTTCGCTACATGCCTAAAACTCTACCCGCAAACATGCGACGAAAACCAAAACCATGCATGCCCCATCCCAAAAAGACAAAAAAAATCCCAACCCTCCTAAATCAAAAAGAAAACAAGAGAAGAAAAAAAAAAAAAAAGAATCCAACATCTAGTAAGCCGGCACCTCCTCAGCCGCAGGAGCCTCCGCCGCATCCGCACCCGCAACCGGGGGCATCTCCGCAGCCGGAGGAGGAGGAGGTGGTGGTGGCGGCGGCGCACCACCCATCTGTCCCTTCGGGCCCCTCATCCCCTTCTGTCCACCGCGTCCACCGCGTCCACCGGGAGGCCCAGCACGGCCCGGGCGGCGCCTGGGGCCACCACGGCCACCCTTACCCTTACCACCCTTCTTCATGGGTCTTCCGCCGGCACGAGGTCCCTTGCCACGGCCTCCACGGCCTCCCTTTGGCCGGGCCTTGACACCGCGGGCGCCGCCGGCTCTGGGGGGGCGGCTGAGCCCGCCGGCGCCGGCTCTAGAGGGGCGCTTGCCGGGCGCGGCAACGGGCATGGCCCAGCGTGCGGCGAGCATGGGGCCGTCGCTAGCGACGTCGCGGGGCACTTTTTTGGCGGGCGCTTTGGTGGGCGCAGAGTCGTCGTCGCCAAAGGAGACGCTGACACTGCCGGCGGAGGCGGTCACGGCGAGGACGGCCATGAGGAGGGCGATGAGCTTGGGGGTGTACATTTTGATTGGCTTGGTTTGGTTTGTGGTTTGGTTTGTGGTTTGGGATAATGTGGAGGTGCAAGTTAGAGGTGGAGGTGAAGGAATGTGGTACTAGCTAGCTAGATGGTTGGATTGTGTGGTAAAAAGAATGTACGAGTCTCTGCAAGCACAGCTGCGAGATCTGAATTGAAAGGAAGGGAAAGTAGTTGGAAGGAGTGTAATGAGTGAGTGAATGACTGGAGAAGGGAAGGGACAGAATGGGGGCAGCAGGTCGTGATAGTTATACGCCGACGAGCTGCTTGACCGGTGCTACGGGAACCGGGGATTCCGTAGTGCTATTACTGTGTTGGCGATAATACCGCTGCGGAGATCGGGAGAACGGACTGCCATGATGCCATCTGTCGTACCGTATCGTGTCAAGTCCATCCCATCCCATCTCGTACCGTGCATACCGAGCAGAACCACGGCCCCTAATTGACTGGTGCAGATGGATCGCCATAGGCATACATACATGTACGCATACGCACGCACGTGTAGCAGGCAGCTATATGATGCAGTCCTATTGATCAATCCAATGAGCCCTCTTTTTTCCCCTCGTTTCTGCTCGGGCGGTGAGTGCTGCCATGGTGTCAGTGATAAAGATAGCTACAACCTCATGTAACTGTGCCGCTCTCTCTCGCTCACTCACTCACACCGGGCCGGCTACGGGCTGGAGGTTAGAGAGGAGCGTGCCGGGGAGACGTGCAGCTGTGAACCCCACGTTTGGCGGTGGGACGGTGGAGTGGTTGGTGATGTCCGGTGGTGGTGGGGCTGTGGTTGGGTGGACAGGGGTGGATGATGGATGGCGGATCTGATTAGATTAGACTTTGATGCTTGGCGGGATGGATGGGGCTGCAGATCACGTGCAGTCACAGTGTATCACTCGGTTTGTGTCTTGGCGAGGACTGTAACTAGAGATGATAAAGGTGATTGCTGTAGATCCAGTAACGGATGAGTGGCTTTGATGGGTCCAAGAGTAGCCAAGTTATGTGGAGGCACACCATCGAAACTAAAGTCTAATATGTGAAGCGCTGTTGCTTTTTTGTTATTCAAGTCGTGGCCACATTCACATGTCCTTCAAGGACAACTTACACTCCAAGACGAGGTTGACAGCGATCCGGGGAAATTTTACTTACGGATTCGGCTCGAGTGGTTTAAACTCTCACTTAACAATCCCAACGCTTTAGCCGATTGTTTTCCGCACCAGGCGTAAAGGCCTTGCTCAGTCATCTTCCCGAATGACAGAGAAAATCTGCGGCCTGCGTGGCAGGCTTGGCGGTTACGGCGGGCATAGAAACGGCCAAACATATTTTGCTACAGTACATGCAGTGCTCTCATACCACATGTTGCTACTCTACACGACCATCCCACGTGGAAAAGTGAGGACACCGCGACTGTTTTCTAGAAGATTTCATCTTGCGTGTGAGTAGGTCGATAAATGATATATGGAAGCTTCCCTCTGACATTCCTTGCCAGGGACTACATCCAGATCTCACAACACCGGACCACAGCCGGCCCCCCTCCATAAGCCCCCACGCACAAGCTGCCATCTAGGCATGTCCGTATGGCATTTAGCAGGGCTATGTGTGTATCTATTTCTGGACCTATGTCCGCTCGGGTGGGGGCAAGGCGGGCATAGCTGGGAGGGAACGCATATGTAGCTAATGTAAGCTGTCTATTATCCTAGCCTCTTTCGTGGGGGCCAAGAGCCACAGCCAAGACCCAATAACTGAAACAGATTTGCTAGCACCAGCCACCTATTTGGCCCCCACGAAAAAACACAAGACGAATTACTCTCGAAAAAGAACAACCTCCCACAAGCATACTGCATCAGACCGGTTAGACTACACACAACGCCTGGTAGGGCATAGATGGGCAACATCTAAAGTGATCTGAGGTCTTGCTTTGACCTTGCATCCGTGGGGTTCCTCATATCATGCAGTCACGGTCATCTACCGCCTTACTCTGCTTTCCCAGTTTTATCCGGGATGGGGTTCTGGAAAATGCGCTCGCCAGAACAATAGAGGTTTCTAAAATGGAAGCACATAAGGATTTTTTTTGATGATCCGCCGACGCCCGTTGATCACGAGTTGGTCGGTCAAGCGCTGCTAGTTAAAGCGAGGTGTAACTCGAGTGATATCGTATGATTTAGGCGCGGGCGGCAGGGTACATACAAACCTACATGTAGCCCTGTCAAAGGATATGCGCCCTACCTTCAAATTTACCCTGTGGTCAACCTTAACGATAAACTGCACAGTCTCTTTAACGGGAGCCGATCGGGTACGTGCTTGTCTCCGCGGAATCCCGCCAAAATAAACACAGTCATAGAAAGGATAGGCCGACTTCAATTTTCAATACAATCTCTCGGGCAGCATAGCACGGTCTGATTATAGGAATTTGATATGAAGATGCAAAATTTGGCTCCGTAAATACACTTGGAGTGTATTCATCCTGATAGGAAGTACCCGTAAAGTTCACCAAAAACAGTCCCTGTCGGGACACAATATTTTCCTCCTAGACTCAGAAGCCGAATATTGTCATAACAACATTGTACCATGTGCGCTGCAGCAGATACTGTTCAAAGATTTTACTTTCTCCTCGCAGTTCGAAAATAACAGCATCGGTAGCGCGTTGTGCGTTGTGCGCGCACCTCCACACCGGCCCGCAAAGGCCGCGCGTCCCTAACCCTCGTTTTCAAAACCCTTGCCCACACACACGCCAACTGTGCCTTCTGTCTTGCTACGACTGAAATAAGCACTGGATGCATGCGGCTCTTCAGATCTCCTTTTGAGAGCCTCATCACCGTCGCATGTCATCTCGGTGGTGCATAACCGGGCGACGTGGGGGCCTATGCGTTAAGGGCTTTGGTGGGTGCTCTTGTCCGGGTATGGGGAATAGTGGTGAGAATGATTGATTTGCTGACATGGTAGTGTTTTAATTTTTGGTCTTGCCAGTAGAAGAGAGTATGCGCCTTTGGCTCGGATCTATACATAGTTGCAGAGATTTCTACGGCTATTATTTGGTACTCTGGACGATAAACCCTGAAGATAGGCCACGCTCGGGGACCCGCAATGTTAACGACACTCGTCAAAAAATGACGCCACAATAATGATAATATATTTTGCCATAGATACACATCCATGCACTGCTCTACTAACTACATATATTATATTAACAGCTACCCCACATGTCTTAGAATAGTACACGAGTTGATACGCACAGCCCAATCAATGTAGCCTGGCAGAATTTTGTCTTATAGGGAAAGAGCGGCGCATGAACATACGTCGTGCTGCTGAAAAACCATGATGCTGCGTGGCCGGCTCGGCGAGTGTTTTGGAGGGCCGGTACGGGATTTGAAGGATTTAGTTATTGGAGGTTTGGTGGTGGTATGGCTGTTTAGTGGGTCGGCCTTAGGCAATTGCTAAAACCGTGATTATCAAATATGATTGGAGAGAGATTGGGCCAACATCTCATTCGCATGCATAGATCCGGATATCAAACCCAAGACCCAAATAGATCTACACCTTTCAATCAACACCACCTCCATGTTATCAGACTCAATCTGCGTTACAGGGGCGTGACAGGACCATGCCCAGCCGGTGGGTAGGTAAGAAGATCGACTCCGTCGATACCGATGCATCAAGAAACACCATGCCCGGGCCCACTCACAAGGCATCACGGAGTCTTTCCCCACACCGCCGTCTTCGCCGTCGCACCCCTTAGCTACACCACGGACGTTAATCCGAACTCCATCTACCACTCTAGCACATTCCACAACAAAAAGAAGATGTATATAACATCCCCTTTCACCAGTCTCTACCAACTTCCTCTCACCACTCACCACACTCATTCACACCACCAGTCCAGTCTCTTAAGCAGTGCTTGAGACCCTCCTTTCTTTTCTTCTTTCATTTTTTTTTTTACACATCCAACGTCTACAAAGCAGCGCTTTAGACCCCACACTCCTTCATTTATTTTTACCTTTTACTCCACCCCCCACCCCCACACACACACACAACCACCATGCACACCCAAACCCTCCTCGTCGGCCTCGTCGCCGCCCTTGCCATGACCGTCTCCGCAGCCCCCACCCCCACCTCTTCCTCCACACACCTCTCCGCCCGCTCCCCCCCACCACCACCCCCCGGCCCCCCAGGCATGCCGCAAAGGGGCGGCGGGAGCAGCAACCAACAGAAAAAGGACAAATCTCAAAAAGACAAATCTAAAAAGGACAAACGGTCCCCCGGCGATGAAGACTCCGAGATTATGAGCATCGAGGACCAGCGTGAGGCTGATGGCAGCGGGTCCTATGAAACTGAGGATGTTGAGTCGCCGCCAAAGATGAGGAGGAGGAGGAGTCCCGGTGGTGGCGGGATGGGCGGCGGTGATAAGGGAGGTCATGGGGGACCTGGTGGATCTGGAGGTCCTGGCGGATCTGGAGGTCCTGGTGGTCCTGGTGGATCGGGTGGGCCAGGTGGATCGGGTGGGCCAGGTGGATCGGGTGGGCCAGGTGGATCAGGCGGGAAAGGAGGACCTAAGGGGTCTGGTGGAAGGGGTGGTGGCCAGAAGGGTCACGGTGGGCCGGGTGGAAAAGGCGGACCGAAAGGTGGACAAGGTGGATCTGGTGGACCAGGCGGAGCTGGCGGACCGGGCGGACCGGGTGGACCAGGCGGAGCTGATGGGCCGGGTGCGGGTGGACCAGGTGCAGGAGGACCTGGTGCAGGAGGACCGGGTGCGGGCGGACCGGGTGCGGGCGGACCAGGTGCAGGAGGACCAGGTGCAGGAGGTCCAGGTGCAGGAGGGCCAGGTGCAGGAGGACCTGGTGCAGGGGGACCAGGTGCAGGAGGACCAGGTGCAGGAGGGCCAGGTGCAGGAGGACCTGGTGCAGGGGGACCGGATGGAGCTGATGCAGCTGATGCTGAGGAGGGACCGGGTGGAGCTGAGCCAGCGGGTGGGGCGGGTGGTATTTAAGGGCAGAGACAGAGATTCATAGATAGATATAGATAAAGCTTCACGATTATGCTCGAGATTAACTCGAGTTTCTCGATAGTTCTGAAATACATGTATTGATTCTAGAACGCGTTCAATGGCAGTGTGGTTTTCTTGGAAAATGACTTTTATGGCTCTACAAATTGGTAGTGATTTATAGACGGAAACAGTCTAGAATAATACTTAGAACTTAGATCAGTGTAGTCCGAGCTAGGATTTATAGATAAAAATTCTTTGAAACGTAGTTGGCCGTCATTTCTATTCCATTACCAAAATCCACAATCCCCGAGTGCCGATATTTGACTCTTGGCAGCGAGTGATATTATATGATTAGACCGCCGTCATCATTCACAGCTTATTAGAAGGGCTATAAGTAGACCGAAGCACTTGAGTTCACAGGGGGTTTATCGTTCATTTTTCAATAGATAGATATCAGTCCAACAAAATAAAAAAACAAAGTTCCTGTCCATTATCTCAACAAAGGATAAGTCTGCTGTGCTGTCCATAAAAGTGTCTTGAACAAAGGGAAACAAAAGGCGATACTCAACACAACACAACACAATTGAACCGTCGACAATATTAATCAATACTCGGAGCATACCAAGCCCACCGAAAACACTCTCAACTCAACTTCAAAGTCCACTCTCACCCTCATCACTCGACAACATACCCACCACTCAACGCTATCCACTTTCTCAACAACCAATCTACAACCCCCGCCCCTGTCCGGACCCCTCCCTTCTCCTCCTCACCACCCCCCTCGCCGGCTCACTCCCCATCTGCAACACGGGATACGCATAATCCGCCGTGCTCCCCCTGACGCCGAGGTCCTTGTCGACGCCGCGGTACCGCACGCCCAGGTTCGGGTCGTTCCAGCGGTACCGCATCTTGCCCAGCGAGTTGAGCGTCTTCTGGTTCGGCGGGGCAGTCAGTGCCGGGAGCGGCACTCTGCTGCGGGGGGGAGTACACGGCGCTCTGGACGCTGTGGAGACGGCGGCGGCGGTGGTGCTGCTGCTGGTGGAGGGGCGGTGGTGGTGGTGGAAGGGCGGGATCTCGCGGAGGGGTGCGCCGGGGACTGTTGTGCCGGGGGTGGTGGAGGTGGTGGGGCGCTGGGGGGTCTTGGGGGTGTTGCTGAACATGGTGGTGGTGGTGGGGTGGTGGGGTGGTGGAGTAGGTTGGTATGGTTGGTATGGTTGGTGTATTTGGTTGGTAGTACTCAAGACAGCCGTGTGATACTGATGAATGTAAGGAAATCCGTAAATCTGGACGAACAAGGACTTATAAATACACCGCCCTCACCTCTCCGTAGAATTCAAGCACAAAAAAATACATCTTGAAGGTGCCATAGTATGGACGGTGGTGGTGGTGGTGGTGGTGGTGGCTTGAAAGCTATGGCTGGTTCGGGGGAGTCTACTTAGAGCTCTGGTTGCTGCGAGAATCCATGCTGTCGCTGCTCTTGAAAGCTTTCCATGGCTTTGGAGGGTCGGGGGTTTCTTTGTTCAATACTTCTATGGATTTCAACGGACAGCAGGGCCAACAGAGGAATAATACTATGGCAACTATGGGGCGGGACCACAACAGATAAATTGAAAATTGAAAGTGTGCCTTTCAACTGTAGAACACAAGTGGTCGTTCCATTTCAACTAGAAAATCCAATACTATACACGCATCTGCCATATGCAGCACCGGACGATACGAATGGGCTAACAAAATGGCAACCAGAGGATTTAGTATCATCACTCCTCACACACAACCCCTCCTGAAAGAAAAAAAAATCCCTCTCGCTCACTCAATGTGCTCTAAAGTAGAAGAGGACTGCGAAAAAGTACTGAGTATCTGACATCACTGCCAATTACTCAGAAAATGTATGGGCTCGACCCCGGGTTTGAACCGGGGACCTCTCGCATATTAACTTAGAGTGTGACCCTAAGCGAGAATCATACCACTAGACCAGCCGAGCTTGTACCACTGTTAACTTTTAGCGTATAAATTTCAAAAAATACCTGCTAACCCCCTCTAGGCTAACAAATAAACCCTGTCCTGAGTCAGACGGAATCGTTGAAGTTTACCATGGGCTCTTTGTTTCCATGGTTGCATTGTCAAGCTCACGACAAGCCCACAGCCAAAAATGACTCGAAAATGGAAGAAATGCTCTTTTAGTCAATATATTAGCAAGTTGAGATACGTTGTATGCAATTTGAGTCTGAGCTTTCGATTTAAACCGACGAAAAACAATCTCATCTAATCCATGAGTCCGCTACGTATACAAATCCCTGAATCGAATCCTTAACGTCGCTCTTTAACGCCTACAAATGAACTCTATAGACATATGTACTAACTCACTAACGCCCCTCCGTTTTTCTCAGTCAGGGGAAATTGATATTCCATACTGAGCTGCATGATACATATATATGGCTCCAGCGGCCTTAATCGCCCCCGTACCCCAACCACTCCTGACTATCAGAAGCATCATCATAGTTCATATACCCATCCTGGTGTCTATGACCCTCATATCTATCATAATGATGTGGTTTCGCACGATTCAGAGAATCCAATTCATCCTGTAAGTCATCACGATCTTTATTTAGATCAACGATCACAATATTCAACTTATCGTGTTCTCTCGCAATATTTTGATACTCCCTTGTACCCTTTCTGTAGGATCTAGCCTGGCGAGCTAGGAGGTCACGCCTAACCTCCTTGGCTATTATCTCGTCATGGACTTTCAGGAGGCGCGCCTCCACTCTTCGGATTTTTTGTCTGAGTGTGCTTGTCATTATTTTGGCGTTGATGTTAAAAGTTAAAGTTTGCTTTGTGTTGTTTAATTTGTTTGATGTGTATGTGATGTGGTAGTGCTAGTGTAAAGAGTCGTGCCTACGGTTTAAGTATTAGCCTTGTTTTGTTGACATTATTTTCAAAAGGATGAGGGGATAGGGCCATACAAGTTTCGAAATTCAAGTCGAATAGATACTCTGGCTTTTCAAATACTGTAACTGTATTTCAATTTCAAAGTTTCTTGTAGATAGGAAGAGCTGGCACCAATGATCATTAATTCTCCGTAAGTGATAGATCATCTTGCATTCATAGATTGGCCAATTTCTCACCTTCGTCGGACAAAACGAGGAGTATATCAATTTGCTATTCGTTACTTCGATGGACAGAAGACTTTGTGGGAATTTATGCCTACGAGAAACCTGACTACAGGAAATGTAAAGTGTAGGTGTACTAGGGCTAGAAGATACGTTGGCAGGAGACACGTGTTGATGATATGTACTCATATGAGAGAGCCAGATGACAATAATACATGTACTTTGGTAGCCTTCGCGATCGCTGGTTTGTATATATGCGAATGGACTTTGATTCGGTAAGCTTAACACGCAATCATTGAAGAAAACTAGAATCACTATATTCAAGGCCTAATGCCGCGAATATGGCTGTTTTTGAACAGAAAGCTTGATTTTATTTGTGGTCACACGGTGTCACTCGGTAGCGACGTTGTCGAAGTTTTCTATTCGTTAGACGTATAAAGTGACATTTCGTAGGCAGGGTACATGATACATATGTGGTTAAGAGTGCCATTAGAGAAATGCGCCATGAAATTGCAGCGGATCGGAGTGAGTGGAACAAATACGTCACCTCAAAACTAACGACACCTCTCCAACTCAAAAGTCATCAGTGCTGTTGTCCTTACTCATGACCACGTTAAAAATACATGTATTCAATAACTCAGAGAAACCGGGCAGCAGCGAGAGAAAAAAGTTCTCTACTCTTCACCGCCCACCTTCCCTCCTCGCTCCCATCCCCCCCCTCCTCCTTTGATTTCTTCGAATGGTCTGGAGAAGCGCCCTTCTTACTATTTTCCAACACCCACTGACACATTTCTTCTTTTGTCAACATGGGGTAGCTGTCCATCTTCTTCCAGGCCTCCAATGAGTCCCCACCCTTGTTGATTGTCCGGATCATTTACTCAATCGCCTCGATGGGACGGAAGTATTCCTGGTTGGGTTCATCGGGGAAGGGGATTGTATTATCCCGCGTGAAGAGTCTTATGAGATTCAATCCGAGCGAATTGATCACTGGAGGCGTAGGAGGACCCAGAGGGGAAGCAGGTTCATTCACTCCGTCGTCATTGGTTCTTCCACAGCGTCAATCTTTTCGATATCTTCTTCCATCGATTTGAGGTCGTTTTCTTTCATCGTAGGCCTTGTTCCAGCTTCACAGGGTGTTTCAGGGTGTTTACTGACAGTGCAATTCCTGGTATTCCTGAGGACATCAGAATTCCCTACGGACGTTTTTGGGGCTGGTTTTGGATGGTGCCATTGTTCTTCTCTCTACTCTAAGAAGAGCAGTATTTCTTATTAATGGAAATATCAGGAGAGGAACAGCAGAGAAGGTTGCTTACAAATTAATTGTGGATTCGAAGTGTTGACGAGATGAGTAGAAATTGAAAGTATCAGGTAATAACCTTCTATTCATTATTAGCTGGTATTTGGCTAAAATATCTCGTAACATAAAAATCTTTAGATTAAGATCCACTTTCAGGAGAGTCGTTTGACATGATGTTGGGGGTTCTTATGAAAGGATCAGACACAAGCACAGGTTTATGCAATGAAGATATCTCGACGGGTGGAAACAGACACTAGAGCTAATAAAATTTAAATAATACTTTAGTAAGTCAGGGATTATATAAATCAATTCTATAGCGGTTGGGAAAGCCTTAAATTTTAATCGATTTTCCTATTTAGGTTGGCCGCATATGACTGTCACTGTCTATAAAGCCCTCTTTTCAGTACCTTACCGGAAGGAGTTTACGTCACTACATGTTAGGCGGGTAGTACTGCACATATACGTTCACAATATATATTTAGATCACGAGCTTTAGCACGCTCAATATTTAGAGATATAAAAGCTGTCTAGAATTTTTTGATCATGAAGCAACGTACGCGCGATAATCAATTATTGCTTGTCTATAATCAATTGCAACCATACATAAAACTCGATTCAAAGGCACGCACACACACACAGCAGTACTTTGCCTCCAATCAAAGCATGTACAGGTATCTAATTCCATACTCAAACACAATCAATGTTCAAGTTCAAGCTTCCAAGCGTTTCCTCGAGATCAAGATTCTCTTCGAATCCCTCTGCTTCTGCCACCATATCACCAAATTTGACCAGCGCGTAATCGCAATCCGCCACCCCTTGCATTGCTCTCTCAAACTCCCTCCTCAACCTAGAGGCAGCTTCGCGGTAGTTATCAACATTATCCTTCACTGCCTCCTGACCGTTATTCGCCACCAAACCATCCTTCTGTGCCTGCTTTTCATCGCTCATCAAGCCACGAACCCTCTCTAGCCTTTTTGTTATCTCCATCGCTTCGTCAAGGTAATATTTGGACAGAGCCTGGACGCCATTGGTAATCATATCAAAGAATTTGATAAGACCAGCGAAGGGGGCGGGGTTAGCGACGTGGCTATCTAGTGCCACTTGAACGCGGCTTTCGTAATTGTAGTCGAGATTATCAAGGACTCTGTTGGGGGTTGTCATTTTGAATTTTGGAGCGTTTTAATAATACTAATTTAATTTGGATAGTTTTGTGTGTGGGATGTGGATGTAGGCGGTTGGTGCTGTGCGATTTTGATTGAGGATTTGATACAGGAATGGTCCGTATTATATACTGATTTATATATGGCTTTCAAAAGCAAGTTGAGTAACTCAATATGGCTATATTTCAAAGTTGAAACGACTGCTAATATTAAGATTCAAGATCAAGCCTTAACTAAATTAGCTGCAAAGGGACACAGTATGTGCAGTACTAATCAGGGATATTTGATTATAATGGGGCTAATTGGAAATAATACAGATATAGATGGAAGAGGGGACCGATAGATCTACAGAGCGGAACGAAATATCTCAGTCTCTAGACATAATTTATTTCACACAACCGGACCGCGCGATCAACGAAACAGCTGGACTGGCACGAGTCCGATCTCGATCTGCCCCCCTTTACCGGCCGTGGCTATAGGTTAAGAGTAAAAAGAAAACCGACACCGAGTGATATACTATGATGTTTCTTGTAAACGAGTGATAAATTGTGAAGAAAAAGGCTCGCGAATAAACTCAGCTAGCAGTTTCGTATGCGAATCGATTCAAGACGTATCTAGAGTATAGAATACCCACTCATATGACCCTCCTTGTTCTAACCTCCTTCAACGCGAAAAAGAATTGTGTTCTCTCAACAGAACAAGTATTTGAAATCATTGATCTGCACGTAATCTCCTACAAGTACATGTACAGTTTATAGCACATTTTAGGGTTAGCATGTCTACCAAACAGTATCTTTTCATCCTCAAGAGCCACCACCAGAGGGTGACCGGTCACTTTTTATCCGATCGATACAGTGTTTGGCGAACAGAATAAATTATAAATTCACATTAGAGCCTTCATAGAGAGTCACATACATAGCATGTCAATATCTCGTCCTACGTATTTATATATACACGAGGACACATAAGTTCAGAGCTTTGTCCGGATGTTATAAGAGCACAGCAGATTAGTTAATTTTGGAAGTACGGTCGGCGATATATGCTCTTCTAGTCACTGATTATTTGTGGACCTTTTCAAACGCTTCACGTTCGGTCTCCAAAGAGCAACTTATTTGCAATTTATTGGTATGATACAAAATGGTTAAACCACCATCACTCATGCGGCGACCTTTCTTCAATAGAAGTAACAATCGGCCAATAACCAAGTCTTCAAGTCGCACTATACTTTCTCTCTTGTGTTCATCCACTCATTGTAAATCGTATCCATCACCTTTTTCTGCTCCACCCACTCCTGGAGTACCCCACCCAACGAGGCGGTCACAAATCGCCTCCTAGTAATTGTGGCCGGCTCTTCATCACTCCAGTTTAGATTCTTTTCATTATAGTCTTTGATCTCACGATTGAAATCGGCGCTTTCAACAGCTTTCCCATCAGATGTATAGGTATCCCATTCGCTGTAGTCTTCATCATCGACCGGCGTGGATGTGCTCCTCTCGGCTTCGTGGTCGAGGACCTCCTGGAAAAAGTCTATTTTGGTGAAAATAGAGTCGCCACGGGTGATTAACGGGAAATTCTGCCAGACAGCGGGAGGAGTCCCCGAAAAGAGATACTTATTGAGCGCCTCCCAGGCAATGATACGATCATCGGGGTCAATATTATTGTCTTTGACCCGCGAGAAGAGATATAAAACTGCGGCAGTTTTTTTGCTCGGTTGCTGGGGTGTGTTTGACGACATTTTCCCTCTATATATACCAAGCGATATTAAGACTTGGTTCTATGGACAGAGTTCAACTTGAGTAGGCGAGATAAAGGGAAGCGAGTCGTTAAATAAACCGACCTTTGGGTCTATGGCGTGGGATGACTCTTTGTTTGATACGATAGCTTAAAGACATTGAGATGGTGAACTTTAAATTTTGTCGTGGGTGAGGTGGTTTCTAGTACAAAGGAATTCGAAAGTTTGACATCTAGAATAAAGAGCATTATCGAATTCTCGTTTTCGAGCGATACCGAAAGCGCCCGGGTCCGCCGTTCGAGGCAAACAAGATGTATGTATGTGACCTACATCTATGGTCAAATATTCAGCTTATCAAACTAACTTTTGAAATCTACCGTGAGCATCTTTATCTCGGTTGAAACGTTTTATGTACGATATATGAATGCCGGCCAGCTTAAGCACTAAGCTACATGTATGTAAGTGCATGTACATACATGTATATGTGCATATACTACCACCTGAACCGTAGGACGGCACCTCTGTCAGCAGCATGCATGACGGGACGACATGGCCGACATTGAGATCAACCTCGAGCCCTGCATACTTTAAACAAACACACACCCAATATCCTCATTCGAGCAACTCATCATCGAAATTTATCTAGAATTATCATCAGCTACCTAAACATGGATTTTCCGAAGGCAAATATGAGGAAAGATGACGGTTCTTTACGTTCACCCCCATATGTTAATGGGTACAAGCAACAAAGATCTGCTTGCCTGAAGTCCGCTAGTACTGCTAGCTTTATCAAAACCCAACGCTACCCCCAAAGTCGTGGAAGGAATCTTGACAGTATAGATATCTCCAGTCGGGTTGTGGAGAGGACGATTGCCAGGTTGGTTGAATTATTGGTTCCAAACAAAGAGGAGTGTGAAAAGGCAAGAGCCAGAGGAGATTCCGTGTTTACAACGAAGATGATAGATACAGGTAATATGGTAAACTCTTTCCGAATGTGCAGTTACCAACTTTTCAATAGGTAGCATTGTGGAAGTATTCTTCAAAATCGACTTGAGCGGGGGTAAACATAAGCTTGCCGAAGTAGGAACGGACATCAAAAACACTCACAGACTCGATATGCCACCTGGCTCCATTTATATCGCTTTGGATCTAAACTATAAACGGATGTTTGTGTACTTCAGCAAAGGTGTAGAGATGGTATACGGGCCATCTATTGGGAAATGGGTCCTAGACTCAACTACGTACAACATTGAAGAGTATGCGGAAATTCACCCTCCAGAGCTACCTCAGGACGAACATCACCTGGAGTACGAGAAGTGGCTCATAGCCAACCCACATCTTAGCTGGGCTCCCTGGTCCAGAGCTGGTGTATATCACTGGGGGTTCCGCCCCTTGATGGAGCTTGAATATACACATAAGGATGCATGCGTTGCCAGGGATACTTACAACCTACCATCTCATATACAACCAGTCCTTGCCGATCTACTCAAATCATTTGGCAACATCACTCGCGCACAAAGGATCCTCTTAGGTGTGGTAGATCATGATTACAGATACTACTCCCAGTCAATCGTTTCTGCTTGTCCGGAGAAGAGAAAGAAATTTTGGGCTACAGACGACAATTACGAGTGTTTCTCCCTTAGGACATGCACAGTGAATATCCCTTTTGAACCCAAATTTGACGGGGGGGATATCAAGGCTGGGTGGGCTGTAATGGTGCCAATGGGAGAGTTTCGCGGTGGTGATCTCTGTATCAGGGAGATGAACAGAAGGTTTGTGTACAAACCTGGAGGCGTCTGTTTGATCAGGCATGGCCGGCTGGATTTTTTTACCGCAAACTCAAAGGGTAGTCGATATTGTCTTGTTTCTACCGTTCAAGAAACACTGAAGGGGGAGTATTTCGATCGTCTGTGGGAGTTTTGATGTGGTTCTCCCTCTTCGTACACAAAGGTTGGAGTCGTCAATTTGTATGCATATCCGCAAAAATAGTACCCCTCATCTCGTTTTTTTTTTTTTTTCTTCAGCTCGAACTCAATCCTTTGAAAGAGATATTCTATATCACAATTAATCACGTACCAATATTAAGCTTATAACAACATACTCTAGTACGGCGAAGCGGACAATTTGATTCTTGTCTACTAGAGAGGACCCATCCTTCTCAAGACCAAACAGGAATTACCAGATCTTGAAGATTGCGTTTATCGTAGGTGTACTGACACTAAGTTGAATTCTTCCTCTTCATTACGGCACTCGAAAAGGCTTTTACGAAGATGGAACTACCCCTATACTCTCATAAAACAATTGGCACCAATCTTTCTATGATACACCCATAGAAGATACCGCGAATGACAGGTCAGCTCAGGCGTTTAAAAGAAAACACACGCCTATACCACACCGACTTGCGGCTGTCGCTAGGGCGCTGTTGTTACTTAAACGCCAGAAAGGTTCTTATCAAGGATACCTAGGAGTAATATTTTTGAGAGCAGGGATTCGCTACTTACGATATTAAAGTAGTGGTCCACCTGAGCCTGATTTGAGATATCTGGGTATCCACTTTGGCATGTGAAATTGCGGGTCCCCGCATTCGGTCCCACCTTCATAGCGAACCATTCGACGCCCAGGTCTTAGCGGTGATGGTGGCAACCACCACAGGCACATGATATCTAGTTCAGACGAACCCTGTGAAACCCGATTACATCATACAATCCCAGTCCGTCATGCCCTGCATAAATGGCCGCCATCAGGGAAAAAATATACATATGACGATAAAGCCAATATTATTATTATCAACCTCATAAATCTATTTCTGTGATGTGCCGCCGGACTAACCAGTGTAAGGTGCGCCAAACATACAGATATAGAGGGAAAGATATCGAACGATAATATGCCCGAGAACGCGCGGTAGTATCCTGCGGATAGGCCATAGGACTGGGTTCACATCTTATGGCTCACAGAGTATCACTCGTACATCCTACCACCTCATCATGTACTATCACTCGAGTTTATTGATGTTTTTCAATCCCTGGTATCTACACTCTATGCTTGTAAATACGTTATTCTCCAAACCCTGTTGGGCCCAGACACGTAATTTAGCATTCAATCCCTCTGCTGTGCTGTTTAATGCTCAGCGACCTAGCCATCTTGCACTCCCACACAGCGAAAAAGGTTTTCTATTTGTCTCTTCAGAGAGTCAATGCAATGCAACGCAAACGCACTGCGCATGGATGACTGACGTACATACATATATAAGGCGAACCACCAACCATCCTAACTTATACGCCAAGTTCTTTGGCCTAGGCGGCCCAGAGCACTTTACAAACGTCCCTCAATCTCAAATATTGGAGTCCGTGTATGCGGAATGCGGAACAAGGCGGGGTACCCTAGATATGAGTTCAATGTGGAGGAATTACAGGCATGTGTGGATTTACAGGCTTCTCTTGCTGTCCATTTACGCAGATACCCGATCCGAGTAAGCTAAACTGGTTCAAGTCGGCCTGTGAAACTACTCTCACTAATCTGAAGCATCAATTAACACAGGGCAAATCTTGGAATAAAGCAGAATGACTCGAGGGATATCTTCACGAAAGAAATACTCCGATTGGTTCAAGGCGCGAAAAACTCCACCGTCCTCAGGTATTGATTAGGGGCCTCGTCATTGAGTATACAACATTTCTTGCTAGAAGAACGATCCTCAAAATCTAAAAATACACTCCATCGAGATACACGCAGGAAACCTGTCCCTTCGAGGCACGTGAGGGAAAACATTCCATGCCTACTACTCCAAGCCTCACCTGTACTGAGTTCCAATAACGTAACTACGATCAGCCTTTTTTAATGGGCCGCCGGATATATGGGTCGGGCCGGTCCAAATATATGGGCGATGGCCCCGTCTTTGGTTGTTCTTTGCTGGGCTGGGCCGGTCCTGATCGTTTTTTGGACCGGTCAAGCGGAGCAATGTGTGGTCCGGTTTATGACTATATTTCTCCACCAATTGTGAGAGAAAAACAGGTTTCAAATTCCTTTTTAGCTCTTTTGAATTCAATATATATCTCTGGAGGGGCCATATATTTATTTTCTGTGACCGGTCCTGGCTCTATGTGGGCCAGTCGGTCCGGGCCCACTCCTTGCTGGGCTGGGCTGGGCCGGTCCAAGGTCAAATATAGACCGGTCCAGCCCATTAAAAGCCTGACTACGATAGGGTTTCATCGGGGTAAAATCTGTTCAAGTGTCCATGAACTACCGCGCAACACGCCACTACGAGCGGTAAATTGAGTAAGTCCTATAACGAACTACAGAATCTTAACACCACAGAATTTTGGTGCATTCCAACCATTTCACGGCCAAAATATCACAAGCTCCATGAGCAATCGTGAGAAAGAATGCGCATTAAGCCGTTTATAACTATCAATAGAAAGTGAGGATTTGGGCTAGCGAATAGGAGATGAAAGAGTTGCGTTGGAATCCAGCCCCCGGCTCCGGGATATCAAACCAAACACGCAGATTGGATAATTTGAATAAATCCTTTTAGATTGCCACTAAATGTACTTTATAGTCTCTATCGTTATTATGCTCATGTTCCATAACGCCCCTAGATGTCTGCCCTACACCTAAATAATAATACAGGAAAAGAATAGCAAAAAGTCCAATAAGCTTAAAGGCCCTACACCTTCTATATATCCCAACACTTCCACAAATAATTAAATCAAACTCACTAGCCAGCTAAAAAAAAATCATAAGCCTATTCTATCCCTTCAAAACGCCTTTAACGCCCTTCCCCCTCCCCAATACTCGTACAACACCAGTCAAACCTCTCGCCTCTGCCAGCTTTCCCGGTGTAAGACACCACTCTCCGTCTGCATCGACATCTGCCCCGCCCCGCATTAATACCTCTACAACCTCAATAACGCCCGCCATTGCCGCCACATGCAGTGGCGTATACTTCCACCCATTTCTCACGTTTACCTGCGCCCCGTTATCCAGTAGCATTCCCGCCACTGTTGTAGCACACGGAGCTGCCCCAGAAACAGCGATATGCAGCGGTGTGTCGCCTTTATTGTTTCCAATATCTAATAGGGACTCATACCCAAGCAGCAAATTAAGAAGCCGTGTTTCTGTTTCCCAGCTTCGAAATGGCAGTGGTAGCCAAGCAAATTTCCGCTTTCCCGCAAGACTATTCGCCCGAATCACTGCGGCATGAACTGCTGTATTACCAAAGGCATCTTGGATGTCACACTTGGCACCTGCATCCAGTAGAAGCCGCACGATCTCCTCGTCGCCACGAGCGATCGCATGGTGGAGTGCTGTGGTACATGAAGGGGATGGACGATTGCGTGTGTGAGTTGCAACTGTATTGATGTCTGCACTGTTGGGGTTTGAGAGTAGGAGGCGTATGAGCGGTATGTGCCCGTTCATAGAAGCCCATTGGAGAGATGTAAGAGTTTCTTTTGGTGATATTGATACTGGAAGGTGGGCGTATGTGTGGAGTGTGGGGGTTAAAAGGTGGTTAAGACGTCGATTTGTCAGTACCAAGCTGTGGATATGGCTAGCACGGTCGAGGTGGGTTGATATTATGAGAAGAAGCTCGTTTGGGAGGGAGAGAAGACCCGTTGATTGCGCTGTAGATTCGGACAGCTGTAGCTGTGTGTATGACTGTGAGGAGCCCATGATTCTAGGTATATATGATTGAAAAAATCTTGAGAGTGGAAGAGGAAAGAGATGGTGAATGGGGCAGGATATATATATGATCGAGGAGAGATCTAGGGTGCGTGGTTTGGTAACAATATCTTGGAATAATTAACTATATCGGATGAAGGGGTGTGAGGGCGCAAGCTACGAGGGTGTGTGGGTCAGTATCATCGCTTGATCGGGGTCGGGGTTATTTGTTCTAATCTATTTGGGATACTGCATCGGTATTCGGTCATTATCTCTAATCATGAAAGCCAAACAACCACCCAAACGTCCCAGTAATACAAAAAACACGTAGGTAGCACCATTCCGCAGCAGTGACTCCACATATCGTGCTCCCATGCCTGGGTAAACGTATGTATGGCACATACCCATGGCCCATATTTCCATCTTTCGTGAGTTAAGACCTGAAGAACAACTTGTTTTTCCTATGCCTATATGCTCCCCATTCATACCCATCCCTAACCACACCCTCGGTACGTACCCGCACCCGGGGTCGGTCAAAGTCAGCTGTCAAATGCGCGTGTCAACGGTTTCTGCAACCCCTAAATCAACGCGAACCAGTTAGCTTATTAGCGCCTAGCTAAACTCATGTGCCTGTCTAAGGATCTCAACAGTTGACTCGGGAAATAAAACAACCGCCAGTACCGAAAAGATCCACCTATCATAATGATTCCTCCCCATCCCTGCACGGAGTTTTTCGCGAACCAAGGAAAGAAGACCGTTGAGTTTCCTTCGAGAACGAAAAGAAAAACAAGGAACAAAGGGAAAATTAAAAGGCCTCCATCGGCTCTCCCTTACATAAGGTTAATCCTTCGTTTCGTCTGTATTAACTATCTCCTACTTCCACGCCTTGGACGGAGTCAGCTTCCGTTCAAATCGCCTAGCAAGCGAAGGACTCGCTGGTTGGGTTCTGGAAGCGAAATCGTGAGGTGGCTTGGTTCTTTTCGGGGGGAACGAGTACCTCGCAGAACGCCACAGGGCAAAAAATCACGCGTCCAAAAGTGCACAACAGATAGTGACGGAAACAGGGATAATTTATATGGTGGTGATCTCTCATACAAATCATTACTGTTTCCGACAGTTGCATTTTTTGGTTCTTACCCTGGTATACAGCGATGGGGAAGATTATTGTAGAAGAATGGTAAGAGTCCTATTGGCCGGGGCAGCCACCTAAACCCTGTTTTTAGACCCCTGTTTCTACAATAATTTTCCCCATCGCTGTACAGCAACGAGTTCCAAAGATGGTAAATATATATGCATCGTACGACTGCACGGTAAGAACGAAAGGATTGGAGGGTGCATAGATAGGGCTGAAGATGCAAGAGTTTTTAATACTCTGGTCCAATCCAAACACATACTTACCTAACTCATTTCTTCTCTGCATAACTGGATTTCAGTTTATCCTCCATGATCCAGGTGGTTGCGGCCCTCGAATCTCCCATCCCCCAGGTGGCCAGCCTGGAGCTTGCTGCTGCTCCTCCTTGACTTGTTTGGCGTTACGGTTACTGTTGCAGTGGCCCTGGACCCCACAATCAAGCCACGCTGTTTCCCGGTTTGTAAGGGCGTACGCTCAGCCCTAGCCCTGCACTGGTCCATCCCGGTACTCCCCACTTTAAGATTCCCGTCTGGATAAGACATCCCATCGTAATATGTACATCGGACCAGGTCCAAGCGCGGTGAGAATGGAAATGGACTCAGGGCTGAACGAACGCCTCCCCCTGGGGCACTCGACTCTGGACGAAATTTGGAGTCGCTGCAACTACACGCGATATCTATCGTGCTACACACACAGATGCCGAGAAAGTTGCCCTGAAAATCGCACTACGACCAGAGAGCACTTTATCCACATGGAGGTCCTCGTCTAAGATTTCTACGCGGAAGTATGGTCTAGATATCTGCCGATTCTTGGTTTCTATCGGGCCAAACACGAAATTCGTCAGACTGGCCATGAACGGCTACATACTGGGGGGGCGGTGGCTGTGGGTATGCTTCGACCTTGGAGAGATATCCATGTTTGGGGCAAAATCTGTGGCAGTACTTTTTTTGTTGAGTACAGATCAGCAGTCAGGAAGGAAGCCTTAAAGCCAGTCATGCTTGTTAGCACATCAAAGATCTGCATTACGAGATCAAAGCGAAGGTCGAATTCATTGCAACGGGAGTAATACAGAAATAAGTCGAGTCGCATGCCTCCCGTTGATTAATCAGTCTTTAATATCAAATTGATCTACATTTATGTCTAGAATATGTAGCTCCGGTCGTACCCTAATTTCAAAACTATTGATACTTTTTCTACAAAGCTCATGATTTATCAGTTCAACCTCAGTTCCCGGACGTCCTTTTCACGTCCAAACAGGAAAGTTCCTCATGAGCAGAATGCTAATTACCTACCTAATATATATGTATATGCATAGTCAATCGGGGGTCATCAGCTAAAGGGGTTGAACAGCAAAGGCTTTCTTTCGGTTAATCGAACCCCACATCACGGTTCTTCGTTTGAACTCTTCCCCCCACACAGCCTCCATGAATCACTTCATCTACCGCGCTTGTACTTAGAGATGTCCTACCAAGCCACCAATTAAGAAGGCGTCGTTCGTACAACGCGCCACACAGTCGAGCCCCTCATTCACTATGTGATCAAGCCTTCCGGCAGTTGTGCTACGATCCATGACCAATACTCCCAGAATAGCTTTCATAGACATAAAAGTATCCACCCGTAGCGTGACCCGCTGAAAACTAGTATGTAGGAATCAGAGAAACATCGTCACGTGCTTTAATTTAGGCACAAACTTTTCCTCCCCCCGAGTAGCCTAGATAGCAGGATCGATGAAAATTTAGTTCTTGAAGAAATATGCGGGTTCTTCATCATAGGACGAGTACGATTCCGATCACAAAGGCGTATGCCTTAGGTGTAGGTAGTAATTGCCTTCTTTGGGTATTCGAAGAATTGATAGTTTAATCATATAATATCATTCGCTTGTTGGTCTAGCCACATGTTAGGCGTGGGCAGAGCCTGCGGACGTAGCGTAGCTTAGTGCAGATAGTCTAACACCAAAGGTCTCTCTTCACAACCAGTGTGATGCAAACCGGTCTTGTTCCCTCTACCGCTTCTCTCTCATTCTCTCCCTACCTTCCTTGCTGCTGTTGTTCCACCCTTCAAATCCACGAAAATCAACTGTACATAGTCCACTCAACGGTCCAGATTTCATCTATAAAGTATACCGACCATCTACTTTCAACATTTCCATTATCTGTACAACTAACGCGTTGCAACCCCGAGCTCTACAGGCAGTCAACCTTCTTTGTGAATACTCGGCAGTCGGTCACTGGGCTTCGATATGCAACACTAAACAATGCCAATGGCTCACATGTAGAATGGTTCTACATTCTAAGAGCCCCAGTGATGAGAGGATGACGCCCTCCAACAATGATTTTCCCATGTGGATGGGTAGCTACATATCCCCAGCCGGGATTCCACGACCCCACACCACGATAGATAGCGAAGATTACTCATAGTGGAGTTTATCTTGCAATTCGAAGGAAATATGATGCGATCTGGATCACCATAATGCTTCGTCGATTGTGTTTTAGGTATACCCGTCCCACGAAAAGAGAGACAGGTAATATACCTTCCTCAATATACTGCCTGGGACTTGTGGGAACACTTGAATAGAGTCATCCGAACTAACGCCATAAGTAGTCCAAAGGAAATAAGATAATTCCATCGATTGGGTCATGGATCTGAGATACCGTTATGGTTCCTGTCCAGGTTGATTTCGTTGCCTCTGCTTACTCTCAACACATACAAAACACTGTCTCAAATCAGTACGCTTAAAATAATTTCATCGGACCTGATCTACTCACGGGAGAGAGCTTACCATCGCCGAATAGTGTTTCAAATCGCAAACCGTTCGCATCCCCTCTAATAAGCCCAACTATCTTTGGTTCAAAATGGTCCCCAGCAAGGCTATAATGCATATCTCGAACCTATTGATAACACACCTGTTAATGGTGATATCCTGAATGCCGCTCCTCTAACAAAATTATGGTGATTATATGTCGAATTAATAAATAGGGATGCTAGCGGAAACCATTTGAGCTCTTCCCAGTATAAAACAATTTTTTGCATTTCAATTCCGACAGACACATACATCTTGCTATAAGAACTGGAATTTAACCATGAAAAACGCTCACAGCACGTCCCTTCTAGATTCCTGACATATATATATCCCCTTCGTGATCTAAAAATGCACCACTTTCCCTCGCTAGATAGTACACTTCGGGAGTTTCTGGACTTTCTTCCTTCTTGACAACTTCCTCTTCTTTCTTAACAACTTCCTCTTCTTTCTTCACAGCCTCCTCTTCTTTCTTCACAGCTTCCTCTTCTTTCTCGACAAATTCCCCTGCTTTCACGACGGCTCCTTCTTTTGCTAGAGCGACTGGTCTATCTTGCCGTTCAATACGCACATAGCGGGCCCCAATGGTACGCTGGCGTTTTGAGGGTGCTGGTGTTGGTGTTGAAAACCAAGATTCATGGTCGTCTTCGTCTTCATCTCCGTCGGTGTAGTCATCGAAAGCTGAACGCTGACGCTTTGAGGGTGTATCTTCCTTCTTCTCGCTCTTAAGCTTTAGATGACTTCCATGTTCTTTTCTGCCAGTATCGATATCCAGCATTAACTTATCGCGTTGCTTATTATCTTTCTCCCATGCCCTTTCCTCCCTCCAAACCTCAAGATCTTCCTCAAATACCTGCTCATCATCATCACCATCGTCATCTCCATTGTAGCCCCAGTCTGAAGAGGCATTACTTGCCTCCTGAAGGTCTTTCGCCGCTACTTCATTCTTATTCTCACTATCTAGGATATTCTCTTCCTCTGAGTCGTCACCCTTCTCCCTGATTAACTCGACTTTCTCATGGCTGTCCTCAAGTAAGAATTCTGCATCAAACGAGCTAGCATCGCTGCCTTTTTCTTGACTTTCCAATTCTTCTCCGTCATGTTCAGGGATATGTTTACCCATCAAGGCTAGTTCGCATGTTCCCGCTTCGCTTGGTGTGCCCCCTTCCCCATCCATCACCTCCCCCCCTGCTGTCACATCTGTCGCCTCTTCCACTTGCGTCGCCTCTTCTTCATCCTCTTCCTCTTTCTCATCTTCCTCTTGCACGTCTTCCTCTCGCTCGTCTTCCTCTACATCTTCCACGACCTCCCCTTCTATTTCATGATGCTCATCATCTGAAGAGAAGTCTTCATCGAATTGGATCTTCGCAAGGTCAGATGGGTTTTTGTAACGGCGAATAAGCTCTTTCACGACTTCCGCGACGATCTCTCTACCAGGAGGGCCAAGTTTTCCCGGAACCAGCTCCAGTTTCCGGAGATGTCTCTGCCGAATTTCTAAATTCTCGGACAAGTGCGCCGTTTTCGCGTGCTGGCGCAGGGATCCCGCACAGCTGTCGGATATGTGTTTACCGCAAATTCGGCCCTGCTTGTTGATGATGATTCGGCAAATGCTCTCTCGAGGGTAAATGGAGAATTCCCCTTCGATTGGCCACGGGGGGCAATCCCTGTCACGGTATATTGCGTTCAAAGCTTTTTGGGCGGTCATATTTTTCCCTAAGGAGTTATTGTAAGTCAATGCCGACTTTTATATGATCTAATACAATCAGGAGTCCTAACTTGTTTGATCAAGAAATTCGCCATGGATTTTGTGGACTCGTGCGGGAAATATCTCAGTCATTGTAAACTTGTGATTGAATCGGACCAATATCTGCTTGTGGCTGGTAGCTTGTAATTCCTGGGGAGTCTTTGGATAAATATCCAAGCCGTTTAGCTTCGGTACACTCAATCCAAGTCCTATCTCGAGGGGCTGGAATTGAATGCTGTTGACTCAGGTAACTGAAAAGAAAAATCATCTAAGCCTCCGAACTAGTGTGTTGGCCGGTTACTCTCATAATTCATTGCACAACATCTGACGAGTGACGTTACGTGTTCCTACGAACCGGCCTTGTAGACCATAAATCTTGGCTTGGTATGCACGTCGAGTGACAATGCATGACTCACACATAATAAATCCGGCGGTTATCAAATTTCTATGATGTTCAAAATTCAAAAACAGTCATATAGATCTGCTGTAATATGACTCTATGTCAAGAATACATCCGATGAACAAGTCGGCAATGATTTTTTCATCTTTGATTATCAGATCTCAGCCCCGCGCCTTATCTTGCTATCGATAAGAAAGTGGCAGAAATTGCAGTGGCTGGAATTCCCTGATTAGTTAATTCAGCGTGACTCTTAATGTTGAGCTGGTCGCAGAATCGAGTCAGGCTTCTGGGTGAAAAAAAAAATGTGGTGGCTGGATCGTGACTGGATAGCTTCGGTTAGCGCGAATGATTAGTCACCGGCGCTGCAGAGGAGACGACTGTAGTCGAGAGTAGTACTCTCTTACGCCCTCTTAGTCTTTTCTCTCTTTTCAGAACTGAATCGAATATCAACCCCTCTTCCGAATTAATCCGGCGAGATTTACAGATGTATCATGTATACATCGAATTCCCAGTTTGGACGCCAGTTATTTTGGAGCACCACTACGGATTAATTAATGCCGTGAAGAGGAGGCTTTCCAGCTCCGTCACGAAATCCACCACAGCTAGGTAATTCCTTTTTTTTTTTTTAATTCATTAATTGTGGGTAATTCCCATTTATGTGTTAATAGAACTTCAACCCTGGCGGATTTCGTGACGGGGTAGTGGTAGTAATAAGCGGCGGGTCGAACCATACCCGTACATACCTTGAATCTTCCACAAGTCGAAACGCAATCCTTAAGAGCAAGACCTCCATCGTGATTTTACGCCTTATAAGGGCTTTGTATGCCTATCCAGATACTTTGTTGCTGTAGAGCACCTTTATTAGGTGGTTTATGGTCGCGTGATTTGTGGTAACATGATTTATGATGGTAGTGGTGGCGGGGTAGCTAATCGTGAAAGAGTACAGAAGATTACTTGGTGGGAGTGCAAAAGAAGAAAGATGTGACTATGTTGGTGCAGTAGTGAGAAATGACGAGGACGGTATGTAATCGAAGGACGAGTATAAGAGAAGGAAGGAATTCAGTTGCTGCTATGTATGTGGGAAAACGGGGCCGAGAAACGCGTACTATTGTTCACACTCCCAAAGGCGGCCGGCTCAGCTGGGTAACTCAATGTTGGCCGAATTTCCCCAACAGGAACTGTGAGTTAGGGCATTTTCGACATTCACCTAACTGTTACCCAGCTGGTACTATCAGTGAATAGCTTGTTAAGATTTATCCATGCCCGGACCATAAATCTTTTTTTTTTTGGCAAATGCGGATGCCAGATCTGAAAAGCCCACCAACTAATGAAAACCTGGGATCTGTTGATAAAACGAGATCTTGTAAAAATGGATATCCGGGGTTCTTCAAACACAAAATACAAGATTAGAGGTAGGAGATATATACGTTAATTAAACCTTTCCTTAAATGCTGTAATAGTGCTAGCATAATATACTGTGGTACGAAGATTGTGTGGCTGTATAGGTTATAAGTTATACTCTATATACCCTGCTGTTACCTAGGGTGGCGTATGGGTGTGTAAGTTATATACATAGCCACATTTATACCCAGCATATATATGTATCGTTTCCCGATCCCGACGCAAACTACGTGTATTTCTACCGCCTCATAGCTATGTAGATCTCGGCTAGATCTCGGTGGGTTTTCCAAATGTAAAGAGTATATGAAGTGTTTGTTAATTATGCCCGCGCACAGGATTGATACATGGAATATCTCTCCTCATTAATCGATCTTTTCAATTGATCAAGCACTTTTATTCGAAAGAACAAAGTTTCTCTTAAGCTTATCTATAGTTCAATTCCAAAATATGGGCACGGTTAATACTAACTAACCAAGGGCCATGGTTTACCCGCCCAATACCAAACTCATCGATACGCATCTCTATCCTCAATTCTTCCTTCTACGATCACAGGATATAGTTCTCTCTCTATCTAGACTTAGATCTCCTCATACCAAAATCTCCAAATGCCCTATCCTTCTCTCCCTTACTCCCCGAATGGCCCAATTTACCAAGCGTATCCACCACAACCGCCTTAGCATCTCTACGACCTACGCTAGCGCCTCCCGTATTACTATGGCCATCTCTCCGACTACTACCCCTCTTCTGCCGCGCAGTCTCCGCCGCTATCTCCGGCGCCATATCACGGTCAAAATACCAGTGGGGGCCCCGAGTAGTTTGTTTCGCTGGAGTAACATCATAAGTACCCCCTGAACCATCCATCTCTATTCTGTCGCCAGTCTCTTCCTTGTCCTTTTCCGGAGTAGTATAATACTCCCCCGAGCCATCCAACTCTATTAGATCGTCGTCCTTCTCTGGCTTGTGTGGCGTTTGAAGGCGGCGTATTTCTCTTAGCTTCGCAGCGGCGTCTCCTTGGTATGCCAATTTCTGCATGGCTTCTTCCATCTCTTCCTTTGAGAGATATTTCGACATTGGTGATTAGTTATTGAATTGGGTTTGAATTTGAAGTTCGGATGTTTGTAATACCTGTAGATCAGTATATATAATCTAATAACTAAGAGCCGTATCGTATCTTATAAGTGCTCGTCGGCCATCGGTCTCAATTCGTGTTTTGATGACTCTTGAAAAAACAATTCAAAGATTCTACTTTGTTTATTTACCAAGAAGTACTCAGTAGATGAATGTGCTTCAAAGATAGATAGGGTAGATCTTGAGTCCTGATCAGTACTATGTGAATACTTTCTAACCCAGAACTGCCTTTCACAAATTTAATTTGCAATCTAAGGTCATCTTGAAGAGTCGAGAGTGATCAATTGTGATTGAATAGACTATAAACAATTCGGTTAGAGATATCTATTAGTAATCAAGACCGACCAATAATACTTTTCAAAACTTCCATAAGATCAGTCTTAATAGCGAGACTGCTGCCTAATGAGATATTTCCACATAGGGGACGCCATTAACAGCTTATGGCTGACATTCTAAAGTAATCAATACCAAAACCTATAGTATTTCCTCGCCACGATCAGGAATATTTCTACATATATCTGGCAAGTTTTACCCCGCCTAATATATTGAACTTCGGGATGTTGACCAAAAACAAACAGCAACTAAAAAGGAAAGGACGGGATAAGTTACCTTACGTGGCGACATGAATCATCAAGTCATTATGAACTATACTAAATTTGATATCTTAATGTTTCAATCAACTTTTCGTTTTCCTGAAATTGATAATAGCAGCGGGAGTGTGAATTTCACATGGAATGGATAGATCCTATCGCTACAACACATGCATGCTCAACAAATAAAGCCATTAAATTACGACTCTCCGGAAAGACTCCCGCTTTAGACGGATCTCCCCATTCTCCACGTTTTCCATCGGTTGTAGTCCGTCTGTGTCTCTATATCGACCTTGAGCACTTAATGCTCCCTCTCTCTCTCTGCCTGTGAAGTAACTTCGCTCTACCGAACAATAGGGTGAAGAAAAATTTACTTAGTCGTACGTGTTGGAGTATGTTGGTGAATGTTCTGGGAAACGCTAACAGCGCCCAAAACAGCATTATAAACACACCCGTTCCGAGAAATGACTTTGACTTCTATATCTTGAATATGTCAGCTCAAGTCGACCCAAATACCGAAAGACGGGACGGATTTTATATACTAGCTGGTGATATATAAGCATGATTACCTATTGGATGATATTATTTGGTCTTCCCACCCGACTCGAGCCGTCCAGAGCGTAGTACTATCAGCCCACCCCAAATGTTTCATCCGTCCCTCCGGTACCACCGGAATATATATCGCCGCCCCCACCGCGATCTAGAAGCTTATATATATCATAGCCTCCCGTCTGCAGAAAGCCTTACCACGTACGACACAGAACCACCCCACAATCAACCCCCCCTCCGGTCACACTAGATAGAGTAGTTACCGCCCCCCGAAGAGGAAAACGTGTTGTACAACCCATCACAAACACGCCATCCCGGATCCCCGAGATATTTTGCAATACCCACACGATCCGTGCTATAACCGGGTCATGGAGCGGAAGATTGCTTTCTACACTTAATGGTGCAACTTTTTCTGTGGAAATTGTAGCTACTGTGGTGTTACATGTAATATGCATTTCGGCACTTGGAAGCCGTGATGTTCGGGAATCTAGATATCAGCCTTGCTTGCGGGAAATCTTAATGAGTAATCAGCCCGGATGGAATATAAGTAATTGTCACACTAAATATTCGGGTTCAGCTCATGTAGAGAAGCAAATCCTAACGTCAAGTTTCAAAATCTCCCGTTTCCTTTCTTCGGTCAATTCATTTGCTTCTAAATATTGCTCTATCAAATCGTACCTTCCATCAGAACCAAACATCCCCCTTCCTCAAAAACGATCACTCCCGAAAATATCTTCCCAATCACGGCTGCTTCCAACGCCAAGCCTAGTGGCAAGTGACATAGTCCCTTTTCTAAACCAGTTCTTCTTCTTACTTCCCTCTGGAAGACTGGTCACACTGAGATTGGGATACTTACTCCAATCCCCGCGATAGTAATACTCAAGATTATTGACGCTCCTCGATTGCTTCAAGCGATGCAGCGAGTCAGCGCTAGAAGCGTCGTGATATCGATGCTTCCAAAACCGCAACTCTTTGAGTGGGGATAGATCATTTCCGGTAGGTAGCAGATTAGATGACCACTTATTATATCTTTTTCTCCAACCACTTTGGTTATCCTTTTGGGTCCTGTAAGTTTCCAAGAATCTCGAAACAGCTTCCTCCGTTATGTCTGGGCTTTCTGTCGAGTCGTTGGTGGGTTCAGAGGAGCTGCTGTTGCTGTCGTTCATGCTCCACACTCGGTCTTCGTATATTGTTGGAAGACTCGACGATGTCGCTCTTCTTCCTAAGGTTTTCTTTAAACTGCGGCTACGACTCGGCATGGTTATTATGTATGCTAGTAGATGTTAGTGTTTGGATGTTGGTATGGTATATCTATCAGATCAGTAGCGCTGGGTGCTCTTCCTTGAATGGTTTCCGCGCCTTCCTATATAGAATTCCACACCTTTCATCTCGGTAACGATAGCTGAGTTGTATGTTTGTTGCTTGAAATTTTGAAGACTTCTTTCGCCTTACCTCATGAAAACCTTGAGCATAACTTAAAAAAAGTAATTTGAGTTTGGTGTATTCGCGGTTCTCACGATACATAGGAGAAGCGACGTGACATAAGCCCTTGATCCAAACACACAACACACCGGCCAGTAGCACTGGACGTTGGCGTTACGTTACTCTTTCCCGATGAAAAGGCATTGTGCAACCGACCATCTGTTTGAACCACGCATGTCGCCCAGGCATATGCGCTCGATGGGCTGCCTACTCCAAACCTTCTCTCACTTTATGGCTCGAGAAGGTGAGTAAACTTCAGCGTTTGCAGCCAACCAATTTATAGAAATTGGGAGATCTACTCTCATAATAGTACTAGCGCCTAGCTTAACGGTGGAGTTTTCTCTAATTCTCATACAAAAAAAGTTCCTCTGAAGTTGACACACCTTCTCGCACCATACGTAGTGGAAAAAAGGTTCACATTCTCCCGCCAGCACCACATTCCAAGGGGCCCGGGCGACTCGATTACTCGCTGCCCAACCCCCCCCCTGTGCTCCCTCGCCGCGCGCAGGAGATAAAAAGTAAGAAAACATGTCGTTTCTCTCGACACAAACACGGCCCCTAGCTAGCTAGCCTGCTGGCATACACCCACCCACGCCAAAGCAAGGGATAAATTAAACTTAACCTTCTCAGTACATTCCAATGTCAATGTCAAATCTCAGACGTCAAACGTCAAACTCTCAAGTATCCCACGAGTCGCGTTGTGTCATTTGTATCCCCTCACCTTACACCCCACGAGCAACCGCACCCACGCCGCAACGCAGATCACATCCCATCACTCGTCCGTTTGCCAAGGCCATCACGTGAGCTACTACTAACTACAGTCACCCCAGGGACAATGACGAAACCGGCTCGATGGCGAATGACGACTTTATGGGTTGATATTCAGCCAAAGGCAAAGAGGCTGGTGCGCTTTTGTTGGTTTTTGTTCACTTGTATTGGCCCATTCGCCATCCAACCAGGTTCGCCATTGCCCCGGGAACCACTGTACCTCCGTCCTAGCGCTTGCAAACAAACATCTACAGTCGTCTCTGGGTCAACGACGAAACCGGTTCGATGGCGAATAGGCAAATCGAAGCCAACAAAAGTGCGCCGACCCTTTTTTCTTTGACTGGCTATCAGCCCCAAAAGTAGTCATTCGTCATCGAGCCAGGTTCGCCGTTGACCCAGAAACGACTGTACCTTCCAAACATCAATTAAAATCACAGAGTAGATAAATAACACCAACGCACCCATGCATCAGGTAACTTCTTTTACCTCTCCGCCGATCGCACGGGCTGACAGTGTGCATACTCATAGGATACATATGAGGGGTACATATCTGTACGGATGTACATGCGGAACGGTACTACCCGGTAATAAACAGGTTTTATGGGCCGGCGAAATGAAAAAGAAATGTGAGGAGCGTGCAGAGTGGATAGGTAAAGATATTATTGCACATGTAGAGTACACTGCTCGCTGTAAAAGTAGGTGACGTGTATACTAGCACATATCTACAAGGCTTGTTTGGGTGTAAGATCGAGAAGGAGTAGACGTGTGTAACTAGCGAGAGGTTCCGGGCTATAGATATAAGAGAGGAAGTGATTTCATGGGGGCATGGGATAGGAAATAGGGTGTATAGGGTGTCGGAGAAATTGATGTTCGGGAAGCAAGTTTGTAAAGTACTAAAAGATGTTGGAAAGCGAAGAGAAAGATCGAGGAAGTCCTAGAGTTAGAATGTTATTGTTCGTATGTTTTCTAGTTGAAGTACTGTAGTAGTTATTTTGTTAAGATAAAGAATCTTCTCAAGATACTGTCACCCGCAAAAGAAGCAATTGAAACCAAAGATTTTGTTAACATCTCATTTTGATTGCTACCTAATTAGAGTTATCGAGAAGTTGAACAAACGATTTCATAAAGAAACAACATGTATCGCAGTCCAAAAGCAGCCAACTAGTTTTAACCCAATATCTTTCTCCTCCACTCAATACCAAAAGGAATGTGAGACTGCTTTTGAAAAATAGAAAAATATAACAGAAAACATGAATGGGTTGCCATGAGGCTTTTTTTGTGGGTTTTGTGGTTTTTATGAAAGAAACAGCGAACAAAAGAAAGCATGCCAATGCAATCATTATCAAGAAGTAAAAATTAGCCCATTCATCAATCTCACAATCCTCTCCCCCATCGAAAGTCGTGGCCAGCTATTGCTGAGAAGTAGTGGCCGAGCGATGCTTGTAGAAATCTACAACTCGACGAGAGGACCACAGCTGTTGAGCTGGACAAGGTTCAGGCCCTGTGATAATGTTAGCTGCTGAATGGCTTTGGAAGAAGTCATAGTGGAATGCATACGTTGCTGTTGTTCTCCTGCTTGCAGCAGTAGGCCTTCTGCTCGACCTTGCAGTTATCTGTGACACTGTTAGAATCAAATCGCTAGAGTAATGATCGTGAGATACTTACTACCGATAGCACACTGAAGGCTAAGGATTTCGGCGTTGCTAAGGATTTCGGCGCCAAGGAAGCCACCGCCTCCGCTCTTGTTGGACTTGTTGCAGCAGGCCTGAGTAGTGCGGTCGGCCTGGTTGCTGCAGAGGTTGGTGTTTCCGCTCTGGGAGACATCGCCAACTTTGTGGCTGTTGCCGCTGTGCTCAATGTTGGTGCTGCCGTGGGGCTCATCACCGGCAACGGGAGCGGCGATGACAGTCATGGCAAGAGCGGCGGTGGCAATGAGGATGGTGGAGAACTGCATTTTGATTGATTTGGTTGTTTGGGGGGTAAACTTAAAAAGTTATTGAAGTGGTAGAAGAGTGGAGTGGAAGGTTGGTTGTTGTTGGAAGTGGATGCTTTGGATGTTGAGATGAGAGTGATGAGGATGAGATTTGACTTTGGGGCGGAGAATGGCCAGGTTATATAGAAAATTGAGGCCTTAGAAAGTTGAGTATTTCCCCGTAGTCTAAGTCCCCCAATGCCTGAGAGAGCTGATAGTGAGAGAGTGCGTGGGCCGTGCTGCATGACTCCAGTGCGCCGGAGAAGCAACTCCACAGTCCTCTGGCCGTGTGTCTCACACTCTGCTCTGAGCGTACCTTCGGGATCGGCGTTTTTTTTTCCAGCCCACTCCCTTGGCCCGGGCGTATCATCTCACAGAATCAGGTCTCTTTACATCGTGTCTCAAAAGATTACTGCAGGAACTAGAGATTTCAACGACGACAGCTGTACAACCTGCAGAGAGTTGATACACTCCAAGAGTATACGTGCATATCTTCGTATAAACCTCCTCAGGAAGATAACTTTTTTTATTTTTTCGCCTTCTCGTGGTCGCCGATTTCCTGATTCTCAACCTAATCTTTGGCCAGCAAAGAAAAAGAAGAACAAAAAACCAATTGAGACACAAGTAGACTCTTTCACCAACGCAATTCAATTGCAATACGAAAAGTACCTCACTCCTTGGAAACCCGTCGAGGTCGACAAGAAATCTTGTGATCATGCATTGACTGCTCTAATGCAATCATCTCCTCCGAGTTCCATATTTGCTACTTTCTCCGGCGATAATGAATGCCAGCAAAGCCACCAACATTCCTGAGACGTTTTAAAATTTAATACATCTCGTAATATTCTTTTCAAGGGAGAGATCAGAATCAATCTCAGATCGTATACTCTCGTAATCTTTGTTGGCAACGTAGGTACGTAGTCGATATTTGTCTCATAATGAATTTTTTGTTATTGCATTGTTGTGTGAGAGACATTGATTGAGCTCCTGCACCCAACACCGGGACTGTGCAGTCGGACCACTTGAACACCGATGTTGTAAGTAGGGCATATGGGAGAGTAGATGCCGTGTAGGTCGCTGACCTTCTTTCGGACTCGGCGACGATTGCCCGATCCGTTAATAGCTAGCCGGGCCGGCCGCAACAGGCAATTCGCATTGTCTGAGCACTTAAGCGAAAATTAAAAAATCAAATAAATATTTTATCCGTGATCAAATTAACAACCTACTTTTACGCTTCAAAGGATTTCAGGATCTCTCTACCTGCGATATCAGAGTCCGCTGCGAAAAATACATCTTCAAGCTCGAGTGGTGTAACTGAAGGTTGGATTAAAGTTTCGCTACACACCACACAAGGCGCTATGCATCGATAGTGCAAAAATGCCAATTTCTTCCCTTGCCCTGCAAATCGTAGAGAGATTTGGGGTTGTACACCAGTGCAGTTGGGTGGTTGTTGACGGTTGTCCCTCCCATCCAACCAATAACCACAGCCCAGCAAGCAGGTATCCCGTAGTGGTTAGATGAGGCCCTGGTGGAAACTTCGGTTCCCCTGCTTGAACAGAAGCACTACTGCATTCTGTAGTCTCGAGGGTTATTCCGTCCAATACTCGAGCGCCAGACAACCTGGCAGCATGTAGAAAACTTGTTTACTCTACATTTGATCACCGACGATCACCGGTAAATACCGGAACCTATCACGGAGCTGAAATTATAATGATCTCCCAGACGAGACTATTGCATCCTCCGGAGTCCTGGAACAGTGCACAATCCCAGAAAAGCCACACCTAATATTATGCCGTTTCTGGGCAATTGTACTACTACAACAATAGTAGATTAATTAATCATTGCACAATAATATTAATGTCGTCCAAATAATATTCGCAAATCTCAGTGACATATTGTAGGTAGCAATAAAATCAAACGGGATTTCGGCACGATACTGCACACTGATCTGGCCCTTTTTTTTTTTTCTTTTCTGAAATCCTTCAGCTATGAAAAGATTTACCCCTTTCTTTCTTTCATCAATTGATTTCTACCAATACGATCCGATGAGATAAAAAAAGGACTTCTGGTTCCGCATTAGTGCTATACATCCAAGAATGGACAGCGTAGCTATCAATAAAATCCAGTACCGAATAGTTATCTATCCCAATTAGGCCAGTTGTCCGACAAGACGTACCGGCGAGGCGGGTGAGAATCTGGTCTGGCCAATCCCTCTCCTTCCCCGCATAACCCCAGCCCCGAGAGCCAAAGATACATGGCCCGGTTCTGTGGTAGCCTGAGACCTTGTACGAGTGTCCAAAAGGGTGTACATGCTTGGCATCAGCTTGGAATCGGGACTTATCAGCGCTCTAGTTTTTTTTCCCCTGCTCGCCGATGATAATGTTTCTTCAAAATCCGGTTTTCCATCGTCCTCTGGTTTCCTCAGATTTCGGTTAATGCGAGAGAAAAAACGAAGAGGTCGGTAAAAGCAGGGCATGTATCCAGGAGCTCTCGGATATCTCCATTTTCTCGTAGTTACAGTCCACCTCTAATCAGCGATCTGTTGGTACCTTAGAGGCACAAGGCCGACAATCCTTTGGTCACATACGTGGCCAAGCTGTATCCGACAACCAGACTTAGACGCAAATCATTCCAAAGGGGAAGAGCCTATTCCAAAATATTTAATACCCCTAACTCTCTGGGTATTTTGGGTAAAACATGATGTAACCACGCCTATGTCAGAGTGACAGGTGCTGGTCAGGAGTACATGCAGATATCGTGCGTGCAAGTCACCCTCCAGCTGGTCAATTGGTCAGTAACAGTATTGCATAATCCACTTGAAACTGAACTACGAATTGTTTCTATCAACCTCTTCTCAGTCAATTTGATCCCCAAACAGAGAGTACTTTCAAATACATACCTATACATTCTCAATTATCAATCGATTACTGCCCTCCTCACACACACACACACACACAGAAATGAAACCGTAAAAATAGTAACTCCGGACCCGACGATTACCTATTTGATAGAACCGACACGCAGAATAGCCGACTGAACCAGAAGATCATTGATTCATCGGTACCACAGAAAAGAAACCTCGAGTTAAGACAGAAGAGGATACATGCCCGGTGGGTGTTCTTCGAGTACTCGCGACCAGCAACAAGAACCCGAATATGCAGCTGCAAGTCTTTGGTGTATTTTTGACTTCTACTCCAATGGAAATTGCAGATTAGGACGTGCATTTTCGGGTTCTTGTTGCTGGTCGCGAGTACGCCAGGTAAGTATTCTTTCTTTTGCCTTGTACCCACGTGAAAGTAGGAATTTGACTCTGAGATCTTGATCTATCCACGTGACTGATGATCATTGAGTATGAGTGTTGGCATTGCAAAATGAACAACCATTCAGCTTTCGACGAAAACTGCACTCCTGCCGTCAAAACCGTCGAAGAGATCGATATCAGTGCACCTGAGCTGTCGTCTCCTACGTAAGAATTCAACTCGTGCAGGCACCAATGCAATCTAACTTGTTGGCGTTTTGTGGGCTTCGAAAAGTATAGGAGAGCAGCGCAGCGGTTGTGTAGATCTTTACTGCAAAGAAGGCGCAATTCCTTCTCTTTTCTATTTTATCCCAAAATATGAATCATTGCGCAAACTGAGTCTGCGTCTCAAGAAGTATGCGGGGCACACTTGGTTGGAATGAACCGGTAATTCTTTTTCCTGGTTGGATTGTTTAGGGGGGCCAACCGCCTAGACCATGTACCAATGATGCACAGCACCTAGTGAAGTCGCAGATAGGGCTATATTGAGGTCTTGTTAAGGTTTTCCCTGCCAAGGCTTTGGCTTGATGGCTTGTAATTGACATTTCCAGACTTCACCCCTTTTGTCGACAGTTGCAATATGACAGATCACCGGGCGTGGTAACCAATGATAGACGACCCCACCCGTGTTTTGTGGATGTCCGTGTGTGCATTCCGCTTACGCAGTCCTATCCCGGTTTAAGCACGCAGGCTGACCAATGCCATGAATAATTCGGAGTAACGGAGCGTGACGCGTGACGAGTGTACAACACACATGTACCCAACACGCCCAGCCCTCGTATCGATATCTCTAAGTAATCAGCCAGATCCGGCTACGTGTCCCCTAAAGAGAACAACATAGCTGAAAAACAAAAACGTCGCGCGTGGATGTTTTGTTCTTTGTCGCTTTGTCTCGACGCGGAAAGCAGACTGTGCCGACTGATTGATAGCCGCAAGTACCTCGCTCTCTGCCTTGAGACGTTCGAGATCGATCAGAAGGCCATCTACCGGATGTCCTTGAACTTCTCTCTTCCTTCAACCCTAGGGAGGGGGAGGGCAAGTCCAGTCTTTGGGAATACGATCTATCGCAAGAGAAGCAAATAAAAATAAGTTAGTAAGAGAATTTAGTAACTTTGAGAATTGAACTCTTCCTATTGATGTCATTACCTTTCAATTCAGCCCGACTAAAGCCGCGCTCTGGTCGGCTAACTCGATTCAGGGTGAGGAATGCTGGCCCTTTTGGCGTGCCGTCTGTTAACATGGGATAACACGGTTAACATCGTGAGGGGTTGATGGACTGGACCTCGAGTTTGAAGTGAGGTTGAACGTGGTTACGAGGGACTTGTGTTGCTCCCCCCTGTCGTGACCTTTAGCGAAGCCACCTCAACGTCTTCTACTTTAGCGCCAGAGCGCAACACAGCTCGACTATCGTGAGCTTACTCAGTGGCCCGCCAAAAGTGTGTAGAAAAAGTTAGAATAACGAGTGATAATATATGAACAGGGTCATTTTGAAGGCATTATGGCGTCCGAATAAACTATTCTCGCGTGTAGATAGATTCGCCTTACTTGCGAGATGGATCTACGCTTTCTAGCGACAAAATGGGCATATCTGTAGAGGGAACTATGATGAATTGTTGAAGTTCTCGTAATTAATTGTATACATGAATTTACGCAACCAACTCGTTAAACCCATTATCCCAATAAGTATCAACAATAAAACAGTAAATAAAAGCGATCTATCATTTAGATATCGAGTATCTTATTTAATTAATTAAACTTTGATAAAGTCTCTAAAGCTTATATTCGTTCTCTCGTCTACAATGTATTACCTCGTTTAACGTTTCTACAGCTATTAAGAAATTGCTTAATTACGACGGTCACGATCTTTCGTTTCACCACCTTTTCACCTCCCACCATGCGCGCACCAGGGCAAACACAAAGCCGGACCCACTAAGTACCAAGAATCCTCCCCCCTCCTCCCCCACCTCTCCCTCCAAAACCTACAAACCCCCCTTGTCACCGTCACGCCCACAACCCTAACCCATGTCTCACCACCCCTCCCTTATATCACACCCTCTCTACCTATCGGTCGTCCAACTCCAGAAGCAGCCAACGCAGCCGCGTCTACAATAAAAATGCCAACAACACACTCTAAATATGCGCTTATCAAAACGAATTATTACTCAGGTGGGGTTCAGCTCAGTTGTATGACTAAAGCGACTAGGTTAGTTGACTCGTAGCGTAACGCTGCGTTGGAAGGCCGTCGGAGCCTGGGGCGGGGAGACACCCCCAGCTTAGCCTCCTCGCCCAGGCCGTACCGCAAGAATCCGGGGTTCGGTTGGGGTTGGGTTGTTCGGGTGGGTGAGGGAGAGTTAGAGTGGAAGAGGAAGGTAGCAAAGCGAAGTTTTCTCTGGGGCCTTCTGGAAGAGAAAAAGTGGAATTGCGGAGTTTTGTTTGGGGGGGGAGGGAAACGGGCTCGTGGGTTCTAATTTTCGCATGGTAGCTTGCTCGCTCTGGATTGGTAGTACTAGCGTAGGAGGTGGTGAGTGGTGCCAAGATGTCAAAGGTTTCAGTCTAGTCAGCGCACGACCAACTCCTACATAGTTGTGCTCAGATTATCATACACGGTCTCTCTCCTATCTTTTTCTGTCGCGTGATAAACTGTTGGATTTCTCATCTAGGAGGAAGCTTCACTTTGGTTATTTTGGCCCGCGCCGTAGAGACCTGAGGTGATTACAATTATTTCGTCCGGGCGGGATATGGGACGTTGTGTTGTTATTAGACGGAACGGCTTGCACAGTTTGTTCGACCCGTTTCGAGAGTCTCTCCTTTTGCGTAGTAAATCGAATCGTATTGTAATTGCCGGCGCGGTTTTGCGCGGTGCGAAGAGTTGCCGGATGGACAGATAACCGGACGGGCTGGGTTGCTGGTCTTTTTTTTCTTTTTTCTTTCTTTTTCTTTTTCGGTTACAGGGTGAGGGGGAAAAACCGATTTCCGGATTCATGGGCGATCACTCGTTCATGCGAGGTTGAACGTAGGGGAGCTCGAGGGAGGTTGGGGATTGTGGGCGGATGGAGTAGGTATCTGCAAAACTAAACTGCGACCTGAGATAGGATAGGTTAATCTTTATTCATAGCTACGTAGATATCTTTTTAGCTGAACGCGCACAGTAAGCGCTGTATCGTCATGATCAGCTTGCTCATGTATGTCGTAAAATACGACGAACGCAGTGTTCTAAGGGTTAGGAAATATCAAGAACCCACCGCCCGCCCACCCACAGTTCAGAGTCGTGATCGTCGTGAAACTTCCCAACCACTTCTCTAAGTACTCTTTTTTCTCTCAAAACTCTCCTCCTACCAAGTTTCCCCCAGGCTCTTTCTCCACGTCTCGCCAGGCATCTCTTTCATCATCCGCAACACACAAATGACCCTTCTCACACCCTTCCTGAACCTCTCTCTCACCTCTTCTGCGCGGATTGAGGCAGCTTCATCATCTTCATCCTCGTTATTCACATCATCTGAATAGCGATATTCAGTTTCGCGAGGTGCAATGTAGGACCGGCGACTGCCAGTGACTGGCATGGGTATGCGCGAGTAGACTAAGTCATTGGTTACGATGGGCGGTAATGCTAGTGGTAGTGGTGGGTCTGTATAATCTGAATCTGTCTCTCTACTCGTAGCTGTATCTGTATTTACCTCGCTGCCTGTATGTTGCTGATTGAGTGTGTAGTCGCCAAAAATGCCTCCACCCCCTACGGTGGTGGTAGTGGTGGTGGGGGACGAAGTATCAGAGTCCGACATTATTGTAGGCGCTGTTCTGTGCAATTAGTGTAGATAGAAATTATCTTTAGCTACATAGATCAGTATTCCTCTCCTAGCGGGGATTGAACATGCTGCTCGCTATATACCACCAATATACCATTTCAAGATGCTTCTAGCTGGGTCCATCATGAAATATTGAACCTGTCGCAAACTACATATTGTCAATATGCTACTTCTCGCTGCGACCAGAGTTTGTATCTCAAGTTCAACCTCATTCTAGATGAAGCTGGAATGGTTGTTGCTGTTTGTTACTCGTGAGTAATCGGTAACGGTTGTTGAGATATCGATTGTGAGATGCCTCGATGTAGGTTCCAGAATGGCCATGACGTAACAAGTCATGTTGTTTGAGGTAGACTGGCTTTGGCCGCGATTCATTGCATGTAGCTCGATATGCCGGATGGCTGCGTGCGCATACGGGAGGTAGAAAGTGAGATACCGAGACGTTCGGGACTTAGGTAGGTGGTTGTTTTCTTCTGCGGGAGGGGAAGGGGCATATCGTGAGGGATGGATGGATGGATGCTGAGAGTAGCTCTTCCCGAGCGGATAGCTACATGTAGAAGTGAAAGGCTTGACGAGAGACACATGTACGTACAAGTATGTATCTTAGCCTTGAATCGGAACGAAAGTTTGTTTGAGTTGAGCTTCGTTTCCAGAAGAAAGGCCAGTTGTTGGGAGACGAAAAATTCCGAGGGTGGAGGGACCCGTTCCTTTCTTGAACTGGTATGTTATTTCTTAATTGCCAACATGAATGAACTCCATCTAATCAATTCCAATAGACGTCTCTTCTATTCTGCCTCTCCTAGGCCTTCTCGATACAGAAAGCTAGCATACGTACGTACTGCCCCTCACTGAAACCGATAAGCTTATCGATATCGCCAGCTCAAGCTCGACAAGCTCAAGCTCCCCCACCCCACCATGGCTACTGCAAGACCAACGTTCCGTCCGGTTTCTCGGAGAGTAAACACTGACACAAGCTTTAGTCCTTTGCCCAGAGGGCGTATCTGTCGAGTCTTTTCTCAATCGTTCCAAGTACCACCAACCATCTGCCGGACCACCGCTTCTTGGCGTATTCGGGACGGAAGGACCGTTAACGTTATCGATCAAGCTTAAGCTTTCTATCGAAACGTCCAAACACCCATCTCCCAACCAAAGCCCTCTCCCTCTCCCTCCCCACTTCCCATCGCATCCCATACCAAAAGTTAACTGCTAACCCTTCAAGCATCGAAGCTCCCACCACCAGAACGATACCAACTCCCACCACCACCGCCGTAGCTATCAAGGAGGGGCACCAGCAGCACCAACAGTGTGGGGATCCAAGACCTATTAAGCACCCCCGCCAAGCACCATGAAAGAGGGGTCACTCCCTCTCGCGATTCGCAGGGCACGATATAGGATTACTCAATGGTGCTGATCACGGCTCTTGCTTGGACCCGAGTAATCGGCGGGCCCATTGGCCAAACAACAGTTATTGAAACAGTAGCTCATGGACTATGGTGCTTCTGATTGAACGAAATGCTTTTTTTGGGTGCTCTTCGTATCGTATTCATGATGGGGCTACATATTCAACAAAGAGTCTTTCTTTCTTTCTTTCGCTCTTTCCCCCACACCACACCTCTCTCACAATCTCACTGGCCCGCTGGCCGGGGGAGAGAGCACAACCGTACAGAATTCTCTGTTCCAGGAGCGAAATGGGCGAGTTCGCCGGGATTCGCAATATGGGGGGTGTCTTTCGTGATGGGGGGCTCGTTGCGTTCCGTCCAGTCGTTGATGTTGCCACCCACCCTTTCATTATCAATTGCGGACACATATATGAATATCTCATACATAGTCGCCCTCCGACATACATGGAAAGCGGGGATAGTGCGGCGTTGGGTGCATAGAGATGTGGTCGAAACGATCGGGTGAGTCATGGAGTGTCACTCGGTTCCGCAAGTAGTGGCCGGTGGGGTGGGTGTTTGGTGACCGGTGTCCAGGAAGAGGGTTGGGAAGGTTAGGGAGCGGGGTAGTGTTAAGTCTGAGTATACGATACGTTATGGTGCGGGAGTTGGTGTTATTATATCTGTATCCACAAATTACATATGTACTTATATACTCTACGTAGTCTTAACTGGAGGGGTAACCCAACAAGTAACGCCGTGACTTGAAGAATTATATGTTACTACATGCACTTATTAGTATATCTATATACATACACATTTAGTAAGAGAACAAGAAATGATGGTAAAACGTGATCATCACCTCAAAAGTCCAAGGTGGGATCCAATCTCCGGATGGGAGATTGTTATCACTCACCTACTGGAAGAATCGGCCAGTGATAATTGCAACAATACAAGCCATCCGAAATAGGATCACTCTAGCTCATGTATGCGGTAGCTTTATTACCTAGCCCAGAGTACGTTCTGTCCCTTTGACGGTCGTGCGAATTGAGAACAGGTGTTGTAACCTCGCTAGAGGTACACATCCACAGCTCACCTCAACAAGCCAGAATCAACTTCACAATCAATCAATGCTCAACTACACAATACTATATAACTTAACGGTGTCACCTAAAAGAAGGAAGAAAGCTCTTGCTGAGGTATCAATCAATCGGTACAAAAGACCGCTACCCAGAAACTCCGCCGAGACCAGCGGTCAGGGTGTTCTTGAGAGGAAGAGACTTGGAGACCACGAATCAGGGTTGTTTGTTAATTTTAGTCCTGATGGCGGGCGGGCGATCCTTTATGCCGGAGGTGATATGGATATGCATGCTGTCAGGATCTGGCTGGATATATAAATCGATCTAGGGTGGGTAGTGATACTTATGGGAGAGCTCGACAGTGTGCATGTCTAGGGATATTGCGGGTAGATAGTGATCAATCAAGCTCCGGGTAGCTACAGGAAATGAGGTCACGATGAGAATTGATGGCTGACATGGAGAAACAGATACTGGGAAACTTGTTTATACCAAGCCAACGAGAGCTCATATATAACTTATTGGCCATCTATTCTCATCCTCAGCGGACCCTCGCCCAAAGCCACTCCTCAAAACCCTCACTCCCAATCTCCTTCGCATCGCCCACCTTTGTCGCCCACCTCCTCGACATGGACGCCAACCGATGCTTCTCCGGCGACTTTACATACGTCCGCAGCTCATCCTCGACCGCATCGCTCCCATGGCACGCCACCTTCACCACCACGCCCAGCCGCGCCAGCGCCGCCGCCCTCGCCATATCCCCATGCGCAACACAGATCTGGAACGCATCATAGTACGTCCGATACATATTCACATCCTCGAACCCCTCCTCCCGTAGTAGTGCCAACATCTTCTTACAGCACCCCAGCGCCTTCTGCGGGCTGCTCATCATCAGCGTGCCCCCTCCCACCAGCGCATCCAACCTCCCCACCTCCCTCCGCCGCTCATCACTCGCCGCAACGGTCGCTGCATCCCCGGAGCAAATACTGCATCGGCACTCGAAGCAGAAGTCCTTCTTGAGCCTCTGCTGGCGCTGCGCGCGCGCATAGTTCGTCGCCTCCTCGTCGAGATACGACACGCAGATCTGTTCGCCCATGGCAATGTCCTTCACCGCGTGCACCACCTCCTGTCGCGTCTTTGGGTTCCAGCAGTAATTCGCGTTCGGTTTGCAGCTGTGGTTGAAGCGCGAGCACGTCGGGAACACGCCGCACTCGGTGGCGTCGACGCCGCAGGGAAGCGCATTCGTGCGCACGATGCCCGCGAACGGGTGCGTCGTGTCGGTGGTGTGTGCGTTTGTGAGCGCTAGGAAGGAGTGCAGCTGGGGCGGCGTGAGAGTGCGGAGCTTGGCGGCGATGCCGGCGTTGGCGGCGGCGGTGGTGAGGAAATCGGCGGTGAGGAGGAAGAGCGGGGGCTCGGAGATCAGGAGGGTGCCGCGCGTGATGGGGGCTGTGGCGACGGCGCCGAGGCCCGAGTTGGGAATGGCGGTGATTTGGAAGAGAAGGTGGGTGTCGGTCATGGTGGGTGTGTTTGCGGGAGCTGTGGGAGTGGGAGGGAGTGGGAGAGGGGCTGATATAGGGCCCTGGGAGGGGAATCAGGCGGTCACTTTCACTTGGAGTATTTCTACGTGTGGCCTAAGTATCACATGGGATCTCTTGTTTGTTAACAAGGCTGACATAGAAGCAGATATATATCATACCTGTATCCGCGTGAAACAAAGTACAAGGCGGTTGAAACACTCTTCTTGACCTATCAGGATGAGAGTTCAACTCATTCGGGAGCTACAAGCTCAACCTGGATAAAGCTCACGGAAAAAGCAAAACGGAGTCATCCAGTTTTATGTGTGGGTGGCCTGAAACATTGCGAGAGAGTCAGTTATAAACCTAACCCTGGCGGTGGTAATGATCGGTTTTCCGGTTTGGCCGGATCTCCAGATACTTGGCTTGTCCGGGTAGTCCTGGTGTTGGTCTGATCCTAGCCGCTGCAGTCTGTGAATAGGAATATATACCTAGGACGACGCGGAACGGCCATGGGCACTGGAGTCGGTGACGAATCGGAGTTGGCAGCTATATCGGCGGGGGAGGCAGGTGCGGATGATACTGAACGGAACAATAGCTTGGGCGGAGATCAGATAATCGCGCTGATATTGGGAGGGAAAATTGCCAGTTGATATGGCGCGGTATTTATGTCTATTGGGAGGGCTATGCATAGTTATGTGTCTCTCGAAACACAGGCCGCTCTTTTTGCTTAAGCAATCCATTAACCATCTCTTTTGCATGAGTAAATCCCCAGGCAAAAGAGGCGGGAGGACGTTGGGCGGGATGAGGTCTAGCGGTGCTAACCGGATTCATTAATTAGTAACAAACAACCTCTAACCGAAACAGGATCGAGTGATATTTGGTGGAGCTTATTGTCTTTACTAGTAGTGGGAGGGGGGGCGTTAGGAATTGGCTGTATTGGAGTTATCCAAATCCACTACCGTTCAGAGTACGGGTTCTGAGGTGTGGTTATCCCGAGGTAATTAGGTGTCGCTTTGGAGTTGGGGACGTTGGCTGGCGACTTTGTGAGAGATACAGCTCACGCGCGATATCACAACGTTATTCGCCATCAATAAAGCATATACATCGAGCCGTTATTCATGCCTTATGAAAAGATCTCACCGGCGGCGATATAGTTTTGCCTATGTAGAGGCGCCACTTTGCTTTATAATTTAACTAGCAGAGAGGGTCAGGGTTGTCGTGTAGTGTGGCGCTAAGTAATATAAACAGCCACTGACCGGGCGGTTGTGTAACGAACGCCGATCACCGGTGGGTGTAACATGAAACATTTCATGTCTCGTTTCGAGCTCTAGCTTAGTTGCAGGAATATCATACAAATATTGTAAGAACCTGCGTGATACTCGAGCGTATTTGCCCCGTCCCCGCCTCCGCCCTCGCCGCTCCCGCCGTAATAGGCCTACCCAGTACCGGCCGTACGTAACCTTTCGAGATTAAAGAGTACTCGAGTCTATCATGCCTTACCCGTTATTCTCACATCCTCAGCACGCATATATGTATATATCCAGCGTATTCATCTATACAAGTACCTGCAAAAGCTATTTCTCCAGAATCTACATGTATAAAATCTCTCTCTGCCCTCTCCAACACACTTCTCCAAGTCTCCAACCGCAATCAGATCCAAAGCCACCACTAACACCACCACCACACTGCCGGCCAGTCAACACCCACACCTACACCAAGACCTAAACACCACACAATGCACACCCGCTACCTCGCCCTCCTCCTCTTCATCGCCGTCGTATTAACACTCCACTCTACAGTCGCCGCGACAAACCCTGCTCTTAAGTCCATCAAAGTGGAGACATCGTCAGATGCGCGCCCGAAGCCCCCAAAGCCCCCGAGAATGATGGCCGCGGCAAGGGCGTGTAAGGGAAAGGCGGAGAATTGTGGGGGCGGGGCGGCGGATAATCATGGGAGAAGGAGGAAGTCAAATGGGGAGTGGGTGTAGGTAATAACTTGGGTTCTGATTGTGCCGGTTATAGGAGAAGGTTTGGTTTTGTATATAATATTGTGGATCGGGTTGGAGTACTGTGAGTACGTATTTTGAGTGCTTAGTGGAGTCCAATGAAGTATTACATCGCTGGTAGCTGATCATGTACGTGGCAGTGAAATCATGACGTGAAACATATATGTGTGTATATATATCTGTCCATACAAAACTCAAAGCACCGTAAATTCTAGACATCACACGTTCCATCCTTCGAATCCCACTATCCCATTCCACCCCACCCACCGCCCCTCACCCCTCCTTCTTTCCCCACACGTACCGCCACCAATATAGACCTACGGCCCATTCGACTCTGTATTCTTCTGCATAAGCGTGATCCAATCCGACTTCGGTTCCCGTGTCGGTGCTGCGCTAGCACTGGAGATACACACAAGCACCAGCATAATCACAAAGAATGGTGCGAGGTTTGAATTCATGTTGGCGTGCATTTTCTTGAAAGATATGGACTGGAGTGTGAGCGTGAGGAATGAGTGAGTGTATGTGTTGCGTTGGACCAGCTGCCGTACCTACAGAATATTGGAATGTTGGGGGGCCGAGTGATATTGGATGGTTTATATAGTGGGGGGAGGGGGTTTCGAGTTACCGGCTGGGCTACATATGCGAACTATATATAGTATGTAGTGTAGAAGTCGGCCTGATGTTTCACTGCATGGCTACATGCCCGTATACATGTAGTTAGGTCGATGGTCTGGGATGGAGGCTTCAGATGAAAGGGATATAAATAACCTATTCGAGGACGTACGGAGAGGAGGAATTAGCTTATTTGCCCGAAGATGCGGTTTTGTATACGGTCTCTCAAATTGAATTTATGTACTGCATATATGTGTAGATAACGAATCGTGGGGATGTAGCCACGGGTGTACGCATATCCAGGTGGATATAGCTTGAAAGCTTTGATCTGATCTTTGCAATTGAGCTATGTACTAGTAGCTCGTACTTCAGGTTTTCATGTGATTTTGATATTGATAAGCTTAAAGCACAACCATATTCTGCAGACTGGCCGCGACATAATTACAAACTCTGAACCCCTTCCACAAACAAAAAAAAACCTCAGATCCAAGCCCAAAGCCGCAAACAAAGTCCCAAACCCCACCCCACACCCTACACCACACCCCACGAATCTCCACTAATTCCTTTTCTTCTCCGACTTCCCTCCCTTCCTCGCGCTCCTATCCGGCCCCGGCCGCTCCGACTTCTCATTCCTCCCCCCCTTCGCGACCGGCTTCGGTACCGCCCTCTTCCCTTTCTTCTTTTGCTGCTGCCTCTGCTTATTCTGCTGGTGCGCATCGTTCGCCTTGTTCGCGCCCTTGACGGCCTTATTCGCCGCCTTTGCCACGTTCTTTGGCTTGGCCGCCTTCTTGGCCACCTTCTTGGCGGCTTTCTTGGCCGCACCCTTGGCCACGGCTTTCGCGATTGGCCGCGCGATGGCGCCAATCAGACGCGGGATCAGGAACCAGAAGGGTTCGGGATCTGCTGACGGCGTTGGGGAGGCGCGGGGCGCCGGAATTGGGTTGGCGACGGGCAGGGCGGCGGGGGCGGCGAAGGCGACGGCCGAGGTGCCAAGGAGGAGGCAGAGGACGTATTTGAATGGGAGCATTTTTAGGCGGGTGGACTGGGTTGGGATGGGTTGGGTTGGGCTGGACTAGGCTGGACTGGACTACTGGCTGGCAGTAGTGGCTTGTGTATAAAAACGAGTGTGGAGAAGTTGGATTAATTGATGCGGTTGGTGTTTAATTTTTTCTTCAGCCTGCTGAATTGATTGTGTGTAGGAGGTAAGGACCGTGGGGTGTTAGCGTGAGTTCGCCAGAAACTACGCAGGAGTGTGGGTTAATTCTTCTTCTTGGGATGGTCAAGTAGGTTTATATGGGAAGCTTGGCCTTGCCGGAGGTTCCGGTACGCCTTGGGTGTGGTGCTAGCACTCTTTTTGGCCTGCGGTGAGAGGCGCGGGTTGGGTTGTGTATGTGTTTCGTCTTATATATCCCATCACCGAGGTTGTGATAAAGAGAAGTTTCCTCACCGGGGGGTGGGTGCTGTGGTGACTTTTGGAGATGCTGTGGGGGGTATATGTCATTCGAGGGATCATCGTCATAATTGCCCTATATGCACACTGGGTGGCCATGGGTGCATGGGTAATGACATTAAAGTTAAGCTTAAACATGCCTTGTCCTTATAATCAGGCTTATCGAAAGGAGATTTATTCCTCTCCCTAACTACGTAGGACGGACAGACTCCAAGTCGTCTAGAGACTACTCTTGAGATCCAGGCCCGAAAATCTTCTCGAGTTGAGCAGGTTTTAAAATAGTAGCAACATCCAAAACGGTTGACTGCAACCCAGTCATATCATGATCAACATCTCTATATCCAGGTGAGCCCCCATCCACGGCCAGCTGCAGCTGAGATATATAGTTTATTAGATCGATTATCAGGTACCAACGCTAATTTATTAGACAGCACTCGGTAATTACCAATAAATGGCTGTGGTTGCGTTGCTTTCTAATCGTGTTCGGCGAAACCTCGGTAGGTATATTTCTCTTGGTAGCCGTACGTAAATATATATGTGTAGTAAAAAGCTTGGATGATCATATGAGAACTTCGGCTCCACGGTGAGTTAATCACTGAAGGGCTGGGGTTGCCTGCTGAAGAATATTCCAACCTTAGATCCTGATCAGCAGTTTCCAGATAACCGGTGTGATACCTCTCTCGTATTCGACAGTGGATGTCTCGAATTGCACTTTAATGTAAGTAGTATGATACTGTGCCTAGTAATAGCACTGGCAACAGCTGCAAATACATAACTAAGCACTGTATACTTTGGCCGGCAATTATTAATCCCCCGACAGTCATGAAATATAGTAGGTAAATGGAGGTGTGTTCTATTTCGGATACGTGTTACCAGGGTTGCAACCTTACTGATGTTTTGACCGGAGGATGGCACGGCAGCGCCAAGCCTAACGGTAGCACGACGATAGTTGGACCTTCCTTACCTGGCTGTTTCAGAGACCACAACGCCCAGCGTGAAACGTGGTTTTGAAAAGATTGTGAGTTCCGGGGATTGTCACGACATCTATCCAGTGATTTACTCGTCTTATTTATCCCCAAAATGGTAGATTACCTGGCCAAGGCTATCAAGAAGCTTAGACGAAAAAGCTTATTCAAGACCAAGACCATAGCTTCCAGGTCTACAGGACACAGAGATGAGTATGACACCGTAAGATTCGGAGATTGGAAGAAGGAATACTAGATAATGACAGTCCTAGAATGGTTTGAGCTATGCTAACTCAGGTAAATTACCAGAAACGGCTGTAATAGTCTGTGGTTTCTCCGGGTGGGTTCTGGGTTTGCCAGCTCATCTAAGAATGTTTCTTAGCGACTCCCGCCATCCAGAAAATCCTCTTGTCCCCGTCTTTATACTTCCTCCAGAAGAGCTATTCAGTAATTCAGCTGCGGCAATCGTAATAATAAACGGTCAGGAACCATACCAGTATCTTTGGCATTTCTACATGCATAATTATGCAAGGAGGAACCAGTTCTTGACTTTGGGAAAACCACCAGAGTTGGTGGGGTGTTCTGGGAAGCCGATCGATACTTTAAAAGTGTGGTTAGAGGTATGATTTGGCCTGTCGACAGGTAAGTGAAAGCTACTCTGGGTGCTGGTCTAGGCGTGAGGATAAAAATATTCCACTCAGCTCAAATTATCAGAATTTATAACTGAGTGCGGGCTAGAATTTGACTAGTTGGATACAAAGTAAGTTCTTGAGTCAGGTAGGTCAGTTTTAATCCTTAACTATAGTTCAAAGCTTGATTTATGCGCTGGTAAGTTCGAGAATACTTTACCTGTTGGGTTTGCTGCTTGAATAGGCTCGACAGTTCGATTAAACTATCGAGAGAACTCGGAAAATTATATTTTATCTAGCAGATTCGGAGGTGAGCTTTGGGCCTTTACGTTTTATCCGTTATAAATTCCATCTAACACCGCTAATCATCTTTCAGTACTGTTGGCCAACGGGGTACACGATCTTGAGTAAATCAAAGGCCCCATTCAAACCGGAGGAGTGCAATCGATCCTTTCATTAGTTCTCTTCGACGCGCTCAACTACTGAGCTCTTAATATACCGAGTATATATATCAGACTGGAGGCTATCATTAAACACTAGCTCTTAATATTAGAAAGTTATTTATATAATATACATCCTAGCTGTTAGTAACCGCAAGGTTAGCTATAGTGCTCGCGATAAAAAAAGGATCTGGAACAAGATCTATATTTCTCTGGATTTCAAGGTTGGTAAATATTACTTTACTATGAAATCCGTTGATGGCTGGAGTAAGTTATGAAAGGGGAAAAAGAAGCATCAAGATGTTATTTGGTCGTTTGATGAGAAAAAAAAGGACATATATTCCTTAACCGGGTATCCGTTCCGGAAATAATTCTGAGCTGATAAGGGGATACATTAATATTTCGAAATCCCGGGAATTGTTGACATCTCGTGGTCTACGATCGGCCATTTATCGGCCAGGCACGCCAGAACTATTGCACAATGAGCCGTGCGAATGGGAAGCGGCATAAACAGCATCCACTGATGAAATCGGACAGATTGCTAGCAACAAGAGTACCCAGAGTAAGTAGAACTTGGGCGAAATCTGGTCCTTAGACTCTTGTTTAAAATTGATTTCTCAAAAGTTTTTCAGAGGGTTAGGTTTATTTTCTCTAGGACTTTAGTGGTCGCTAGCGGTTTGTCCGATTTCTCCGGTTAATGCGGTATGAGTTGGGCCCCACTATTGCTTTCCCGGAAGCTCTCTTCACTAAAGCTGGAACTACGTTGATTTTTCAGTGCTTTCCCGTATCTTTGCCGGGTGGCTAAAGATTTGCAATATTCATTAGACGGAGATCAAGTAGGGGCCAGTCACAACGGCCCAGTCACTAATGTTTTCGGCAATAGTAGATTGGGATAGCTTTGTGTCAATGCCGAGAAAATCAGCGACTGGTGACTGCCCCTCCTTCACGATATAACTCGGCCGGCGTGAAGAATATCTTTACTATCCCCTCTAGCACATTATTCTTTCAAGTCCTGTAGCATAGTGGCAGTTGTGTGTGTTGGTGCACGCCCTCGGAAGGAAACATGACGACAGCGAGGCTGGGGTTCGATTCCCGCTCAGGTAACTCCTTTTGTCACCCCCCTCAACCGGGTCCGTTTGAAGGTCCCCATTACTGTAAGTTCAAAAGTCCCAGTTCTCTGGGTGGTTTTTTTTTAATGTCTCGCCACAATGGTCGTCGAGTGTTGAATTAGGCTTGCTTTCAGAAGTTTTGTCCAGATGATCGAGTGATATCTGATGATCAACATGATTTCTGGTTTTTTTTGTTTAATTTATTAATTGCATGCAACCTTAAAAGCATTTCTGGGTTCTAGATAAAGGGGCACTAATATTGGGAGAAAATGACAAAAAAAGATATTCTTGTATACTAACCTCGCCTTAGAGGAGTTGTCAAACGGTTTATGCCTCTGCCCTTCTTACTCTTTTCTATTATCAAGGACAGTATGGTCCACGAGGACGTTCGAGGCGAGGTTTGAGAATATCCTTGAGGTGCTTTATCCTCGCTGGTCTTTGTCTTCGCCTGGCCTCGACATCCAGCACCGTTTTTCTCGAGGCTCCTCGAGGAGAGCAAGAAACGGTATTTATTTCAATTAAAAAAAACATATTCTATTCTTGACCTCATCTTAATCGGGAGATTAAGTGTATATAATATGCCCAGAATTGTCCTCGAGACTCCTTGTCCCTTTAGACAATGGTCCTTCTATGCCATCGAGGACATGTCCTCGAGGTAAGGACACAAGGACCCTCGTCTTCGTGTCTGAGTGGTTAGGGAAGCCGTCTATAGTAATTAAGAGTCGTCTCATAAAGTATCCAGACTTTTTGGCACACATTTTTTTCCCTCCTCTCAGTACGGGATAGCTCGGTTCTAGGACTTGTCATCGTTGGAAAGGATAATGGAGGAGGAGGGTATGTCTTCGCGTAAAGGGTAAGGGAATTAAGAGTGGAATTGAACTATCCCGCAGCCTTGACTTCAACTACGCATAAACTGCCCAGAATCCCAACTCATGGTTTGAATTTAATCTAACTTCAGCGCGAATTGGCTATTTCTAAGGGAGATTGGTACTCCCTTTGAATCACATTTCCTGAAATGTTTGTTGAGAGGGTTATACCATTTGAGGGGTTTTGAGTTAAATATTCCTAGGTCTCCAATCGATATCGACACTGGAAACCTGGTGACAAACGAGACCATCTTAACCGAGCTCACCTCTTATTACCTCGTACTAATCAATTACCTCGCAGGTAGCCTTATTTAATACTTGTTATACCAGGGACTATATCCCAATACCAAAAGGTTTGGATCAAGGGGAGCGTGCACCTAGCTCCTCTTTTTGAGTTGAGAATACCAGCCTGGCACGTGTTGTTGAAGTCGCCTATCCTGAATTGGCAGACTTCAATTACCCTTATTCTTTAATTTTGGAGCGCTCGGGGCCACCTATATCAGCTCCTAGTCCATTTCCCTGCTCAGCGAGATCCCTACTGACTAAGACTTGGGGCCGCCGAATATACGGCCAAGAAATATTTATATGTGAAGTTTCACTCAGTAGGGGTCTCGCCGAGCAGGGAAACTGAGTACAGTCACCAGGAGATTTCCACGCGGGAATGTTTCTAATAAAAATAAACCGTATTTTAATCATGGAATATCACTCGGATCTGGCCGCCAGGGCTCCCGCATTTTTCAACCACACTGCGCATCATCGATTGGTACAGATCTAAGAAGCTTTGAATTACAGGTATAGTCGCAAGAATGAATTTCTTAGAACCTGATCAAATAGCCTTTCTAGAGGCCGACAAGCCGGACAACCCGACCCGGAAAGGTCAGGATCCGGTAGGTAGATTCGAGACTAGAGGGATCTTTCAAATATTCACCTCTCAAGAACTGCCGCGGGTATTTATACTGCCACCTCCTTGTACCACGGGTGTCCGATATGCCCAGCCGATTCTGGTAAAAGGGGAGGCCTGACTAGCCGGCGATTAACCCCGGCCGTGGTAACACATGGCTGGGTGGCTTCTTTACGTCCGGGCAGTCGGCGGGCTTAAGCCGCCCCCGCACCTGTGTTGCCGGGTTTAGGATTTCCCTGATACCACGATACCACGATACTACCATGATAGTCAGACCAACTGCCAACTCGAGATACTTGCGTTCTCGCCCGGGATCCTGACCAGAAGAGCCCCAGAGGTATTTGTTTTGGATTCTGCCCTTCACATGCCCACTTCATATCCACCTACCGAGAAAGCGGCCACATTTACTCCCGAGTCCCAAGTCCTGGATCCTTGGCTTGAATTGGAGTAGCCCAAATAAAGAGCCAATTGCAAGGCAAGCATAAAATAAAGTTTGTAACTCTGAAGGACGGCATATCCGGTTTCAACAAGCGTACCCCGGATTTGCAGACGATCATATGACTGTGTATAAAACAATCGGGTTCTGCAGTGAAACGCTGCACTGCTTTCATTTCTGCATCTAAGGTAGCACTGAGAAAGCTTCCCTGGACTCTTTTGCAGTACATATGTCTCTTGAAACTGGAAGAAGAATGCCAGATTTGAGTTTTCCCTTGATTCACGATGACTTATACCGCGCAAACGGAATCACTGGTTGGAATCAATGAATTAAACAAAAAAAAATCACTGGTTGGATATCATTTTGAGTTGATGAGATGGACATAGTCATTTTCAGCACCGGCAATGAAGCGGTGTTAGATAGCAAATATCTCTTTGAGTTTCCCGGTCTCAGAGGGCCAGCCTTTGAAATACAATCTTGCAAGTGGTCCAGATAATGGTGACTTGCCCAGGGACCAACAAATCCCGGACAGGTGTGAATCTGTAGTTATAAGTGGTCTAGATAACGGTACTTACCTAGAGACGAGTCGAGGCCTGACGAGTGAAATTCTGTAAGTGTATTCGTGAAAGGGTACATACACTAGCCAATGCTTTGCTACCATTCACTTCATAGCGTTGCCGAGCTGGACTACCACCAAAATATTGTTGTCATGCGCGATTTACTCTACTATACGCCCATATACAGACCCAGTCCAAATAAGGAGCGTTATGAAATAAAGAGTAGATGCAAAGGTCTCAAACAACCCGAGCTTTTAGGTTTCGTCCCACATTATTCGCCCGCGGCCAATATAGTATCTATCCCGTAGGTCTTGATATATTTTCTTTTGATAGCAGCATGATTAAATCGTGCAAGCTATTCCTTACGAGGCGTTCTTTATGCATGTGAATAAACTGAAGAAAAAGATGTCTTAGCTCGATAGTAGAAGAGTTTGGTGCGACCAAGTGCGTTCCCCCACTAAGGGAATCGATCTGGCCAATGATTTTCGGTAAAGAGATGAGGCCACGCCACAGATTGTGCTTTGAACGGAAGCTCCTGGTACTTAATGTATGCAATATGGGGGAAACGAAAAACAAAGAAGAAATCAAAAATAGTTGGCGATTTGGTCAGGGTCTGACAACTAACCCTAACCCTTAAGAATTTGAAATGATAGAGCGTTGTAGTAATAGAAGTAAAATAGCCCGGATGTACTTGTTGGCTATAAACCTACGATAATGCCAGGTGCCGGGCTGAATGATGCAGATAGATTAGTAGAGTAGTATTACTTACTAGGTATGGAAGGCACCAAAAATATCGGCTTTTTGCTGTCCCATTGGCTGTAGAAGATCAGCCTATACGTATGGTAGAGAATGAACTGAAGATGCAGTGGCAAGAAATCGCAAGTTCCCCGCAGTTTCAGGGCTGAGAACTAAAACCGCAGATTCAAAGCTTCTTTTTAGACAGTAAATATCATAGGATATAGTTGCGTTGTCATTGCATCCACCTCTCGTCGAGATGCAGCTTTACCAATCAGCCTACGATACCAAACCCAGGCATTAAGCAAGTTGAGTTGCTTATTCTCGATTGCTTAAACAAGGCTTTCCTGGTTACCAGCATCCAAGGGTATCATTGCTATGCAGTGCGCCCAATATGTTGAATCCAGTGCCTGAAAAGGGAGGCAGACCCTGGTTACTCGCTGTATTTTGCACTTGTTACGCCTTTTGCACTTTTTTTCTTTTTCTTTTATCCAATGGACACCTTGACTTGAGGTGTGGGGTTTGTGTTGCTGTCTTTAGTTGTTTCGATGAGCTGGCGGAGATGGCGTCCCTGCGTATGCCTGATGACTAGAGTAGATACATCGGATATATGGGTTTGGATATGGTGGGAACATTGGGGTAAGTAGCTGAAGTTTGCAAGACTTAGAAATCAACCCAAGTTCTGCAGTCAAGTACCCCTCCTCCTCTAAAAAAAAAAGACTGGGCTGGGAGAAGTGCAAAACTCGGCGCTGTTGATAATGATCTTGAGATATCAGCCATGCCAACAGGACACGTACCTGGGCACTCCTATTGAAGCGAGATGATAACCCAGATATTGAGATAAGGATCTGATTAGGCAGTTGATAAAGTATCTCTGCTAGTTAGTAAGTAGACAGTAGCGGTTGTAGATCGCAATTTAAACACCACGTGATATGGTGCGTAGCTCACCTGTTTCCCACGCGTGACTGTCGTTCCAGAAGACACGCGTACAAGCCATCGCGGGTCCTACTCGGGTACATAGGTGTTTTGGTTATCGGGAACTAGGTGGAGGGGGCTTTGTGGGGTGCATTGTCGGCCGGTACTACTGTAGTAGAATACTCTAGTGGTGCCGGTACCTTCTCTAGTGACCGGATGACCGGCGGCGGACTGGCTAAAATTCTACCAAGAATAATACTAACACTACCAAGTAGTACTACTACTAACTGTAGCATTGCACTCATTGCACTCCGCATTCCAGTTTATTGAGGCCGGCATAGGATAAAGGCTGAGATCATTTTGTTTCCTGTGCCGCCTGGGGACACGCGTTCTGTTTTCTGAATTCCCGGATAATTCCTACTAATATTGAACAGCTGTAGTTAGATGGTCCCACGGCCGTACGGCGCGGGTGTCGGGTCGGAATTTTGTGGTTTGTGGTGACTCGGAATTGTGGTCCAGAACTAGAACGGCAAGATTAAGGAGTTTTGTGCCTTATTCTTTTTAGACCTTATGCACCCAGGAATTTGGGTATCGTTGACAGGGTTTTAGGGTGTCATCAAATCATGGTTTAGGGAACACTTAGAGCGTATAGCTAGTTGCAACTCTATTGCCTCACAAAAGTGCATGAAATACACTTCTTTGATTCGTTCTCTAGAGAGATTTCCTGGATAGTGTAAACCCTGTTAATAGGGCTGAGGTTTACCATGTCCACTTGAAAGTTGGAACGGGGTGGTCATGACCAGTTTGCGAAGAGCAGGGTTGCGATAATGCGGCCCACATCTGTAGTTGAGTCGAGGTTCGTTATCAAGGGCCACTAGATATGAAGATTTGGAGTGGAGAACATACTCGCGCGAGTACACAGATGTTTCCAGCGCAATCCTGGCTCTGAAAAAAAAAAGACGAGGAAAATCGCTTCCCAAATGACGTGCAGCGTTTCGCGAAATTCCCTCATCTTAAGAAATTGCGGTTGCGGCTACTACTGCATGTGCGATGAAATTGTGTGGTCGGTAATGCCGGCAGGATGTGTTTGTTCCTGCATCATGAGAACCTCAACGGCAGCTTAAAGTGCATACATACATAGCTACAATGCCTACAATAGATTTCTTGTAGCGGAGGGTCGTTATTTGGCTCATATTGAGAACCAATATATTGTTGATTGATGGACAGTAAATCTTTACTGAATAGTTGTGATGTTCTTCATGGGATATAGCGTAATTCAATATCACAGACCTCTTGCTGTCTTTCTGCCGGTAGGCCTCCGCAAAGGCCAGCCCGTCGCATGGAACCGGGGCCTAGCGGCCAAGGATGCCATATTCCCTGTACATATATGTTTACTCGCATGCCCTTGTCCAGAAAGAGTTCCCACTTGACAAAAATGCCTAAAGTCAACAACAACAACCCATAAAAAAATATGGAGAACAATAATTAATTTGTTAGAGTAGATTGTGTGGAGTTGGCGACTAAATCACGATTCGAGGACTTTGCTGGCCCACAAGGTATGTACTATCGTTAACCTTTAATGATCGACGCCGAGCAAGTTCTTGTTAGGAGCCGACTCACTTGGGCCCCGAGTATGTACATGTATGTGTAAAGTACCTAGTGCTGCTCAGACACATGTAGATTACCATCGTGACTCGGACCTAAAGCTTTGCCTGGGTTATCCACTGATAAGGATCTCGGTGGGGTTTTATTTTTCCTTTCGGAGGAGCGGGAGATGTCTGGAATTTGCAGGTTGACATTTTGGTTCTTGGGTTCGGGCCACGTGCGGGATATTAGTGACAAGACAAAAGACGTTGGTTTGATCGGCTAGAACTAGCTGCGCCTGGCCTTAGAAACAAACAAATTGTTTCTCGTGGTTTGTAGGAAGGGGTGTCTTTGGATTCATACTCTATCTACATTCTCCGCTCTGGCTCCTTTATTTCTCAAGGACGTGGAGGCTAACAAATGTGCCATGGGGGAAGCATAGGCCTAAGAACAGAATAGAATGATAGGGGTCTGTAGAAACCTATGCTGAGTCAATTCGGGAACAAAAAGGGTGGTTTAAGGCGTTACATGTGGCTGCACCCCCCACTCATGAAATTGTATGAAAAACGCCATGAAGGATTCAAGACACAAGAGCCAAAGTTCAGCACAGCCTCAATTTCCTGGAGTCTTGGGGCAATCCAAAGGGAATGGTTGATTCTGGAAGGCGTTTTTTTTTGGCTTGTGGAAATCGTATCGAATCTAATCAAGAAGGTTGTTGTTGTACCTGTGCTGGGAAGCGACAGGCACCCGATCCATCAAGCGGTTGAATCTGAGAAAATAGGATGGTGGTGTGGGGCTTCTGACTTTGAGTGGTGCTTCTTGCATTCAGGTACAGAAGTTAGAACCCGCATGTACTTTATGCTTGGCAGGGGGATTGCAGTAAGCAGCATCAACGTCTTGAAATTCGTTTCTGCCGCCAACCAGCCCGAATCGCGGCTACATGGCCACGCCCACATCCATCCCCCAGGTAGAAATAAATGGATCAAGAACAAGGAAGAGAGAAACACGACGAAAAACTCAAGACTCCACATAGTGTGCCGCAAACCGTTAGATCTCCTCAAGCCCTAGGATCAGCTACCGCCCTCGCAGAATCTAGAATTGCAAGAGAAGAAGAAGAAGAAAAGTTGAAAGATTTTTCTTTCTTTCTGTAGATTGATTGACTTAAAAGGTTCGATTTCCGCGCCCTTGTAGACTTATCTCTCCTCCTATCATCGTTACACATTCTCTCTCTTCTCGCAAATTACTTTCCTTTACTTGGGCTTACTCTTTAGGTGAGTTGAAACGACTGAATTTTGTTCTTTCTATAGTATTTTCCTTTGAGCCCTTTTTCCTTTTCACCTACAAATCAACCGTGCCCTGGTGGCAGAAAATCAGCCATGGGGCATACATGTATGCATTTACAACAGGGTATTTCCACTCGAATTCCCTTGTTGTATTGTACCTTGGTGTTTCTCATTTCCCTATCTGCCCAGTCCTTGTCACCCGCTTATGGGCGCATGTTGTATGGTGCCATGGGTTGTTGAAAATGAGCATGGGCCTTTGAAGCTTGGCGCTGTTCCCGAGTGTGAATAGCGACTTCAGCATTAGAAGCGCACCACCATGGCACATGTACATACAAGCATCGTTTGGAGACGACGGCAGACAGCCCCCTGATCACACCTTTTCCCAATTGCCCAATCCTCTGCTTACCTTTCTCAACACATGCCAATTCTCCGCAGTACTTCTACCTCCCATCTTCCACTAATCCTTCCTTCTTCTTTTTCTTCTCTACAGCAATTCGCTTTCGCCCTTCTTTTTTTTTTTTTTTACTATTTGCTAATTAATTGCTTTCTTCCTACAGGAAAGGATACACTCATTCCCTTTCCATACACATTCCTTTTCAAGACAAGCAACGTAGAGGTTTTATACTTCGGACTCACCCTTTCTATCATCTTATATCTGCTGTATAAGAGACTAGAATTTGCTCAAACAGTCACTGCAAATCTCTTCACGATTATTCTCACCACCCTCATCAAAATGATATTCTCTGCCCCAGCTTTCACAGCACTTTATATTCTTGCATCTACTGAATTACTCAGTATTGCCGCTGCTCAGCCTCACGGTGGTAGCCAGTTCAAGCACAGAGCTGTTCATGCCCGCGGCAACGTTGGTGAACGTAACGTCAAGACCGAGACCGAAACCGTAACCAAATACGTTACTATTACATCTGGATCCTACGGAGCTCCTACCCCCGTTGTTGTTGCCTCGCCATCTCAGACTGGAGACGATCACGATAGCTATTCCAGCGTGGTCACATCTGTCATTATTCCATCGGTCACCACCTCCCCGGCCTCCACTCTCGCAACCTCCACAACCGCCGCCGCATCAGCGTCAAGCTCAGTGTCTTCTGGCGGAACCTACGACCTCGACATTGATGTTGCTACCGGCAAGGGCGTCGACTCCAATCCCAACACCGGAAAGGACTTCCCCGATGGCAAGATTGACTGTGATGTCTTCCCTTCAGCATATGGTGCTATTCCTCTCACATGGACCACATTGCAGGGTTGGTCTGGTATCCAGGTCAACGGCGGGAATGGAGATGCCATTGGCAAATGCACTGAAGGTGCTCTTTGCTCGTACGCCTGTCCAGCAGGATTCAGTAAGTCCCAATGGCCTGCTGATCAGCCTGCATCTGGTGAGAGCCACGGAGGACTTCTTTGCAAGGGTGGCAAGCTCCGCCTTACTCGCCCTGCCTATCCTCAGCTCTGCCAGGCTGGTGAGAGTGGTGTTACCGTCAGGAACGAGCTAGGGAAATTTGTGGCGGTGTGTCGTACCGATTACCCTGGATCCGAGAATATGGTTGTTCCATTGGCCTGTGAAGCCGGTTCCGAGAAGCAGTTGACCGTTCCCGTTTCCGATGTTTCATACAAGTGGCAGGGTAAGCCGACATCCGCCCAATACTATGTCAACAAGGCCGGTGTCGGTATCAAGGATGGTTGCACCTGGGGTCAGGCAGGTCAAGGTCGTGGCAACTGGTCTCCAATGGTAAGTTTACTTTGCTTTTAATCCGCTACCCAAGCCACGATCCTAACAGTCTATAGATTTTTGGTGCCGGTGAAGACTCTGGTATGATGTGGTTGTCTATCAGTCAGAACCAACTTAACAGCGAGCCTCTCGGTTACAATGTTGCCATTATCGGTGGTAACAGCGTCTGCACATACGAGAACGGCGTTTTTTCCACAGCTGGAGGGTGCACCACCGCCGTCAAGCCTGGCCAGAGCGCCTACTTTGTCCTATACCCCCTCGGCTCATCAAGCAAGGCTTATGCTTAAATCATTTCAACTATTTTTTCTTTGTTTATTGCGTGCATTTTAAGGGGGCTCAGTACATAAATAGGACATTTTATGTTGCGCATCATTATCGGTCACTCGTCTCTGTTTCGGGGGAACCGATGGGGTTTGGCATTACTACGGCTTGTGTTGGATTTTTTATTTTGTTGGGGACTTTTAGGTTGGGTTTTTTTCTGGCCTATTGTAGGGCCAAGTAGCATCTTCATGCATTTCCTTTGTCCTTTGTCCATATCACTTGCTATATACTTTTATCGTCTGTTTGAAGGAAAGGGTGGGCATTTACTTGGCTTAGGACGGAATAAGATCGGGGACGGACTGGTGGTCTTGCGAGACGAGATTTCAATTCTTTGTATAAATTTACATACTGTCTTTTTATTTCATATACCTCAAATACTCCTTTTTTAAGCATAGTTTTTAGTCAATTCTACATACAGTATTCTCAGCCATGTCTCCTGATATCCCCAATTGTTTGTGACTACATGTATCGTTAGCTGTTGCTGCAGTTTGGTGTTTCTCTTTCCTTGAAGCACAAGTCCTTGGTTGCCTCGACCGACCGCAACAGTCTTATTAACACTGCTATTATTATCTGCAAGCAATCATGCATGCATGGTCAATCAATCGCTTCATCCCTCATCTGGAGTGCCCTACCTTACTCTATTTCCTATGCATAAAGTCATGTCGCGTGCCGTAAATACTCTCCCAGCAGAGTCGTCTATCCATCCAATCGGTACTTGCCACAGCTAGACATTCTTCAACGCTCACCCACCCACCAATCATCGCTTATGTATCATCATCATCACCACCGTTGTTTCGTTTTTTTTTTTCTTTTTTTTTTTTCGTTCGCGGCGGTCAACATCGAGTAACAAACAATGCCTTTGAAGAAAAAATCCGGAGGTGTGACGCACCGCGGGGCGAGCGGGCGAATGGGTGAGAGTGGGTGGTGGCGTGCTGGGGGCTGATAAGGCGTTTGGTAACTCTTGCCTTCTTCTAAATATGTAGGTACATACATTTCTTATCATACCTACTCTAGAGTATACCCTACGCTACATCCCACCGTCGGAAACTACTGGACTTACATTCCAACCAGCCCAGCCCAGCCCAACCCCGATGTCCGAGAGGTTTCAATGCCGTGAAGAAGAAGACGATTGATACCTTTTGCCGCGCTGATCGATGATGATGATGTCAATACTGATTATCAAGCCCAAACGGTCTAGCAGTGTTGATAATAATAATAATGATTATCAAGCCCAAACGGTCTAGCAGTGTCGATAATAATAATAATGATAATATTTCCTTATATAGAGTAGGTAGATTACTTTTTTTTTTTTTTTTTTTTCCTTTTTCCTAATTTTTTATGTCTCCGACCCCCCCCCCCCCAAAAAAAAACCATCCCCGATATGTATATCGTAAAAGTACATACTACATAAAAAAAAAAGTAAAAAAAGAAAAAAGAAAATGGGAACTTTTCTTTTTTTTTGTTTCTCCTCGAATCCCTTTTCCCCCCGCACACCGCGCCGCACACCTTATCGTACCCTACTCTACCCTACCCTACCCACAGCAGGAAGAAATTAGAGACAAAGAAAGCATCCATAGCATCCATAGCATGAGAAAGAAAATAAAAATATGAAATATGAAATAGGCAAGCATGGAGCCAGCCAGCCAGGCAGGTGACCGACCCGCGCGCGCGCGCGCTGGTATGGAATTAAGGCACCCGGTCACACAAAAGACAAAGAGATACTTGATAGGGCCCCAGCCAAAAAAAAAAAAAAAAAAAAAAAAAAAAAATGAATAGTAATACCTAGTTCTACATACACAGAAAGAAGAAAAGAAAGAACCCCGCGAAATGAGAAATGAGAAATGAGGAAAACCGGGAAGAGCCTGAATGATTATCGTAACGTAACGCTGCATGCAAAAAAAAAAAAAAAAAAAAAAAGAATACAGTGGAGTAAAGAGTAAGAGTAAGAGTGGGAGTAAGAGTCGAGCAATGTTAATGTTCTCCCGCCTGCCCGGCGCCCGCCTAGGTATCCCGCCCGCCCATGCCAAATCCCATGCCAAAGCCCATGCCAAAGCCAAAGAGTAAGAATAAACACAAAAGCCCCCAGATAACAAAAACCTAAAAAATCATCACAACCTCCCCCCCCAATCTACGCCCCATCCCCCGCCACCGTCTTCTGAAACCTCCTCGCCACCTCCTCCACGCCCCAACTCGCCAGCCGTGCCTCCGCCAGCCTATCCGCGCGCGCCACCACCGTGCCCACGAGCATCTCGCGCTCCTTGCCCGCCTCCACCGTCGCCGTCTGTATCACGGCCGCGCCGGCGGCCGTGGCGATCGTCACCCGCAGCGGCGTGCCCAGCCCCATGCGGCACGCCGTGTCGTGCGCCTGCACGAACGCCGACGAGAGCGAGGACAGCGCGGGGCTGTTGGGCGACGGGTGCGTGGACAGGATGGGGATCGCGTTGGCGTCGGTTAGGTGTGTGGTGAGGGGCCCGGAGAGGGCGGTAAAGTGGCTGGTGAGGGAGGCGGAGGGGGAGGGGGGTTCGGCGGCCATTGGGGGTGGGTTGTTGGGTTGTTGGGTGTGTGATTGGTGGGTGGGAGAGAGATGAGGACCGAGGTGCTGGGTTTGGGGACGGGTGGTGATAGGTAGGTGCTGGTAGGTAATGTCACGTATGTAGGTGGTTATTGGAGTGCAGCAGCAGCAGCGGGAGAGCGAGCGCTGTCAGCGTATCGTATGAGATGCAGTCAATGTAAGTACGGTCTGCGTGCCGTGGATATGGAGAAGTGATTGATTCGTTGTAGCAGTATCCGCAGCAGTAACAGTAACAGTAACGACTGGGCTGGCTGTCGCGCGACAGGTTATGTTGTGTTATGGATGTATGTATAGGCAAGGTATGTAGGCAAGTCAAGTAGCAGAAAAGAAGATTGGATGATGCCTCTTTACGAATCGACGGGCAGGAACGAGATCTATGTAGCAAGGGGGTGCGGTGCGGTGGTGGGTGGAATCCGGGAGAGAGGATCGAGGAGGTTGGGTTGGGGGAGGTTTTGTATGGGTCCTCTCTCTCTCTGTTACTATATGTACTCTATATAAAATGTGTTTCAATACACACCCCCCCCCCCCCTTTGGAGGGGGGGGGCCGCAAAAGAAAAAACTTTTTTTTTTGTTGATTTACTATCTTTACTTTTTTCGAGACTGTCAATCTCACGATCTTTTCTTTTTCCTTCTTTTGCAGCTCTCCTGGTCCTTGTTCCCTGTCCTGTCCTGTCCTGTCCTTGCCTTGCCTGCTATGTAAAGTCTGTGCTTCCCTTCCCGTGTGCAGTGCGGCGGTTTGGGCCTGTGTCACGTGAGGCAGAGGTCCTGCGCATGCATTTTAGAGATTTTTTTGTATGGGTTGGGGGGGACAAATTTAGATTGGGGGCCTCTACTCTATGCACTTTTAGCGAGATGAGATGCGGGTTTTATTTTAATTTGGTGCTGCTGGCGCGCGACGGTTTTTTGACAGACGAGACGAGACGAGACAGGGCAGGGTCTGTATACAGTGTTTCCTCCTAGGGCTGGCCTGCCAACCCAACCAACAACTAACGAGTAAGATATGTGTCTTTTGTAGGCATTGTGTGGACCGCCGTTTCAGCAAGTCTCTGTTTCTGTTTCTCATCTTTTTTTTTTCTTTCTTCTTCTTTCTGCGTCTGCTTGGACTCTTGTGTCTCATGTTTCGTTTTGTCTCGCGTAGCACAGCTATTGGTGCTTTCTATGAAAACGGAGACATCTCGCGTGCTCTTGGGCTGGGGGCAGGGAGAGAGAGAGAGACATGGCCGTGGGGGTCGTTATCAGATGCAAGTTGACGGGGGTGGTTGACAGGTGTGTGGCGCTAGCTGTGTTTGTGAGTTGTAGAGCCGCAACCTCAGCGATTGAAACACAGAACAGAGAGATATTCGCCTCGGTGCCGTGCTTCTCGCGTTGAAGCTCAGAGACAGAGTAACGCGTAACCATATGACTCTAGTGTTTACTTGTTATTCTCGTGGTCGGACGGACACCGTGATCGTATTCGTAGCACGGCGAGCAGAGCGCTGTTGGGTCTGTATCGATCTGTTGAGGCTGCTAGCACAGTAGCTAATATAGATTGCTGTTCTTGAGGAAGGCAGCGGTAACGGTGCATGTAATCAAAGCTCAACACATGTATCGATAATCTACCCAACGTAGATTATAGACCGGGGAATTAATCGAACCGAGTGCAGCTCTGTGCGCACGTGACATCCAGGGTAGGGCTGCATTGTCTGCAGAGCCTCATCCGGGTAACCGCCCAGCTGCCCGCCATTCTCGCGTTGCACAGCACAGCTGCACTCATTCACCCTCCACTCAACACCTCACTCCACCCTCAACACCTCACAGCTCCACACTCCACTCCACACTCCACTCAACACCTCACAGCTCCACTCAACACATCACCACCACCAATGCCCGAAGACGAGGCCGCAAAAGCCGAACGGCTCGCTGCCGCAAAGAAACGAGTACCCTTCTCTGCCCCATTGACCTCCCCCATTCCATTACATTCCCAACCCAACCCCACTAACAACCCCAGATCGAAGCGCTCAAAAAGAAAAAAGCCAAAAAGACCAAACCCGACTCCCCCTCCCCCTCCAGCAGCCGCCCCGGCACCCCCGACGTCCCCGAGGACCCCCCCGCCGCGGCACCCCCCACCACCAGCACACCCCCCCCACCATCCGACTCGCCCGCCTCGCCCTCCCCCGAGACCGACCAGTCCACGCCGCTCCCCGCCGGCACCTCCCTGCACACGCGGCGCATCTCCACCTCGCTGCGCCGGCCGTCCATCACGGGCGCCGAGATCCGAAAGAGCCCGCTGTCGCCCACCGACCTGCCGGACCTGTACCGCAAGCAGGCGACCACCATCTCGGAGCTCACAGAGGCGGTCGAGCGCCACGAGGCTGAGATTGAGCGCCTGAGGGGCGAGGCCAAGCGGTTGGGCGATGCAGAGGTGGAGCGCGACGAGGCCGTGCAGGTGCTCGCGGGGGTCAAGACGAGGCTGAAGGAGGTGGAGGAGCGCGCGGAGGAGGACAAGGCCAAGGGGGTGGAGGCGGAGGGGCAGCTGGAGAAGCTGGTGAGCTGCGCGTCATTCCTGTCTTTTTTGGTAGTAGTAGTAGTAGTAGTAGTAGTAGAGAGGACACTAGGTTAACGGGTGTGCAGAAAAATGAGGTGGCAGACTTGACGCGCCAGACGTCGCATCTGGCATCGCAGCTGTCCAACAAGGAGAAGCAGATTGCTGACCTCAAGCTCCAATCCTCAAACTCGTCCACCTCGCAGGACAAGGAATCCCTCTCCGCAAAGGAGGAGCAGATCGAAACCATGGAAATGGAAATCTCCAAGCTCCGCGGCGACCTCGACCGCGCCAACAAGTCCCTCACCGACACACAATCCACCCTCACCACCACCACCGCCGCCCTCACCACCCTCGAATCCACCGTCGAATCCCTCACCACCGACCTCACAACCACAAAGGCCACCCTCGCCTCCACCACCGCCCTCCTCACCACCGAAACCGACGCCCGCAAAACCGCCGAGGCCGCAGCAGCATCCGCCAAGGCCTCCCTCGCCACCGAGTCTGCAACCCTAAAAGCCCAAGCGGCCACACTCGCGACGCTGGAGAAGGACTACGCAACGCTGAAAACAATGTACCGCGACACCGACACGCGCAGCCGCGAGTCCCTCGGCGAGATGGCGGAGCTGCGGAAGCGCGTGGCTGACCTCGAGGCGGAGAACGCCCGCCTGCGCGCGCTGCCGCGCGGGAATGGAAAGGACGACGAGGACGTGGATGAGATTGAGGATGCGGAGCGGCGCAGGCTGCAGAAGAGGGTGCAGACGCTTGAGCGCGACCTGCAAGCGCGCAACGGCGGTGGGGGGTTCCAGACTGTTGATCTTGGGGATGGAGGCGGCAGCGGTGGTGGCGGCGGTGGTGGTGGTGGTGGTGGAGGGGGGTATGCGGCGCAGCAGCAGCAGTGGCAGCAGCAGCAGATGCGGGCGGAGGAGGAGCGGAGGAGGATGGAGATGGAGCGGCTCGAGAGGGTGAGGGAGGTTAAGAAGGGGCTGGAGCAGTGGAGGGGGTGGAGGATGGATTTGGCGAGTATGGGTGGCCCGGGGGTGGGGATGGTGTTTGATGTGTAGTAGCTGTAGCTGTAGCTGTAGCTGTAGTGTAGTGCTTGGATACATGTGTGGGGGCGGGGGCGGGGGCGGGGGTAATGATAGGACGCTTCTTTTGTGTGCGTCATGGGGTGTCACTCGGGTCGTCGTGTCATGTGATGTTGAATGCTTTGCTTTGCTCCTGCTTTTGTGGCTGGTTTATACTGGAGTGCGTCTGTAGCCACTTGGGCGGCCATCCATTGTTCAATAAGGTGTAGTCTGTACGGCCTCCGACCTCACCTCGCCTCGCCTCACCGCCGCCAATGCCCACGCCCACGCCCACGCCAACGCCGTATAATCGCGTCCCAACCATCATCATCACCACTACTAGCTACATAGCTAACATATCAGCTGAAATCAACGACAACTCGCAACACCGCACAGTCGTTGAGCCGCTACTGCATTTACAATACCTAGGACACTGGTTACCCGCTTGAACTCCATCTAGCCGTGGCCAGCTAAACGTAGTAGAGTAGGACCCTCACCTCTGGGCACAACCGACGTGAAGCAAGCCGGGTATCCGGTCAGCTTCAGCTTTGGCTTTGGCTTACGCAAATAAGCAATTCAGTCTCTTGCAACCTCGCGAATCCGGAAATAGTGCACGAAGGACGGGTTCCGGATTCCATGAGCTGTCACGGTAGTAGAGCAGTCACAGGATCAGCTGGCCGGGGGTTTGATGGAGTAAACCCTATGGAGAGTAGGGTTTTCCTAAGCTCTGATTCTCCGCAGGGCGAGGTGGGAATCGACTCGAGGTCAGAGTGTTCCCCCCCCCCCCCCCCCGGAGCTTGGGGGCTTGGGGAGTGGTTGGAGATGGGATGGGAGTATAGCTGCTACATACGTAGCTTGCGAATTGCCCATTTCCGGGGCTCTATTGACTGCTCGGAGGAGGAATGAAGTGTTCTGGAAATGGGATACGCTCAAACTCTAAACATAACGTTTCTGCTTAGGCTTATGATGATGCTCGAGCAGGAGTACTACTTCCGCTCATAGCTATCGACCTTTGCGATTACATCAACGTGGCCACAATTTCAGATATAATCTCCACTGCCTTTCCGTCTGTCTCTACATTTGTTGTGATTGGGCAGTGGTTTTCTCTTCACGCGCGTCCGCCTCTTGCACTTTCCATACGGGCGATGCAAACGGCGGTCGGCCCTTCCATTCACTAATCCCCCCCCGGACGGTTCTGGCTCTCTTGATATGATTGGCTGGTAAAGGGGAGAGAGTTCACGGAACGTGCTGATTTCGTCCTGCGGACCTCCCTCCGGCCGTGAAGCAGGGCATATTCGGCGCACCAATTGGTCAAGTCTCACGGCGGCGGCATCGGCGTGGACTTGCACTGGCCGTGGACTGGTTCTACTAACGGCTCTTTGTTTCTTCCACGCTGCTGACGCTACAGTACGGGGCTAGGCAGTGGACGCAAGTATCCAAATGCGTTAAAGCGTCTCGAGCATCTGGTGGCTGCCCTCCAAGCCAAGTCCATCCGAGTCCCCCACTAGCCAAACACGACAGGGTAACCACCTACCAACCCAGAGCGGTATAAGCTCTCCACAGCCGGTGCCCGCGTCTACGGTACGTCCGTAGCTACCGTACCGCCACCCCGCACTCCCCGCTATCCCCCATCCAGACAAGCACCACCACCACCACCACACCTCTAAGAAGCTTCTAGGGAGAAAAAACAGGTTCGATGGAGTCTTACGCGTCTGCCTCCCCACTAGCTTCTAGGCTTCTAGATCGTTATCGTGATTCCCCCAGGTTCTCTTGACGTAATCACTACTACGGAAGTCTACACACTCCGTGATCCGATGTTCGGAAGAGAAAAAACTCGAATCGAGATGTCGGGGTTAGGTGTGTTTTGGCTGGCGGCGGAGCTCCGAGATAAATGGTTGATATGGACGGTTGGCGGGGGGGTTGAGGTGTACGCTACGGAAGATTCCTTCAGCCGAGTGGCAACTTAAGAAGCATCGAGTGCATGCAAATGCCCGATGCGTTTGGCCTAGGGGGATCGATTTTGACGGGGTTGATGGTCCAGTTAGGCCATGATGGGTGGAGATCTCCATGGACAGCTCGAGGATGCCTTGTAGAGCTTAATGTCATGGCGCATCTTGCGTTGTTGTTTTAGAGGGGGGTTTTGTTCCTACACCTTCATGGTGAGCGGAGGTGTCCCAGCGTGGATAGGCTGAAATGGCTCCAGATGGGGAACGGGGAGTGGAACGTGGCTATGGAAAAATATCGTCAAGGGTCTTTTGTGGACTTTGCGGGGGGGTAGCCTTATTGGGGGCCGTGGTGAGATTCTGTGATGCGAGGGGCTATTTTCGTGCGTGCAGATAACCTCAATCACACGTTCGACAGCACCTCATGATAGAGACTTGAATTGATTCGGAGTAATTTTTTTTATGAAGAAACGATCAAGAAAATACACAACCATGACCCATTCATGATATCAGTCATCACGCGCAGTTTTATATAAATTCTCTTCTGCATGTGATGATTAATTAAAAATGTTCAGAAGGGGTTGTTGATTAGTCATTAGCCATTTTTCTGCATGGATTCTCACTCGGCTGCAGCTCGTTGGGCTAAATATAAAATAATAATAATAATAATAATATAATATCCTTGAGGTTTTCCCAACGGCACCAGAAGAAAGGGCTTTGTGGGATCAGGGCAGAGAATAAATCGTTTTTTTAATATAACGGCCTTATTCGAAAAATTGTGTTGCAAACAGCTACATGTAGGTAGGTAGGTGTTGATTCCTCAACAACGACGAGAGCGACTCGGGAGTATAATCACCACCCGAAAAGAACTCTGTTGGCTGTTGACGGCCCAGCTTGAGATTATTTGGTTATATAGAGCTGTAACACTCGAGCTCCAGCTCGCCATGGTCTAGTCATTAGTTGTATGGAGCGCCGAGTAATTTCAATGCAGGAATGAGAATATTGTAACGCTTGTTCCTTTGATTAATTAAAGCAGGCCTTAGGGATCATAGACAGCCCCCCATTAACCCCAGGTGGGGGGGGGGGGTATCCCTATAGTCATGCGCGGTTTCTGTTTTTCGGCCAATGTTGAGAAATAAAATCTCCCTTATTTAGAACTTTTTTTTTTTAAAAAAAAAAAAGGGCAACAACTAAACATACAATAAGTAAACACGAGGCCAGAGTAGAAAATACATATGTACATGCCGACGGATTTCAACAACTATGAGGTTGTGTACCGCTAGTTAGGCTGAGTTCTTAGTGACTCAAGGCCAATGACCTTTTACTTGGCAAGGATATACCTTACTCAGTGGCCTCTGATTGGTGTTTATTGGATACTGGATCACTAGAGCGTAGCAAATAAAGCATTGGTCATCACGAGGGAATGTTGATAATATTTTATTTTATATGGGCAAGTACAAAAGTATTGATGAAATAATACTTTGAAATATACCTATGAAAGCACGTTTACTTCTCTGATTCATCTTTTATGAAAAATTCACGCCCCCCCAAACGAAAAGAAGAAAGGGGGAGGGGATGAAAAAATTGGAAGTGAAAGGAAAAAAAAAAAAGATATGAAGGAGGTTTAGGAGGTCTTTACGCTCTAACCAAAGAATGCGGATTTATTATATATAAGAAGATCTGATTAATTGGTGCGAAATGCTCTCCGAACGATGAAAATGATAAAGGAAAAACTACATGATGTGGCATGCAGCCGGTAATAAACATATAAAATAAACAAAAGAATCCCCGATGACTATATAGAATTAAACAAACACCGTACCACGTCGAGTTTTCCTTATAATCCGGCGTCTTCGTAGCCTTGGGATGCTGGTTTTGTCTCGTACTATTCTGGATATCTCTAAAGATTTTGTCTCCCGGCAGGAAGTACTACTCTTCGGATACATCGAAGCCTCCTCTCCGTCGTACCAGCCCTCGGGAAAGTGCTTCTTCACAACGATATCCTCCCCAATATCGAGATGGTGACGCGTGCCCGATGGATCCATTCGAACGCCATACACCACACGACCTTCAAAGGTACTGGATATTTCTTGGCCTGTGAGATAGCAACCATTTGGTCCAAGGCGTTCGACAATTGCTACAAATTTCCCCCAAATTAGTAAGTTTGACCTATGCCTAAAACAAAGGGCACACTCACGTCTAAGTAATCTTGCTGTGGCTAGATAAGAGTCGGCCTTGCAGACGACCGTAGTTGACCATAAGATGACCATCAACCCCATGATTAATTGTGCTAGCAAAATTCCGCCAAGTATCGCAATCTACGGGTTGGATTAACACAAGAATTATATAGACGGGATAGTTTTCCCGGTACTAACCGTTTCTGGCCATTTAATCTTCAATAGAACACCAATTGCAGGCTTATTCCCCTGGGCTTTGATGGTCGATGACCCAAATTGATCACGGGATGCAATTACTCCGCACGCAAATTGGCCGCCTAACTCAGCCATACGTTCTGCATCCTCTTCCACACGTTCACCCCACATTGTCCTGCCCTCTTGATTAGAGATACGTATTGACAGGAATTTTTTGAATTTAATCTCACCCTTCATAGTAACCAACAGAAGCCCATGAGGTATTATATCCATTTGCATATCCTTGAGAACCGATCGCACCTGCCGCGATGACTGCCATTCGATCTGGGAGATGATGTTCGGGAATTTTGGCGTTGTGCACTTCTGAAATGTCAATTGTACATAAGAAATAGGATCCGTATTCGTTATTCTGGTCATCCTCGTCATCATCTCGTTTCTCAATATCGGCATCTAGGTTGGGGTCGTATGGAAGATATTGGATAGCAGCCATGGCAGCACATCTAGGTCCACAATACCATTCGGCATTTCCCGACAAATCGCTTCGTAAGTTCAACCAAGTTCTAAAGTAAGACTGTTAGTTTCCTCTGTATGGAAATAGTGGAATTTATATATAAACCCACGTTACGCCGCGTGAATGATACTAGATCCCTGTTAGTGACTTCAACAGTGTATAGTACACAGAATGTACATACCCCGATATCTTTAAGCTCTATCTCTTCAGTACCGTTACGATATGTGATAGAATCTGTAGTGCCATCTTGGCCCTTTATCACAGGAAAATAATTGCAAGTCGTGGAGACCGTAATATACCGGTCCGATTTGTGTGATATGGCTTGGTTAGCTGGGCTATATTCCCGGAACTATGTTTTTATCAGAATATATCCCTGTCGTACTTCAAATATGTCCAGATACTTACATAGTAACGCCATTGTCCATCGTGATTTTCAAGAACATGAGCAAATTCACCGAAGTGAGATTCCTCTGAATTACCAAGTAATATTGAAGCTGAAGGTGTAGATTTAGGTCAGCCCATCTATGCATCAAAAACCAATATCTCCAGCCAGCCACAACAGAACTTACATAAGCCCCAAGCATGAGCTGTAGAATACTCGGCGCCTAGTGCCGGTATCTCACTTGTATCATTCGAAGGCCAAAAGTGCGACAGGTCGCTGATGGCCACTTGTCCCGGAGTAGAGAAAAATGCGTCGGCACTATCGTAGCTGTATGTTAACCCCGTAAGAGCAACAGAAAGTCTCCCAATCTATTAAACATATTGTTAGGTCTTTGTGCATGAAATGTTAGGCATAAAAGCCGGTGATACTTACACAGTTAATGAGAAGCCATAAGAAGCAAAGGAACGCTCGCAGCGGCCGGCCTTTCAAACTATGGAGGCCGAAACGGAAAACCTTTATCAAACTAGATATTCCTAGAATAAAGTCCACCTATTGCACAATCAATTAGTGACTTAACTCATAAACTACGATTTCTGGGCGGGTAATGCATACTTCTTCTAATGAATGAGGCTTCCTTGATAGTAGCTTCCATCGGATGATAGTTGCCATCCCTTTGAATGAACCCTGGTATTATCAAGAAAAGTTACGGTTAGCTCTAGGAAATTTGCTATCAAATCTTGTGAGGTTTTCAAGATATCATTTCGTAAATGACCACTTCTCCAATTAAAATAGGAAGTAAAACATACGGCAAGATTTAGTCCCAGTGTTAAATATAGACCTGTGGACAAAGCGTTGAACCATCTTTTCTGGGATTTGTCCAAAATCATAACCCTTTCGAACTCATAAAATGTGACCAACATGCCTGCGGAAAGCACGAAAGTAGCGAACCATCTCAAGAGTATCTTCCAGAGCAGGTGAAAAAACTGCTTTTTTGCCGAGTGCTGTCGGGCTAAGCGAGACTGGGTCTCCCCATTCATGGCACTGAAATGTGTTTGTAGCTCTTCAGGATTTTGGGGTTTCCATTGCGGCGGTATGGCTAGACACATGAATGTTAAGTTTTATGAATATTTGAATAAATCGAAAATGAAAGGATTCCTACCGTTCCCACATCTCCTCTGGAAGTCTTCCGTAACACGTCGAGATATACGAAGATCTGGATCCGAGTTGGGATCTTCCTCTCCTCGGGGGTGTACGTGGACAACACCGTCTATACTTCTCATTTCACCCTCGTCTGGATCTATACTCACTCTTCTGTATCCACTGGCCGACCGAACGGAAGGCCTGGGCTGCAAAGACATTGCTGCAAATCACGAATGAACGGAGAAACCCTTGATTCTTGTGTGTTAATTTGTCGGCGACTAAGACAAAAAAGTTGAGAAACGAGAAAGTTGCGCCGAAAATTGATTTATAATAGGATGAAGAGAAAAAAGATTGGAAGAGAGGTTTATGTGATTGAGGGGGGGGCGGACAGCTAGTAGAAATAAAAAAATCCTCCTGTCTTGCTGACAGCCAAAACCGGTGCTATCCCGAGCTGGTGATACGCTGCAATTGATCTCTAATCATGGAAGCCACGTTCTATGTATGTATCGCCCCCCGATTGGCGAATTGTAGCCCGGAGGGGATAGGTAGAGTAGGTACATAGGCCCGACTGGGGGGTGCATACGGAAGTCCTTCTAGATCTGAGGGTGCGGCTGAAAAGCTTAGGTTTGATTTCTGCATGCCGAGTCAAGCTTTGGAATCTCAGTTCTCGAAGGCGCACGCTGAAACGCCCTAGTTCAACGACATCTCTTACATACATAAACTCGTCATGACGTTTAGATCTCTCAGCCACAAACATAGTGTCCAGTACAGCCATGCATCTGTACCTGCGGACAGGTTTTGAATCTTTGAAATACGAGTAATCCTACTGCCGTGGGAGCCGGATGAGTTTACACAATTGTCTGAGATTTCATTCCATATTCTCATCCACTCATCTACATACAGTCGATCAAAAGCAATCACCCCCGTTGCAAAAACACAACACGATGGTCGATTTGCGTGATATGCTGACTACTCCTACACGCATTTACATACATGTGATATGTTGACTACCTCATGTACCTACATGTACTCTAGAGGGTACATTCGCAGATATGTAGGTACGTACATGTATATATACAAACGGCACTTACACATCCATCTCATCAGGCTAGAATAGGTTAGGTCTAGTATGCCGATAAATATAACCACACTTAAATAGAGTACTGACATGGGCAATCTTTAATTTGACATTATACCATCAATCCTGGACAATTCCCATAGGATACATTTGATTATAATGGAGCGCTTACCAAAGATGTCGTTCATTTTTACCAAACGTGTAGGTACATCTCAACTTACAGCTGCTTAGGTCGTCCTCTTAAACTTTAAAGTCGCAGTAATCCACAGCGGCAGTCAAGTGCTAGATACATTACATGTATGCTGCCCCATGTCAACTGTATGTCTAACTACATGTAGGTACATGGTCCCGTTAGTTTAGGTGCCAAGCTTGCTCGGCCATCTTTGCGACCTCAGCTAGACTTTAATATTAAGAGGAATTTCCCCCTCTCTTTTTTCCTTCCAGACGGCACTTGAAATTGAAGTCCAGGATAAATAAGGCCTCCGCGTCTAGACTTTTGAGAGCAGACATCAAATCCTTGCCAGTCCCTATGTATGTATTTAGCACTGATATATCTGATTACCGCAATTCTCTTAACACAGGGGACCATAGCCCGAAATTTGCTCTCCCTAAGATCGATGCTCTACATTTAGTTGTGCTATAATAAGCAATGCCTATATGTACGGTACTTAACGGACAGGTATGCGCTCCCTTAAGCTTGCTGATTAGTTGAATGTGCTAGCCTTCGATCAGTTCTCAACCTTCGCGAATAGACGTTTTTGGTCGGGCCCACGACAAGATTTTGCATGTATTTATACACGGGACTGCAGAGGGTGATGGTTTAGCATCGCCAAAACAGAATGATTGGAGTCTCTATCTGACTCGAAGTTTTTCGTTTCCTGGAGATCTACTAGTGCTGATTACAGCGTCGCATACGCGTACCATGCTTACTCAGGGCTTGTGTGCTGCGAACGATCGCTCTATCAGGGCTTGGACTGTACTGCATAAGGCCGAAAGCTCCAAATGGAGGAACCACCCCGAAATATTATGCTTTTTTCTTGTGGAGGAGAGATCTCGACACAAGACAAAAATATGAGACTGTCTCAATGTTACAACACGACGCTAAAAGGATCATCGAGCTATGAGGCCCCTGCCTCCCCTAGGTAGCTTATTTATAAATAAGTCTAATAAACAAAATTAATAACAATAGCTTTTTGGCTGGGAACAACAATTAGGATATTGGTGAGTAGCGGAGAGATTTTTTATTAGATCAGTGTTTTAGTCTTCCATATGTCGGCCAATTTTTCGGACTCGCAGCGCCGAGATATGCGCAGTGTCCTATAAGAGTGAACAATAGACCAATAACAAGCACAAGTTGATGGAGATATTTTCTGATTCTGCGCCCTTACAGAACTCGGCGCATATCTCGGCGCTGCGAGTCTGAAATATGGATGAAATATGGGAGGACTAAAACACTCTATTGTTATCCAAGTCCTCGAGTTCAGATTAGACACCCGTCTCTGTTATCGGCTCACAATATCTTGGCATATGTACCATATGTTCTTAAACAAACACTATCTACACATTGTCCAATTAATGATAATATCCGCACACCATCCTGGCAGCCCTATGGGTATCTAACATGAACCCGTGATACCGCCAAAACTCGAAAAATTGGCTATCTCCGTCCAGGGATTACCGCTTGGATGATTGGTTGAATGGCATCGATCTGCTTTAGAAATTTCCCATACAAGTAATTTTGATCTAGCCAATTTTTCGAGTTATGGCGGTAATAGGATCTTAGTTCCCGGAAGGTGCCGGATACGATAGGATATTTGACGATATCTTATCTTGGCACGTTTTCTAGCTTTGTATGTAGAACAGATCCAATCTGCACTTGCTTACTAGCATATAAGCCAGAAAACGCGAAAGACCAAAGATTGTTTGTGGTAGAACGGTACTTCAGCACTCCCATTTTCTTGTTTATACATATATATTGGTAAGCAATTAGGTATCTTACATAAAGAGCGTGGAATGTGCCAAGGCGCTTCTATAGCTCTAGTCACTCTGACGATGACTTAGCGCCTTGTGCCCAAAACCAGAGAGTGCTCCAGAGTGGCTCTTGCACTTTTGAAGTGTTCGAATGGGCTGCGCTTACCCCGCAGCCGCCTAGCTCCGCATGAACACTGCCTCAGTTTTCTCCTGTTCACAGGTTCTCAAACTTATGTAGGCTACTGTACCCATAGAAGCGAACCACTGGTCCAGATCCGGGAAGAAATTTAAAACTGTGCACATAACCACTCGTCATAACACAGGATGGGATTTGTTCTGATTTCTTTTTTTTGGACCAGCCAAGTTGAACACGTCAATAGCCATTTCCGCGTCGATTTAGAAGTCGCCGACTACTACTCCTCTATCGTCAGCTTACTGCAGTTAAGAAAAGTCTCTGCTGGGCTAGTTGTGATCAATTGATTGCAAGTTATGTTGACCCGAAACGGCCGGATCTAAACCCTACAGAATGCTGCCGGTGCTATGGCCATCTAGCAGAGGAGCAGTTTGTTTTGGTGAAGCCTGGAGTAGCCAATGATATCACGATATTTGGTCTGATAATAAATATCAATCTCCATTCCCGGGGTTATCCTTGGGGGGGCTAACAGGACTCAAAGTTTCAGATCCTGAACGCCACTTCTATCAATGATATCGTTGCACAAGTACAAGATGGGTAGGGGAAGTGTTGTCGACGAATGCGAGTGATAGACTATGATCAAGTCATACAATATAGTTTTCTCAAATTCGGGTTGTCTCTCGCATGTGCTAGTCTGATAATTAAATATGGGCGTAGGAAATGATCAAAGCTGCAAGTCAGGATGACTTGAGAGCTCTGGAGAATGTTGTGAAGTAATGTTTATTCACTCCTGCGGATCATAGCAAAGCCGTTCCATATCCTGTGGCGTCAAGGTTGCAAACGATTCCAGTATATATAGCATAATCCGAGATTCAAAGGCACATAAGATCGATTCCGGCAGGGGCATTGCATGATAGGTACTTATACTCTATAGTATGGGTAATGACATAATATATGAGTCAACTATTCTGACTCAGGGGCTGAAAAACGTATAAAGCTGGGTAATTTGTTAATGATCTACCAGAACGTCAACTACCACCTTGACATCGTATTGCATCTGAGTGTCCGAAAAAATAATTACAGCGATGAAGCATGTTCATTCTCAGACGATTTTATACCACCGTACCCCACCACCATTCGAGATAATAGGACATATCCACGACATGAGTAGTGAATATTTGTTAGAATTGATTTGGCCGACTTGGGAATTCTAATGACTTAGAGTCACCCCCCCCCCCCCAACCGCGACAGCCCCCCGAAAGACTTCTACTGAAAATTCAACCTTAAACTGCACGTTTGTAGAAATCAAGGTTTCCACTAAGTTCAAAACTAATGACAGCTCCCGCCATGAATTCCAGCGTAGCAAACGGCGAAACCTCCTATTTCTGGATTAAGTAACTAATCAGATTATTAGCAGGCTAGGTAATATATATTGGCTTTCAGCGGTGGACTACTAAGGCTGTGGCTCGTGTCCTAGTGAGTCTTTCATGAGTCCCGCAATATCCCTAGTTTCTCAAGTAACCCGGAAGAGCCGTGCGGTCCAGGACTCGACATCGGAACTCACGAGTCAGCTTCAAACTATCGACAATATAGCCACCAGGGTGTTCAATCCATGTTTCCATATTTCCCAGAAAGAGACTTGTATCTTTTCCAAGCTCCCAGGACAGTTCCGAGGTTCGAATTTCACACCATATTCGTCCAACTTTACTAATCCCAAGACCGGGAACCATCCGACAACATCCGCCAAGTCTTGTGCAGTGGATACATAGCTTTGAGGTGTAAGTGCTTGAAGTTGTTGTCAGAAGTGGTCAACAAGCAGAAGTGATGGAGTTATGTTGACGACAATTAGGATGTGTGAGCTTCGAACCCATCAGCTAAGCTGTTGATCTTGCAAGCTGTGCAGAAGGATCGAAAATGGCAGGCACCGTGAGAGTGTGTTTATACATATACCTGCAATTTCACAGCGTTTCCGGACGCAACTGCTATTATATGTACATACACAGAAAAAAAAACCGCCAAGGCTATCTTTTGTATGGCATGCAATAGCAGTTGTGTCCAGAAACGCTGAGATCTGAGAGCCCAGCGCACTAGGTCGTAGTTGGAACTTGGCCCCTCAAGAGATTATAGTGTTGAACGATGTCTCTCCCAACCCACGTGTACGATAGCTCGGTTAGCTATGAAAACGGTTTCTATGCTCGAGGAACCAGACGTCGCGCATGCGAACTCTCACCTTCATCTGTATCTTTCCTCAAGCAGCTCTATTAATGGTACAGTTGATGTCAAAAGCCGGGAGTTGACGGCCCAGCCAACCAAGGATAAACGTGGGGAAAGGCATGATGTCACAAGGCCACCCATGACTGTGGCGATTGAATATTCTTGAATAAACGCTGATGTGTGCTGAATAGTACCCGCAAAGTACTAGTTCTACCTCGGATGGTCTCCCTAAAGCGCCCGACCGATTACCACCATCTACACAGCTCCAATTATATTCATCCCAATCATGTCGCCCATTTCTAGCACGCCTGCCTGGTCCTCACCAATACCATCAGCATATCTAAGGGGTTTGTCTATTTTCTGTATGTACCGCTAAAGGCCGTTATAAGAAGTACCTATAGATCAATGCCGATAAACTACATGTAGAGTACAAAGAAAGCCAGTACAATAGTGCTAGGTAGTAAATTCACACCACACCATTCTATTTCCAAGATCCGGGATTACGTGTGATCCAGCTGTCCTCACCCCCTACAAATCCTCAGCACGTCCCCTGAGTTGCTGCTGCTGCTTCATCAGCCGACCAACAACCTTCTCAACCTACAAACCTCCTCCCAATCCTTATCCTCTAGCAATCTTACCTACTCCTCACTTACGATAACCTTAATCAAACCATCCTCCCACTTTCAACAAACCTTACTCAACATGAAGGTTAGTATTTATGAGCTTCCGATCATTGCCATGCACCTCGGTTGCACATCACCTGCACCGTTGGCATCTCCCCTCAAAAGTTCCCCTGAGCTGACACCTGCACCTTCCAACAGTTCCTACCACTCCGCGAGTTGGATGTTATCAATCGCGCCCTCGTCTTCGACACACCAGACTGTCGGGTCGTTGGCGGCTGTGACATTTACACCACCAAGGTCGCTATGCCCAGCTCATTCTGAATATTAGAAAGAAGAAAAAGAAAAAAAAAACAATAGAATGAAATACATAAAGCTTGTTTACAGCTCGATTTCAAGCTAACATTTTGCCCATTCTTTATTACCTGGGTACCGATTTATTCAGGCCGCCGGCGCTGATAAGAAATTATACAAAAATATTTCCAACACTATCACCAACCGCTATGAAGCCGACCTGAGACTATCGGAGTCTCTATCGCCCCCCAAATCAAGTGCAACCTCAGCGGCAACCCTCGGGAGTAAGAATCAGTCGAAAGCAGTTTATCAAACCCTCCATTCGCCGTTTGGACCTCTCGACCAGATCTCTGCTCGGCGCACTTTCGCTTATCTTATCGCAACCCTGAACGCTTCCCACTCAGATTACGACTTCTCAACAGTTCTAAAACCCTCCGACTTTAGGCGCGAGCGACATCTAAGACCCGTTATGAACAACTTCAATACCACACTCTTTAATCTTGGCGTGAATCCCTCCAAAGCCTTACCTAAAATGTGGGACACTATCGATAAGGAGATGGACCTTCTCAGCTGCAACATATACACCTACTCGCCTGACGATGTCTCGGACGACCCCTATGGCGAGGAGGGTCTCATATGGTCCACAAACCTTTTTTTCTTTAACAAGCATAAAAAGAGAGTTTGTTACTTATATTTGAGAGGGCTTAGCTCGCTATCGCACTCGCCGATGGAGATCAACAGGGTGGGTGGATGGAGGGCAGATATGGGCGGTGTAAGTTCCGGACAAGAAGGGTGGGATGATAGTGACGACGATGCGTTTGACGATGAATTTCAAGAGAGTTCAAGTGTCTGGGGAGGAGATGAATATGACGACGACGGGTTCTTGGAAACAATGGAAGTCTAAAGAGTGCAACTAACAAGCAAAATTGGGGATTGTGGTGCTCTGTGCCGGGTAGTGAGTAGAGTTATTTGCATCTTTTCATGTTCTTTTTACTTTCCTTTTGTCTTTGTCTCCATTGGTTATTGTCCACCGCATGATTTCCGGTTTGTTCTGCGTGCATTGATATTTTGTTTTTCTTCCATTATGTTGTCTCCTCTGTTTATTAAGGCACTAGCAGTGCTATGTCTTGTTTCAACTTGTTAGGGGTTAAGGGGATAGGCGGGTCTGGTTTCGGTTCGGTTAGGTTGGGTACATGGCGTTTCAATGCTTCGGTGAGAGCGGGCGTTGAAATTTGGGGAGGGGCACTGCCCTTTACTTTTTATTCTTTGTTGCTTCTGAGTACCTTTACGTTTGATTTATTTTCTTGTTTATGTCGCTTGTATTAACGAGTGTGGGGTGGAGAGTGGATGTGGTATCAGCGATAATGATAATTAAGCGTCTTTTTTTCTTTCTTTTTTCGTTTCCATTTCATTGAGTGGGCGAGGAATTCGGGATTTGCCTGGGCTGTCAATGATAGGACTTCAGGCAACCAGGTACTTTTATCTCAAGGTCAGGCGGACAAGCATTCGATCTTGAATCCATGCGGGTGGCCCAGTCCGCCAAGCCACTGACGTAGTTTCACCTGGTTGACGCCGACCCAAAAACCCTCCCGAAGACCATTTCCTGAGACTTTGGAATCTACCACCTGACAAAATGCTGCCCCGAATAGCCCCCAAAATTCCCCAACTTCTCCGACCGCATATTCGGACACTTACCGCCTCCACAAATGCCCTAAGTAACCGTATTTATGACCCGTAAACACTTCCGTATCTACGTGACATCAACCCTCTTGCTAATATCACTGTAGTGTCCGCAATGATCACGACTTCCACACGCTTCTCCGCCTTGCTACTACTACATCCATCCCCCTACTGACCCTCTGGACAACCTCCTACTGCTCCAGCTGCCGTGCAGTCAAGTCATTGCTCTCCGAGATCCTAGAGCTCCGTAATGTCGGTGTTGGGTTTGCGGAGGTGGAGTTGGATGCGCCAGGAATGATGGACGTGGGGATGCGGTACACTGTATGTTTGGGATTTGATTTGTGGATTGGGTAGCGGCTAATTTGCGATGCGTAGATTAATAAGGTACCAACACTATTGGTATTTAGTCGGGGTGAGGTAAAGGAGAGGGTTGTAGACGGAAAGGTTTTGGCGGATCGAGCGGCGATGGAGGCTTTGGTAGAGAGGGTGGCGAGTGAGAGAGAAGTAGGAAGAGGATGGTTTACTGGTGTTTTTGGCGGATAGATTAATACAGTACTTACACCTATATATCCCGTATATGGCAGATGATCATAAATATGTACAGCCGTATTCGAGAAATCTTGGCACCTCCGGGCTAAACTCTCGAGGCAGCCCTTTCTGCTTTGCAATTCTCATATTTGAGACCATTGTCAGAGAGAGCTGCAATGTCTCTATTGCGGCCATACCTGCCAATAAGTTGAGTATGAACGACTCAATATTGTAGGGTGCCAGTACTTTTCGAATGCGGCTATACTCATGCAATTAGTTAATGGGGCCTTTAGTTTTGAGGATGCAAGTACTTATAGCACTAGCTCTCGTCTAGATTGTATGTATAGTGGTATTAGAGGTCATTCCATTCCTTTCTTATGGTTGATGAGACGATGCAGTAGCGCTGGCAATTTGAGCGATACATGTAGATAGTACTGCGAGTGATGTGTCATGACAAATTTGGTACCAATTTATTAATAGCTTGCTGGAGGTTGCTACCCCACGTTCGATATGCATACCCGATCTAACCGGAAAGTGCTAATTGAAGCCTTCCGTGGAGCGAGCTTTCACTCGTCCGCGGTGTCTTGACAGCTTCAAATCATGGAATTAGCATTACGTACAAGAAATCCCGGATTCACCTCACCTCTTGGAAACCGGTCGGCTAAGCAAGCATGTATGTAGCTGAATGAACCCTCTCACATTATCAACTATCTGGCACTTTCACGGGTATATTTTAGTAGTCTAATATCTAATCTATTATGTACTGGATTATGGTTTTGCGAAACGCTTGGGCATATGATTGGCCGAGAGCTAGAAACCCTAACCCCATGGCAACCACACACGATGGCATGCCTGGAGATGGCATGCCTGGAGATGGCATGCCTGGAGATAGCATCAACTGGAGCTGGAATTAATTAGAGGCAGTATTGAAATTGGCACATTATTAACTGAAGGGAGCATTTGCGGGAGCTGGCAATGAGCGAGAGCTGGCTATGGCCAACGGTGGGAGCTAGCTATGGCCAACGGTGGGAGCTAGCTATGGCCAAAGGCGGGAGCTGGCTATGGGCAACCACTGCAGATGGCTAAGGGAAACATTGATTAACTACTAGAGCTGGACAACTGCTATGGGTGAGCAAGTACGTGTACTGTGGGAAATACTGCATGGCGGTGGGAGAGACCTCGCGGTCGCGAGGTGGGCTACTACTAGTATGTAGGTACTGTCGTTGGGTTTTCTGAACTCTTGAGACTTTGATTGGTCGAGAGCGACAGGGGTGGTGTAAGCACGACACATCGAAGTACTGATGGAAGGGAAGGAGGAGGACAGGGCCGAAGGCCTAATAATTCTAGAGGGAGAATTGAATTAATTGGAGGGAGAGTGGGAGGTGGAAGTGGAGGTGGGGGGCGGAGCCCCCCATTGAAGGCCTTCCACAATTTTTGAACACTTGATTGATGCCGATAATCCAAAGTACAAGTCGCGGTCGCGAGGTGGTCCCCTAGTAGAGGAGTACTTGTACTGATGCTAAGGATTGTATTAGATACGAAATACCTTACTTGGATCCGCAAATAGCGAGTGATATAGTATACATAAACCCTAGCGCCAGTCTAACCACATAGACGACTCGACAGTTGCTATATACAATAATGAGAATATCTAAGTGTATCTTATACCCGGCTTTTCTACCTCTTCTTAACCAATCACCATCAAGTGTCCGGATGAGTGGTGATGGAGTCGTCTACGTGCTATCACAATGGAGATATGAATTTTAAGATAGGATAGTATTTGACAACGCCAGCCGGTATAAACAGTTATACATCTAGTCTGGAGTTTGTTTCCGGGCCGGCACTCTAGTATTTGGTTTTTCTGGTTTGCCGGTATTTTCAAAATTTGGTTATTGCGGCCGATTTGCATGATTGGGATGTGACAAACGCCCCTCCATACACGCTCAGAAGGACTTAATATTTCCTCCTAAATTTATGTTATATAGGCCCAGGAGGCCAGGCCAGTCCATTTGGGTCCTTGCTTGAATGTATGAATTTTGAAGTGGCCGGAAGCAGAACCAAACTGTAATATATATTTGGAAAATATATAGATCTTGAGAGTTGTCCTAAGCTTTTTGGGTTATATACATAAGTATGTAATAAGGGTCCCCTGAGTGATCATGATGCTAGAAAATAGCCTACACGTGACCCGAAGACTTTGCGTCTTGCTAGAACCTAGCCTGAGCCAAGATTACAGAAGAAGGGCGGTATTAAGCGGGAGAGGCGGGAGAGGCTTGCAATCGCCGAAATGAGTATATGTAATCAACGATATATATGTCAACTGCCATAAGTAACATTATGGATAAGGACATGTAGACATCGAACATTTCATGACGTACCGGATAGAATTGGAGCCAGACAAGTTGCGGTTACTAGACTGGGTCTAGATCTATTAATGTATGACAAAGAATTACCAAGATTAGCTAGGATATATGTGGTCGGCCTTTGAAAAAGGGTCAAGACAAGGGAAGAAACACGGTCGTGGTTTAAAAACAACTGAAATGAATAAGTTGTTCACTTCTCTGATGAAATACTCCACTTAGTTCTCGTGTACAGCGGTAGGTAATAAGTGATGGAACGCACGTGCGCCCGTGCTGAGACACAGATGTCTCAGCTGCGGCTTCCAGAAGGTACGTCACGGTTGAGTATCACGAGTAGGTTGGTTTGAGGATCTCGGGTATGTTGGTTTGTATGTTGGTTTGCAGATTCTGTTGTAGATTCGTTTGTAGGTTTTTAGGACTCGGATGTTATCTTGTGTTGAGGATCTCGAGGAGGTAGTATAATAGTGAATGCACTGTCACGGTGCACTGAAAAACAGACTTGGGCAATATGCAGCAGCAGCAGCTATGGTTGTGCAACGACCTCCACTGGCACCTCCTCCAAATATCACTAAAGCACGCCGCCGTGTTGAAACATCAGATGCCCAACGGTCCAAAGTTATTACCCTATTTGAGTTAGGGTTTACCTATACCGAAATAGTTGCAAAGACGGGAGTTAAGAAAACCACCTGCTGGCATATCGTTCAGAGAGATAAGGAGAGGCGGAAACCTGGATCTCTTATTCCTTATACAGCTTCAGCACCTCGTAGCGGTCGGCCTGAGAAATTCAGTAAAAGGCAGAAGAGACACCTGATTTCCTTAGCGAAGCGACACCGGCGGATGCATTTAGGTGTTCTTCTGAAAGCGCCTCACTACCAAAGTAGCAGCGAAAACTGCGAAAATACCTCAGCGAAAGTGGCTACTATGGCGGCGGCGGGGCAAGCTATCTAAGTTACACAAATTGAAAGCGAATGCTTTGGTGCGAGAAAGGAAGCACTGGACAATGGAGGATTGGGGTGAGGTGATTTGGACAGATGAATCGCGGTTTGAGGTTGGTAAATCGTAGGGGGCACTTCTTTGGATATATCGAGCAGTCGGTGAAGAAGACAACCCTGAGTGTCTACTGCCAACATTTAAGAGTGGGAGAACATCAGTCATGATTTGGGGTTCAATTCAATTGGGTCACAAGGGTCCGATGGTCATTCTACCTACTGGGGGACTCAAAGGGAAAGACTACGTTAAGTTGATATTAAAACCAGCCCTTCATCCATTTTATAAAGAGCGATACAGAGCAACACACGAGGCTATTGTGATGGAAGATGGTGCCCCTCCACATAGATCTAAAGCTGCTAGGGCAGCTAGAAACAGGCTAAGAATACAAAAGATGGAGTGGCCCGCACAATCACCTGACCTAAATCCTATTGAAAATCTTTGGAGGATCATGAAGGCTAGAATTAGTAAAAGAAATATTACTACAGATTCAGATTTAAGGAAGGCATTGCAGGAAGAATGGGACCGCTTTACACCAGAGGATTTTAGGAAACTGATAGAGAGTATGCCCAAAAGAGTGCAGGAGTGTTTGAGGAACCGGGGCGGAGCGACACATTATTAGTTGAGATCATGTAGGTAGTAGTTCTAATCTATAATATCTATTGTTGTTTTTGTTCGACATCATGTTCAAGTTCTCATTTAAGTTCGTCGTCGTTGAGCGCGCTCCCTCGTTGGCCGTCTGAGGTCAATGATGTCGGTGCCGGTAACTGAGACATGTGGCGCGCGCGCGCGCGCGCGTTCCATCACTTATTACCTACCGCTGTACATCAGTTTTCAATCACATCCATCGCCTTCCTCGCAATATTAACTCCTACCCCAACCATTACAGTAATAAGATATGTACCAGTATCGCTATATCCAATACGTTTGTGGGTATGAACCTACAACAGGGCAATGCGTCGTTATAGAATGTTCTGAGCCTAAACCCGATGCCTCTCATGCTGGTAACCGTTATCAGTGCATTTGCCGGCACCTCTTGGACGACGACCAATATTATCGAGGGTTCGAGCGCTGCCCGGAATGCTATGGTAATCTACCCCAGAACTTGCAGTATATGGAGAAAATCAGTGAGAGAACTGGTAGTACGATAGACGGTGAGGAATATAATGAGAAAGAAGATCTTATTGCTCTTCCCGACTCGGCATCTATGACCAGGGCGACTGAAGATGAGTGGGAAGACGATATCTCTCTCCAGACTTTGTATACAGACCTAAAGTCTCAAACGGTAAAACGGCTAAAGCGTCTACAGCAGAGAGCGGGAGTTTCTTTCCAAACTTGCCGTGGTATATGCACAGAGGGCACCATCGATGTATCAGTGTTAGATGGCTACGATGATGGCCGCGGAGACGGAAGACTATCACCGGATCTAATGTTTGAGCTGGAACTCGATTATCCCGACCCTGAGTCCACGGCGTACTTCTCGAAGGAAATGAGCACAAATGAATCGGTTTGTAACTCTTTGGAGTGTATTGGAAAACCATGTACACGATCGTGCCAGAAACTTTGGCATAGCTCTAATCTTGCCTATTCTTCCGCTTACTTCGGCGCAAACCCTATATAGATACCAGTCACCGGCGGTGTCGGCGTCGGCTGCCATTCTTCCCTTTTTCACTCTTGGGGCGCAAACTGCCTGATTATTCTTTTTAAGCTCTAGAGTTCCGGTTTAAACACGTTGTATGATGAGTAGGAGAGTGTTTTAGATCAAGGAAAAGTTTTTATCAATCTAACGATTGTTTGATTGTGTTGGGTCGGGATGGGAGGCCGGAGGATAATCAGTGTTTTGTACCTAAGTACTTGCTAAAGGAGTCACGTCAAGGCATTCTTTGTACATTCTAAGTAATCTTCTTCCCAAACGTCTGTCACCACTGTATCAGATAAAAGGGCACGGTCTTATCATGAGACTATCGATCGGCCTCTACCGGTCTTATATAACTGAACAGTGTACTAGTTGGGAGCCGGCGGGTATCGGTGATTATCATAACTCCATGGATTCACAAAACATTTTTCAAGCCACAAAGATAACATGGGACGGCATTAACACCATATAGCATATGACATCTCGCACGGTAGTCTGAAATTTTCAGGCGTATACGTATACACCAACCATCACTCGCTCATGACTGCTCACTCGCTATATATCTTGGCGCCAAGGATATCCATACCTATGGCACCTACCGACCATCTCGCCCCCTCCTCAGGGCAAGATTTGTCCTGCAGTGTTTAACTACAGAGAAACCTATCATAATTCCACACTCTCGAAATCCCGTCCCTACCAAACTTCCAGTGATTGGGAGGAATGATACCTGTGGTTTGCTGACAAATACCTCTCCCTAAATTCCATCCCTACGATAATTCTAGCAAAATTCGGCCATTACGGGGGTGGAATTCTGATAAGTTTTGCTGTAGCTCTATATGAACCTTGTCTGTTCTGGTTGTTGATTCTCAAACAATATAGAAATGCGTACATCACCCGACCAGGACCAATCACTTCCATGGGAGTCCCCTCGGAATACTTAACCCTCACCGTATACACCTTATTTTGTTAATCAAGAGCCTAAGATAACAGCGGGCATTTAAGCATTCTTCTTCAAGTTTTCTACCTACGTCATGCACGTCGGGGCTCGGCTTTTCTTGTGACCTCGATTGTGCAATCACTAAGCTGCATTTTATACTCTTCTAGCTAGCTTGAGTATTTGACCGTGCACGGTAAATAGCCTCCTGAAGTTTGTGTTGAAGACATTGGAGGAGGTTCGAATGGCGAGGAACAAAATGGCGGTTTCTACATCTACATGTACAGTTGTAATATTTAGTTTCAGTCTGAAGAATGTGTTTGGTAAGCATTCAATCGTTGTACATGGCTAGATGTTAGGAGAAACAAGGCGCAGAATACTGAAGCAATTAAATGGTCTGCTAAGTTCATATATAGATCTAAATAGCATAAGCTTCCTCGTTGTAATCATAAAGCATTTCTATTGGTCAGAACTGCGTGCCGTACAGACAAAGAATTACTCCCGAGATAGAGGAATTCCGGGAAGGGAGCTGACATGGATAGACAAATGCTCATAGCTAGAATTAACTGCTATATAAACTCATATATCAGCCTAGGCCTTGAACTCTCAGAATGTGATCACGAGCACTTTATTCAGAAATAGGAACTAATATGGTACGGCTGCGGTTGCATGCTCGTGCCGGGGGTTTTAGCGGCTAACGTAAATAGATTTGATAGTATTAATGTTATTCCTCTCTTAAGATTCAGCTAATCTATGTGGACAAACAGATAAATATTCAAGTAAGAATGGGTTTTCCATTTCCTGACTACAGCGCCGCGGCCTCCGGCCGCGGTGCACTTGTAATTATACATGGATTTATGTAATAGTGCTTATTTGTGTATACATCCACAACTGGCCAGGGAGGTTAGGCTATACAGTGGTACCTCGCTATGCCGGATGCCAAGAGCCACACAATTCCCATACGGGATAGCAAATATTCACGAGAAATCCGGGATAGCAAACTCATTTTGCAGTAAGAGAATTAAAATCCCAGAGTATTTCGTGCGGGACAGCAAGGGATCCGGGGTATTGAGATCCGGCATAGTGAGGTACGACTGTAATCATGATCATCATGAATTATCTCGTTGTATGATCATGAACTATTTCGTAAAGTACGTGGGATTTTCATGGCCAAACATTCCGATATGTTTCTCACTAATTAAATCACAATTATCTTATGTGGAGTAGTCCAGGGCCTCTAAGGTGTTGATATTTTAATGCGTGCATGGTCTAATCGTAGTCATATATAATATATATATATATATGGAATCGTATTAAACTAACAGCTAAGATATCACCTAACAAAGTTGTGCCCTTGAGACCTGTCCGTACCCTGGTAAGTGTTGTAGTTATGGGTGTCTTTGCTGTTACGGATTGAGATTATACCTACTGTATAATGTGATGTATGTATCATTTCCAATAAAATAATTCGCATAGGAATAACAATTACATACAAAACTCATCGATAGTATATATAGAGCTTTCACAAATGAAATAAGGAATGAAATAGTTCTTTAGATACGAAAGTTCCCAACTAATTCTGGGAATAACTTCAACGTAGGTCTCCATTTATCTCGAACCACGATTATCACTTCCGGGCCTTCCTCCTCTTGGTCGTATCAATCGGCGTTGGCTCAATAGCTCGTTTAGATTTGATCCTAGAGCGCGACGACTCCCTACTTCTTTTTCTTTCTAATTCGGCAGTTCTTTGTCTTTCCTCTTCCCCAACTTCATAAGCGACAGCTCTCAAATCGTCGCGCAAGGCCTGACTTGCAGCGTAACTAGCACGCTCAAAGATACCGGAATCAGAATCGCTGAGATCATCAAGTGGGATTTGTGATGTTGGCTGTGTTTTTTGAAGCGCCTCCTTTAACTCTTCCTTGGTGTAGTCAACGAATATCGGCGGTTGTGATATTTTAGTGCCCTCCTTAGGGACCCTTGCGGGGTACGGCCCTGCCTGAAAAATATTCTTCTGAATATTTGACCAGTCACGTCTTAAGTTCGGCTTTTCGATATAGAAAATCCCGTGTTGATCACATTGTATAACCCTTCCCACCACCCTCTCTATATCTCTTCGAAGTAGCTTCACAGCTTCATCGACCATGTCTTGCTCTTTCATTCCCGTTCTCTGTGATGGGTCCCTCCTGGTATCTGTATAATTTGCGCTGAAAAGAACTTCCTTGGAGAATTCTCTGCCTAGCGCATGTGGATTTACATCCGCCGGGATAACGAGCGCGCATATCTGAGGATAAAGTGTGCCGGGGTCACCAGATACCAGACCCGATAGAGTGATAAGACGAACATCTCGGCCGGCTAGCCAGCTAGCGTTGTCAATGATCCGTTGTCGGTCATTGACCGCGGAGCAATTGCAATCAGGCATTTCTGGTCTCTCGTTGGGTGATTTGAATAAATCGCTGACAAAACTCTGATTCTTTTTAGTGCAAGAGCTCTGTAGTTTCTATTTATGATTATTAAAGATTGATATTGTTGACCCCATGTGGTCGTTCGTTGTCGTTATAAGGGACAAGTTAACAAAGAAGAATATTGATTGTGTCCAAACAAAGAAACAAGAGGTTTGTCAAGCCGTCGAATCTTTGAGAAAGAAATATATTCCAAATGATAAGTGTATTAAGTTATAATCCTATGCCGCATTTGTTTCTAGTTTATCGCGATATCGACATTTATGCAAGGGCGCACTATCTTCTGTGATTGCTCATTGTGATATGCACGTACCTACATGTATTCATACTACATGTAGTGAGGAGCGGCCTCCGGCTGCATACAAAAATTAAATATCAGTTCGAGGAACCGCCGGTATATATCTATACAAAGGAAATTTATATAAAGATCTAGAGAACCCAAAGCTCTGTTTAGTGGTTTGAAATAAACATCAATTCCTTGCTCGCGTGAGGTGTGAGTTTTGGAAAAGCTCGAGAAGAACTATTGGTGGGAAGTGTTAGAGGGGCTGTTATATATCATGGCAGAACTCGTGGTTTGATGATTTGAAAATAACATGCCTGCAGCTGTCGGCTGCCTTAATGCACTCGATATCATACAGAATTTTCTAGTTAATTTCTCCCTGGGGCGCTTAAAGAAATTTATCTTTCAAGATCAATATCCCGGATGATTCCGAGGAAAATATAGTTATATATATGAGCATAGCTCGAGGGGGATCGCTGCAAATGTTGTCATTTATTTACCAGATATTTGATTACCAGCGAAAAGATGCTTAAAGTAATAAACCCAAGACACCGGGTGCCTTTCCTTGTAACAGGTGGGAGTTTCATATCGAGCGTTTTGTGATGTGTGATAGAGATTCGACTAGCTAGTAAGTAACCACATGTAATATATTATTTCGATAAATTGTAGTGCTATTTTGTGCTTAAACTATCGGTAAACTCGACTCGTCAAAATCCACAGTAGTTGTGTGGTAAAGCCACGCAGATGGGGCTGTGAGGACATAAGCTCCTACGAATCTATATATGGTAATATATATTCAATTTCACACATCACGGCCGCCTATCTTGATATAGATGTCTTAGACAGGTTTTACCGCTGGCTTTGAGTATAGGAGTTAGGGTTAGCCGCTGTCTTTGAGTTGAGTACAGGAGTATATTTACCGATCTAGGTGTGCTTGAGGGCCATACACATGTAGTAGCTATAGATGCAAAGATCAAAGATGCACTTTGAGAGTGCAACAATTAACAGTCGCCTCTCGGAAAACGAAGAAAGATGTTGCAAGACAAGCAAGGCAACTTAGTAGCCAAAAAGCGGATCTCAGGCTGATACCTATACTGTAGCTATTAATTTGGTTGTCCGAAAGCCGCCTTTTTTGTGATTGTCCCATATTACACGCAACTGTACATGCTGTATGTCTATATATGATTCGGCTGCTACCCCTGGTTTGCTGATCTGAGAGGATTTGTACTTTTTTTCAGTAATCACGAGGGAAATATTAATTTATACGGTTCCATGGATCCAATTATATCCATATTTGATTTATCCCAAGACCAATGCCCGTGAATGGTTGTATCACCCACCACCCGTCCTCTAAAGGCGACACCTCCGATCACTCGAACCGAAATCAAGCTAAGAGAAAGCACCATTAGTAAGCATAGTTTTGAAGATGGCGAACTGGTGCATATTGGAAAGCGGGAACCATGATTGATATAAATGAACGGTCATCGTGTCGGATTTAACGATGTAAGTTGGCAAAGAGCCCAGAAAGTTGGGAGCTTGAGGGCACGCATAATGAGCTTTATTCTGTTATTCAACTCTAGTTTTCGAGAAGCCTATCAGCACATTCATACGAGGACAGTACCGCGAGGGAGAGGTTTTCTAGGAATACCTACATGTATGTACTGAGGAAGGAGCGAGAAATGTGGAGGGTTCCCTCTTCAATATATCGACTGGATGATTATAGTTATGTACATCGGTTTGGATATTTGGTGGGCGTAATCCTCTGGATTGCAGTTTGTCAGCAGTCCCCCCATAAGGATTGGCGGGCAGTTTGGAATTGAAGTTGTATTAATTCTTTAATCTACAGTTGGTACACCGTTTCCGATATTCAACTATAGGAATATATATCATACTCACTATGAATGTGGTGATGATGGTGGTAATGGAAATGGAGGGCTCAACCTGGAACCGCGAGCGGCAAAGTCTACCGGTTTTCCCAGACCACTGTTCAGTACCTCTGCACGGTGACTTGTTCTGTGTGACGTGAGAAACACCCTCGCTTTCTTCGCACCCCACTCTGCAGCACCAGTAGTAGAGTAGAGTAGGTAGATGCGTACATGTATGTATGTATGTACGATGGCGAACATAACACAATGCATATACGTACATACATGTATGTACTTGTAAATTGTCCTTGCTGTGTTTCACCAATTCTTGGTGTGAAAACGGATTAAAACCCAAACACGGTGATGGTAACTTGGGTTGACATGTACCTAGGTATTGTAATTGTACGTACGTGCACCCCAGGTCAAGTACAGTGCCCTACCCAATAGAGTACCTACATAGAGCAGACTAAATAGGTAGCAGCTACTACGGTAGAATTCCAAACTCGCGGGTCTGACAGCTGAATCGACATTTAGGTACATACATTACTGTGGTACATATATGCATTTCCATTGTCCTTCCCTTTGTTCCGGCTGTGAAGGTCGAGTGCCATGCAAGTATGACTAACAGATGCAGGTAATGCGGGTAGAAAAAAACGTGTCAGGAACGATCGACCATCATGGCAGCTTGAATGGTTTTCTTTATCCACTTTGCCCCTTTCTTACTTTCTTTGGACTTCATCACCCCTGTGGACTGCTCCGGAACGCATCCGTAGGATGTACTCTGCTTTACCGATGCATGCAGGTTAATCTTTTTTTACCTTTAAAAAGCATGGAAACGTGTGGACAGCTGAGGAGAAGCTCAGGAACAGATGGAAGAAGTTTTTCTCTGTGGAATCAGCGGCGATGATGCCGGGTTCCGCCACTTTACTTTGCCCCCCAAGCTACATATGTCACAAGACCTGCGCTGGGGCTTTTCTATTGGAAACTTGAGGCTATTCTATATAGAAATCTCGGTGCTTTCGCTTGCAGCCAATTTACTCCACTCTAGATCTTCTTTAAGGCGAGGCTTTTAACCTTGAAGATATCGATGCGCGGATGTAGGTACATGTAGGTATGATGGACTTCTAGTTGTACATTGTAGATTTTTCCCTTTAGGGTCAATGATATGAGCAGAGTACTGAGTACTTAGAGCACCTAACCACATGTACCTACATATAGTACATAGAACCATGGCCAGTCGGGGTGCAATAGTACAAAGGATTTCATCCTTTTTTGCGACCCCATGTTTAGCTGCATGTAATATGTACCTGAACCACCCAGTAGTCGCCTGTCTCAATTCCGCATGAATTGTAAACTAGGTGCTCGATACAAACTTCTGTGATCCAGGGTAGATCATCATGATGTAGTATTCTTAAACGTGGGTATGACTAAGTGATTTCACTCTGTTAACTGTAGATAGCCTTCGTATCCTTGGTTAGCCATACCCTAGGAGTACGTCTAGGCATCAACTAAACTTCTTTAATTATTTGTTAATGCCTGATTTCAGTCTTTAGTGCCCTTCCCCTTCCGTTACTGGTGGTCGCTGCAGAGGCTAACTAGTTTAGCTAATTGATACCAAGCAGCTTCCTCGTACGATCAATATTTGATGGAAGGGCAGTCAAGATAAGGGGGAAAATAAACTCTCCTCTCCCTTGTCCAGGACCAGCCCACTCGTTTCCATTTTGGGCGCCCGAGCGTAACCTCCACAAAGAATTTCATTCGAGTCCCACGGTGAGGTTGACGGGGAAAGTATGTATTGTGCATATCAATATCTCCATACATACGTAGGAGTAGAATACCAGTTAGTGGAAGAAGAGGAGGAGGAGGAGGAGGAGGAGGAGGAGGAGGAGGAGGTGGTGGAGGTGGAGGTGGAGAATTAGGACAATACCGGTCCTAACACCAATCACCCAATACACTCACCCATACTCATGCCTCAATAATTATTTCACAATATTCACAATCATAAATTTATATGATATATCCGCTAGAACTTACATACCTGCCCCACGGGTTCTGTCTTGCACCCCCCTCTCTAGCCCTCTGTTCCTAGTCGCTCGAGATGTCTATTATCCAAAACAATTAGAGAAAAGAAAAAGAAAGAACCCTGGAGGAAGCGAACGGTCCATCTTCTCTTCATCCCCCCCTTCTTTCCCTCCCTCCCCCTTCCCCTTCGTCCATCCACCTACCCCCGTCCCTTTTGTCTTTGACATTCAAGCGGTGTCTGCCTAACCCTCAACACCACGCAATATGACGACAATCATAGAAGGTTGGCTACAGATTCCGCCAGAGCGCAACCTGATAGGCCGTGCTGCTTGGAAGGTATGATATGATGATCAATGGAATTCTCTTGAACTGGCCCCCATCTCTCCGAACTCCAACTTTACTCCGTGCGGGATGGTCGTTCATTCGTTCGCTTTCCCCTCACCCCCTCTCAAACTCTTCTGCTTTCCCGTGCTCCGATACTGACTTTAATTTCGCCATTTGTGACGGACAGGTTAGGTATGTCAAGTTCGGAAGTCATTCACCCACGACCCCGACGTCCGCGCGATCGGCCATTTCACCGACTCGACCGACTACGGCTACTGGAGTGGTTGGCAACGGTCCTAAGCTGTCGCAAACCCCATCGGACCGGAGTCCACAGGCGGTGGGTTCTATGTTAAACGAGATGGATGTAGCACAGTTGCCGATCTCTTTGACGGTTTACAAGCAAAAGGTAAGGGGTTAGAATCGGCACGGCCGGTATAGAAACCAACTGACTGGGTTGATGACCTGCAGCATGATACCGAACCAATTACACGATATCCGTAAGCTCTCCTGGACAACCAGTCTACATATTTACCCCGGTCTCATCCGTGCTGGTATTTTTGTTCTCTTGCTGCACTTGGCTTGCACTGCTAATATTGCTCTTTCATATTAGCATCACATCTATCGCCTCCTGCTATATTGGCGATGTTGCTTCGCGCCACAAGAAGAAGTCTGTAGTACTCCCTACCTTGGTTGTGAACCTGCGACCAGAAATTCAACTATCCTCTTCAAAGTCTTTCCGGAGGCGAAGTCATGATGTGCCTGGACAACGAGAAGGGGCCAAGAGGGAAGGCGCTGCAAAAGAGATACTGCTCTTCCGTCCTGGGCGGGATAACGTGGTTGCGATTGAAAAATGGGCAAAGGAAATCCAGGCGCATCTAATTCCCAGCTCCTCGGACTCAAATGCTAACCAGGCTACCGACCCAGCATTTCGGGAAAGATTCAGTGATCTTGACCTGGAAACGCCCACCACTTCTTCAATGTTTTTTATGAATGGCGAGCCTAACACAGCACTGCTTAGTCCTTCCCTCCGGTCAAGGACCAGCAACCTTTCGAGCATAGAGTCTGATGACAAGGGGAGTTTAATGAGCAGCTCCGCCTCGGATATACCATCCCCAAATGCGGATGAGGAATTCCCACGTTCTTCGGCCGAGGGTCGGCCTCCTCTACACCTGGCAACCAAACTACGGCATTCAATAGGTGCTGGGGATAGTAGTGGTATCAAGGAGGAGATTGGCATCCAAACCCCAATCGCTCTTCCACCACGCCGTGAAACGATTCTTGACCGATTCTTCTCTACGGCCCCTCCAAGCCCAGCATTGACATCCGAGCAGGCACCAATGAACTCAATCGCGCGGTTTGAAGCATTGATAAGAGACATAGAATATGAGCAAAGCTTTGATACTTCAAGCACATCAATTTTAATAAATCACCCTAGACGGATACCAAGCCCAACCCAGCGGGCGCTCGAGTTTATTTCAAGTGGACTTTCTCCCGAAAATTTGGAGCGACGTCCAAGCACGACCTATGGGGAAGAGACGCACTCTTTACGGGAATCGCAGAAGGAAGCCCAAAGAGAACTATCATCGAAATTAAGTGTTGGGAGCATTCATCGAACTTTAAGTCGACAGGCGAGTGAGGCAAGCCTGGGCACGACAGCTAGTATGGCTGGAAGTACGGGAGGAGGGGTAATTGCTGAGACAAATCTCGGTGTTTCCAACAGCAAGCGACACAGCCTGGCGGACTTTTCGTTAAAGAGGCTTTCAACAGCAACTCCGCCAATGTTTCCTCTTAGCGGCCCAAGACGGGGCTCACACTCCGATATTCCAAGAATTTCGGAAACTGGCGATGATGAAGATGATCAGCTCTCGCCCCTGACTGCTACTCCAACACAAAGCTTTGGCCACCCAAGGGTTGTCAATAGACCTTTGTTCAAAGAATTTTCCTTTTAAGATTTTTGGGATTTGTGTCTGCAACCATGGGTGCTGTATACACCACGTTCAACCACATGAGTTGAGTGCAGGAATATAGGACTATCCGAATTTTTTGCTGCATGATGCATTGAGATAAAAGAGGAGTTGCAGAGGTGGTTGAAGTTAAATTTAACGGGTTGGCGTATATTTGATATTATTGGGGTTTTCTTCCTTCCTATTCTTGCAGAAATATGGAACTGACCGCCGTTGGCGCAAGTACCCATGTACCACTTTTCTCGTTTTGTTGTCTCTTCTGTTGCATGAGCGTGTTCCTTATTTACATTTTGTTAATATCATCTGAGAGGGCGATTGACGCTGGCTGGTCTAGTTTTGTTTAGTTTCGGGAGTTGCGATATATCTATTCTTGTAAATTTCTTTTATTTTGCTTCAGATCAAGAAGCTGTTATTTAACCTATGCTAGACGGAAGAGAGAGTCTTGGAACTTGTTAATCTAGAGCCATACCTGGATTGTACTTGACAGGGTTTCCGGTTATAGAAGTGTTACGACAGAGACCTATATCTGATCAAGATTGGTTTAAGAGGTAGTACCTAGATTTGATCATAGGGACGTAGGTCAGCGGTGGTTATAGCTATATAGTTTCATCTAAACCGAATAGGATAATCATAGAGACAAGCGCAAATGTTTGTAGGAATATGGTAAGCCACCTGGATTTTATTTTACACGAAGACACATGTTTTAAATGGGTCTTTGACTTAAAGAGCTCGCCAAAATGCCGAGAAAGAAGGCCGTAGGGATTTATAATAATGGGCCTTACAGTAGGGGGCCGGTAAAATAGATATTTTTTCTAAAAAAATACGGTATTACACATTCGCAAAAGAATCCGCCACAGCCCTTTGTGGTGGCTTCAAGGTGCGATAACTTAATAGCAACTTAGTGCAAAGCTAAGGGGTACAAAATAATTTTGCAGAAGCACTTTACGGGGACAATTGTCAATAGAGAGCTTTCGGGGCGTCTGGCTATGGGGTTTTCGCACAGTGAAGTCACGCATATGTGCATATATGCGGTGCAGGTCAATAATTTTACTTGTTGGATACCAAGCATAAGCGGATGCAGGGGTGTATCTTTTATTTGTTTATAATTGATACTGCTTGCACCAGAACCCGGGCATAGGGTACAAAGAAACACCAATCCCGGCGATAAAGAGACTGAAAGTAAAAAGTAAAATCGAGTTGTGAAATGTAAGTAGAACTTGAAAGAGCAAATCCTCCAGAACAATTTGACTCACTTTTATTGTGTGAGTCTGAGCTTCAAACCCTTTCAATTTAAAATTATTAGTAATATTGTAAGAATAATAGATGCTTTTATCAATGTATATTAGTCGTTTAATTTATGTGAAAATTATATTTGAGTATGCATCCTCAACTCAATTTTATATCAATGTAACGATGGCATCAGCAAAAAATGACGTGTCGTCTTGGGGCACCTGGGCGCCCGAGATGCCCGAGATGCCCCAGATGCCCCAAGACTTTTGCTTACCTGTAGACCGACGCCTGGGCGCCACGCGACGACCGCCCTGCGTCTTTTCGTCAAAAGACGTATTCAAGACGCAAATCACGTCTTTTCGCTCCAAGACGTCGTCTCGACGTCTCATGACGCGTTCGTCTTCTGACAACTGAAGATGTAATTTCTCTCAATATGGTCGTATATTGACCAATCAAGGTCGTCTGATCACGTCTTACGACCAATCAACTCTGAATCGTCGCTACTTTCTGTCTTTAATCTGTGTATTTTGAACATCACACAACATCGTTTGCCCACAAAATCTCGCCCTTTGATCATTGCACTTTGTTCTTTCCCTCAATATGTTCGTATATTGACCAATCAAGGTCGTCTGATCACGTCTTACGAACAATTAACCATGAATCGTCACTCCCTTCTGTCTTTACTCAGTGTATTTTGAACATCACACAACGTCGTTTGCCCATAAAAACTCATCCTCTGACCATTGCACTTTGTTCTTTCTCGTCGGTTGCCCATAGGATTTTAGTGTAGAAGAATGTTTATTAAACTACATACGTGTACTACTCACGCTATCGTCTTTTGGTATTTCACTCAGCGTCCCTTGTTCTTGCACGGTCTACCCCTCTGTCTTACGCCCACTTCTGTAACGGGGGTCTATGTAACGGGGGTGCTCTGATAGAACACGACCGTGACTCAATGTTTGATAGAAGTGTAATAGAGAATAAACAAACTCAGTAGAGAGTTACTTCAAAAATAGAGTTTTTCTTCGATAAACAATTAAGTCTAGGAACTTAATAACTTTAAGGGATTCCTTCGCTAGTAAAGACCCAATGTTCCTCTATATCCCGCAGCATAGAAGGTAGGTGATGTTCGCTAAGCTTAGGTCTCGCCATAGCTTCTGCACACCTCTCTCTCTATCAGCGTAGAGGATAGAAGATGTTCGCTAAGCTTAGGTCTCGCCATAGCTTCTGCGCACCTCTCTCTCTATCAGCGTAGAGGATAGAAGATGTTAGGTCTGCATAGCTCTGGAATGCTCTCTCTCTCTCTGTCTCTATCTCTGTAGAGGATAGGAGATGTTATTTGAGCTTTGGTCTCGCCATACTTCTCTCTCTATCTCTGTCTCTATCTCTGTAGAGGATAGGAGATGTTCGTTGAGCTTTGGTGTCGCCATCCTGCCTCTCTCTCTATCTCTGTCTCTATCTCTGTAGAGGATAGGAGATGTTGAGCTTTGATGCCATCGGCTTCTGCTGCTCTCTCTATCTCTGTCTCTATCTCTGTAGAGGATAGGAGATGTTCGCTGAGCTTTTGGTGTCGCCATCGCTTCTGCGCCTCTCTCTCTATCTCTGTCTCTATCTCTGTAGAGGATAGGAGATGTTCGCTGAGCTTTGGTCTCGCCATCGCTTCTGCGACTCTCTCTCTATCTCTGTCTCTATCTCTGTAGAGGATAGGAGATGTTCGCTGAGCTTTGGTCTCGCCATCGCTTCTGCGCCTCTCTCTCTATCTCTGTCTCTATCTCTGTAGAGGATAGGAGATGTTCGTTGAGCTTTGGTGTCGCCATCGCCTGCACTCTCTCTCTATCTCTGTCTCTATCTCTGTAGAGGATAGGAGATGTTATTTGAGCTTTGGTCTCGCCATCGCTTCTCGCTCTCTCTCTATCTCTGTCTCTATCTCTGTAGAGGATAGGAGATGTTCGTGAGCTTTGATGCCATCGCTTCTGACTCTCTCTCTATCTCTGTCTCTATCTCTGTAGAGGATAGGAGATGTTTGAGCTTTGGTCTCGCCGTGCCATCTTGACTCTCCTCTATCTCTCTGTCATTTCGAGAGAGGCGGAGTAGCAACCCACCCGGAGGAACTTCCACCCAGTCAAATCGCAATCCGCCAGCCTCAGTCGGTCCTCTGAACTAGCGGGATCGGCCGACTGTATGGCGGTCGCTTATTCTAATAATGTTTTCAATAGACTTTCTGTTTATTCAAATCGAAGCTTTTGCTTTTGGTAAACAAGTTATGCACTCTCCGCCTCAAAGATGCTCGGGAGGCGAAACAGGAGGCTTCCGGCGGTTGGACGCTCCGGGGGTTATTTTTGGGGTCCAAAACGTGTTTTTGCAATTGGACCTTCCATTGCCTCCGGGCACCGCCAGGATCATTTCTGTCGTGCTAACGCATATTTTCCGGACATCGGTTGCGGAGTTATCGCGCCTCAAAGGCTGGACTGCCTAGGGAGGGTAACTCCCTTCCAGGGTTACCCTGCCCCTTCTGGCATTGTTGTCCTTCTGTTCCAGTCGCTTGTAACAGCCTTATAGTGGCTCTGTTACAGTCTATGGATGAGGGACTATGATGCCAAGGAATACAACCGAGGTGAAGACGTAGACGTAGGAGTGTTCGTTGACTATGGACTATGGACGAGCTCGTGGACTGTGGACTATAGATGGTTCTACCTGGTATGACATACCAATCGAACCCTATGACCTAGTGAGGAACCAAAGTAATATTCAGGAAGTAGATACAAGATTGATTGATTGATTGATTTTATATTGCTTTGAAGTACAGGACTTATCGCACGCCTAAACCCACACCTCCTCGAACAAAAGAAACGAGACAAAGGAAAGCGACAAAGGAAAGCGACAAAGGAAAGCGACCCGAAAAGATAGAAAAGTAAGGAGATATCAGTACGCGGACGAAAAAAGGAAATTCTTAGCAAAACGAAAAAAGGAAAACCGGCCTCTCAGGCATCCGTCTCCTCCCCGTCCTCATCCCTCTCGTACCATTTCAGGAGTTGAGTTTCTTTGGCGAATTCGAAGATCAGGTCTTCTCTAAGGTTGGTGAACATCCAGTTTTCCCAAGTTTGCGGTCCGGGGATTTTTTCGATAAGGGATCGTCTGAGTTGTGCCCATCGGGGGCATTCCATGATGATGTGTTTGGAAGATTGTTCCGCCCCACACTGGCAGGGTTCGTGGTCGGTTTGGAAGGCATTTTTGTCCATGCGTGTTGCCTGGCATCGCAGTCGGAAGAGTTGTCTTGCTTTAGAGATTGGCAGTTTAGCGAGTTTGTTGTGGGGTTTTAGGTTTCCTGGGTGGTAGTAGTTTGGGATTGGGCGTGAGTTCCATTCCTCCAGCATTCGTTTCCTGAGTAGGTCGGTCTGTATCCATCTCTCCTTCTTTCCTCCTGGCTCCTGGAAAGGAAGCATGAGGGAGGCAATTCGGTGTAGGCCGGTTGCTTGTATGTTGAGTGCTTTCGGTGGTAATAGGTCGATGAGTTTCTGATTATTGGGATGGTGTTCTTCCATGCATAGGATCCGAGTCCTGTATTTCCGGGATCTATAGTTGAGGAGGTGTTCCAGGGGTGGCAGGGCGGCTTCTTTCAGTAGTCGTTCTACTTTTGTCCATCGTGGGAGGCCGGTGATTATCTTGTGGCAACCGTTGTATATTGGTGAAAGGGTCACGGACTACATGGTCTGCTCGCATCCAGGCTTCTGGCAGAGGAGTGCCGGAAGGAATGCTTGCGTGATTATGTGGTGGATTGTCTTGACTTTTGCTCCAGGGAGTCGTGCGAGTATCCGGATTCGGTTGAGTGATCGCAGGCCGTTGGAGAGGGCGCTTTCTATGTGTGGGCGGAATGAGAGAGTTGAGTCAAGCCAGACTCCCACATATTTTAGACGGTCTTTCGGTTGGATTGTGGTGTCCCCTATGGTGACAGTATTGTTGGGTTGGCGTAGTGTGGATGTTGTTGGTCTGAAGAAGACGAGATCTGATTTCTGGGGTTCGTACTTGACGTTTAGGGGGTTGGCATTGGAGATCCTTTCTATCATTCTTTCGTTGAGGCGTTTGGAGATAAAGGCAGGTGATTTGGATATTTGCACTAGGGCATCGTCATCGATGTAGGTGGTGTTGATTTCTTTTGCTGATGTGGATGGGTTGAGGATTACTCCTGCGTATATCATGAAGAGGACGGGTGACATTGGTGAGCCTTGTGGTAAGCCGGAGTTGTACGGTTGGGGGGATTCTAGCTGATGGTTGAAGAAGAATTGTAATGTTCTATTGGTATTAAACTCTTTGCACCATTCCGTGAGGTACTGGGGGAACTTTTGTTGTGTCATGATCTGGTGAAGTAAGGAGTGATCTACACAGTTGAACGCCCCTTGAATGTCATTCGTGAGGATTGCCGGTCTGTCTACTGTTTTGCCGGTGATTTTCTTTTGGAGCAGGTTTTGTTGTATCGGGGTCAGGGTGCGTAAGAGTGCATCTATCGCTGAAATTGTTCGTCTTCCTCCAAATTGGTCGTCGGACAGGGTTCCGAGGAGGGTCCCATCAGTGCAGAGCCTTGCAGCGACAATTTTCTCTAGGACTTTGCTGAAACATTGTAGGAGGGATATTGGTCGGTAGGCTTTCGCTATTTTATAATCCGCCTTGCCTGGTTTAGGTATTGGGATGCACTTTGCTGTCTTCCATCTGTCCGGGTGTACCCCGTGTTTCAGCATAGCTGAGAACATTTCTTGTATGAGTTGTGGGTTCGCTTTGATTATTGCTTTGGTGAATGGGTAGGGAATGCCGTCAGTCCCTGTTGCCGAATTGGCTGGGCAGGAGTTTATCGCTTTAAATAGTTCATCTGAGGTAACTTCTTCAAACATGTCACTAAGGTCACAATAAGGGGGTCTGATTTGTAAAGGGGGGTTGTCGGGGGACGTCCAATTTGTGGGGAAGAGTTCAGCCTAAGAAACGCGCCATAAGCGTTCTTCACCTTGTATGGTTGGAATTATGGTTTCCTTCTTCTTCCGGCGTTCATAATTCTCCGATTGTACTTCCTCTGGCCGGAGAGTTCCTTCTCCCTCTGTTCTGCTTTGGCTGCGTCTAGTTGGTCCAGTTCATTCTACCTTCTTAGTGCCTCCCTGTCTTCTTCTCTCCTTGTGTTCCTTGCCCTTCGCTCTAGGGTGTTGAGGTTCGCCTTTGCAGTTTTAAGTTCTGCAGTCCACCATCGTTTCGACTTTTTGTAACCGTTGCTGAGTGGGGTGAGTCGGTCAATCAGCTGGTCGATATATTCCAGGATGAAGTCTGCCGATTGTTTGGTGTGGCTTTGGTTCTCCCAAGCTTCTGGTGGTAAGTGGAATTGGGAGACGAGTTGGTTGAGTGTTTAGTCGGTTTTATCTTGCCATAGTCTTCTTGGTATGTCTTTGGGGTATGGAGATTTGGATGTGGATTATGGTTTTCCCATGATCTGACCCTGCTCCATGTCTGTCCATGTTCCACGTCATATCATAGTCCAGGACTGGGCCTTTGACTAGTGTGAGGTCCATTATGGTTGGTCGGTTGTTGTTTCGGGGGAAGTGTGTGAATACCCCGGGTTCGTTTAGTAGGTGCAGCCTCTGTCTATCCATCCATCTCTTGATTCTGGTCGCGTTTCGTTTGTCCGCTCTAATGGTGTTGGTGTATTCGTGTGATTTGTGTCCGTACCATAGTTGGTGGTGGCAGTTGAAATCCGCCATAACGAAGCAGTTCTGGATTGTGGTGATGTTCCTTGAGATGTTGGCAAAAGGGCCACTTCTCCCGGGTGAGTATATGTTGAGGATTTGTATTTTTTGTTGTTGTATTTCCACCGTTACCGAGACAATGAAGTTATCGTGTACGAAGTGGTGTTTGGGTTTTAGGTTGCTATGTTTTCTAATGTACGTTGCGCATTTCGTGTCTTTGTTGCTTGCTGTAAAGAGATAAAAGAGAGGTGATTCTGGTGGGTGTCCGTCCCTGTTGTTCCATGGTTCCTGTAACAAAAGAAAGAGTATGTTCTCGTCCATTTCTGCTTCCTCCACTACTGACTTTGTTGTTCATCAGCAAACTGTACCAACTTGTTGGGAGAAGCGGGAGACATGGGAGATCTCCGGAGATACCCGTCAAACCTTAATTCTCCGGAGAAGGTAGCTTTCATGGATCGGTTGATGGAGTCGTTAGGTTACGCTGAGTTGGATTAGTCAGGAGGTTTCCATCACGTTCTATGGGTTTCTGTTTGGTTGCGCGGTGTGAGTCACTTTGGATTAGTCATCGTAGGATTTCCTTGGGTATATTAGAGGGCTCTCCTACCGTTCCTGTTTTCCTTTCTCTTCTTCTTTCGCTTACATAGCGTCTTCTGTATTCTCTATACTATACTTGTCCGTCGCAGCATCTGAGGTAGGACCACTCCTCTACGTTGGTTCTTAATATATCGCTGTTACTTCTCTTCTTAACGAAGACGCCCGCCTTTCGCTTGACCTCGCTCAACCTCGACGACTAACTCGGCGGCTTCTCGCATGCATATCGTCTGCGGAATACTTCGCTATCGCGCCCTTGAGATTACGTTAAATGCGTCATCATCCGCGTCTGGCAATTTCCGCCGACCCACCTGCATGGGTCCCTACCAATAATGTGGAGGAATTCCAACAGCAGTTCGAGCAAGACCCGCCCTATTAGCGCACCCGTAAAACTCCCAACCGTGTCGGCTCAGCGAACGAAGCTCGCCATAACTTCGTCGCCCATCGCGGAATTATCGATAACCTGGAAGAGCAAATAAATAAAGCTCAACCTGGAACTCAACATCGCCCGATGCCGCCGCCGCCCTCTTCCCATCATCGCTGTCGCGCCGCCCCACAGCCGCGCCGCCCGCCTTCAGATCGAAAAAGTTCGGACGCGAAATTCGATGGTACCCGTTCCAGCTCCCGGTTATCACCCAACTCTGGATGAAATTGGAAGTCAACGACGATCGGTTCCGCAACGAGGCAGCAAAGGTTATCTACGCTGTCAGTCGAATGGAAGGAAGGGCCCTAGATCAGGTCGTTCCCCTTGTCAACGCCAACCCCGCCGAACCCTTCTCCTCTGTCACCGCCTTTGTTGCCCACCTGGAAGCTTCGTTCGGAGACCCAGACCCCCGAGGTACTGCTCGCCGTCAACTCGTCGCTCTCAGGCAAGGTAAAGGAGACTTCGCTACCTACTATTCGCAGTTCCTCCGCATCGTGGCCTACTTGGACTACAATGAAGGGGCAAAAATCGACGCTCTGGCTGAAGGATTATCCGAGGACCTCAAGGACGCTATGAGTTATAGGACGGACAGGCCCAACACCGTGGAAGCCTATGCGACCACCCTCATGACTATCGACAACCAGATCCGGGGCCGAAAGGCCGAACAAAAGGCCATCCGTAACACGATGGGCCAATTCACTTCACCCCGCCGCCCGCCGTCCGCACTTTGGAGGCCTCGCCCCCATGGACCTTTCATCGCGCCTGCAGCTCGCCCACCGACCGGCCCCGAACAACGCTACACCTTCATCAATGGTCAGCGGAAAACCTCCTGCTGAGAAGCAATGGGCGAGACAACTAACCTTTGCATGTCTTTGCGCCACGGTCGCGTCTTTGCCAACTGCCCCTCCATCATCGTCGTCGTGTAGCCAAAGCCATGAGGCGCCCTCCTCTCTTCCTTGCTTTTTGCCAGTTCCGCCTCCTCGAGTCGGGTTTTCAGTAATCCGGGCTTGATCAATGGCCCTGCCGCCATCTAATGTTTTTCCTTTGTCTGCGTTCTCTATCTCTGGCTTCTCGGTATCGTCTGTGGAGGATAAATTGGATGGCGATCATTTTGTTGCTTCTTGTAAAATCGTAAACAATAAAATTTCTATCCAAACCCACGCATTGATCGATCTTTGGTTTCTTCCGGGTTCGCGTTCGTTGATGAAAACGTTAAGCGCCATCGCAATCTCACTTCTTTCACGCTCAAGCGCCCGCCTCGAAGTCGTAGGCGGCCGACCCATATCCTCTGGTCAAATCACGCACCTATGTTCTTACCGATGTCTATCAGCACCCGCGCGCGGTCGCTTCTTCGTCCGGCTGGTTCCCTACCCCCGTACTAGGGATCACTGGCTCCACTTCTGCTTACTCTACGGTTTAAGGATAACGGTACAATTTGGCTCGACTACTGAGGGCAAGTCTGGCCTTCAGAAAAACCGCCCCCATCGAAGGAATTACCCCAACGCCGCTTCACCTTGTCAGCTCCGCCGCTCTGCGGCAAATCCGAAGGGACAAACTCCAGATCTTTAGCGTAACTATGGAGGAGATCGATCAAGCTATCCACAAAACCCCGAAGGACGACTGGAGGACCAAGATACCAAAACGATATCAAAGGTTCTACTGCATGTTTGACGAAGACCTCGCTAATGGGATGCGCCCTCGCCGGCCATACGACCACAAGATACCGCTCAAGGAAGGCAAAGAACCACCCTTTGGACCACTCTATGGCATGTCCCGTGATGAACTGATCGCGCTGAGGAAGTATATACAGGATAACTTGAAGAAAGGCTTCATACGAGCTAGCTCCTCCCCTGCCGGTGCCCCCGTCCTGTTTGTCAAAAAGGCTGATGGAACTCTGCGTCTTTGTGTTGACTACCGAGGCCTAAACGAACTAACGATAAAGAATCGGTACCCCTTGCCACTCATCCGGGAAACACTCGACCGACTGTCCAAAGCAAAATGGTACACCAAGCTCGACCTCCGCCAGGGGTACAACCAGATCCGAATGGCCGAAGGCGAAGAATGGAAGACAGCTTTCCGCACCCGATATGGTCACTTTGAATATACGGTCATGCCCTTCGGACTTACCAACGCGCCGGCCACATTCCAACATTTCATCAACGATTGCGTCCGCGAGTACCTCGACATGTTCTGCACAGCCTACCTTGACGATATCCTAATTTACAGCGACACCCTCGAGGAGCATCAAACCCACGTCGAAAAAGTCCTCGAAGCACTAAAGGCAAACGGTATACTGCTGAAACCGGAGAAATGCGAGTTCCACACACAAAGCACCACCTACCTCGGCCTTATCATCGAGCCCAACGGCATCCGGATGGACCCCAAGAAAGTGGACACAGTGCAGAACTGGACAGTCCCCAAAACGGTCAAAGACGTACAAGCATTCCTCGGATTTGCCAACTTCTACCGCCGGTTCATATACGGGTTCTCCAAGCTTGCTGCACCGCTGAGTGCACTGACGAAGAAGGATAGAGCATGGGCATGGACGAGCGAAGCTCAAACCGCGTTCAATACCCTCAAGGAAGCTTTCACTACCGCCCCCATCCTCGCCCACTTTGACCCTGAAAAGGAAATCATTGTAGAAACCGACGCTTCAGACTATGTTTCCGCCGGCATACTGTCCCAATATGATGATAACAACACCCTCCGACCCGTCGCCTACTTCTCCAAGAAGCACTCCCCCGCCGAATGTAATTACGAGATTTACGACAAGGAGCTACTGGCAATAATACGAGCCTTCGAGGAATGGCGCCCGGAACTGGAAGGAGCCGCACACCCGATCGCCGTCATATCCGACCATAAGAACCTTGAATACTTCATGAGCACCAAACAACTCAACCGGAGACAAGCACGCTGGGCAGAATATCTCTCAAGATTCAACTTCGTCATCAAGTACAGGCCAGGGAAGCAAGGTGGGAAGCCGGACGCATTGACAAGGAGATCAGGAGATCTCCCTGGAGAGGGGGATGAAAGACATTTACACCAGAGCCAAATTGTCTTGAAGAGGAGAATTAAAAACTGTTTAAGTTTGTTGGCGGGCTCTTTACCAAATGAACCCGCTGAAAAGAATGCCTCACTGGACAGACTATTTGACGAAGGATACAAAGCTGACCCATTCCCGCAAAAGATACTAGAGATGCGCAACAAAGGCAAAAAACAATCGAAGGAGATCTCACTAGCCGAATGCACGGAGAGCGAAGGGCGACTGCTCTATCGGGGAAATCTCTACGTCCCTGACTACGACCCCTTGAAACTCAAAATCCTGAAACTATACCACGACGCTCCTCCGCCGCCACCCTGACGCCAAAAACCTTCGAACTCATAAGCAGAGATTACTACTGGCCCCGCATGCGGAACTATATTGGACGCTATGTACGGAACTGCCACACCTGTCGGCGAAGTAAACCAAGCACCCACGGAAAACTCGGTGTACTCCGCCCCCTACCAATACCTGAACAACCATGGCAAGAAGTATCAATTGATTTCGTTACTGGACTACCGGAGAGTGAGGGTTATGATGCAATCATGGTAATCGTGGACCGACTAGCAAAGATGCGACACCTTCTACCCTGCAATACAACCGTTAACGCTGAAGATGTCGCTCAACTATACCTGCGAAACGTCTGGAAAGTCCATGGTCTCCCTACACATATCACCTCGGACCGCAAGACACAGTTCACGGCCAAGTTCTGGAAGGAATTGTGTAAACATCTCGGTATCGAAGCAAGAATGTCCACCGCCTTCCACCCGGAAACCGACGGCCAAACCGAAAGGCTCAACGCTGTAATGGAGCAATATCTACGAGGCTACGTATCCTATCAACAGGATGATTGGGTCAAATGGCTCCCTATGGCCGAATTCTCTGCTAACAACCAGGTCTCCGCCTCCACAAAGGCCACACCCTTCTTCGCCAACTTCGGCTTCCACCCTCGGTTCACAGCGACACTCAAACCTTCCGACAATACGCCACCCAGCCTCGATGCCAAAGACTTCGCCGGAAGGATGATGGAGCTCCACCTAATACCTACGCACCAACATCCGAACGGCATACAAGACCAGCAAGAGAAGCCACCAACGCAGAACCCCGCGCTAATACAATGTCGGCGACATGGTCTTCGTATCAGCCAAAAACATCCGTACCACCCGCAACTCGAGGAAGCTCGACTGGAAGAAGCTTGGACCGTTCCCCATCAAGGCAGTCATCTCCCCATATGCCTATCGAGTCGACCTACCCCAGAGCATTAAGATACATCCTGTCTTCCATGTGTCGCTATTGGACCCCGCCGCGCAGGACCCCGTACCAGGTCAAGTACAACTGCCCCCTCCACCTATCATCGTCGAACAAGAGGAGGAATACGAGGTCGAAGAGATTCTGGATTCGCGGACAACAAGGAACAAGGGCCTGCACATTGTAAGTGGACAGGATACACCGACCCTACCTGGGAGCCCACAGATACCATAACGACACCAGCCGACACCNTCCATGCACAATACCCTGGGAAACCGAGGCCAATCGAGNCGAAGGTTAGGACTCAGTTCTGAGGAGCTCAAGGCTACTACTTTCACATGATTGATGGAGTCGTAGGTTACGTTGAGTTGGATTAGTCAGGAGGTTTCCATCACGCTCTATGGGTTTCTGTTTGGCTGGTGAGTCACTTTGGATTAGTCATCGAGGATTTCCTTATTAGGTATCTCTCGCTTCGTTCCTGTTTTTCCTTTCTCTTCTTCTTTCCTTACGCAACGTCTTCTGTATTCTCTTTATACTATAACGCTGTCCGCATTCTCATACCATACCAGGTATAACACCCCTATATCTACGCTTGGTTCTTAATATATACGCTTTTCTTCTTAACGAAGACCTTCGACCTCGCTGACCTCGCCAACCTCGCTGACTAACTCGACAGCTTCATCGTCGATATCGCATTCGCGAATACTCGCTATCACCGCCTCGAGAGAAAGTAGACCGACTAGTCCTCCAGAGACATCACAATGGCTCGGGAGGCCCTCCCGAACGCATTGTGCGCTATCGCGGCCTCCCGAACGCTGTTGCTATCGCGACCCCGAACGCATTTCTATAGGCCTCACGAGAAAGATAGCCTGAAGGCTCGAGGCCATCCCGAACCAGTGACGCCTCCGATGCTATCTAACGATTCCTATCCCCTAACAATGGTTAGATTTGCTCGCACCGGCAGTGATTGTATAGAAGATAATCACGTATACAATTTACTGAGACACTATCCCAGCTTATAGAAAAACCGCTGACCTCCTCCACCCTCCGGGCTCAAGGCTCCTATCTCCCCGAGCCCTTAAAAAACTAGTCACCCTCTCACACGCCTCTTGAGGGTGTGGCAGCCTCCTATAGTCTCCCCAGCCACTAAGCACAGTCACCCATCCCACGCCTCCCGGAGCTAAGCACTGCCCCGCTCTCCCGAGCCTATTAAAATACTAGTCACCCTCCCACGCCTCCTGAGTTAAGCGAGCCTTCCCACCTCCTGAGCCGCTAAAAATACTAGTCACCCTCCCACACCCTCCTGACATCTAAGCCCTCCCCCCAGGCCTCCCCAGTCACCAAGATTCTTCACCTCACGCACTCCCGAGGTCTCAGCAAGCTCTCCACACTCTCCTGAGACACTAAGAAAACTCTTCAACCCTCCCATACCCTCCCGAGACTCCGCAGTTCTCCCACACTCTCCTGAGCCCACTAAGAAAACTCACCACCCTCCCATACCTCCCGAGGTCTCAGCAAGCTCCCCACACCTCCTGAGCCATTAAGAAAACTCTTCACCCTCCCATACCCTCCCCGAGGTCTCAGCAAGCTCCCCCACACTCTCCTGAGCCACTAAGAAAACTCTTCACCCTCCCATACCCTCCCGAGGCTCAGCAAGCTCTCCCACACTCCTAGCCTAAGAAACTCTTCACCCTCCCATACCCTCCCGGTGTCTCAGCAAGCTCTCCACACTCTCCTGAGATCCGTTCCTCTCCTGAGTCAGGAGAACCTCCTGATGCTTAGGCTCAATGTGATTTAGTAACCCAACCCAAACAAATAATATTTTAATAGCATACAAAATTCTGATAGATCAGAAGAAAATACAACCATGATCCATATCCAAATAGCAACTCCTACCGCTTACGCCTCCTTTTAGGCTTCAGTCGCATAACGCCTCACCCCTTCAGTTTCTACCTTTCACTAAATTTCAGTAAGACGCCATTGTCCACATCGCTATTCTCTACTGTAGCTCTAACTCTTTTTGATAATTTGAAATGATATCTGCTGCCAACGCTCATCGCCTTCCTTCTGACCAACCTTGATATCATTCTTGGGCCCTGAATTCCTCAACCTATATTGTAAGAATATTAGACGCAGCAGACCATGTAACTGGCTGATGGACCTTCTCCAATCGTCAGATCACTTCTAGAGTACCATTTGGTCTATGCTTTCTTCTTCCATGTATCCATCATCCCAGAATACATTACTTGACATTCACAAACAGCAGGAGCCTTCACAGGCTGAGACGCCTTACACATGATATCCAGATTCTGGCTCGGGTTGAAGCAAGAACCTTCTATGTAATTCCCAGTTCAACATCGGAGGACAAACCAGATTCGGTACAGACTAGGCATATGAATGCCGGAGAAATACCATCGACGAAATCGTGATCCTTTTGCACCACGATCTTGTCTTTCAGAATACTTCAGAAATATCACATGGATCTGTTTCATGGCTGAAGTCTGAGAGCCTTCAAACTAACCAAAAAGAAATACTTACCTAATAATTCTCGCACTAATGAACGGTCCTTTTCGAGTAGATAATTGACTGCGGGTTCTTGAATCCAGATGAAGCTCCTTCATCCCATACAGCAAGCCCTCGCCATATACTCATAAACAACTGATCTCACGCAACATACAATTTGAACCTAGTCGATAGTTAGCTTCTGTTCTTTACGGAATACTAAAAGTACTCACCTCCTCTCGCACTTTTGGTCGATTTAAGCTTGTATTAAAAATAATCGCTTGCTTTGCCCAAAATCTTCGAATATTAACCACAAGAGAGTCAGGTTGTGGCCAAGGCTCCTCAAGCAACAGATAACGCCTAAGTTTCTCCCATTTTAACTATCGCTGTAATCTGGCAACTTGCAATCCGATCCGCCAAGTGACTCCGGCCCAGGTGTCTCATGCACGAGAGGGGAACCACAATATTGGGTAGCGGAGAATGCGATATGAATCTTGGCCGTGGTGTACTATCAATTTCATTTCGCTCGTAAGGTCTTGTGAGCAGATCGAGGAACTTGGAGATGTAAAGGAAGGTCTCTCGATAGCTTGCGACTTTCATGGATCGGTTGATGGAGTCGTTAGGTTACGCTGAGTTGGTGTAACGGCAATCGTCTGGTTTTATTATTCGGGTTGTCAAGGTACGAAGAGGAAGGATTGCGCAGTGTGGTTGGGATTTGTAATGGGTTTCTGTTATGTTCTTTCGGTTTCTGTTACGCGGGACATTAGTCATCAACGGACTAGGAGTTGGATATATAAGGAGGCGTTGCCTCGTACCTTTTCATGTTTTCCTTTCTTTCCTTCTCTCTTCACGCAACCTCCTGTATTTACTCTACGAATACTACTTGTTCTACGCTACGTCATAGGGTTCAACCTGGTCTGTCATACCAGGTAGAGCCGCCCATAGTCCATAGTCCCGCCCATAGTCTATAGTCTCGAATACCTTCTACTACGTCCTCGCCTCAGTTGTATTCCTTGGCACCATAGTCCCTCGCCAATAGCACGTTCTGTTAGGTTGCGTCCACTCTTCTCATACAACGTCATAGTTAATCGTGTGAACGAACGCCTATCGATTATCAACAACTAAGCAATACCCTCCAAGCTTTCTTGGCCTTGGTCGATGATGCGGTCGGGGTAGAAGCGTCTGTATATATCCAATGTCGAAATCTTTCTCAAATCAATATAGCGGATATGGAAGTGATGGAAGAGGAGGCTGGGAGAAGCGAGAGAAATGTTTCAGCAAGATCTTGCTGCTGCCAGAGCTCAACAGGCTGCTCTTTGAAATTGTCGCCTGAACCACCCATTGGAGATGAGCCCCAGTCGCGCCCCAGTACCAGGTTGCAGCTATCGTCGCGATCGGGAAAGATTGCATCTATTTAAACAACAAATGAGGATTAAGCTATTGGGTAATGCCGATCGCTACCCAACACTCTGATCCGCTATCTCCTGTCGTTCAGCAGACTGGAAAGGCGTAGCTAACCAGTTTCTACAGTATGTCGGCGAAGAAGGAATTGCTTTGCCCTCCATGTTACGGTTTTATGAAGTTCTGGACACTGCTTTTGGGGACCCGGACCGAATGCGTACTGCGAGGAGGAATCTGAGAAACATCCGTCAACGAAATCGGACGTTGCGATTATTTTGCGAGTTTCAACGGTATCTTGCTGAGTCGGGAATGGATGAGGTCTCTCGGATTGAGGCCTTGATGGAGGGGATTAATGCGGAACTCGATGAATCCATGATCCATCATGAGACTCCGGCGACGGTAGATGCCTGTGCGATGCTGTTACAACGATTGGATAATCGCCATCGAGCGGCAGAAGCTAAACGAGGAAGTAAAAAACCTTGGACTACTACTGCTACTCCGGCCCTCGTCACCAATGCGAATCCTATTCCTCCTCTCGCCGTCTTCGGCTGCCAATGCACCTGTTGCGAACCTCATCCTCGTTCACGCCGGTGATGTACCAATGGATCTATCCGGGATGTCGTCGTAACCCCTGCGAAAAAAGCAGCTTAGGCGAGGGCGATGTTTCTCTTGCGGAGGTGTTGGACACATGGTCGAGGACTGCCCCTGGCGAGGCAACTGGAAATCAGCGAGAGGCGTGATGAGGGAGGCGTTGAAGGTGGAGGAAAATGATGGGAGCGATATGAGTCGACAAAAGATTTGTCCTGCACTAAGGATGAATCGTATTTCTGGGTTTTCGGTATCGGAGGAGGAGATGGATGGGAATCAGCTTGTAGTAACTTGTTTACATTTCGAGAATAAAAACTCTTTCATACCCACCTCTGTTCTTATTGATGCACGGAGCATCAGGATATGCTTTTATTGTGAATCTTTTGCGCCGCATACAACTCACTATGACCCCCTCAAAATACCCCATGCGTAGGCGTTATAGGCGGAAGACCTATTGAGTCGGGAAGGATTACTCATATTGTCGATGTCTCGCTAGACATTCATAGCCATCGAGAGACTGCACCATGTTTTTATGTAACGGTAGGCACTGTCCGATCGTGATGGGGATACCTTGGATGCGACGTCACGATGTCACGATTCGACCAAAGGAAAATCTATTAATTTTTGACTCTCGGAACTGTTGTCAACACTGTTCACTCAGTGGAACTGCAGTTATTGTTCATGGCATTTCGGTTCCCTTACCGGAACACCATACAGTCATCGTCTCGGTAAGCGAAAAATCCACCATCGACATCGAACGGCTAATACCAAAGGAATTTCATCGATACATCCATATGTTCGAAGAATACGATGCTGCAATTCTTCCACCACATCGACCCTCCCACGATATGAAGATAGTGTTGGAAGAAGGCAAACAACCACCATGGGGACCGATATATGCCCTATCTCAAGTCGAATTGAAAGCGCTCTGGGATTATCTTCAGGAAAACTTGCCAAAGGGAATCATTCGCCATAGTGAATCACCAGCGGGAGCGCCCATATTGTTTGTCAAGAAGGCTGATGGAACTCTTCGGTTATGTGTCGACTATCGGGGCCTCAATGCAATCACGATTAAAAATCGTTATCCGTTACCGTTATTGAAGGAAACCCTGGCCAAGCTATCAAGGGCAAAATACTATCTCAAGTTGGATTCTGATGGGGATATAATAAATCAGGATAGCGGAAGGAGATGAATGGAAAAGCGGCATTCGGACTCGATATGGACATTTGAATATACAGTAATGCCATTTGGATTAGCCAATGCTCCTCGACCTTTCAACATTGGATCAATGACATCTTGCGTCCTTATCTCGATCAATTAAGTAGCGGCCTATTTAGATGATATTCTCATCTATTCCGAAACCCTGGCAGAGCACAAAGATCATATTCAAAAGGTTCTAAAGGTACTTGATGAGAATCATGTCCACCTTAAACCCGAGAAATGTGAATTTATGGTTCAAGAAACGAAATATCTTGGATTAATCCTCACTCCGGATGGAAATAGAATGGATCCGAAGAAGGTTATCGATGTTCTAGAATGGTCTACACCGACGAATCTCCGTGATGTTCAAGTGTTTTTGGGATTTGCGAATTTCCATCGACGATTTATTCTGGGATATTCAAAAATTGTTGCTCCACTCCGCGGCATTGTGAAGAAAAATGTAAAATTTGACTGTACGAATGAAAGGGAGGAGGCATTCCAAACCTTGAAAAAGATGTTTACAACGGCACCAATACTAGTTCACTTTGATCCGGAGCGAAAAATTGTGGTAGAAACCGATGCTTCTGACTACGTTTCAGCAGGAATTCTATCGCAACGTGATGATGAAGGGGTCCTACATCCAGTTGCATTCTTCTCCAAGAAACATTCCCCCGCGGAATGTAACTATGAAATCTACGATAAGGAACTCCTAGCGATCGTACGATGTTTTGAAGAATGGCGACACCATTTGGAAGGAGCACAATTCCCAATCGAAGTCTTCAGCGATCATCGGAACCTTGAATATTTCATGACAACAAAATTGTTAAATCGTCGACAAGCCCGTTGGTCCGAATTTCTTTCACGTTTTGATTTCATTATACAATTTCAGGGAAGCAAAGGCGAAACCAGATGCATTGACTAGGAGGTCAGGTGACCTACCTAAAGAGGGGGATGAAAGGTTGACGCATCGAGTAAGTGGTCCTGAAGCGAAAAAATTTAGATCCAGCTAAGTTTGTTTGCGGGTTCTTTGTCAAATGAACCCGCTGAAGGGGCGTCCACTGTTGAGGAGTTATTTGCCAAAGCTTACCAAGTTGATAGTTTCCCAAACGAAGTCCTTGCTATGCTTCGGAACGATGTACGTCACTCGAACAAAATTTCACTTGCCGAATGCGTGGAAGATAACAACGGTCGATTACTTTATCGAAGCGCTCTATACGTACCAGATGATAAGGACCTCCGGCTAAGACTCTTACAAGAACACCATGACAAACCATCCGCAGGACATCCGGGCAGAGCAAAGACACTGGAACTCCTGAGCCGAGAATATTATTGGCCACAAATGCGAAAATACGTCGATCAGTATGTCAGGAATTGCAATGTGTGTGTCCGTAGCAAAAGCCGCAATCGCGTCTGAGATGCCCCATGTCAATACCTAATGGAATGTGGATGGATGTCTCAATGGATTTTATTCACGGATCTTCCGAGTAGTGGATATAATCACGATTCTAGTTGTTGTAGATAGTATAAAATGTGACATTTCATACCAACAACTAAAGAGGTGGATTCGAAGGATGTAGCGAAGCTATATATCGATAATGTTTGGAAGTTGCATGGACTACCCGATACTGTTGTATCCGATCGAGGAACACAGTTTGTCGCGGAATTTTGGAAGTCACTTTGCAAACGTTTGGAAATTTCCCCGCGGTTCTCTACCGCATTTCATCCTCAAACCGATGGACAGACGGAAAGAATCAATGCCGTGATGGAGCAATATCTTCGGAGTTATGTTTCCTATCAGCAGGATGATTGGGTTCAATGGTTACCAATGGCTGAATTCGCGACAAATAATCATCCTTCGGAAACAACGAAAACCTCTCCGTTTTATGCCAACTCAGGACGAAATCCAAGAATGTCTTTTGGTCCTTTGGAACATGATAGGACGACAGCGCAAGATCAGGCCAACAGTATTGCAAGAGAAATGAAGGACATCGTGGAATATCTCAAGAGCGAAATGTTTCGAGCGCAGAAGATACAAGATGAATCAGCTAATACGAATCGAACCCCCGCCCCTCGTTACAATATAGGAGATAAAGTTTTCCTATCGACACGCCATATTCTGACCAAGCGACCCTCTAAGAAATTCGATTGGAAACGAATTGGACCATACAGCATCAAGCGAATCATCAATCCCTATGCTTATGAGTTGGAACTTCCCCGTTCTATAAAAGTCCATCCAGTATTCCACGTTTCACTACTGTCGCCTGAAGCAGGTAACCCATTACCTGGACAGCAGCAAGCACCACCACCTCCGGTTTGAAGGAAAGGGACAACGCGGGGGTTGTGCGGAAGGACACAATAGCGGTTAAACTATTAAGTCGTCACCCTGATTTCGAGGAGGAGAAGATTCAAAGAATTTAGACGAGAAACGGGAGCAAGAAAGCTAGGTTCTAATGTCTATATTATATGTATCGCTTGATTGACAAAGTCAGAAGAAAGAGAAAGAACAGCCCGATATTTATACAAGAACCGAATCCCTTCCGACCGATAGAGAAAAGGAAACTAAACAGGTGGGAAAGCCATTTGACCCCGAGAAACTGCCAAGAAGTATGGAAACAGATAGAAGAGTGTCGGTAGCATAAGCAGCCGATCACGTACATAAGTATATGACTCAATGTTCCAACATAGGAAAGTAATACCCGAGATGACACCCATATGTAAAGTAGAAACGTAATAGAAACCCAAAAGAAAATAGTTAACAGTATAAACCCCGTATTCCTTATCAAGTAACCCGTAATGAAATGTATGGAGATAAACAAATATTAACGAAGTAAATGAAAGAAACAAAGTTCACCGTAAATTCCAACACGGTTGAGATCGAAGGAGAGGAAGAATGGGAAGTCGAGGACATTTTGGATTCCAGGAAACAGAGGGGAAGATTTGAGTATTTGGTACGATATACAGGATATGATGAGGCCTCTTGGCAACCACTATCGGACCTCGAGCATTCGCCTGATATTGTTAAACGATTCCACGAGCGTTATCCACAGAAGCCTAAGCCTACCAGGAGGTAGGCCTTAGAGGGGGAGTAGTCTGTAACGGCAATCGTCTGGTTTTTGTAACGGGGGTCTATGGACGTGGGACTATGATGCCAAGGAATACAACCGAGGCAAGGACGTGGACGTAGGAATGTTCGTTGACTATGGACTATGAACTATGGGGCGGTTCTACTTGTTATGACAGACTAGTAGAACCCTATGACGTAGCGTGGACGAAGATAGTATTCGTGGAGTAGATACAGAAGGTTGCGTGAAGAGAAAAGGAAAGGAAGGAAAACATGAAAAGGCACGAGGCAACGCCCCCTTATATATCCAACTTCCAACCCGTTGATGACTAATGCTCAGCGTAACAGAAACCGAAAGAACATGACAGAAACCCCATTACAACTCCAGCAATCATATGCCGTTACAGACTACGCCCCCCTCTAAGGCCTACCTCCTGGTAGGCTTAGGCTTCCCTGGATAACGCTCATGAAATTGTTTGACAATATCAGGTGAATGCTCGAGATCCGATAGTGGTTGCCAAGAAGCTTCATCATATCCCATATATCGTACCAAATATTCAAATCTTCCCCTTCGTTTCCTGGAGTCCAAAATATCCTCGACTTCCCATTCTTCTTCTCCTTCGATTTCGACCGGAGGTGGTGGTGATTGCTGCTGTCCAGGTAACGGATTGCCGGCTTCGGACGACAATAGTGAAACATGGAATACTGGATGAACCTTCATTGAACGAGGGAGTTCTAACTCATAAGCGTAGGGATTGACGATCCGCTTGATGCTATATGGTCCAATACGTTTCCAATCGAATTTCTTCGAGGGTCGTTTGGTAAGGACATGACGTGTTGACAGGAAAACCTTATCCCCTATACCATAGCGAGGGGCAGGGGATCGATTCATATTCTTGATTCCTCTTGTATCGCTTTGTCTTCGAAACATTTCATTCTTCAGAAACTCACTATGTCCTTCATCTCGCCCTTAATCGATTGGCGATCTTCCTGTAGTCCTATTATGTTCTAAAAGCCCAAATGTCGTCCTCGGGTTTCTCGCTGAATTGGCGTAAAAGCGGAGACTTTGTCGTTTCGAAGCGTGGTTGTTTGTTGCGAACTTCGGCCATTGGTAACCACGGACCCAATCATCCTGTTGATAGGAGAGCGTAAACCCGGAGGTACTGTTCCATTCTGGCGTTAATCGCTTTCAGTTTGTCCATCAGTCGAGGGTGGAATCACGGTGAGAATCGTGGGGATATTTCAGGCGTTTACCTGGCGACTTCCAAAACTCTGCGACAAACTGTGTTCCTCGATCGGATACGATAGTATTTGGAAGGCCATGGAGCTTCCAAACATTATGAACATATAATCTCGCCACTTCCCTCGAGTCTGCCTCCTTGGTTGTTGGTACGAAGTGTCTCATTTTTGTTAGCCTATCTACTACAACTAAGATTGCATTATATCCATCGCTTTCCGGGAGGTCCGTAACAAAATCCATTGACACATCTGTCCATGGTCCATCGGGAATTGGCATTGGTCGAAGTACTCCATATGGTGCATTGCGTGGTGCCTTACTACGGACACACACATTGCAGTTTCTGACATACTGATCGACATACTTTCGCATTTGTGGCCAATAGTAATCCCGGCTGAGGAGCTCCAATGTCTTTGCTCTACCCGGATGGCCTGCCGATGGTTTATCATGGTGTTCCTTTAGGAGTCTCAGCCGGAGGTCGTCGTCATTTGGTACGTAGAGTACGCCTCGATAAAGTAGCCGACCATTGTTGTCCTCCATACATTCGGCAAGTGAAATTTTATTCGAATAGCGAACGTCATTCCGAAGCATAACGAGGATCTCATTTGGAAAACTATCAACTTGGTAAGCTTTTGAAAATAACTCCTCAACAGTGGACGCTCCTTCAGCGGATTCATTTGATAAAGAACCCGCGAACAAACTTAGCTTTGAATCCAAATTTTTTCGCTTCAAAACCACTTGGCTCTGATGCGTCAGCCGTTCATCCCCCTCTTTAGGTAGGTCACCTGACCTTCTAGTCAACGCATCTGGTTTCGCTCCCTGCTTTCCTGGTCGAAATTGTATGACAAAATCAAAACGTGAAAGGAATTAGGATACAGCGGGCTTGCCGACGATTTAATAATTTTGTTGTCATGAAATATTCCAGATTCCGATGGTCGCTAAAGACTTCGATTGGGAATTGTGCTCCTTCCAGATGGTGGCGCCATTCCTCAAAACATCGTACGATTGCTAAAAGTTCCTTATCATAGATTTCATAGTTACATTCTGCAGGAGAATGTTTCTTGGAAAAGAATGCAACTCGATGTAGAATTCCCTCATCATTCTTGTTGAGATAGGATTCCTGCTGAGACATAGTCGGAAGCGTCAGTTTCTACCACAATCTTCCGATCTGGATCGAAATGAACTAATATTGGTGCCGTCGTAAACATCTTTTTTAACGTCTTAAACGCTTCTTCCCTTTCGTCCGTCCATTCAAACTTAACATTTTTCTTCGTTAAAGCAGTAAGTGGAGCAACAATCTTTGAATATCCCAAAATAAAACGTCGATAGAAATTCGCAAAGCCCAAAAACACTTGAACATCACGGAGATTCATTGGTGTAGACCATTCCAAAACATCAATAACCTTCTTCGGATCCATTCTGTTTCCATCCGGAGTGAGGATCAAACCAAGATACTTCGTTTCTTGAACTATAAATTCACATTTTTCGGGTTTGAGGTGAACATGATTCTCATCAAGTACCTTCAGAACCTTTTGAATATGATTCTTGTGCTCTGTGAGTCCGGAATAGATGAGAATATCATCTAAATAGGCCGTTACGAATTGGTCGAGATAGGGGCCTTGGGATGTCGTTGATCCAATGTTGGAATATGGCAGGAGCATTGGCTAATCCGAATGGCATTACTGTATACTCAAAATGTCCATACCTGGTCCTGAACGCTGTTTTCCACTCATCTCCCTCCGCTATCCTGATTTGGTTATATCCCCATCGTAAATCCAACTTGGTGTAGTACTTCGCTCTCGACAATTTGGCCAATGTTTCCTTTAACAGCGGCAATGGATAACGATTCTTAATCGTAATTGTATTGAGGCCTCGATAGTCGACACATAAACGAAGAGTTCCATCGGCTTTCTTGACGAATAGTATAGGTGCCCCCGCTGGCGATTCACTATGACGAATGATCCCTTTCGGTAGATTTTCCTGAAGATAGTCCCAGAGCGCCTTCAACTCAATTTGGGATAGGGCATATATAGGTCCCCATGGTGGTTGCTTGCCTTCTTCTAATACTATCTTCATATCATGAGAGGGTCGGTGTGGAGGAAGAATTGAAGCATCGTATTCTTCGAACATATGGATGTATTTGTGAAACTCCTTTGGTATTAGTCGTTCAATGTCGATAGTAGAATTTTCGCTTGTTGAGACAATGGCAGTGTGCTGCTCTGGTAAGGGAATAGAGATGCCATGAACAGTAACTGCAGTTCCACTGAGTGAACAGTGTCGACAACAGTTCCGAGAATCAAAAACTAGTAGATTTTCCTTTGGCCGAATTGTAACGTCATGACGTCGCATCCAAGGTATTCCCATCACAATCGGATAGTGTCCTAGCTTCGTCACAAAACATGGTGCGGTCTCTCGATGGCCATGAATATCTAGCTCAACATCGACAATGTGGGTAATTTTTCCTGATTTGATAGGTCTTCCGTCTATAACGTCTACGTGGCGGGATATTTTGAGAGGGGTCATTGTGAGTTTGTTGTGGCGTGCAAAAGATTCGTCAATAAAAGCATATCCTGATGCTCCGGTATCAATAAGAGCGTAGGTGGGTATGAAAGAGTCTTTATTCTGTGAGATAGAACAAGTTACTACAAGCTGATTCCCATCCATTTCCTCCTCCGATACCGAAAACCCAGAAATATGCATCCTAGAAAAATCCTTAAACGGTCCCTGGGCTAAGCCACTTAGTGCAGGGACAAATCTTTTGCCGACTCATTATCGCTCCCATCATTTTCCTCCACCCTCAACGCTGCTCCCCTCATCACAGGTCTCCTCGCTTGATTTCCAGTTGCCCTCGCTTGGGGGCAATCCCTAACCATATGTCCAACTCCTCCACAGTAGAAACATCGGCCCTCAGCTAAGCGGGCATTTCTTTCGGCAGGGGTTGGGCGACGACGTCCTCCAGATAGATCCATGGGTACATCACCCCCAGCGCGGAACGAGGGATGATTCTCAGTAGCAGGTGCATTGGCAGCTGGGGCGGCAGCACGAGGAGCAGGGGCAGGGTTTGCTGGTAGGGGACGAGGGGCCGGAGTAGCAGTAGCAGTCCAAGGCTTTTTACTGCCTCGCTTAGCTTCTGCCGCTCGACGGCGATTGTCCAACCGTTGCAAAAGTGTTGCACAAGCGTCTACCGTTGCAGGGGTTTCATGGTGTATCATTGATTCATCGAGTTCCGCATTAATACCTTCCATCAAAGCCTCAACCCGAGAAACTTCGTCCATACCCGACTCGGCAGCATATCGTTGAAACTCAGGGAAATAATCCGCGAATGTTCGGTTTCGTTGCCGGATATTCCTGAGGTTCCTCCGAGCCGTACGCATCCGATCAGGATCTCCAAACGCAGTATCCAAAATTTCATAAAATCGTAACATGGAGGGCAAAGCAATTCCTTCCTCGCCGACATACTGTAGAAACTGGTTGGCAGCTACGCCTTCCAGTCTGCTGAACGCATAGGATAACTTTGATTGTAGCGTTGGGTAGCGATCGGCATTCCCCAATAGCTTAATTCTCATCTGTTGCTTGAATAGGTGTAATCGTTCGCGATCACGATCCCCTCGAAATACTTCAGGGTCTGGGAGTTTTTCCGACCGATGAACAGTGGCTGCGACAGGTGCTGCTGGGGGTACAGGTGGCTCCTCTTCTCCGATAGGGGCTTCATCAGGGGCAACAATTTCAGCAGCGGCCTGTTGAGCTCTGACAGTCGCAAGTTCTTGCTGAAACATTTCTCTCGCTCTCTCAGCCTCCTCTGTCATCTCCTGTAAATCCGTTGCATATTGAGCAAGACCATGTTGGCATTGTTGGAGAAGGGCATAGGCTTCTACCCCGACCGCATTATCGACTTGTGGGTGCGCTTGGAAAAAGGTTTGGAGGGTATTGCTGAGTTGCTGATAATCAATAGGGGCGTGTTCCGACATGGTAAACTATGGTGTTGTATTGGCTGGCAATAGGTAGACGCAACCTAGTGTAGCGATCTATGGGCGTGGGACTATGATCTTAGGAATGGCAAAGCGAGGGCGTGGACGTAGGAATGTTCGTTGACTATGGACTATGAACTATGGGGCGGTTCTACTTGTTATGACAGACTAGTAGAACCCTATGACGTAGCGTGGACGAAGATAGTATTAAGTGGAGTAGATACAGAAGGTTAAATGAAGAGAAAAGGAAAGGAAGGAAAACTTATGAAAAAAGAAGCGCTGAATCGCCCTCCGCCCTTCATATATCCGGCTTAAGCCGTTGATGACTAATCTTTCGGTAATGTAAACCAAAAACATGTGACAGACACCCGTTATTTCACTTTCTAGTCCTGCCTTATTCATTAACCGCGTCAAATCTATCGCCGTAGAGATACAATAATATTTGCTGATTTTATTATTGGGTTGTCGAGGAATACCGAAGAGGAAGGATTGCGCGGTGTGGATTTACTGTGGGATATTGTTATACCTTCTCTCGTCATACTTTCAGTCTGGCGGGACATTAGTCATCAGCGGATGTTCTAAAGGCGTCAAATACAACTTTTTACCGCCATCTCGCGATGAGCAGCCGCCGTCAATAATTCGCCCATAGTCCTGTAATGCAGGCCACGCTTCTACTACGTCCCATAGATACCATTACGCGCAATAGTCGCCAGCCATATGACGTTACAGTTGGATTAGTGGGAAGTTTAGTCTGGAGCCATTCTACTACGTCCCTGCGCCTCCAGTTGTATTCCTTGGCACCGTAGTCGCCGCCAATAGGCACGTTCTGAGTTGGATTAGTCGAGAGGGATTTCATCGCGTTCTATGGGTTTCTGTTAGGTTCTTGGCGGTGTGAGTCACTTTGGATTAGTCATCGTAGAATTTCCTTGGGTATATTAGAGGGCTCTCTCTCGCTTCGTTCCTGTTTTTCCTTTCTCTTCTTCTTTCCTTACGCAACGTCTTCTGTATTCTCTTTATACTATAACGCTGTCCGTACCTGGCATACCATACCAGGTCGGACCACTTCTATATCTACGCTGGTTCTCAATACATACGCTGTTACTCTCTTCTTCACGAAGACGCCCGCCTTTCGCTTGGCGCCGCTTGACTAACTCGACAATTTCCTACTGTCGCATGCTCATCGTCCCTGCGGAATACTTTCGCGCCCCCCCCCCAGAGATCGTCACGTTCCGCACCGTCTGTATGCATGTCCGCCGCCGACCCACCTCCATGGGTCCCTCCAAATAATGTGGAGGAATTCAAACAGCAACTCGAAAAAGACCCCGCCGCCCTATTCACCCACCTCGCCGAAAACTCCCAGCTCCGTATCGCTCAGCGAAACGAAGCTCGCCAACAACTCGCCGCCGCTAACGAAGTCATCGATAACCTGGAAGAGCAAATAAATCGGCTCAACCTGGACCTCAACGTCGCCCGCGCTACCGCCGCCGCCCCCGCCGCTCCCGCTCCTCTTGCCACCGCCCCACAGTCTAATGCCGCCCCCGCCTTCAGGTCCGAAAAGTTCCCGGACCCTGAGAAATTCGATGGTACCCGCTCAAAGCTCCCTGGGTTTATTCGCTTTCCGGATGAAACTTCGAGGTCCAGCGATGACAGGTTCATGCGAAGCAGCAAAGGTCATCTATGCTGTTAGCCGAATGGAAGGAAGGGCCCTAGACCAGGTCGTTCCTCTTGTCAACGCCAACCCCGCCGCACCCTTCTCCTCCGTCGCCGCCTTCGTCGCCCACTTGGAAGCATCGTTCGGAGACCCCGACCCACGAGGCACCGCCCGCCGTCAACTCGTCGCCCTCAGGCAAGGCAAAGGAGACTTTGCCGTCTTACTCCCAATTCCTCCGCATTGTAGCCTACCTTGACTACAATGAGGGAGGCGAATCGATCTTTCTGGCTGAAGGACTTTCCGAAGACCTCAAGGATGCGATAAGCTACAGGACGGACAGGCCCAACACTGTGGAAGCCTACGCGACCACCCTCATGACCATCGATAACCAGATCCGGGGCCGAAAGGCTGAACAAAAGGCCATCCGTAATAGGATGGGCCAATTTACCGCTCCCCCCGCCGCTGCACACCCATCCCACACCGCTGGAGGCCTCGCCCCCATGGACCTCTCCGCCCTTCAGGCCCGCTCTGCCCCACGTCCCGCTGCCGAACAACGCTACACCTTTGTCAACGGCCAACGAAAAACCTCCGCCGCTGAGAAGCAGTGGAGGCGGGACAATAACCTCTGCATGTACTGCGCCAACCCCGGACACGTCTTCGCCAACTGTCCCTCTGCCAACCGCCCCCGTAGCAACCAACCGGCTATGAGGGGCGCTCTCCTCGCACCTACCCACACCACCGATGACCCCGCTCCCCCGCCGATCGTCAGCTCCGGCTCCTCCGAGTCGGGTTTTCACTAGTCCCGGGCTTGATCAATGGCCCCTGCCCTAATGTTTTCCTTTGTCTGCGTTCTCTATCTCTGGCTTCTCGGTATCGTCTGTGGAGGATAAATTGGATGGTGATCATTTTGTTGCTTCTTGTAAAATTGTAAACAATAAAACTCCCATTCAAACCTACGCATTGATTGATACTGGTTGCTCCGGGTTCGCATTCATTGATGAAACATTCGCGCGCCATAACAACTTCCCTCTCCTCCCACTCAAATCACCCCGCATCCTCGAAGTCATAGACGGCCGACCCATATCTTCTGGTCAAATCACCCACCTATGTTACTTGCCAATGTCCATCGATGCCCACCATGAAACCGTTCCTTTCTTCGTCACCAAACTTGGCTCTTACCCCCTCGTATTAGGAATCCCCTGGCTCCAGCTGCATGACGCCACTCTACGGTTCAAGGAGAACACCATACAGTTTGATTCCGAGTACTGTAAGGGTAAGTGCAACGCCTCCGAGAAAGCCGCCCCTGTCAAAGCAATCGCTCCGCCGCCTCGCTTCCACCTCGTCAGCTCAGCCGCCCTCTGCCGTTTCGCCCGGAGGGGCAAACTCCAGATACTCAGCACCACCATCGAAGAACTGAACCAGGCTATCGACAACTCACCAAAGACCGACTGGAGAACCAAGGTACCAACACGATACAAAAGGTTCCACGTCATGATGGATGAAGACTTCATCGCGGAATGCGCGCCGATATCGACCACAAGATACCACTCGAAGGAAGGCAACCACCCTTTGGACCACTCTATGGCATGTCGCGATGAATTGATCGCCCTTAGGAAGTACATACAGGAGAATCTAAAGAAAGGCTTCATAGAGCCAGCTCCTCCCCTGCAGCGCCCCGTCCTGTTGTCAAGAAAGCTGATGGAACTCTGCGTCTTTCGTCGACTATCGCGGCCTGAATGAGCTAACGATCAAGAACCGGTACCACTTACCACTCGTTAGGAAACACTCGATCGACTCTCCAATGCTAAATGGTACACCAAACTGGACCTCAGCCAGGGATACAATCAGATCCGGATGGACGAAGGCGAAGAATGGAAGACAGCTTTCCGCGCGTCTGACCGCCAGTACTGCGGTCATGCCCCGGCCTCACCAGCGCCCGCCACCTTCCAACACTTTATCAGCGATTAGATCGCGAAATACCTCGGACCTCTTCTGCAGCCTACCTTGGCGATATCCTAATTTACAGCGACACCCTCGAGGAGCATCAAACGCGTCGAAAGTCGCCGAAGCACTAAAGGCAAGCGGTATACTGCTGAAGCGAATCACGAGTTCCACACACAAAGCACCACCTATCTCGGCCTTATCGCCGAGCCAGCGGCATCGGATGGACCCCAAGAAAGTGGACGCAGTGCAGAACTGGACAGTCCCCAAAAGCGGTCGAAGCGTCTGGCGTTCGCCGGTTTGCCGCTTCTACCGCCCGGTTCATATCTGGGTTCTCCAAGCTTGCTGCACCGCTGAGTGCACTGACAAGAAGGATAGAGCATGGGCATGGACGGCGAAGCTCAAACGCGTTCAATACCCTCAAGGAAGCTTTCACTACCGCCCCCATCCTCGCCGCTTTGGCGCGAAAAGAAATCATTGTGAAACCGGCCTTCAGACTATGTTTCATGCCCGGCATACTGTCCCATATGATGATAACAACACCCTCCGACCGTCGCTTACTTCTCCAAAGCACTCCCCGCCGAATGTAATTCTGAGATTCTGACAATTTACTGGCAATATCTGACGCCTTGAGGAATGGCGCCGGAACTGGAAGAAGCGCGCCCGATCGCCGTTATATCGACCATAAGAACCTTGAATACTTCATGAGCACCAAACAACTCAACCGGAGACAGGCGCTGGGCAGAATATCTCTCAGATTCAACGTCATCAAGTACAGGAAGCAAGGTGGGAAGCGGACGCGTTGACAAGGAGATCAGGAGATCTCGCAGAGAGGGATGAAAAGACATTTACACAGTGCCAGACTGTCTTGAAGAGGAGAATTTGGAAACTGAAATTTAAGTTTGTTGGCGGGTTCTTTATCAAGCGAATCCGGCTGAAAAGAATGCCTCACTGGACGGACTATTTGACGAAGGATACAAAGCTGACCCATTCCATAAAAGATACTAGAGATCTTAACAAGGCAAACAACAATCGAAGGAGATCTCACTAGCGAATCTTGCGGGAGGCGAAGGCGACTGCTCTATCGAAATCTCTCTCGTCACGACTCGGCCTTGAAACTCAAAATCCTGAAACTGTACGCGATGCTCCTCTGCGGCCACCCTGGGCGAAAAAACCTTCGAACTCATGGCAGAGACTACTACTGGCCCGCATGCGGAACTATATTGGGCGCTATATGCGGAACTGCCACACCTGTCGTGTAAATAAAGCACCCGCGGAAAACTTCGGTGTACTCCATTTCAATACCTGAACAACGCGGCAGGAAGTATCAATGGATTTCGTTCTTTGGACTACGGAGTGAGGGTTATGATGCAATCATGGTAATCGTGGACCGACTAACAAAGATCACGACACCTTCTACCCTGCAATACAACCGTTAACGCCCGAAGGCGTCGCTCAACTATCTCTGCGAAGCGTCTGGAAAGTCCATGGTCTCCTCACATATCACGCCGGACCGTGGCACGCAGTTCACTGCCAAGTTCTGGAAGGAGTTGTGTAAACATCTGCTATCGAAGCAAGAATGTCCACACGCCTTCCGAAACCGATGGCCAAACCGAAAGACTCAACGCGGTAATGGAGCAATATCTACGAGGTTACGTGTCCTATCAACAGGATGATTGGGTCAAATGGCTCCCTATGGCCGAATTCTCTGCTAATAACCAAGTCTCCGCCTCCACAAAAGCTACACCTTTCTTCGCAAACTTCGGCTTCCACCCTCGGTTCACCGTGACGATCAAATCTTCCGACAAGACACCGCCCAGCCTCGACGCCAAAGACTTCGCCGGAAAAATGATGGAGCTCCACGAATACCTACGCACCAACATTCGAACGGCACAAGACCAGCAAGAGCAAGCCACCAACGCCAGCGAACCCCCAATACAATATCGGCGACATGGTGCTTCGTATCAGCCAAAAACATCCGTCCCACCCGCAATTCTAGGAAGCTCGACTGGAAGAAGCTTGGACCGTTCCCCATCAAGGCAGTTATCTCCCCATATCTGTCGAGTCGACCTACCCGGGCGTGAAGATCTGTCTTCCATGTGTAATCTATTGGACCCGCCGCGCGGGCCCCATACCAGGTCAAGTACAACCGCCTCCTCCACCTATCATCGTTGAACAAGAGGAGGAATCTGGTCGAGGAGATCCTGGACTCGCGGACAACAAGGAACAATGGCCTGCAATACTTCGTCAAGTGGACAGGATCACCGACCCTCGCAGGAACCGCCGCATACCATGCGACACGCGTCGCGGTCGGCATCTTCCATGCACAATCTGCCGGGAAGCGGGAATCGAGCGAAGGTTAGGACTCAGGCTACGGGCTACAGCTGACTTTGGGGGGGGCTTTTTGATGGAGTCGTTAGGTTACGCTGAGTTGGATTAGTCAGGAGGTTTCCATGACGTTCTATGGGTTTCTGTTTGGTTGCGCGGTGTGAGTCACTTTGGATTAGTCATCGTAGGATTTCCTTGGGTATTTTAGAGGCTCTCCTCGCCCGTTCCTGTTTTCCTTTCTCTTCTTCTTTCCTTCATAGCGTCTTCTGTATTCTCTTTATCTTATACTTATTTGTCCGTCACCTGGCGTACCATCTCAGGTCGGACCACTTCTATCTGTTGGTTCTCAATCATCTGTTACTCTCTTCTTGAAGACCTTTGACCTCGCACCTCGCTTGACTAACTCGCTCGACTCTCACAGCCTCCCTCATGCTCGTCACCTGCGGAATCTTCATGCTTCGCCGCCGCTTGAGCGGCAGCCTCGGTTTGGGTGGATTAACTGCATGGCGATTGCCATACTTATGCGATCAGTATAGACAAACCAGAGAGTATAGTGAGCAAATACCTGCGTTATTTTCACGGAACAGAAGAAGAAGCAATTGCTTCTTCTACTTGGCCTATGATCTCTTCTGAGGAGGCCACAAGAGCCTGTCGGAGGCCACAGGGCCTCTGCCACTCTTTTCGAGCCGTGATCCCTGGTTTGGGGGAGCCTGGAAATGTCTTCGTTCTGGGGGAGCCTGAGATGGTATTCGCTCTCGGGGGGGGGGCCTTTGTAATGGTGGGGGAGCCTGAGATTGTATTCGTTCTGGGGGGGGGGGCCTTTGTAATGGTGGGGGAGAGGGCCTACGTTCAGAGAGGGGCCTTGGTGCTGGTCGGGGAGCTGGTATTGGTGGTGGAGAGTTTGGAGGTGCGAGATTCTCATCTCCAGGTTCATACTCATCCTCATAGTCATCCACATAGTCGTAGTCATCTTCATAGATCTCCAAAGCAGCGTCATCTTCCTCTGTATGATCGTCAAGTCCGACCCACCCGTGAGGAGTATTCCTCCACTGCTTGGGCCTCGGGATAGCTACTGAAGCTCTCTACAAGGCTCGGTGGGCCATTACCATTATCTGTGTCCGCCTCTGTTGTCGATCCAGAAACTATAGAGTTTATAGAATTGAAAAGAGCTGGGCGCTGGAAACACTCATTCTTGCGTGGCGTTTTACTAACAGAAGCGAGATTGAGCACGCTGATTGAGTCCATCGAGGCTGGGCGTTTCTGTGATTTTTGATGCAGGAGGCATGCTGGCTGTGGTGGTAGTGGAGCAGATGAAGCGTCTCGAAAACCTTGAAGAAGGCCCTTGGCGCCTCTACTATACTCTTGCCATTACTGGGTTTGCTTTGTCTCTTGGCGATGAATACTCTAACCTGATATAGCTATTCCGATCGGAGCTAAAGGCTTTAGAAGCCTTTTCAATGGCTCGCTAAAATCTCACTAGTCTGAATTCGAGCTATATAATTACTAACATATCACGCTAATCTATAGTAGGATAACAACTGCCTCTCGAAAAATAAAACATGCTTCAACACCCAACGAAAAAAAAAAAAAAAAAATAAGCTTAAGAGGCTAGGTATACTAACGATAATCGCCCAATGGTATTCTGTGGCTTTGATACTAGCGAGCCTTCCGAGCCCCATAATAGGCCTTGATTAACCTAGGCTAGATCGTCCACATAGTCCTCATCGTCCTCATTGTCCGGTTCCTCATCGTCGTCATCGTCTCCTTCCTCTTCCTCTTCCTCTTCCTCTTCCTCTTCGTCTTCTTTGTCCTCTTCGTCTTCTTCGGCTTGATCATGCCTATCTCCCCCTACGCCGTTATTCGCTCTTGTTGGAATTTACGGTGAACTTTGTTTCTTTCATTTACTTCGTTGATATTTGTTTATCTCCATACTTTTCATTACGGGTTATTTGATAAGGAATACAGGGTTTACTAGTATACTGTTAACTATTTTTCTTTTGGTTTCTATTACGTTTCTGCTTTACATATGGGTGTCATCTCGGGTATCACTTTCCTATGTTGGAACATTGAGTCATATACTTATGTACGTGATCGGCTGCTTACGCTACCGACACTCTTCTATCTGTTTCCATACTTCTTGGCAGTTTCTCGGTGTCAAATGGCTTTCCCACCTGTTTATTTTCCTTTTCTCTATCGGTCGGAAGGGACACGGTTCTTGTATAAATATCGGGCTGTTTTTCTCTTCCTTCTGACTTAACAAATCAAGCGATACATACAATATAGACATTAGAACCTAGCTTTTCTGCTCCCGTTTCTCGTCTAAATTCTTTGAATATTCTTCCTCTCGAAATCAGGGTGACGACTTAATAGTTTAATCGCTATTGTGTCCTTCCGCTTTGCGTTGCCCCTTTCCTTCAGGTTATGAGCCCGGTGTTCTTTTAGACACCATCATCCTGATCTATCGATACCAGAAATTCAAGAATCCTCTTCGGCTTACTTTCGTCCGTCCTCTATCTTCCTCTACTACCTCCCTCATTCAACTCTTCAATCATGGCCCCAAAGGAAAAAGAAGCAGCCAAAAGCTCCTCTCTCTCCTTCTCCACCCGCGTCAAAGATGACAAACCCATTACTATCAAGCTCGATAACATACGTGTCTTAACCGGACAATCGAACTACAATATATGGGCAGCTTCCATGAAGCTTGTATGGAAAGGCATGAAAGTTTATGAAATAGTTGTTGATGGAGCGGAACCCATGACGGCAGCAATGACGCCGAAAAATTCCGCATATGAATCGCTATGCCATCAAGCAGCAGCTGTCTACATCCAGGTGGTATCTCAAGACATTTTGGAGAAAATTGTCGAGCTTGACCACCCCCATGGGATGTGGGAGTCTCTGCGTGGCGAATTCTACCGAGATACTGCTTTCGCTTTTCGTTTAGATCATGTCATGTCTCCCTTCCCTCCTCCTCGATCAGAAAAACCCATCTCTACGTTCATCGCATCCTTGAGCAGGAATGGTTCTGCCTTAATCAGTGGCTAAATCGTCCGGCGCCTATCGCCAACTCTTCTCCAAATTCCTGGATGAAGACAAAGCGGCGATTTCCTCCTAGGTTTCCTCGTCCGACATCAAAAGAACGTTGTAGATAACCTGTCTACAAAAGATGATTTCACTTTTGCCGAAGTCAAACAACGTCTCTTAGATTTGGATCACGAACAACCTTCCTCCTCTGTTTCCTCCCCTCCTCAAACGGCACTCCTTACAACACAAAGAAGGAATGCCAGGTCTCCCCGTCAGCTCTCCTCCTCCTCCTCTCAATCTGCCTCTCGTCAACAGAAGCAGAACGAATGTACCTGGTGCGTTAAACACAACCCAGGAAAAGATCTAGGGCACACGTGGAACCAATGCTTCAAGCTCAAGAAGCACCAAGAGGAACAGAAGTTTTTTAAGACAAGGAAAGAAACGAACACGCCATGGTCACGACAGACTCGGACAAAGGAAGGTAAAGAACACTTCATTCTACTTTGGCGCAGGAGCAACCTCTCTCACATGTGTCCCTCCTAGGCGTTTGAACACCTCGAGAAATGTTCGGATTTGTGAGATCCTCGTCAAAGGACTCCATGTCTGTTAAGGGAAAGGGAACTGTGGTGATGGACTGTGTACTTAGGGATGGATCTGTTTCTTCTTTTCGTGTTTCTGATGTTCTTTATGTTCCTGATCTTGAGCGGCCTTTACTTTCCTGGAGGAAAATTAGAGAAAAAGGGTATACTATGGTGGGAGAGGGGGATTTCATTTCTATTGTTAAAGGGAATAAAACGATTTTCGAAGCATCTTTTGATGGTTCTTTATTTAAGATTCCTGAGGTTACCGATTCTGCTTTTCTCACATATGACTTTTGGCACTCAGCTCTAGGACATCTGGCTCCATCTTTCATTCAGAAAGCTAAGAACCTTTATGCCGAGGCCACTATCATCCCTCCTGCCCCCGATTCCTTTCACTGTTCAACCTGTTCACTCGCTAAGTCTACACACCATACACCACTATCTACTAATACTCGAGCGGAAACCAAGTTGGAACTCATTCATTCTGACTTGTGTGTACCTTTTCCCGTTCCATCTTACAGAAACGCCCTCTATTCCATCTCCTTCGTAGACGACAAGACCAGAATCTCATGGGTTCGCTTTCTCAAGAAGAAGTCCGATGCAGCTAAGGCTATCGAAGACTTCGTGACTGAGATGGAACTCCAATATGGTTTGCCTGTCAAGCGTTTTAGGACTGATAATGGGGGAAATGCGTCAATAAAAGCTTCTGAAAAGCTTCTTTGCTTCGAGGAATGGATTCGCGAGTTAACCCTCCTACTCTCCGGTCCAATGGTGTTCTTTGAAAGACTTAACGAACAATGGGTGAAACAGTTAGGACCATGTTGCTTCCTCTTAACGATAAGCGACTATGGGCAGAAGCAGTCTCCACCTTCGTCTACCTCAAGAACCGCCAACCTCATAAGTCAGTCAAGGATCAAACTCCTTATGAGGCCTTCCTCGGTAAGAAACTGAAGGAAAGGGACAACGCGGGGGTTGTGCGGAAGGACACAATAGCGGTTAAACTATTAAGTCGTCACCCTGATTTCGAGGGGGAGAAGATTCAAAGAATTTAGACGAGAAACGGGAGCAGAGAAAGCTTGGTTCTAATGTCTATATTGTATGTGTAAACTTGATTGACAAAGTCAGAAGAAAGAAAAAACAGCGATATTTATACAAGAACCGTGTCCCTTCCGACCGAGAGAAAGGAAAACTAAACAGGTGGGAAAGCCATTTGACCCAGAAACTGCCAAAGTATGGAAACAGATAGAAGAGTGTCGGTAGCATAAGCAGCCGATCACGTACATAAGTATATGACTCAATGTTCCAACATAGGAAAGTAATACCCGAGATGACACCCATATGTAAAGTAGAAACGTAATAGAAACCCAAAAGAAAATAGTAACCGGTATAAACCCTGCATTCCTTATCAAATAACCCGTAATGAAATGTATGGAGATAAACAAATATCAACGAAGTAAATGAAAGAAACAAAGTTCACCGTAAATTCCAACACCCCTTCTCACTTTGTACCGAATATAGAGGTGCGCAGTGGTCGTAATGAGTTGTTTCACAAGTCGCTGGTGCAAATGTCTGCCAGATTTTCCGCGGTAGGGACGTACATGAGATTGATCGAACCATTCTGAACGCATTCACGAGAGAAGTGGTAAGCGATATCGATGTGTTTTGTCTTTTCGTTAAGCTTCGGATTATTGGCGACGTCGATGGCGGAGTTACTGTCACAGAAGACAGCTTGTGGAATATCGTCCTTAAGGAGTTCCTTGAGGCCTCGAGTTAACCAAAGATGGTGTTTGGTGGTCATAGCCAGTGCCATGTACTTGGCTTCTCAAGTAGACGTAACAAGCGGCGTTGTTTTCGAGGCGTAAGAAATGGTGGAATCACGAGACGGAAGAGATATCCAGAAGCTTAAATGGGTATTAATCGTAACAGTTTCCGTAGGATGCGTCGCTATAAGCCGATAGTTTGAGGTCAGAACCAAATGGAAATAGAAGTGACTTTTCCTTGGTCTTCTGAAGGTAGCGGAGTACTCGTTTAGCGGCGGACATATGTGGAGTGGAAGGATTGGAGTTGAACTGAGAGAGGTGAGTTATTGTATACGCTAGGTCAGGTCTTGTCGCAGTAACCAGATACATGAGAGATCCGATGATTTGTCGATAGGCAGTTGCATCGGCCTTGTCTTCGTCTAATCGCCAATCGTGGTTAGGATCGATGGGAGTGGAGGCGGGCTTGCAATCTTCTCGAGAATCGGTTCAGAATCTTGTTGATGAATGCTGTCTGCGAGAGAGTGATACGGCGTTGGTGTAGTCAATTTGGATGCCTAGGAGGTAGTTGAGAAGTCCCATATCGTTAACCTTGAATTCGGTCTTCAAGAGGAAACTGTCCGTTAAGCAAGTCATTAGGAGGTCCGAAAGAGTGATGTCGTCCACGTAAATAGCTATGATTAGATTACCTGAGTCGTGGACAAGAAACGCGGGATCAAAAGCAGTGATACAAAACCATGGGGATAAGGTATTCAATAAGCCGAAAGTACCATTCCCTTGGTGATTGCTTCAAACCGTATATCTGGCGTTTCAATGCGCAACCTTACCTTCTAACCGGCTGCCTTCCGGTAGTTGCATGTCTGCCTCTTCTTTCAAGATACCGTATAGGAATGCGGTTTTGACATCGAGTTGTCTGACACGCCATCCTTTGCAAGCCGCAATGGCAAGTAGTAAACGGAGAGAGTCGAAACGTACAACTGGTGAAAAGATCTCATCGTAGTCCATCCCTTGAACTTGAGAAAAGCCTTTGGCGACGAGTCTTGCCTTGTAACGTTCTACTTCTCCTTTAGCATTGCCTTTAACCTTAAACACCCGCCGACAATCCACAACTTTTCGGTTGGGTCTGTCAACAACTTCCCAAACCGTTCTCATTCAGTGACTTTAGTTCGCCGTCCATTGCCTTTTTTCCACTCAGACCAGTCCGGTGAGGATTTGGCGATATGATTAAGGCTCCGATACTTCTAGGATCTTGATGAGAGTCTCTTCTCATTCGATTCTTGAGGAGGAGCTTCCGGCGATGGTAGTCGCTTTGGGTGGAGGAGACGAAGAGGTAACAGGTGACCGTTAAGCTGGCGTCAATCATTTGTTGGTCAGCTAGATCACGAGAGGTGGTGGTGAGAGCCCTTGTGAGAGGAGCTTTCCACCATTATTCGCCAGGAGGTTGATAGCTGTGCCTGTTAATCGTAGTCTTGTCTTGGAGGACTGGGTCGGAAAGAGTCGTGAAATGAGATGATAGTTTCGTTTCTAGGATAGTTTTGTTGAGGAGGGGGTGAAGGTGATGATGAGGAGGAAGATCCGTTTGATTGTACGGAATCTTGGTGTTGTTGCTGCTGTTGCATTGAGGAGAAACCGGAGAAGAGTTCCTGGTTTATTTCCGTATTGGTACTTGACTGAGTTGAGGATGTATTAGAAGGTGGTGAGGATAGAGTATTGTTCTTGCGTTCTTCGTCTAACTGATGGTTGAAAAGTGCAGTAACGATAGGATGACCCTTTTGATACCAGTCAGCTGCGGTCTCGGGGTTCCTATTAATCCAGGCTATCGCATGTCGATGTTGAAACCTTCTTTGTTGAAAGCATAAGAAAGGCTTGTGGAGGGCTGAGATGTTTGAGAATCGTTCTGTTGAACTGAGGGCGAAGGAGCAGATAGGGGTTCAGGTATTGTAGATACCTTCTGTATGAAGGAGGAAAAAGACATCGTGAGGAGGCGACTGTTTTTTTCTGAGGGATGAATACTCTATAGTGGCGGTCGGTTGCTGTATATCCTGTGAAAATACCTTTCATAGCCCTGGGAGATAGCTTGCTTCCTGCTTGGGGCGTTTGTCCTCCGGGATATGCTGCGTAGCATTCTCGACCAAAAGGCTGAAGGTGATGGATCGATGGTTTCTTACCGAGGAAGGCCTCATAAGGAGTTTGATCCTTGACTGACTTATGAGGTTGGCGGTTCTTGAGGTAGACGAAGGTGGAGACTGCTTCTGCCCATAGTCGCTTATCGTTAAGAGGTAGCAACATAGTCCTAACTGTTTCACCCATTGTTGGGTTAAGTCTTTCAGCAACACCATTGGACTCCGGAGAGTAAGGAGGGGTTAACTCGTGAACGATTCCCTTGGAAGCAAAGAAATCTTGTAGCTTTCCATTGACGTACTCTCCTCCATTATCAGTCCTAAAACGCTTGACAGGCAAACCATATTGGAGTTCCATCTCAGTCACGAAATCTTCGATAGCCTTAGCTGCATCAGATTTCTTCTTGAGAAAGCGAACCCATGAGATTCTGGTCTTGTCGTCGACGAAGGAGATGTAATAGAGTGAGTTTGCATATGAAGGAACGGGAAAAGGTCCACACAAGTCAGAGTGAATGAGTTCCAACTTGGTTTCCGCTCGAGTATTAGTAGATAGTGGTGTATGGTGTGTAGACTTAGCGAGTGAACAGGTTGAACAGTGAAAGGAAGTAGGGGCAGGAGGAATGATAGTGGCGTCGGCATAAAGGTTTCTAGCTTTCTGAATGGAAGATGGAGCCAGATGTCCTAGAGCTGAGTGCCAAAAGTTATATATAAGAAAAGCAGAATCGGTGACCTCAGGAATCTTAAATAAAGAACCGTCAAATGATGCTTCGAAAATCGTTTTATTCCCTTTAACAATAGAAATGAAATCTCCCTCTCCCACCATAGTATACCCTTTTTCTCTAATTTTCCTCCAGGAAAGTAGAGGTCGCTCAAGATCAGGAACATAAAGAACATCAGAAACACGAAAAGAAGAAACAGATCCATCCTTAAGTACACAGTCCATCACCACAGTTCCCTTTCCCTTAACAGACATGGAGTCCTTTGAAGAGGATCTCACAAATCCGGAACATATCTCGAGGTGTTCGAAACGCCCTAGGGAGGGACACATGTGAGAGGTTGCTCCTGTGTCAAAATAGAATGAAGTGTTCTTTACCTTTCCTTTGTCCGAGTCTGTCGTGACCATAGCGGTGTCTGTTTCCTTTCCTTTGCCCGAAGACTTCTGTTCCTCTTGGTGCTTCTTGAGCTTGAAGCATTGGTTACGTGTGCTAGATGTTTTCCTGGGTTGTGTTTAGCACCAGGTACATTCTTTCTGCTTCTGTTGGCGTGAGACAGATTGAGAGAGGAGGAGGAGGGCTGACGAGGAGACCTGGCAGTTCTTCTTTGTGTTGTGAGGAGTGCCGTTTGAGGAGGAGAAACAGAGGAGGAAGGTTGCTCGTGATCCAAATCTAAGAGGCGTTGTTTGAGTTCGGCAAAAGTGAAATCATCTTTTGTAGACAGGTTATCTACAACGTTCTTTTGATGTCGGACGAGGAAACCTAGGAGGAAATCGCGCTTCGCCTTATCTTCATCCAGGAATTTAGAGAATAGTTGGCGATACGTGTCGGACGAGGATTTAGCCAGCTGATTAAGGTGTAGCCATTCCTGCTCGAAGGATGCGATAAATGTAGAGATGGGTTTTTCTGAATCGTAGGAGGAGGGAAGGGAGACCAAGGACATGATCTGGGAAACGAGTGCGAAAGCAGTATCTCGGTAGAATTCGCCACGCAGAGACTCCCACATCCTATGTGGGTGGTCAAGCTCGACAATTTTCTCCAAAATGTCTTGAGATACCACCTGGATGTAGACAGCTGCTTGTAACGGGGGTCTATGGACGAGGGACTATGATGCCAAGGAATACAACCGAGGCAGGGACGTGGACTTAGGAAGGTTCGTTGACTATGGACTATGAACTATGGGACGGCTCTACCTGGTATGACAGGCCAGTTGAACCCTATGACGTAGCGTAGAACGAAGATAGTATTCGTGGAGTAAATACAGAGGTTGCGTGAAGAGAAAAGGAAAAGAAGGAAAACATGGAAAGGCACGAGGCAACGCCCCCTTATATATCCAACTCCCAGTCCGTTGATGACTAATGCTCCGCGTAACAGAAACCGAAAGAACACGACAGAAACCCCATTGCAAATCCCAATCCAACTGCGCAATACCTTCCCTTCACGATCCAATCTATCACCTTAGCCGAGATACAATATTGCCGTTACAGACTACGCCCCCCCTCTAAGGCCTACCTCCTGGTAGGCTTAGGCTTCTGTGGATAACGTTCGTGGAATCGTCGAACAATATCAGGTGAATGTTTAAGGTCCGATAGCGGTTCTTAAGAGGCCGTCGTATCCCGTATATATGTCGTACCAAAATCCGAAGTTTCCTGGAATCCAAAATATCCTCGACTTCCCATTCCTCCTCTCCTTCGATCTCAACCGGGGGTGGTGGGGATTGTTGCTGTCCAGGTAGCGGGTTACCTCCTTCTGGCGACAATAGGGAAACATGGAATACAGGGTGGATTTTCATAGAACGAGGAAGTTCTAATTCATAGGCATAAGGGTTAACAATCCGTTTTACTGCATATGGTCCAATACGTTTCCAGTCGAGTTTCTTCGAGGGTCGTTTAGTAAGGACATGACGTGTTGAGAGGAAAACTTTATCCCCTATACTATAACGAGAGACGGGAGTTCGATTCCGATTGGCTGATTCTTCTTGTATCTTCTGCGCCCGAGACATTTCATCCTTCAAGAAATCCAACATGTCTTTCATCTCTTTTGCGATACCATTGGCTTGATCCTCCGCTGTCGTTTTACCATATTCCAGAAGGCCGAAAGTCATTCTTGGATTTCTTCCCGAATTGGCATAAAATGGGGAGACCTTTGTCGTTTCAGAAGCATGATTGTTTGTTGCGAATTCCGCCATTGGTAACATCTGAGCCCAATTATCTTGTTGATAGGAGACATAACTTCGAAGATACTGTTCCATTATGGCATTGATTCTTTCGGTTTGTCCATCAGTTTGAGGGTGGAACGCAGTGGAAAATCGTGGAGATATTTCCAAGCGTTTGCAAAGTGACTTCCAGAATTCCTCAATGAACTGTGTTCCTCGATCGGATACGATAGTATTTGGAAGGCCATGGAGTTTCCAAACATTGTGAATAAATAGTTTTGCCACTTCTTTTGAGTCTACCTCCTTGGTTGTTGGTACGAAGTGTCTCATTTTGGTTAATCTATCGCAAACTAGAATCGCATTGTATCGCCATTTCTCCGGGAGGTCCGTAACAAAGTCCATTGATATATCCGTCCATGGTCCATCAGGTATCGGCATAGGGCGAAGTACTCCGTAAGGTGCATTACGTGGCGCCTTGCTACGAGCGCAAGTATTGCAATTCCTTACATATCGATCAACATACTTTCGCATTTGTGGCCAATAATATTCCCGACTTAGAAGTTCCAATGTCTTTGCTCTGCCCGGATGTCCTGCGGATGGTTTGTCATGGTGTTCTTGTAAGAGTCTTAGCCGAAGATCATTGTCGTTTGGTACATAGAGCACGCCCCGATAGAGTAGTCGACCATTGTTGTCTTCCATGCATTCAGCAAGCGAAATTTTGTTCGAGTGGCGTACATCATTCCGAAGCATAGCGAGGATCTCGTTTGGGAAACTATCAACTTGGTAAGCTTTTGAAAACAACTCCTCAACAGTGGACGCTCTTTCAGCGGGTTCATTTGATAAAGAACCCGCAAACAAACTTAGCTTTGAATCTAAATTTTTTCGCTTCAAGACCACTTGGCTCTGATGCGTCAACCGTTCATCCCCCTCTTTAGGTAGGTCACCTGACCTCCTAGTTAATGCATCTGGTTTCGCTCCTTGTTTCCCTGGTCGAAACTGTATAATGAAATCAAATCGTGAAAGAAATTCGGACCAACGGGCTTGTCGACGATTTAACAATTTTGTCGTCATAAAATATTCAAGGTTCCGATGGTCACTGAAAACTTCAATGGGGAATTGTGCTCCTTCCAGATGGTGACGCCATTCTTCGAAACATCGTGCGATTGCTAAGAGTTCCTTGTCATAGATTTCATAGTTACATTCCGCGGGGGAATGTTTCTTGGAAAAGAATGCAACCGGATGTAGGATCCCTTCATCATCGCGTTGTGATAGAATTCCTGCTGAAACGTAGTCAGAAGCATCGGTTTCTATCACAATTTTCCGCTCCGGATCGAAATGAACTAGTATTGGTGCCGTTGTGAACATCTTTTTCAAGGTTTGGAATGCCTCCTCCCTTTCATTCGTCCAGTCAAATTTAACATTTTTCTTCGTTAATGCCGTGAGTGGAGCAACAATTTTTGAATATCCCAGAATAAACCGTCGATAGAAATTCGCAAATCCCAAAAACACTTGAACATCACGGAGATTCATCGGTGTGGACCATTCTAGAACATCGATAATCTTTTTCGGATCCATTCTATTTCCATCCGGAGTGAGGATTAACCCAAGATATTTTGTTTCTTGAACCATAAATTCACATTTCTCAGGTTTAAGGTGGACATGATTCTCATCAAGTACCTTTAGAACTTTTTGAATGTGATCTTTGTGTTCTGCTAGGGTTTCGGAATAGATGAGAATATCATCTAAATAGGCCGTTACGAATTGATCGAGATAAGGATGCAAAATATCGTTGATCCAATGTTGAAAGGTCGCAGGAGCATTGGCTAATCCAAATGGCATTACTGTATATTCGAAATGTCCATATCGAGTCCGGAATGCCGTTTTCCATTCATCTCCCTCTGCTATCCTGATTTGATTATATCCCCATCGTAAGTCCAACTTGGTATAGTACTTCGCTCTCGACAATTTGGCCAAGGTTTCCTTCAACAACGGCAAGGGGTAACGATTCTTAATTGTAATTGCATTGAGGCCCCGATAGTCAACACATAGTCGGAGTGTTCCATCAGCCTTCTTGACAAACAATATGGGCGCTCCCGCTGGTGATTCGCTATGGCGAATGATTCCCTTGGGTAAATTTTCTTGAAGATAGTCCCAGAGCGCCTTCAATTCAATTTGTGACAGAGCATATATGGGTCCCCATGGTGGTTGTTTGCCTTCTTCCAGTGCTATCTTCATGTCATGGAAGGGTCGGTGTGGTGGAAGAATTGAAGCATCGTATTCATCGAACATATGGATGTACTGATGAAACTCCTTCGGTACTAGTCGTTCGATATCAATAGTAGATTTTTCGCTTGCCGAGATGATGACTGTATGGTTTTCCGGTAAGGGAATCGAGATGCCATGAACAATAACTGTAGTTCCACTAAGTGAACAGTGTTGACAACAGTTCCGGGAGTCAAAAACTAGTAGATTTTCCTTTAATTGGTGTGATATCGTATGGCGTCGCGTCCAAGGTATTAAAATTACAATCGGACAGTCTTGCCAACCGTTACAAAACATGGTGCAATCTCTCGATGGCCATGAATGTCTAGCGAGACATCGACAATATGAGTAATCTTTCCTGACTGAATAGGTCTTCCGTCTATAACGTCTACGTGGCGGGGTATTTTGAGGGGGGTCATAGTGAGTTTGTTGTGGCGTGCAAAAGATTCGTCAATAAAAGCATATCCTGATGCTCTGGTATCAATAAGAGCGTAGGTGGGTATAAAAGAGTCTTTATTCTGTGAAATAGAACAAGTTACTACAAGCTGATTCCCATCCATTTCCTCCTCCGATACCGAAAACCCAGAAATATGCATCTTAGAAAAAATCATAAAGCGGTCCCTGGGCTAAGCCACTTAGTGCAGGGACAAATCTTTTGCCGACTCGTTATCGCTTCCATCGTTTTCTTCCACCCTCAATGCTGCTCCCCTCATCACTGGTCTCCTTGGTTGATTCCCAGTTGCCCTCGCTTGGGGGCAATCTCTAACCATGTGTCCCACACCTCCGCAATAGAAACATCGGCCCTCAGTTAAGCGGGCGTTCCTTTCGGCAGGGGTGGGGCGACGACGTCCTCCAGAAAGATCCATGGGTACATCACCCCCCGGGCGGAACGAGGGATGGGGCTCAGTAACAGGTGCATTAGCAGCCGGGGCGGCAGCACGAGGGGCAAGAACAGGGTTTGCTGGTGGGGGACGGGCGGCCGGAATAGTAGTAGCGGTCCAAGGCTTTTTACTTCCTAGTTTAGCTTCTGCCGCTCGACGGCGATTGTCCAATCGTTGTAAGAGCATCGCACAGACATCTACCGTCGCCGGAGTCTCATGATGGATCATGGACTCATCGAGCTCCGCATTAATTCCTTCCATCAAGGCCTCAATCCGAGAGACCTCATCCATTCCCGACTCAGCAGCGTACCGTTGAAACTCGGCAAAATAATCGGCAAACGTCCGATTTCGTTGACGGATGTTTCTCAGATTCCTCCTTGCAGTACGCATCCTGTCTGGGTCCCCAAAAGCAGTATCCAAAATCTCATAAAACCGTATCATAGAAGGCAAAGCGATGCCTTCTTCTCCGACATACTGTAGAAACTGGTTGGCAGCTACGCCTTCCAGTCTGCTGAACGCATAGGATAGCTTGGACTGTAATGTTGGGTAGCGATCGGCATTACCCAATAACTTGATTCTCATTTGTTGTTTAAATAGATGCAATCTTTCCCGATCGCGATCTCCTCGGAATACCTCGGGGTCTGGAAGCTTCTCCGACCGATGGATAGTGGCTGCAACCGGTGGTACTGGGGGCGCGACTGGGGGCTCATCTCCGATAGGCGGTTCATCAGGGGCAACAATTTCAGCGGCGGCCTGTTGAGCTCTGGCAGCAGCAAGGTCTTGCTGAAACATTTCTCTTGCTCTCCCAGCCTCCTCTTCCATCACTTGCATATCCGTTGCATATTGATTGAGAGCATTTCGACATTGTTGGATAAGGGCATACGCTTCTACCCCGACCGCATCATTGACCTGTGGGTGCGCTTGGAAGAAAGCTTGGAGGGTATTGCTTAGTTGTTGATAATCGATAGGGGCGTGTTCCGACATGATAAACTATGATGTTGTATTGGTTGGCAGTAGGTGGGCCTTAGCACCTAGTGTAGCGAGGGTCTATGGGCGAGGACTATGATCTTAGGAATAGCAAAGGCAGGGACGTGGACTTAGGAAGGTTCGTTGACTATGGACTATGAACTATGGGACGGCTCTGTTGGAATTTACGGTGAACTTTGTTTCTTTCATTTACTTCGTTGATATTTGTTTATCTCCATACATTTCATTACGGGTTATTTGATAAGGAATACGGGGTTTATACTGTTGACTATTTTCTTTTGGGTTTCTATTACGTTTCTACTTTACATATGGGTGTCATCTCGGGTATTACTTTCCTATGTTGGAACATTGAGTCATATACTTATGTACGTGATCGGCTGCTTACGCTACCAACACTCTTCTATCTGTTTCCATACTTCTTGGCAGTTTCTCGGGGTCAAATGGCTTTCCCACCTGTTTAGTTTCCTTTTCTTTCTCGGTCGGAAGGGACACAGTTCTTGTATAAATATCGGGCTGTATTTCTCTTTCTTCTGACTTTGTCAATCAAGCGATACATATAATATAGACATTAGAACCTAGCTTTCTCTGCTTCCGTTTCTCGTCTAAATTCTTTTAATATTCTTCCTCTCGAAATCAGGGTGACGACTTAATAGTTTAACCGCTATTGTGTCCTTCCGCACAACCCCCGCGTTGTCCCTTTCCTTCAGGTTATGAGCCCGGTGTTCTTTTAGACACCATCATCCTGATCTATCGATTTCAGAAATTCAAGAATCCTCTTCGGCTTACTTTCGTCCGTCCTCTATCTTCCTCTACTACCTCCCTCATTCAACTCTTCAATCATGGCCCCAAAGGAAAAAGAGACCGCCAAAAGCTCTTCTCTCTCCTTCTCCACCCGCGTCAAAGACGACAAACCCATTACTATCAAGCTCGATAACATCCGTGTCCTAACCGGACAATCGAACTACAATATATGGGCAGCTTCCATGAAGCTGGTATGAAAAGGCATGAAAGTCTATGAAATAGTTGTTGATGGAGCGGAACCTGCAAGCGACACCGACGACGCCGAAAAATCCGCATATGAATCGCTATGCCATCAAGCAGCAGCTGTCTACATCCAGGTGGTATCTCAAGACATTTTGGAGAAAATTGTCGAGCTTGACCACCCCCATAGGATGTGGGAGTCTCTGCGTGGCGAATTCTACCGAGATCTTGCTTTACTTTTCGTTTCCCAGATCATGTCCTTGGTCTCCCTTCCCTCCTCCTACGATCCAGAAAAACCCATATCTACATTTATCGCATCCTTCGAACAAGAATGGCTACGCCTTAATCAGCTGGCTAAATCCTCGTCCGACACCTATCGCCAACTCTTCTCTAAATTCCTGGCTGAAGATAAGGCGAAGCGCGACTTCCTCCTAGGTTTCCTCGTCCGATACCAAAAGAACGTTGTAGATAATCTGTCTACAAAGGATGATTTCACCTTTGCCGAAGTCAAACAACGTCTCTTAGATTTGGATCACGAGCAACCTTCCTCCTCTGTTTCCTCCCCTCCTCAAACGGCACTCCTCACAACACAAAGAAGAACTGCCAGGTCTCCTCGTCAGCCCTCCTCCTCCTCTCAATCTGCCTCTCGTCAACAGAAGCAGAAAGAATGTACCTGGTGCGTTAAACACAACCCAGGAAAACATCTAGGGCATACGTGGAACCAATGCTTCAAGCTCAAGAAGCACCAAGAGGAACAGAAGTCTTCGGGCAAAGGAAAGGAAACAGACACCGCCATGGTCACGACAGACTCGGACAAAGGAAAGGTAAAGAACACTTCATTCTATTTTGACACAGGAGCAACCTCTTACATGTGTCCCTCCCTAGGGCGTTTCGAGCACCTCGAGAAATGTTCCGGATTTGTGAGATCCTCTTCAAAGGACTGCATGTCTATTAAGGGAAAGGGAACTGTGGTGATGGACTGTGTACTTAGGGATGGATCTGTTTCTTCTTTTCGTGTTTCTGATGTTCTTTATGTTCCTGATCTTGAGCGGCCTCTACTTTCCTGGAGAAAGATTAGAAAAAGGGTATACTATGGTGGGAGAGGGGGATTTCATTTCTATTGTTAAAGGGAATAAAACGATTTTCGAATCATCATTTGACGGCTCTTTATTTAAGATTCCAGAGGTTACCGATTCTGCTTTTCTCACATATGACTTTTGGCATTCAGCTCTAGGGCATCTGGCTCCATCTTCCATTCTGAAAGCTAAGAACCTTTATGCCGACGCCACTATCATTCCTCCTGCCCCTGATTCCTTTCACTGTTCAACCTGTTCACTCGCTAAGTCTACACACCATACACCACTATCTACCAACACTCGAGCGGAAACCAAGTTGGAACTCATTCATTCTGACTTGTATGGACCTTTTCCCGTTCCCTCTTATGCAAACTCACTTTACTACATCTCCTTCGTCGACGACAAGACCAGAATCTCATGGGTTAAGCTTTACCGAAGAAGTCCGATGCAAGTAAGGCTATCGAAGACTTACGTGACTGAGATGGAACTCCAATATGGTTTGCCGTCAGCGTTTTAGGACTGATAATGGAGAGAAATGCGTCAATGGAAAGCTCTGAATTTCTTTGCTTCAAGGGAATGGATTCACGAGTTAACCCTCCTACTTTCTCCGGTCTAATGGTGTTGCTGAAAGACTTAAGAACAATGTGAAACAGTTAGGACCATGTTGCTTCCTCTTAGCGACAAGCGACTATGGGCAGAAGCAGTCTCCACCTTCGTCTACCTCAAGAACCGCCAACCGCATAAGTCAGTCAAGGATCAAACTCGCTTATGAGGCCTTCCTCGATGAAACCATCGATCCACCACCTTCAGCCTTTTGGTCGAGAATGCTACGTGCATATCCCAGAGGACAAAGCGTCCGCAGGAAGCAAGCTATCTCCCAGGGCTATGAAAGGTATTTTCACAGGATATACAGCAACCGACCGCCACTATAGAGTATTCATCCTCAGAAAAAGCGAGCGATAAATGCTCTTACGATGTCTTTTTCCCTCCTCTTGCGACAGAAGGGGTATCTACAATACCTGAACCCCTATCATCACCTTCGTCCTCAGCTCAGCCTAACGATTCTCAAACATCTCAGCCCTCCACAAGCCTTTCTTATGCTTTCAACAAAGAAGGTTTCCCTACTTCGGACATGTGGATAGCCTGGATTAATAGGAACCCAGAGACGCAGCTGACTGGTATCAAAGGGTCGTTACTGCACTTTTCAACAATCAGTTAGACGAAGGAAGCAAGAAGAATACTCTATCCTCACCACCTTCTAATACATCCTCCACTCAGTCAAGTACCAATTCGGAAATAAACCAGGAACTCTTCTCCGGTTTCTCCTCAATGCAACAGCAGCAACAACAAGATTCCGTACAATCAAAGCGGATCTTCCTCCTCATCATCACCTTCACCCCCTCCTCAACAAAACTATCCTAGAAACGAAACTATCATCTCATTTCACGACTCTTTCCGACCCAGTCCTCCAAGGACAAGACTACGAACAGGCACAGCTATCAACCCTCCTGGCGAATGGTGGAAAGCTCCTCTCACAAGGGCTCCCTCACCACCACCTCTCGCATCTAGCGACCAACAAATGATTGACGCCAGCGAACGGTCACCTGTTACCTCTTCGTCCTCCACCCAAAGCGACCAGCTAATGCCGGAAGCTCCTCCTCAAGAATCGGAACGAGAAGAGACTCTTATTAGTATCCTAGAAGTATCGGAGCCTAAATCATATCCCGAAGCCAAATCCTCACCGGACTGGTCTGAGTGGAAAAAGGCAATGAACGAGGAACTAAAGTCACTGGATGAGAATGAAGTTTGGGAAGTTGTTGACAGACCCAACCGAAAAGTTGTGGATTGTCGATGGGTGTTTAAGGTTAAAGGCAATGCTAAAGGAGAAGTAGAACGTTACAAGGCAAGACTCGTCGCCAAAGGCTTTTCTCAAGTTCAAGGGATGGACTACGATGAGATCTTTTCACCAGTTATGCGTTTACTCTCTCCGTTTGCTTCTTGCCATTCTTTGCTTTGCAAAGGATGGCGTGTCAGACAACTCGATGTCAAAATCGCTTTCCTATATGGTATCTTGAAAGAAAGAGGTGTACATGCAATTACGGAAGGCAGCCGGTTAGAAGGTAAGGTTCTTGGCGACTAAAAGCAGCTGTATATCGGTTTGAAGCAATCACCAAGGAATGGTACTTTTAATTTGGTTGAATACCTTATCCCCTATGGTTTTGCTATCACTGCTTTTGATCCCTGTGTTCTTGTTCACAACTCAGGTAATCTAATCATAGCTATTCGTGGGCGACATTCTTTCTCTTTGGACCTCCTAGCGACCTAAGCGAACGGACAGTTTCTCTCTTGAAAACCGAGTTCAAGGTTAACGATATGGGACTTCTCAACTATCTCCTAGGCATCCAAATCGACTACACCAACGCCGGTATCACTCTCTCGCAGACAGCATTCATCAACAAGATTCTGAACCGATTCTCGATGCAAGACTGCAAGCCCGTCTCCACTCCCATCGATCCTGACCACCGATTGATTGCGACTAGTGACGAAGACGACAAGGCCGATGCAACTGCTTATCAACAAATCATCGGATCTCTCATGTATCTGGTTACTGCGACAAGACCTGACCTAAGCGTATACAATAACTCACCTCTCTCAGTTTAACTCCAATCCTTCCATGCATATGTCCGCCAAACGAGTACTCCGCTACCTTCAGAAGACCAAGGAAAAGGCACTCCTATTCCCATTTGGTTCTGACCTCAAACTATCGGCTTACAGCGACGCATCCTACGGAAACTGTTACGACACACGACGAAGCTTCTCTGGATATCTCTTCCGTCTCGGTGATTCCACCATTTCCTGGCGCTCTCGAAAACAACGCTCAGTTGCTACCTCTACTTGCGAAGCAGAGTACATGGCACTGGCTATGACCACCAAACACCATCTTTGGTTAACTCGAGGCCTCAAGGAACTCCTTAAGGACGATATTCCACAAGCCGTTTTCTGTGACAGTAACTCCGCCATCGACGTCGCCAACAACCCGAAGCTTAACGACAAGACGAAACATATCGATATAAACACCACTTCTCTCGTGAATGCGTTCAGAATGGTTCGATTAATCTCATATGCGTTCTGCGGAAAACCTGGCAGACATTTGCACCAAAGGACTTGTGAAACAAACTCACGATCACTTGTGCACCTCTATATTGATTACAAAGTGAGAAGGGGTGTTGGAATTTACGGTGAACTTTGTTTCTTTCATTTACTTCGTTGATATTTGTTTATCTCCATACATTTCATTACGGGTTATTTGATAAGGAATACGGGGTTTATACTGTTGACTATTTTCTTTTGGGTTTCTATTACGTTTCTACTTTACATATGGGTGTCATCTCGGGTATTACTTTCCTATGTTGGAACATTGAGTCATATACTTATGTACGTGATCGGCTGCTTACGCTACCAACACTCTTCTATCTGTTTCCATACTTCTTGGCAGTTTCTCGGGGTCAAATGGCTTTCCCACCTGTTTAGTTTCCTTTGCTTTCTCGGTCGGAAGGGACACAGTTCTTGTATAAATATCGGGCTGTATTTCTCTTTCTTCTGACTTTGTCAATCAAGCGATACATATAATATAGACATTAGAACCTAGCTTTCTCTGCTTCCGTTTCTCGTCTAAATTCTTTTAATATTCTTCCTCTCGAAATCAGGGTGACGACTTAATAGTTTAACCGCTATTGTGTCCTTCCGCACAACCCCCGCGTTGTCCCTTTCCTTCAGGCTCTACCTGGTATGACAGGCCAGTTGAACCCTATGACGTAGCGTAGAACGAAGATAGTATTCGTGGAGTAAATACAGAGGTTGCGTGGAGAGAAAAGGAAAAGAAGGAAAACATGGAAAGGCACGAGGCAACGCCCCCTTATATATCCAACTCCCAGTCCGTTGATGACTAATGCTCCGCGTAACAGAAACCGAAAGAACACGACAGAAACGTTGCAAATCCCAAATCCAATGCCTTGATACATGGCTACGATCCCAATCTATCCATTGTACAATATTGCCGTTACAGAAACCTTCTTTGTTGAAAGCATAAGAAAGGCTTGTGGAGGGCTGAGATGTTTGAGAATCGTTAAGCTGAACTAAGGAAGAGGGAGTAGATAGGGGTTCTGAGATTGGAAGTACCCCTTCTGTCATGAAGGAGGAAAAAAAATCGTAGGAAAGCGACTGTTCGCTTTTTCTGAAGGGATGAATACTCTATAGTGGCGGTCGGTTGCTGTATATCCTAAAAATACCTTTCATAGCCCTGGGAGATAGCTTGCTTCCCTGCGGGGCGTTTGTCCTCCGGGATATCTGCGTGGCATTCTCGACCAAAAAGGCTGAAGGTGGTGGATCGATGGTTTCTTACGAGGAAGGCCTCATGGGAGTTTGATCCTTAACTGACTTATGAGGTTGGCGGTTCTTGAGGTGAGCGACGGTGGAGACTGCTTCTGCCCATAATCGCTTATCGTTAAGAGGAAGCAACATGGTCCTAACTGTTTCACCCATTGTTCGGTTAAGTCTTTCAGCAACACCATTGGACTCCGGAGAGTAGGGAGGGTTAACTTCGTGAACGATTCCCTTGGAAGCAAAGAAATCTTGTAGCTTTCCATTGACGTACTCTCCTCCATTATCAGTCCTAAAACACTTGACAGGCAAACCATATTGGAGTTCCATCTCAGTCACGAAATCTTCGATAGCCTTAGCTGCATCGGATTTCTTCTTGAGAAAGCGAACCCATGAGATTCTGGTCTTGTCGTCAACGAAGGAGATATAGTAGAGTGAGTTTGCGTAAGAAGGGACGGGAAAAGGTCCACACAAGTCAGAGTGAATAAGTTCCAACTTGGTTTCCGCTCGAGTGTTGGTAGATAGTGGTGTATGGTGGGTAGACTTAGCGAGTGAACAGGTTGAACAGTGAAAGGAATCAGGGGCAGGAGGAATGATAGTGGCGTCGGCATAAAGATTCTTAGCTTTCTGAATGGAAGATGGAGCCACATGCCCTAGAGCTGAATGCCAAAAGTCATATGTGAGAAAAGCAGAATCGGTAACCTCTGGAATCTTAAATAAAGAGCCAAAACGATGCTTCAAAATCGCTTTTATTCCCTTTAACAATAGAAATGAAATCCTCTCCCACCATAGTATACCCTTTTTCTCTAATCTTTCTCCAGGAAAGTAGAGGTCGCCAAGATCAGGAACTTAAAGAACATCAGAAACACGAAAAGAAGAAACAGATCCATCCCTAAGACACAGTCCATCACCACAGTTCCTTTTCCCTTAACAGACATGGAGTCCTTTGACGAGGATCTCACAAATCCGGCACATTTCTCGAGGTGTTCGAAACGGCCTAGGGAGGGACACATGTGAGAGGTTGCTCCTGTGTCAAAATAGAATGAAGTGTTCTTTACCTTTCCTTTGTCCGAGTCTGTCGTGACCATAGCGGTATCTGTTTCCTTTCCTTTGCCCGAAGACTTCTGTTCCTCTTGGTGCTTCTTGAGCTTGAAGCATTGGTTCCACGTGTGCCCTAGATGTTTTCCTGGGTTGTGTTTGACGCACCAGGTACATTCTTTCTGCTTCTGTTGACGAGATGCAGATTGAGAGGAGGAGGAGGAGGGCTGACGAGGAGGTCTGGTATTCCTTCTTTGAGTTGTAAGGAGTGCCATTTGAGGAGGGGAGGAAACAGAGGAGGAAGGTTGCTCGTGATCCAAATCTAAGAGACGTTGTTTAACTTCAGCAAAAGTGAAATCATCTTTTGTAGACAGGTTATCTACAACGTTCTTTTGATGTCGGACGAGAAAACCTAGGAGGAAATCGCGCTTCGCCTTATCTTCATCCAGAAATTTAGAGAAGAGTTGGCGATAGGTGTCGGACGAGGATTTAGCCAGCTGATTACATGTAGCCATTCCTGCTCAAGGATGCGATGAATGTAGAGATGGGTTTTTCTGGATCAGAGGAGGAGGGAAGGGAGCATCAAGGACATGATCTGGGAAACGAAAAAAGCAGTATCTCGGTAGAATTCGCCACGCAGAGACTCCCACATCCCATGGGGTGGTCAAGCTCACAATTTTCTCCAAAATGTCTTGAGATACCACCTGGATGTAGACAGCTGCTGCTTGATGGCAATAGCGATTCATATGCGGATTTTTCGGCGTGCGCCGCTTAGCGGTTCCGCCTCCATCAACAACTATTTCATAGACTTTCATGCCCTTCCATACCAGCTTCATGGAAGCTGCCCATATATTGTAGTTCGATTGTCCGGTTAGGACACGGATGTTATCGAGCTTGATAGTAATGGGTTTGTCGTCTTTGACGCGGGTGGAGAAGGAGAGAGAAGAGCTTTTGGCGGTCTCTTTTTCCTTTGGTGCCATGTTTGAAGAGTTGTATGAGGGAGGTTGTAGAGGAAGATAGAGGACAGACGAAAGTAAGCCGAAGAGGGTTCTTGAATTTCTGAAATCGATAGATCAGGATGATGGTGTCTAAAAGAACACCGGGCTCATAACCTGAAGGAAAGGGACAACACGGGGGTTGTGCGGAAGGACACAATAGCGGTTAAACTACTAAGTCGTCACCCTGATTTCGAGAGGAAGAATATTCAAAGAATTTAGACGAGAAAACGGGAGCGAAGAAGCTAGGTTCTAATGTCTATATTGTATGTATCGCTTGATTGACAAAGTCAGAAGAAAGAGAAAAACAGCCCGATTTTTATACAAGAACCGTGTCCCTTCCGACCGAGAGAGAAAAGGAAACTAAACAGGTGGGAAAGCCATTTGACCCCGAGAAACTGCCAAGAAGTATGGAAACAGATAGAAGGGTGTCGGTAGCGTAAGCAGCCGATCACGTACATAAGTATATGACTCAATGTTCCAACATAGGAAAGTAATACCCGAGATGACACCCATATGTAAAGTAGAAACGTAATAGAAACCCAAAAGAAAATAGTTAACAGTATAAACCCCGTATTCCTTATCAAGTAACTCGTAATGAAATGTATGGAGATAAACAAATATCAATGAAGTAAATGAAAGAAACAAAGTTCACCGTAAATTCCAACACCGGGATCCAATGGTAGTCGTCCGATATCTTCCAGGGCAACGTGCCTTCCAGGAGTCATTGGTGTATTCGCCTGTGGTGGAGCATAATGAATTCGGCGAGCGAATGTACGGGGAAATGCATACAGGAGATTGGTGGTGGGAGATACAGGTCCGTAAACTTCACCCTGTCAACTTGAGGTGCTCTATGAGCAGTCGATGATGCTACAGGAGCAGTCGCTAATGTCTTCTCGACAGAATACGTTACCGGAGGGGTCCACTGTCGTACCAATTATCTGCGCGTCGGATGGCACACATCTGACAAATTTCAGCGGGGACAAGAAAGCCTGGCCAATCTATCTTACCATCGGGAACATCAAGTCGCCGGTGCAAGAACAAGCCCACAGGGCATTCACTCATTCTCCTAGGGCTGCTACCAGTGCCACCGAAGTTCGGAAAGAATACAACACTCGTTAACTCCGTTTTAAGACGTCAGAGTCAAATGGCACTGCATCGTGCCCTTGGGGAGATCTTTCAAAGCATTCGCGAGTGCTCTCAGGAGGGCGAGCTAATCAAATGCGCCGACGGCTACGAACGACTATGCTTTCTGGCGCTCTCGGGCTGGATCGCCGATCAACCTGAGCATTCAAACTTACAAAACATTAGCACTAGTACTTGCCCGAGATGCGAGGTGGAGTTTCACAATCTTGGGAGCACTCGTCGAAGCTCTATGCGCAATCACGAGGACTACAGGGAGAGGGTACAGCTATTTGGCGAGAACCCGGGCAATCTAGAACCGGTAGAATACCTTGTTGCGAGATCCGTCAAAACACTCTTCAATGCTTTCTGGGGTATGCCGAGGGTTAATCCGTACGATCTCAATAAACCGGACATACTGAACAATATTTACCTGGGGATGTTGAAGCGCATGATGGAGTGGATTCAGGGTTTCTTGAAGAAGCATCATCGATTGGAGGAATTCGACAAAGCTTGGGCTTCGATTGCGCCTTACCCTGGACTAGCAGTACCAAACAAGGCATATCGTTCTACCACCCAATGGCAAGGGAAAGAGATGCGGAATCTGGGGCGGGTCGTTCTAGGAGCACTCGCGGCTGCTCTGAGAAACCCGGGAGTGGCTGTCAGGAGCGACTTCGCAAAAGCTTTGAAATGCGTTCGAAGCCTAATAGACTTCCACTTAATGGCGCAATATGGGAGTCATACAACGAGCACACTGGACTATATGGAGAGCTATCTCGAGGATTTCCATAAACACAAGGATATCTTTTTAGAATTCAGGGCGTACAAGAAGACGTTAAAGGATGCGAGAGATCGAACGAAAGCAATTAGTGGCTCCCAGAGCACCCAGCGAGGCTTGGAGGAGATCCGGGAGATTCGGGAAAGATCGCACTTCAACTTCATCAAATTGCACATCTTAATGCACTACCGGGAGCACGTGCAGCGCTTTGGTAGCATTCCTCAATACTCCACGGACGTCAGCGAGCTTGCCCATGTACGGCAGGTAAAAGAAGCTTACAGAGCGTCCAACAAGGTTGATGCTGCGACGCAGATACTGGACTATGGAGGGAGGCGATTGGCGTTAGAGATTCGAATTCTGAATCTGAAAGACATCGTCGGAGGTTCTGAGAGCACTGACGACATCCTCTGGAGCCATCGGGATAACCTCAAGGAGTTGCTCGACATTTTCAAGATCGAGGACCGCAAGAAAACGCCAAATGAACGCTCAATAGTAGAAAGCGGACTGCCCCTGAAGCGTCTTTGCAACCCCTCCGCGAAATCGGAAAGACTTTTCAACGTGGCAGACGGACTGCAAATGAGCCATATCACGCTATATCGCCTGATAAAGGAGTATGCCGAGGATGCGGCATCAGCAAGCTCGCATCCGCCTCCGGGTGATTGTTGAAGGAAAGGGACAACGCGGGGGTTGTGCGGAAGAACACAATAGCGGTTAAACTATTAAGTCGTCACCCTGATTTCGAGGAGGAGAAGATTCAAAGAATTTAGACGAGAAACGGGAGCAAGAAAGCTAGGTTCTAATGTCTATATTATATGTATCGCTTAATTGACGAAGTCAGAAGAAAGAGGAAAAACAGCCCGATATTTATACAAGAACCGTGTCCCTTCCGACCGAGAAAGAAAAGGAAACTAAACAGGTGGGAAAGCCATTTGACCCCGAGAAACTGCCAAGAAGTGTGGAAACAGATAGAAGAGTGTCGGTAGCGTAAGTGGCCGATCACGTACATAAGTATATGACTCAATGTTCCAACATAGGAAAGTAATACCCGAGATGACGCCCATATGTAGAGTAGAAACGTAACAGAAACCCAAAAGAAATAGTCAACAGTATAAACCCTGTATTCCTTATCAAGTAACCCGTAATGAAATGTATGGAGATAAACAAATATCAACGAAGTAAATGAAAGAAACAAAGTTCACCGTAAATTCCAACAATTGTCCTTTTCTCCAGAGGCTGATGCCAAGACAGCTAGTCTCCCTACCTCTCCCATGTCTCCTCACCTCCTCGCCTAATTCTTTGAGCCTCCGGAGCAACCTCGCAGTCTCTGGAGAACTCTCCGTCTCAATTTCCCCTCTTGAGTCTCTCCCGCTTCCTCTTTAACCAGGCTTCTCGAGCCTTCTAAAAGGCTTCCTAGACACCCCAGCGGCCCCCCACAACCCTCCCCAGCAACTCGACACCCTTAGACCACGCCCAACAGGCTCCGCGAGCCTCCCAAAAAGCCTCTTGAGCCCCTCTCAACCTCTCTCAAGGCCCGACTCGTCTTGTAAGTCTACAGGCTTCTCGAGTCCCCCCAAACGCTCTTCAAGCCCTACTTAGCCTCTCTAGGCGCCTCACGCCCCCCTAAAACCACAGGCCCCTCGAACCTTCCAAAAAGCCCCTCGCGCCACTCCTGATCTCTCAAGCCAAGCCGCCCGGCTTGTTACAAAACCTGACACCTAACACTTTTACTTGAGCCTTTACCAGCCCTTTGATTTCTTATCTGTTGAATCTTATATTGCCCGTGTATATCTCAAGGGGCGGCGTTAGCAGGTATTCCGCAGGGTACGAGGCGCGACAGTAGAAGCTGTCAAATTAGTCAAGCGAGGTCAAGCGAGGTGCAAAGGTCTTCGTGAAGAAGAGAAATAACAGCGTATATATTGAAGTGGTCCGACTTGGTATGGTATGCCAGGTGCGGACAAGTGCTATGGTAGAGAGAATACAGAAGACGTTGCGTAAGGAAAGAAGAAGAGAAAGGAAAGCAGGAACGAAGCGAGGGAGAGCCCCCTATTATACCCAAGGAAATCCTGCGATGACTAATCCCCAATGACTCACACAGCGCAACCGAACAGAAACCCAAAGAACACGATGGAAACCTCCTGACTAATCCAACTCCGCGTAACCCAACGATCCCATCAGCCGATCCATGAAAGTAGCCCCCCCCTTCAAGCGCGAGCTCCTGCGAGCCGGAGTCCTAACCTTCGTCTCGAGTGGCCCCAGTTTGCCAGGGTATTGTGCGTGGAAGACGTCGACTGCCGCGGTGTCATTATGGTAGGCGGCGGGCTCCCAGGTAGGGTCGGTGTACCCTGTCCACTTGACGAAGTATTGCAGGCCGTTATTCTTTGTTTCCCGCGAGTCCAGAATCTCCTCAACCTCATATTCTTCCTCCTGTTCGACGATAATGGGTGGCGGGGGTGGTTGTATTTGGCCGGGTACGGGGTCCTGCGCGGCGGGGTCCAACAGCGATACATGGAAGACGGGGTGTACCTTCATGCTTCGGGGGAGGTCGACTCGGTAGGCGTATGGGGAGATGACCGCTTTGATTGGAAACGGTCCGAGTTTCTTCCAGTCGAGCTTCCGGGAATTGCGGGTGGTGCGGATATTCTTGGCAGAGACAAAGACCCTATCACCGACGTTATATTGGGGTGCGGGGGTTCGCTTCGCGTTGGTGGTTTGCTCCTGCTGGTCCTGTGCCGTTCGGATGTTGGTGCGTAGGTATTCGTGTAGTTCCATCATCTTTCCGGCGAAGTTTTTTGCATCGAGGCTAGGCGGTGTCTTGTCGGATGGCTTGATCGTTACTGTGAACCGAGGGTGGAAACCGAAGTTTGCGAAGAAGGGGGTGGCTTTGGTGGAGGCGGAGACTTGATTGTTAGCGGAGAACTCGGCCATTGGGAGCCACTTAACCCAATCATCCTGTTGATAGGACACGTAGCCTCGTAGATATTGTTCCATTACCGCGTTGAGCTTTTCGGTTTGGCCGTCGGTTTCCGGATGGAAGGCGGTGGACATTCTTGCTTCAATCCCAAGGTGTTTGCACAACTCTTTCCAGAACTTGGCGGTGAACTGTGTACCACGGTCCGAGGTGATATGTGTAGGGAGACCATGGATTTTCCAGACGTTCCGCAGATATAGTTGAAGGAATGTGACAACGCGGGGGTTGTGCGGAAGGACACAAATAGCGGTTAAACTATTAAGTCGTCACCCTGATTTCGAGAGGGAGAATATTCAAAGAATTTAGACGAGAAACGGGAGCAGAAGAGCTTGGTTCTAATGTCTATATTATATGTATCGCTTGATTGACAAAGTCAGAAGGAAGAGGAAAAACAGCCCGATATTTATACAAGAACCGTGTCCCTTCCGACCGAGAAAGAAAAGGAAACTAAACAGGTGGGAAAGCCATTTGACCCCGAGAAACTGCCAAGAAGTATGGAAACAGATAGAAGAGTGTCGGTAGCATAAGCAGCCGATCACGTACATAAATATATGACTCAATGTTCCAACATAGGAAAGTAATACCCGAGATGACACCCATATGCAAAGTAGAAACGTAATAGAAACCCAAAAGAAAATAGTCAACAGTATAAACCCTGTATTCCTTATCAAGTAACCCGTAATGAAATGTATGGAGATAAACAAATATTAACGAAGTAAATGAAAGAAACAAAGTTCACCGTAAATTCCAACACCCCTTCTCACTTTGTACCGAATATAGAGGTGCACAAGTGGTCGTGAGTTTGTTTCACAAGTCCTTTGGTGCAAATGTCTGCCAGGTTTTCTATTACGTTTCTACTTTGCATATGGGTGTCATCTCGGGTATTACTTTCCTATGTTGGAACATTGAGTCATATATTTATGTACGTGATCGGCTGCTTATGCTACCGACACTCTTCTATCTGTTTCCATACTTCTTGGCAGTTTCTCGTCAAATGGCTTTCCCAATTGCTTTAGTTTCCTTTCTTTCGGTCGGAAGGACACGGTTCTTGTATAAATATCGCTGTTTTTCCTCTTCCTTCTGACTTTGTCAATCGTTTATACATATAATATAGACATTAGAACCAAGCTCTTCTGCTCCTGCTTTCGCCTAAATTCTTTGAATATTCTCCTCTCAAATCAGTGACGACTTAATAGTTTAACCGCTTATTTGTGTCCTTCCGACAACCCCGCGTTGTCACATTCCTTCAGGTTATGAGCCCGGTGTTCTTAGACACCATCATCCTGATCTATCGATTTCAGAAATTCAAGAATCCTCTTCGCTTACTTTTCGTCTCCCTCCACCTTCCTCCTCTACCTCCCTCATTCAACTCTTCAATCATGGCTCCAAAGGAAAAAGCAGCAGCCAAAAGCTCCTCCTCTCCTTCTACCCGCCAAAAGACGACAAACCCATCACTATCAAGCTCGATAACATCCGTGTCCTAACCGGACAATCGAACTACAATATATGGGCAGCTTCCATGAAGCTGGTATGGAAAGGCATGAAAGTTTATGAAATAGTTGTTGATGGAGCAGAACCCTCTGACGACGCCGACGACGCCGAACAATCCGCATATGAATCGCTATGCCATCAAGCAGCAGCTGTCTACATCCAGGTGGTATCTCAAGACATTTTGGAGAAAATTGTCGAGCTTGACCACCCCCCATAGGATGTGGGAGTCTCTGCGCATGAATTCTACCGAGATACTGCTTTCAAGACTCGCTTCCCAGATCATGTCTTTGGTCTCCTTCCTCCTCCTACGATCCAGAAAAACCAATCTCTACATTTATCGATCCTTCGAAAGAGGAATGGCTACGCCTTAATCAGCTGGCTAAATCCTCGTCCGACACCTATCGCCAACTCTTCTCTAAATTCCTGGATGAAGATAAGGCGAAGCGCGATTTCCTCCTAGGTTTCCTCGTCCGACATCAAAAGAACGTTGTAGATAATCTGTCTACAAAGGATGATTTCACCTTTGCTGAAGTCAAACAACGTCTCTTAGATTTGGATCACGAGCAACCTTCCTCCTCTGTTTCCTCCCCTCCTCAAACGGCACTTCTTACAACACAAAGAAGAAATGCCAGGTCTCCCCGTCAGCCCTCCTCCTCCTCTCAGTCTGCCTCTCGTCAACAGAAGCAGAAAGAATGTACCTGGTGCGTCAAGCACAATCCAGGAAAACATCTAGGGCATACGTGGAACCAATGCTTCAAGCTCAAGAAGCATCAGGAGGAACAGAAGTCTTCGGACAAAGGAAAAGAAAGAGACACCGCAATGGTCACGACAGACTCGGACAAAGGAAAGGTAAAGAACACTTCATTCTATTTTGACACAGGAGCAACCTCTCACATGTGTCCCTCCCTAGGCCGTTTCGAACACCTCGAGAAATGTGCCGGATTTGTGAGATCCTCGTCTAAGGACTCCATGTCTGTTAAGGGAAAGGGAACTGTGGTGATGGACTGTGTACTTAGGGATGGATCTGTTTCTTCTTTTCGTGTTTCTGATGTTCTTTATGTTCCTGATCTTGAGCGACCTCTACTTTCCTGGAGAAAAATTAGAGAAAAAGGGTATACTATGGTGGGAGAGGGGGATTTCATTTCTATTGTTAAAGGGAATAAAACGATTTTCGAAGCATCATTTGACGGTTCTTTATTTAAGATTCCTGAGGTTACCGATTCTGCTTTTCTCACCTATGACTTTTGGCACTCAGCTCTAGGACATCTGGCTCCATCTTCCATTCAGAAAGCTAAGAACCTTTATGCCGACGCCACTATCATTCCTCCTGCCCCTGATTCCTTTCACTGTTCAACCTGTTCACTCGCTAAGTCTACACACCACACACCACTATCTACTAATACTCGAGCGGAAACCAAGTTGGAACTCATTCATTCTGACTTGTGTGGACCTTTTCCCGTTCCATCTTACGCAAACTCACTCTACTACATCTCCTTTCTGGCTTGACGCCTTCACGACGATGTCCAGAATTTCATGGGTTCGTTTTCAAGAAGAACTGATGCAGCTAAGGCTATCGAAGATTTCGCGACTGAGATGGAACTCCAATATGGCTGTTAAGTTTTTAGGACTGATAATGGAGGAGAGTACGCCAATGGAAAGCTACAAAACTTCTTTGCTTCCAAGGGAATCGCTCACGAAGTTAACCCTCCCTACTCTCCGGAGTCTAATGGTGTTGCTGAAAGACTTAACCGAACAATGGGTGAAACAGTTAGGACCATGTTGCTTCCTCTAACGACAAGTTTACTATGGGCAGAAGCAGTCTCCACCTTCGTCTATCTCAAGAACCGCCAACCTCATAAGTCAGTCAAGGATCAAACTCCTTATGAGGCCTTCCTCGGTAAGAAACCATCGATCCACCACCTTCAGCCTTTTGGTCGAGAATGCTATGTGCATATCCCGGAGGACAGACGTCCCGCAGGAAGCAAGCTATCTCCCAGGGCTATGAAAGGTATTTTCACAGGATATACAGCAACCGATCGCCACTATAGAGTATTCATCCCCTCAGAAAAACGAACAGTCGTCTCCTACGACGTTTTTTTCCTCCTTCATGATAGAAGGTATCTGAAATACCTGAACCCCTTTCATCATCTTCGTCCTCAGTTCAGCCTAACGATTCTCAAACATCTCAGCCCTCCACAAGCCTTTCTTATGCTTTCAACAAAGAAGGTTTCCCAACATCGGACATGTGGATAGCTTGGATTAACAGGAACCCCGAGACCGCAGCTGACTGGTATCAAAAGGGTCATCCTATCGTTACTGCACTCTTCAACAATCAGTTAGACGAAGGACGCAAGAACAATACTCTATCCTCACCACCTTCTAATACATCCTCCACTCAGTCAAGTACCAATACCGAAATAAACCAGGAACTCTTCTCCGGTTTCTCCTCAATGCAACAGCAGCAACAACATCAAGATTCCGTACAATCAAACGGATCTTCCTCCTCATCATCACCTTCACCCCCTCCTCAACAAAATTATCCCAGAAACGAAACTATCATCTCATTTCATGACTCTTCCGACCTAGTCCTCCAAGGACAAGACTACGAACAGGCACAGCTATCAACCCTCCTGGCGAAATGGTGGAAAGCTCCTCTAACTAGGGCTCCTCACCACCACCTCTCGTGATCTAGCGACCAACAAATGACTGACGCCAGTAACGGTCACCTGCTACCTCTTCGCCCTCCACCCAAAGCGACTCAGCTTAATGCAGGAAGCTCCTCCTCAAGAATCGAACGAGAAGAGACTCTCATCAGTATCCTAGAAGTATCGGAGCCTAAATCATACCGTGAAGCCAAATCCTCACCGGACTGGTCTGAATGGAAAAAGGCAATGAACGAGGAACTGAAGTCACTGAATGAAAATGAAGTTTGGGAAGTTGTTGACAGACCCAACCGAAAAGTTGTGGATTGTCGATGGGTGTTTAAGGTTAAAGGCAATGCTAAAGGAGAAGTAGAACGTTACAAGGCAAGACTCGTCGCCAAAGGCTTTTCTCAAGTTCAAGGGATGGACTACGATGAGATCTTTTCACCAGTGGTACGTTTCGACTCTCTCCGTCTGTTACTTGCCATTGCTGCCTGCAAGGGATGGCGTGTTAGACAACTCGATGTCAAAACCGCTTTCCTATATGGTATCTTGAAAGAAGAGGTGTACATGCAACTACCGAAGGCAGCCGGTTAGAAGGTAAGGTTATGCGCTGAAACGCAGATATACGGTTTAAAGCAATCACCAAGGAATGGTACTTTCGGCTTATTGAATACCTTATCCCCTATGGTTTTGCTATCACTGCTTTTGATCCTGTGTTCTTGTCCACGACTCAGGTAATCTAATCATAGCTATTTACGTGACGACATCACTTTCTTTGGACCTCCTAATGACTTAGAAGAATCCAACAGTTTCCTCTTGAAAACCGAATTCAAGGTTAACGATATGGGACTTCTCAACTACCTAGGCATCCAAATTGACTATACAAACGCCGGTATCACTCTTTTCGCAGACAGCATTCATCAACAAGATTCTGAACCGATTCTCGACGCAAGCTTTGCAAGTCTGCCTCCACTCCCATCGATCCTAACCACCGATTAATCGCGACTAGTGACGAAGACGACAAGGCCGATGCAACTGCTTATCAACAAATCATCGGATCTCTCATGTATCTGGTTACTGCGACAAGACCTGACCTAGCGTATACAATAACTCACCTCTCTCAGTTCAACTCCAATCCTTCCATTGCACATATGTCCGCCGCTAAACGAGTACTCCGCTACCTTCAGAAGACCAAGGAAAAGGCTCTCCTATTCCCATTTGGTTCTGACCTCAAACTATCGGCTTACAGCGACGCATCCTACGGAAACTGTTATTAATACCCATTTAAGCTTCTCTGGATATCTCTTCCGTCTTGATTCCACCATTTCCTGGCGCTCGAAAACAACGCCAGTTGCCACCTCTACTTGCGAAGAGAGTACATTAAGACACTGGCTATGACCACCAAACACCATCTTTGGTTAACTCGAGGCCTCAAGGAACTCCTTACGACGATATTCCACAAGCTGTCTTCTGCGACAGTAATTCCGCCATCGATGTCGCGCCAACAATCCGGTTTAACGACAAGATTTAAACACATCGATATTGCTTACCACTTCTCTCGTGAATGCGTTCAGAATGGTTCGATTAATCTCATGTACGTTCCTACCGCGGAAAATCTGGCAGACATTTGCACCAAAGGACTTGTGAAACAAACTCACGACCACTTGTGCACCTCTATATTCGGTACAAAGTGAGAAGGGGTGTTGGAATTTACGGTGAACTTTGTTTCTTTCATTTACTTCGTTGATATTTGTTTATCTCCATACATTTCATTACGGGTTACTTGATAAGGAATACAGGGTTTATACTGTTGACTATTTTCTTTTGGGTTTCTATTACGTTTCTACTTTGCATATGGGTGTCATCTCGGGTATTACTTTCCTATGTTGGAACATTGAGTCATATATTTATGTACGTGATCGGCTGCTTATGCTACCGACACTCTTCTATCTGTTTCCATACTTCTTGGCAGTTTCTCGGGGTCAAATGGCTTTCCCACCTGTTTAGTTTCCTTTTCTTTCGGGTCGGAAGGACACGGTTCTTGTATAAATATCGGGCTGTTTTTCCTCTTCCTTCTGACTTTGTCAATCAAGCGATACATATAATATAGACATTAGAACCAAGCTCTTCTGCTCCCGTTTCTCGTCTAAATTCTTTGAATATTCTCCCTCTCGAAATCAGGGTGACGACTTAATAGTTTAACCGCTATTTGTGTCCTTCCGCACAACCCCCGCGTTGTCACATTCCTTCAATAGTTGGGCGACGTCCTCTGCGTTGGCAGTGGTGTTGCAGGGTAAGAGGTGTCGCATCTTTGTCAGTCGGTCCACGATTACCATGATGGCATCGTAGCCTTCGCTTTCCGGGAGTCCAGTGACGAAGTCCATTGATACTTCCTGCCATGGTTGTTCCGGTATTGGTAAGGGTCGGAGTACACTGAGTTTTCCGTGGGTGCTTGGTTTGCTTCGTCGGCAAGTGTGGCAGTTCCGGACATAGCTGTTGGAATTTACGGTGAACTTTGTTTCTTTCATTTACTTCGTTGATATTTGTTTATCTCCATACATTTCATTACGGGTTATTTGATAAGGAATACAGGGTTTATACTGTTAACTATTTTCTTTTGGGTTTCTATTACGTTTCTACTTTACATATGGGTGTCATCTCGGGTATTACTTTCCTATGTTGGAACATTGAGTCATATATTTATAGTACGCGGATCGCTTGCTTATGCTACCGACACTCTTCTATCTGTTTCCATACTTCTTGGCAGTTTCTCGGGGTCAAATGGCTTTCCCACCTGTTTAGTTTCCTTTTCTCTCTCGGTCGGAAGGGACACGGTTCTTGTATAAATATCGGGCTGTTTTTTCTCTTTCTTCTGACTTTGTCAATCAAGCGATACATACAATATAGACATTAGAACCTAGCTTTTTCTGCTCCCGTTTCTCGTCTAAATTCTTTGAATATTCTTCCTCTCGAAATCAGGGTGACGACTTAATAGTTTAACCGCTATTGTGTCCTTCCGCACAACCCCCGCGTTGTCCCTTTCCTTCAGGTTATGAGCCCGGTGTTCTTTTAGACACCATCATCCTGATCTATCGATTTCAGAAATTCAAGAATGCTCTTCGGCTCACTTTCGTCCGTCCTCTATCTTCCTCTACAACCTCCCTCATACAACTCTTCAAACATGGCACCAAAAGAAAAAGAGACCGCCAAAAGCTCTTCTCTCTCCTTCTCTACCCGCGTCAAAGACGACAAACCCATCACTATCAAGCTCGATAACATCCGTGTCCTAACCGGACAATCGAACTACAATATATGGGCAGCTTCCATGAAGCTTGTTTGGAAGGGCATGAAAGTCTATGAAATAGTTGTTGATGGAGCGGAACCCTCTGACGACGCCGACGACGCCGAACAATCCGCATATGAATCGCTATGCCATCAAGCAGCAGCTGTCTACATCCAGGTGGTATCTCAAGACATTTTGGAGAAAATTGTCGAGCTTGACCACCCCCATAGGATGTGGGAGTCTCTGCCATGAATTCTACCGAGACACTGCTGACTCGCTTCCCAGATCATGTCTTTGGTCTCCTTCCTCCTCCCACGATCCAGAAAACCCATCTCTACATTCATCGCATCCTTCGAAAGAGGAATGGCTACGCCTTAATCAGCTTACTAAATCCTCGTCCGACACCTATCGCCAACTCTTCTAAATTCCTGGATGAAGACAAAGCGAAGCGCATGATTTCTCCTAGGTTTCTCGTCCGACATCAGAAGAACGCTAGAGATAACCTGTCTACAAAAGATGATTTCACTTTTGCAAGTCAAACAACGCCTCTTAGATTTGGATCACGAGCAACCTTCTCCCTCTGTTTCCTCCTCACCTCAAACGGCACTCCTCACAACACAAAGGAGAACTGCCAGGTCTCCCCGTCAGCCCTCCTCCTCCTCTCAATCTGCCTCTCGTCAACAGAAGCAGAAAGAATGTACCTTATATGCTAAGCACAACCCAGGAAAACATCTAGGGCATACGTGGAACCAATGCTTCAAGCTCAAGAAGCACCAAGAGGAACAGAAGTCTTCGGGCAAAGGAAAGGAAACAGACACCGCAATGGTCACGACAGACTCGGACAAAGGAAAGGTAAAGAACACTTCATTCTATTTTGACACAGGAGCAACCTCTCACATGTGTCCCTCCCAGCCGTTTCGAACACCTCGAGAAATGTGCCGGATTTGTGAGATCCTCGTCAAAGGACTCCATGTCTGTTAGGGGAAAGGGAACTGTGGTGATGGACTGTGTACTTAGGGATGGATCTGTTTCTTCTTTTCGTGTTTCTGATGTTCTTTATGTTCCTGATCTTGAGCGGCCTTTACTTTCCTGGAGGAAAATTAGAGAAAAAGGGTATACTATGGTGGGAGAAGGGGATTTCATTTCTATTGTTAAAGGGAATAAAACGATTTTCGAAGTATCATTTGACGGTTCTTTATTTAAGATTCCAGAGGTTACCGATTCTGCTTTTCTCACATATGACTTTTGGCATTCAGCTCTAGGGCATCTGGCTCCATCTTCTATTCAGAAAGCTAAGAACCTTTATGCCGACGCCACTATCATTCCTCCTGCCCCTGATTCCTTTCACTGTTCAACATGTTCACTCGCTAAGTCTACACACCATACACCACTATCCACCAATACTCGAGCGGAAACCAAGTTGGAACTCATTCATTCTGACTTGTGTGGACCTTTTCCCGTTCCCTCTTACGCAAACTCACTCTATTACATCTCCTTCGTCGACGACAAGACCAGAATTTCATGGGTTCGTTTTCTCAAGAAGAAATCCGATGCAGCTAAGGCTATCGAAGATTTCGTGACTGAGATGGAACTCCAATATGGTTTGCCTGTCAAGCGTTTTAGGACTGATAATGGAGGAGAGTACGTCAATGGAAAGCTACAAGATTTCTTTACTTCCAAGGGAATTGTTCACGAGTTAACCCCTCCCTACTCTCCGGAGTCCAATGGTGTTGCTGAAAGACTTAACCGAACAATGGGTGAAACAGTTAGGACCATGTTGCTTCCTCTTAACGACAAGCGACTATGGGCAGAAGCAGTCTCCACCTTCGGCTACCTCAAGAACCGCCAACCTCATAAGTCAGTCAAGATCAAACTCCTTATGAGGCCTTCCTCGTAAGAAACCATCGATCCACCACCTTCAGCCTTTTTGGTCGAGAATGCTACGCAGATATCCCGGAGGACAAACGCCCCGCAGGAAGCAAGCTATCTCCCAGGGCTATGAAAGGTATTTTTACAGGATATACAGCAACCGACCGCCACTATAGAGTATTCATCCTTCAGAAAATAAGCCTTACGATGTTTTTTCCTCCTTCATGACAGAAGGGTACTTCTGAATCTCAGAACCCCTATCATCTCCCCTCTTCCTTAGTTCAGCTTAACGATTTCAAACATCTCAGCCTCCACAAGCCTTTCTTATGCTTTCAACAAAGAAGGTTTCCAACATCGACATGTGGATAGCCTTTGGATTAATAGGAACCCGAGACCGCAGCTGACTGGTATCAAAAGGGTCATCCTATCACATTGCACTTTTCAACAATCAGTTAGACGAAGGAGGCAAGAACAATACTCTATCCTCACCATCTTCTAATACATCCTCCACTCACCAAGTACCAATACGGAAATAAACCAGAACTCTTCTCCGGTTTCTCCTCAATGCAACAGCAACAACTCCAAGATTCCGTTCAATCAAACGGATCTTCCTCCTCATCATCACCTTCACCCCCTCCTCAACAAAACTATCCCAGAAACGAAACTATCATCTCATTTCATGACTCTTTCCGACCTAGTCCTCCAAGGACAAGACTACGAACAGGCACAGCTTTATCAACCCTCCTGGCGAATGGTGGAAAGCTCCTCTAACAAGGGCTCCCTCACCACCACTTCTCGCATCTAGCGACCAACAAATGACTGACGCCAGTGAACGGTCACCTGCTACCTCCTCGTCCTCTACCCAAAGCGACCAGGCAATGCCGGAAGCTCCTCCTCAAGAATCGGAACGAGAAGAGACTCTCATTAGTATCCTGGAAGTATCGGAGCCTAAATCATATCGCGAAGCCAAATCCTCACCGGACTGGTCTGAGTGGAAAAAGGCAATGAACGAGGAACTAAAGTCACTGGATGAGAATGAAGTTTGGGAAGTTGTTGACAGACCCAACCGAAAAGTTGTGGACTGTCGATGGGTGTTTAAGGTTAAAGGCAATGCTAAAGGAGAAGTAGAACGTTACAAGGCAAGACTCGTCGCCAAAGGCTTTTCTCAAGTTCAAGGGATGGACTATGATGAGATCTTTTCACCAGTTGTAATGCTTCGACTCTCTCCGCTTGCTACTTGCCATTGTTGCTTGCAAAAGGATGGCGGTCAGACAACTCGATGTCAAACCGCTTCCTATATGGTATCTTGAAAGAAGAGCAGACATGCAACTACCGAAGGCAGCCGTTAGAAGGTAAGGTTGCTGCTGAAACGCCAGATATACGGTTTGAAGAATCACCAAGGAATGGTATTCCGGCTGGTTGAATACCTTATCCCCATGGTTTTGCTATCACTGCTTTTGATCCTCGCGTTCTTGTTCACAACTCAGGTAATCTAATCATAGCTATTTACGCGACGACATTACTCTCTTTGGACCTCCTAGCGACCTAAGCTTAACGGACAGTTTCCTCTTGAAAACCGAAGCTTCAAGGTTAACGAGCATGACTTCTCAACTATCTCCTAGGCATCCAAATCGACTACACCAACGCCGGTATCACTCTTTCGCAGACAGCATTCATCAACAAGATTCTGAACCGATTCTCGATGCAAGATTGCAAGCCCGTCTCCACTCCCATCGATCCTAACCACCGATTGATTGCGACTAGTGACGAAGACGACAAGGCCGATGCAACTGCTTATCAACAAATCATCGGATCTCTCATGTATCTGGTCACTGCGACAAGACCTGACCTAGCGTATACAATAACTCACCTCTCGCTTTAACTCCAATCCTTCCACTGCACATATGTCCGCCGCCAAACGAGGACTCCGCTACCTTCAGAAGACCAGGGAAAAGGCACTTCTATTTCCATTTGGTTCTGACCTCAACCTATCGGCTTACAGCGACGATCCCACGGAAACTGTTATTTAATACCCATTTAAGCTTCTGGATATCTTTTTCCGCTCGGTGATTCCACCATTTCCTGGCTCTCGAAGCAACGCCAGTTGTTACCTCTACTTGGCGGCGAGTACATGGCACTGGCTATGACCACCAAACATCATCTTTGGTTAACTCGAGGCCTCAAGGAACTCCTCAAGAACGATATTCCACAAGCCGCCTTTCTGAGACAGAACTCCGCCATCGACGCCGCCAACAATCCGTTTAACGACAAGATTTAAACACATCGATATCGCTACCACTTCTCCCGTGAATGCGTTTCAGAACGGTTCGATCAATCTCACGACGCCCCTTACCGGAAAATCTGGCAGACATTTGCACCAGCGACTTGTAAACAACTCACGACCACTTATGCACCTCTATATTCGCATAAAGTGAGAAGGGTGTTGGAATTTACGGTGAACTTTGTTTCTTTCATTTACTTGCTGATATTTGTTTATCTCCATACATTTCATTACGGGTTATTTGATAAGGAATACAGGGTTTATACTGTTATACTGTTAACTATTTTTGGGTTTTATTACGCTTTCTACTTTACATATGGGTGTCATCTCGGTATTACTTTCCTATGTTGAACATTGAGTCATATATTTACAGACGTGATCGTCGCTTACGCTACATGACACTCTTCTATCTGTTTCCATACTTCTTGGCAGTTTCGTCAAATGGCTTTCCCACCTGTTTAGTTTCCTTTTCTCTCGCTCGAAGGGACACGGTTCTTGTATAAATATCGCATTGTTTTTTTCTTTCTTCGACTTTGTCAATCAAGCGATACATACAATATAGACATTAGAACCTAGCTTTTTCTGCTCCTGCTTTCGCCTAAATTCTTTCAATATTCTTCCTCTCAAATCAGTGACGACTTAATAGTTTAACCGCTTATTGTGTCCTTCCAAGACAACCCCGTTGTCCCTTTCCTTCAGGTTATGAGCCCGGTTTTTTTAGACACCATCATCCTGATCTATCGATTTCAGAAATTCAAGAATGCTTTCTACCACTTTCGTCCGTCCTCTATCTTCCTCTACAACCTCCTCATACAACTCTTCAAACATAAGACCAAAAGAAAAGAGACCGCCAAAAGCTCTCTCTCTCCTTCTCTACCACAAAGACGACAAACCCATCACTATCAAGCTCGATAACATCCGTGTCCTAACCGGACAATCGAACTAATATATGGGCAGCTTCCATGAAGCTTGTTTGGAAAGGCATGAAAGTCTATGAAATAGTTGTTGATGGAGCGGAACCCTCCGACGACGCCGACGACGCCGAACAATCCGCATATGAATCGCTATGCCATCAAGCAGCAGCTGTCTACATCCAGGTGGTATCTCAAGACATTTTGGAGAAAATTGTCGAGCTTGACCACCCCCATAGGATGTGGGAGTCTCTGCCATGAATTCTACCGAGACACTGCTTTCGACTCGCTTCCCCAGATCATGTCTTTGGTCTCCCTTCCTCCTCCTACGATCCAGAAAACCCATCTCTACATTCATCGTGATCCTTCGAAAGCAGGAATGGCTACGCCTTAATCAGCTGGCTAAATCCTCGTCCGACACCTATCGCCAACTCTTCTCCAAATTCCTGGATGAAGACAAAGCGAAGCGCGATTTCCTCCTAGGTTTCCTCGTCCGACATCAGAAGAACGTTGTAGATAACCTGTCTACAAAAGATGATTTCACTTTTGCCGAAGTCAAACAACGTCTCTTAGATTTGGATCACGAGCAACCTTCTCCCTCTGTTTCCTCCTCACCTCAAACGGCACTCCTCACAACACAAAGGAGAACTGCCAGGTCTCCCCGTCAGCCCTCCTCCTCCTCTCAATCTGCCTCTCGTCAACAGAAGCAGAAAGAATGTACCTGGTGCGTTAAACACAACCCAGGAAAACATCTAGGGCATACGTGGAACCAATGCTTCAAGCTCAAGAAGCACCAAGAGGAACAGAAGTCTTCGGACAAAGGAAAGGAAACAGACACCGCAATGGTCACGACAGACTGGACAAAGGAAAGGTAAAGAACACTTCATTCTATTTTGACACAGGAGCAACCTCTCACATGTGTCCCACCCTAGGCCGCTTCAACACCTCGAGAAATGTGCGGATTTGTGAGATCCTCGCCAAAGGACTCCATGTCTGTTAGGGGAAAGGAACTGTGGTGATGGACTGTGTACTTAGGATGGATCTGTTTCTTCTTTTCGTGTTTCTGATGTTCTTTATGTTCCTGATCTTGAGCGGCCTTTACTTTCCTGGAGGAAAATTAGAGAAAAGGGTATACTATGGTGGGAGAAGGATTTCATTTCTATTGTTAAAGGGAATAAAACGATTTTCGAAGTATCATTTGACGGTTCTTTATTTAAGATTCCAGAGGTTACCGATTCTGCTTTTCTCACATATGACTTTTGGCATTCAGCTCTAGGGCATCTGGCTCCATCTTCTATTCAGAAAGCTAAGAACCTTTATGCCGACGCCACTATCATTCCTCCTGCCCCTGATTCCTTTCACTGTTCAACATGTTCACTCGCTAAGTCTACACACCATACACCACTATCCACCAATACTCGAGCTGAAACCAAGTTGGAACTCATTCATTCTGACTTGTGTGGACCTTTTCCCGTTCCCTCTTACGCAAACTCACTCTATTACATCTCCTTCATTTAATTTCGACAAGACCAGAATTTCATGGGTTCGCTTTCTCAAGAAGAACCGATGCAGCTAAGGCTATCGAAGATTTCGTGACTGAGATGGAACTCCAATATGGTTTGTCTGTCAAGCGTTTTAGGACTGATAATGGAGGAGAGTACGTCAATGGAAAGCTACAAGATTTCTTTACTTCCAAGGGAATTGTTCACGAGTTAACCCCTCCCTACTCTCCGGAGTCCAATGGTGTTGCTGAAAGACTTAACCGAACAATGGGTGAAACAGTTAGGACCATGTTGCTTCCTCTTAACGACATTTTACTATGGGCAGAAGCAGTCTCCACCTTCGCTTCACCTCAAGAACCGCCAACCTCATAAGTCAGTTAACGATCAAACTCCTTATGAGGCCTTCCTCGGTAAGAAACCATCGATCCACCACCTTCAGCCTTTTGGTCGAGAATGCTACGTGCATATCCCGGAGGACAAACGTCCCGCAGGAAGCAAGCTATCTCCCAGGGCTATGAAAGGTATTTTTACAGGATATACAGCAACCGACCGCCACTATAGAGTATTCATCCCTTCAGAAAAAGGAACAGTCGTTTCCTACGATGTCTTTTTCCCTCCTCTTGCGACAGAAGGGGTACTTCCAATCTCAGAACCCCTATCTACTCCCTCTTCCTTAGTTCAGCTTAACGATTCTCAAACATCTCAGCCCTCCACAAGCCTTTCTTATGCTTTCAACAAAGAAGGTTTCCCAACATCGGACATGTGGATAGCCTGGATTAATAGGAACCCTGAAACCGCAGCTGATTGGTATCAAAAGGGTCATCCTATCGTTACTGCACTTTTCAACAATCAGTTAGACGAAGGAGGCAAGAACAATACTCTATCCTCACCATCTTCTAATACATCCTCCACTCAGTCAAGTACCAATACGGAAATAAACCAGGAACTCTTCTCCGGTTTCTCCTCAATGCAACAGCAACAACTCCAAGATTCCGTTCAATCAAACGGATCTTCCTCCTCATCATCACCTTCACCCCCTCCTCAACAAAACTATCCCAGAAACGAAACTATCATCTCATTTCATGACTCTTTCCGACCTAGTCCTCCAAGGACAAGACTACGAACAGGCACAGCTATCAACCCTCCTGGCGAATGGTGGAAAGCTCCTCTGACAAGGGCTCCTCACCACCACTTCGTGATCTAGCGACCAACAAACGACTGACGCCAGTGAACGGTCACCTGCTACCTCCTCGCCCTCTACCCAAAGCGACCAGGCAATGCCGAAGCTCCTCCTCAAGAATCGAACGAAGAGACTCTCATTAGTATCCCTAAGTATCGGAGCCTAAATCATATCAAAGCCAAATCCTCACCGGACTGGTCTGAGTGGAAAGGGCAATGAACGAGGAACTAAAGTCACTGGATGAGAATGAAGTTTGGGAAGTTGTTGACAGACCCAACCGAAAAGTTGTGGACTGTCGATGGGTGTTTAAGGTTAAAGGCAATGCTAAAGGAGAAGTAGAACGTTACAAGGCAAGACTCGTCGCCAAAGGCTTTTCTCAAGTTCAAGGGATGGACTATGATGAGATCTTTTCACCAGTTGTACGTTTCGACTCTCTCCGTTTGCTACTTGCCATTGCTGCTTGCAAAGGATGGCGTGTCAGACAACTCGATGTCAAAACCGCTTTCCTATATGGTATCTTGAAAGAAGAGTACATGCAACTACCGGAAGGCAGCCGGTTAGAAGGTAAGGTTATGCGCTGAAACGCAGATATATACGGTTTGAAGCAATCACCAACGAATGGTACTTCCGGCTGGTTGAATACCTTATCCCCTATGGTTTTGCTATCACTGCTTTTGATCCCTGTGTTCTTGTTCACAACTCAGGTAATCTAATCATAGCTATTTACGTGGACGACATTACTCTCTTTGGACCTCCTAGCGACCTGCTTAATAACGGACAGTTTCTCTTGAAAACCGAGTTCAAGGTTAACGATATGGGACTTCTCAACTATCTCCTAGGCATCCAAATCGACTACACCAACGCCGTATCACTCTTTCGCAGACAGCATTCATCAACAAGATTCTGAACCGATTCTCGATGCAAGATTGCAAGCCCGCTCCACTCCCCATCGATCCTAACCACCGATTGATTGCATTGACGAAGACGACAAGGCCGATGCAACTGCTTATCAACAAATCATCGGATCTCTCATGTATCTGGTCACTGCGACAAGACCTGACCTAGCGATACAATAACTCACCTCTCTCGCTTTAACTCCAATCCTTCCACTGCACATATGTCCGCCGCCAAACGAAAGATTCGCTACCTTCAGAAGACCAAGGAAAAGGCACTCTTATTTCCATTTGGTTCTGACCTCAAACTATCGGCTTACAGCGACGCATCCTACGGAAACTGTTACGACATTACCCATTTAAGCTTCTCTGGATATCTTTTCCGCTCTGATTCCACCATTTCTGGCGCTTCTCGAAAGCAACGCCAGTTGCTACCTCTACTTGCGGCCGAGTACATGGCACTGGCTATGACCACCAAACATCATCTTTATTAACTCGAGGCCTCAAGGAACTCCTCAAGAACGATATTCCACAAGCCGCCTTTCTGTGACAAGAACTCCGCCATCGACGCCGCCAACAATCCGGTTTAACGACAAGATTTAAACACATCGATATCGCTACCACTTCTCCGTGAATGCGCTCAGAACGGTTCGATCAATCTCACGACGTCCCTTACCAAGGAAAATCTGGCAGACATTTGCACCAGCGACTTGTGAAACAACTCACGACCACTTGTGCACCTCTATATTCGTACAAAGTGAGAAGGTGTTGGAATTTACGGTGAACTTTGTTTCTTTCATTTACTTCATTATATTTGTTTATCTCCATTTATTTCATTACGGGTTATTTGATAAGGAATACAGGGTTTATACTGTTAACTATTTTCTTTTGGTATCTATTACGTTTCCACTTTACATATGGGTTGTAACCTCGGATATTACTTTCCTATGTTGGAAATTAAGTCATATATTTTATGTACGCTGATCGCTGCTTACGCCACCGACACTGTTCTATGTATCTCCATACTTCTTAGCAGATTCTCGAGATCAAATGGCTTTCCCACCTGTTGAATCTTCTCGGTCGGAAGGGACACGGTTCTTGTATCAATATCGGGCTGTTTTTTTCTTTCTTCCGACTTTGTCAATCAAGCGATACATACAATATAGACATTAGAACCTAGCTTTTTCTGCTCCCGTTTCTCGTCTAAATTCTTTGAATATTCTTCCTCTCGAAATCAGGGTGACGACTTAATAGTTTAACCGCTATTGTGTCCTTCCGCACAACCCCCGCGTTGTCCCTTTCCTTCAATAGCGGCCAATGTAATTCCGCATACGAGGCCAGTAGTAGTCCCTGCTGATGAGTTCGAAGGTCTTTTCGCGTCCGGGGTGTCCAGCAGAAGGGGCGTCGTGGTAGAGCTTGAGGATTTGGAGTTTCAGGGGGTCGTAGTCCGGGACATATAGATTACCTCGGTAGAGCAGTCGTCCTTCGTTCTCGGTGCATTCGGCCAGTGAGATTTCCTTTGATTGTCGTTTGCCTTTGTTTCGCATTTCCAATATCTTTTCCGGGAATGGGTCAGCTTTGTATCCTTCGTTAAATAATGTATCCAGTGAGGCGTTCTTTTCTGCGGGTTCGTTTGATAAAGAACCCGCCAACAAACTTAGCTTGGTTTCCAAATTCTCCTTCTTCAAGACCATGAAGGAAAGGGACAACGCGGGGGTTGTGCGGAAGGACACAATAGTCGTTAAACTATTAAGTCGTCACCCTGATTTCGAGAGGGAGAATATTCGAAGAATTTTAGACGAGAAAACGGGAGCAGAGAAAGCTTGGTTCTAATGTCTATATTATATGTATCGCTTGATTGACAAGGTCAGAAGAAAGAGAAAGAACAGCCCGATATTTATACAAGAACCGAGTCCCTTCCGACCGATAGAGAAAAGGAAACTAAACAGGTGGGAAAGCCATTTGACCCCGAGAAACTGCCAAGAAGTATGGAAACAGATAGAAGAGTGTCGGTAGCGTAAGCAGCCGATCACGTACATAATTATATGACTCAATGTTCCAACATAGGAAAGTAATACCCGAGATGACACCCATATGTAAAGTAGAAACGTAATAGAAACCCAAATGAAAATAGTAACAGTATAAACCCCGTATTCCTTATCAAATAACCCGTAATGAAATGTATGGAGATAAAAAACAAATATCAACGAGGTAGATGAAAGAAACAAAGTTCACCGTAAATTCCAACACCCCTTCTCACTTTGTACCGAATATAGAGGTGCACAAGTGGTCGTGAGTTTGTTTCACAAGTCCTTTCTGCAAATGCTGCCAGGTTTTCCGCGTATAACGCATATAAGATTGATCGAACCATTCTGAACGATTCACGAGAAGTGGTGTTTATATCGATATGTTTCGCCTTTGTCGTTAAGCTTCGGATTGTTGGCGACGCCGATGGCGGAGTTACTGTCACAGAAGACAGCTTGTGGAATATCGCCCTGAGGAGTTCCTTGAGGCCTCGAAGTTAACCAAAGATGATGTTTGGTGGTCATAGCCAGTGCCATGTACTGCTTCAAGTAGAGGTAGCAACTGAGCGTTGTTTTCGAGAGCGCCAGGAAATGGTGGAATCACCGAGACGGAAGAGATATCCAGAGAAGCTTCGTCGTGTGTCGTAACAGTTTCCGTAGGATGCGTCGCTGTAAGCCGATAGTTTGAGGTCAGAACCAAATGGGAATAGGAGAGCCTTTTCCTTGGTCTTCTGAAGGTAGCGGAGTACTGCTTACGGCGGACATATGTGCAGTGGAAGGATTGGAGTTAAACTGAGAGAGGTGAGTTATTGTATACGCTTAGGTCAGGTCTTGTCGCAGGAACCAGATACATGAGAGATCCGATGATTTGTTGATAAGCCAGTTGCATCGCCTTGTCGCCTTCGGCTACTAGTCGCAATCAATCGGTGGTTAGGATCGATGGGAGTGGAGACGGCTTGCAATCTTGCATCGAGAATCGGTTCAGAATCTTGTTGATGAATGCTGTCTGCGAAAAGAGTGATACCGGCGCTGGTGTAGTCGATTTGGATGTCGAGGAGATAGTTGAGAAGTCCCATATCGTTAACCTTGAATTCGGCTTCAAGAGTGATACTGCGTTTCTTTCTAGGTCGCCAGGAGGTCCAAAGAGAGTGATGTCGTCCACGAATAAATAGCTATGATTAGATTACCTGAGTTGTAACAAGAACACAGGATCAAAAGCAGTGATAGCAAAACCATGGGGGATAAGGTATTCAACCACCGAAAGTACCATTCCCTTGGTGATTGCTTCAAACCAGATATACAGCTTTCAGCCACAAGAACCTTACCTTCTAACCGCTGCCTTCCGGTAGTTGCATATACACCTCTTCTTTCAAGATACCATATAGGAAAGCGGTTTTGACATCGAGTTGTCTGACACGCCATCCTTGGTAAGCAGCAATGGCAAGAAGCAAACGGAGAGAGTCGAAACGCATAACTGGTGAAAAGATCTCATCGTAGTCCATCCCTTGAACTTGAGAAAGCCTTTGGCGACGAAGTCTTGCCTTTGTAACGCTCTACTTCTCCTTTAGCATTGCTCCTTAACCTTAAACACCCATCGACAATCCACAACTTTTCGGTTGGGTCTGTCTGTCAACAACTTCCCAAACTTCATTCTCATTCAGTGACTTCAGTTCCTCGCTCATTGCCTTTTTCCACTCAGACCAGTCCGGTGAGGATTTGGCTCATGATATGATTTAGGTCTGAGCATTTCTAGGATACTGATGAGAGTCTCTTCTCGCTCCGATTCTTGAGGAGGAGCTTCCGACATTAGCTTTGGGTGGGAGGACTAAGAGGTAGCAGGTGACCGTCATGGCGCCAGTCATTTGTTGGTCGCTAGATGCGAGAAGTGGTGGTGAGGGAGCCCTTGTTAGAGGAGCTTTCCACCATTCGCCAGGAGGGTTGATAGCTGTGCCTGTTCGTAGTCTTGTCCTTGGAGGACTGGGTCGGAAAGAGTCGTGAAATGAGATGATAGTTTCGTTTCTAGGATAGTTTTGTTGAGGAGGGGGTGAAGGTGATGATGAGGAGGAAGATCCGTTTGATTGTACGGAATCTTGGTGTTGTTGCTGCTGTTGCATTGAGGAGAAACCGGAGAAGAGTTCCTGGTTTATTTCCGAATTGGTACTTGACTGAGTGGAGGATGTATTAGAAGGTGGTGAGGATAGAGTATTCTTCTTGCTTCCTTCGTCTAACTGATTGTTGAAAAGTGCAGTAACAATAGGATGACCCTTTTGATACCAGTCAGCTGCGGTCTCTGGGTTCCTATTAATCCAGGCTATCCACATGTCCGAAGTAGGGAAACCTTCTTTGTTGAAAGCATAAGAAAGGCTTGTGGAGGGCTGAGATGTTTGAGAATCGTTAGGCTGAGCTGAGGACGAAGGTGATGATAGGGGTTCAGGTATTGTAGATACCCCTTCTGTCGCAAGAGTAGGGAAAAAGACATCGTAAGAGACGACTGTTCGTTTTTCTGAGGGGATGAATACTCTATAGTGGCGGTCGGTTGCTGTATATCCTGTGAAAATACCTTTCATAGCCCTGGGAGATAGCTTGCTTCCTGCGGACGCTTTGTCCTCCGGGATATGCACGTAGCATTCTCACCAAAAGGCTGAAGGTGGTGGATCGATGGTTTCTTATCGAGGAAGGCCTCATAAGGAGTTTGATCCTTAACTGACTTATGAGGTTGGCATGGTTCTGAGGTAGACGAAGGTGGAGACTGCTTCTGCCCATAATCGCTATCGCTAAGAGGAAGCAACATGGTCCTAACTGTTTCACCCATTGTTCTAAGTCTTTCAGCAACACCATTGGACCGGAGAGAGGAGGTTAACTCGTGAATCCATTCCTTGGAAGCAAAGAAATCTTGTAGCTTCATTGACGCATTTCCTCCATTATCAGTCCTAAAACACTTGACAGGCAAACCATATTGGAGTTCCATCTCAGTCACGTAAATCTTCGATAGCCTTACTTGCATCGGATTTCTTCTTGAGAAAGTTTAACCCATGAGATTCTGGTCTTGTCACAACTAAGGAGATATAGTAGAGTGAGTTTATGAAGAAGGGACGGGAAAAGGTCCACACAAGTCAGAGTGAATAAGTTCCAACTTGGTTTCCGCTCGAGTGTTGGTAGATAGTGGTGTATGGTGTGTAGACTTAGCGAGTGAACAGGTTGAACAGTGAAAGGAATCAGGGGCAGGAGGAATGATAGTGGCGTCGGCATAAAGGTTCTTAGCTTTCTGAATGGAGGATGGAGCCAGATGTCCTAGAGCTGAGTGCCAAAAGTCATATGTGAGAAAAGCAGAATTGGTAACCTCTGAATCTTAAATAAAGAACCGCCAAAACGATGCTTCAAAATCGGTTTATTCCCTTTAACAATAGAAATGAAATCCCCCTCTCCCACCATAGTATACCCTTTTTCTCTAATCTTTCTCCAGGAAAGTAGAGGTCGCTCAAGATCAGGAACATAAAGAACATCAGAAACACGAAAAGAAGGAACAGATCCATCCCTAAGTACACAGTCCATCACCACAGTTCCTTTCCTTAACAGACATGGAGTCCTTAGACGAGATTCACAAGTCCGCACATTTCTCGAGGTGTTCGAAACGGCCTAGGGAGGGACACATGTGAGAGGTTGCTCCTGTGTCAAAATAGAATGAAGTGTTCTTTACCTTTCCTTTGTCAGAGTCTGTCGCGACCATAGCGGTATCTCTTTCTTTTCCTTTGTCCAAGACTTCTGTTCCTCTTGGTGCTTCTTTAGCTTGAAGCATTGGTTCCACGTATGCCCTAGATGTTTTCCTGGATTGTGCTTGACGCACCAGGTACATTCTTTCTGCTTCTGTTGACGAGAGGCAGATTGAGAGGAGGAGGAGGAGCAGGGCTGACGGGGAGACCTGGCAGTTCTCTTTTGTGTTGTGAGGAGTGCCGTTTGAGGAGGGGAGGAAACAGAGGAGGAAGGTTGCTCGTGGTCCAAATCTAAGAGACGTTGTTTGACTTCGGCAAAAGTGAAATCATCTTTTGTAGACAGGTTATCTACAACGTTCTTTTGATGTCGGACAAGGAAACCTAGGAGGAATCGCCGCCTTTATCTTCATCCAGGAATTTAGAGAAGAGTTTTATAGGTGTCGGACGAGGATTTAGCCAGCTGATTAAGGCGAGCCATTCCTGTTCAAGGATGCGATGAACGAGAGATGGTTTTTTCTGATCAGAGGAGGAGGGAAGGAGACCAAAGACATGATCTGGGAAACGAAAAGCGAAAAGCAGATCTCGGTAGAATTCGCCACGCAGAGACTCCCACATCCTATGGGTGGTCAAGCTCGACAATTTTCTCCAAAATGTCTTGAGATACCACCTGATGTAGACAGCTGCTGCTTGATGGCATAGCGATTCATATGCGGATTGTTCGGCGTCAAGGCCGCTTATGGTTCCGGCCCATCAACAACTATTTCATAAACTTTCATGTTTTTCCATACCAGCTTCATGGAAGCTGCCCATATATTGTAGTTCGATTGTCCGGTTAGGACACGGATGTTATCGAGCTTGATAGTGATGGGTTTGTCGTCTTTGACGCGAGTGGAGAAGGAGAGAGAAGAGCTTTTGGCGGTCTCTTTTTCCTTTGGAGCCATGTTTGAAGAGTTGAATGAGGGAGGTTGTAGAGGAAGATAGAGGACGGACGAAAGTAAGCCGAAGATGGTTCTTGAATTTCTGAAATCGATAGATCAGGATGATGGTGTCTAAAAGAACACCGGGCTCATAACCTGAAGGAAAGGGACAACGCGGGGGTTGTGCGGAAGGACACAATAGTCGTTAAACTATTAAGTCGTCACCCTGATTTCGAGAGGGAGAATATTCGAAGAATTTTAGACGAGAAAACGGGAGCAGAGAAAGCTTGGTTCTAATATCTATATTATATGTATCGCTTGATTGACAAGGTCAGAAGAAAGAGAAAAAACAGCCCGATATTTATACAAGAACCGCTATTCCTTCCTAATCCGAGAAAGAAAAGGAAACTAAACAGGTGGGAAAGCCATTTGACCCCGAGAAACTGCCAAGAAGTATGGAAACAGATAGAAGAGTGTCGGTAGCGTAAGCAGCCGATCACGTACATAATTATATGACTCAATGTTCCAACATAGGAAAGTAATACCCGAGATGACACCCATATGTAAAGTAGAAACGTAATAGAAACCCAAATGAAAATAGTAACAGTATAAACCCCGTATTCCTTATCAAATAACCCGTAATGAAATGTATGGAGATAAAAAACAAATATCAACGAGGTAGATGAAAGAAACAAAGTTCACCGTAAATTCCAACAGACCACCTGGCTCTGGTGCAAATGCCTTTCATCCCCCTCTCCAGGGAGATCTCCTGATCTCCTTGTTAGTGCGTCCGGTTTCCCGCCTTGTTTCCCTGGTCGATATTTGATAACGAAATTGAATCGTGAAAGGTATTCGGCCCAGCGCGCTTTGTTCGTTGTTGTTTTGTACTCATAAAGTACTCGAGGTTCTTGTGGTCCGACACCCTACTTATTCCTCGAATGCTTGGATTATTGCCAACAGTTCCTTATCGTAGATCTCGTAGTTACACTCGGCAGGGGAGTGTTTCTTGGAGAAGTAAGCGACGGGTCGAAGGGTATGGGTATCGTCAGATGAGAAAGTATGCCGAGACGAGTCTGAAGCGCCAGTTTCCACGATGATTTCTTCTACCAAAGTGGCAAGAATGGGCGGTAGTGAATGCTTCCTTGGGCATTAAATGCGCTTGAGCCTCACTTGTCCATGCCCATGCTTTGTCCTTCTTCGCCAGGCCACTCAGCGCAGCAAGTTTGGAGAATCCAGATATGAACCGGCGATAGAAGAACCGAGGAACGCTTGTACGCCCTAACCGCCTTTGGGGACCGCCCAGTTTTGCAATCAGATTTACTTTCTGGGATCCATTCAATGCCGCTGGCCTGGCGATGAGGCTGAGGTAGGTGGTGCTGGAACTCGTGATTCGGTTTCAGCAGCACTGCTTGCCTTCAGGGCTTCGGAACTTTTTCGACGCGACTTGGTGTTCTTCGAAGGTGTCGCTATAGATCGTGATATCGCCAAGGTAGGCTGTGCAGAATATGCCGAGGTATCGCGACGCAGTCGCTGATGAAGTGTTAAGGGTCGGGCGCTACGGTGAGGCCGGGCGGCATTACCAGTATTCAAAGCGATCAGATCGTGCGGAAAGCTGTCTTCCATTCTTCTCCTTCGGCCATTCGGATCTGATTGTACCCCTGACGGAGGTCCAACTTGGTGTACCATTGTGCTTTGGATAGTCGGTCGAGTGTTTCCCGGATGAGTGGTAAGGGGTATCGATTCTTTATCGTTAGCTCATTGAGGCCGCGGTAGTCAACACAGAGACGGAGAGTTCACGGCTTTTTACTTAATAGGACAGGGCACCAGCGGAGAAGAAATTTAGCTCAGATGAAACCTTTCTCCAAGTTATCCCAGACGATTTCCTCGTGACGATCAGTTCGTCATGACATGCCATAGAGTGGTCCGGCGGTTTTTTGCCTTCCTGAAATGGGTATCTTGGTCATATGGTCGGCGCGGCATTCCGCTGGCAGGTCTTCATCCATCATGACGGAACTTTTCAGATCGTGTTGAGACTTTCGCTCTCCAGTCGGTTCTTGTCGATTGCTTCGTCCAGCCTCAAGGGTGGTGCTGAATATTTGAGCTTTCCGCATGAAACGGCAGAGGGCGGCTGACAAGGTGGAAGCGAGGTGGCGGGCGATTGCTTTGACAGGGCGGTTTTGAGAGGCCAGACCCTCATAATACTCGGAATCAAATCAGATAGTGTTGTCCTTGAACCGTAGGGTAAGCTGAAGCCAGGGGATTCCTAGTACAAGGGGGTAAGAGTCAAGTTTAGCGACAAAGAAAGGGCGGTTTCAAGATCATCGATGACATTGGCAAGTAAAGATAGGTGGGTGATTTGGCCAGAAGATATGGGTCGGCCGCCTATGACTTCGAGGATGCGGCGTGATTTGAGGGAAGGAGGGGAAGGCGATGGCGCTAACGTTTCATCAATGAACGCGAACCCGAGCAACCAGTATCAATCAACGCAGAGGGTTTGAATGGGAGTTTTATTGTTTACAATTTTACAAGAAACAACAAAATGATCACCATCCAATTTATCCTCCACAGACGATACCGAGAAGCCAGAGATAGAGAGCGCAGACAAAGGAAAAACATTAGATGGTCCCAGGCAGGGGCTATTGATCAAGCCCGGGACTAGGGAAAACCCGACTCGGAGGAGGTGGAGCTGGTGATCGGCGGGGGAGCGGGATCGTCGGCGGTGCGGAGAGGTGCGAGGAGGGCGTCCCTCATAGCTGGTTGATTTCTACGGGCGGCAGAGAGGGCAGTTACAAGACGCGTCCGGGTTGGCGCTGTACATGCAGAAAGAGTTATCCCGCTTCCACGCTTCTCAGCGGAGGTTTTTCGCTGACCGCTGACAAAGCGCAGAAGCGTTGTTCAGCGGACGGGGCGGAGCGGGCCTGGAGGGCGGAGAGGTCCATGGGGGCGAGGCTCCAGCGGTGGGCGGTGCGCGGCGTGAGCGTAATTGGCCCATCAGATACGGATGGCTTTTTGTTCAGCCTTTCGGCCCCGGATCTGGTTATCGATAGTCATGAGGGTGGTCGCATAGGCTTCCACAGTAGCTTGTCCGGCCTGTAGCTCATCGCATCCTCGAAGTCGCCGGAAAGTCCTTCAGCCAGAGCATCGATTCGCCTCCTCATTGTAGTCGGCGTAGGCCACAATGCGGAGGAATTGGGAGTAGTACGCGCAAGAAAGTCTCTTTGCCTTGCCTGAGGCGACGATTTAGTTGACGGCAGGCGGTGCTCGGGGTCGGGTCTCCGAACGATGCTTCAAGCGACGGCTACGGCAACGGAGGAGAAGGGTGCGGCGGGAAGGCTAACAAGAGGAACGACCTGGTCTAGGGCCCTTCCTTCTATTCGCTAACAAAGATAGATGACCTTTGCTGCTTCGCTATGGAACCTGTCATCGCTGACCTCGAAGTTTCATCCGAGCGTGAATAAACCCAGGGAGCTTTTGAGCGAGATTATCGAATTTTCAGCGATCCGGAAACTTTTCGGACCTGAAGGCGGGGGCGGCGTTAGACTGTTGGGCGGCGGCGAGAGGAGCGGGAGCGGCGGGGGTGGCGGCGGTAGCGCGGGCAACGTTGAGGTCCAGGTTGAGCCGATTTATTTGCTCTTACAGGTTATCGATGACTTTCAAGTACGGGCGGCGAAGTTGTTGGAAATTTCGCTTTCACGACACGGAGCTGAGTTTTACGAGCGCTAATAGGGCGGCGGGGTCTTGTTCGAATTGTTGCTTGAATTCCTCCACATTATTGGGAAGAACCCACGGAGGTGGGTCGGCGGTAGACATTGCGTACGGTGCGGATGATGACGCAACGTAATCTCAAGGGGCGGCGTTAGCAGGTATTCCGCAGGGTACGAGGCGCGACAGTAGAAGCTGTCAAATTAGTCAAGCGAGGTCAAGCGAGGTGCAAAGGTCTTCGTGAAGAAGAGAAGGAACAGCGTATATATTGAAGTGGTCCGACTTGGTATGGTATGCCAGGTGCGGACAAGTGTTATGGTAGAGAGAATACAGAAGACGTTGCGTAAGGAAAGAAGAAGAGAAAGGAAAGCAGGAACGAAGCGAGGGAGAGCCCCCTATTATACCCAAGGAAATCCTGCGATGACTAATCCCCAATGACTCACACACAGCGCAACCGAACAGAAACCCAAAGAACACGATGGAAACCTCCTGACTAATCCAACTCCGCGTAACCCAACGATCCCATCAGCCGATCCATGAAAGTATATACATATCGTTTAAAAGACCAGTCTTCAGAAGCATTTGCCTAGGCTCCATAAGCCCTCGTTAACCTTATATATGGAATTCGTTCCAAGTTCTTAAATCTACTCTAGTGTTTACCAGCCATTGTCCCTGCCACAATTCGAACAAATTGTTGGAATTTACGGTGAACTTTGTTTCTTTTATTTACTTCGTTGATATTTGTTTATCTCCATACATTTCATTACGGGTTACTTGATAAGGAATACGGGGTTTATACTGTTAACTATTTTCTTTTGGGTTTCTATTACGTTTCCACTTTACATATGGGTGTCATCTCGGGTATTACTTTCCTACGTTGGAACATTGAATCATATATTTACAGTACGCTGATCGTTGCTTACGCCACCTATTAATTCTTCTATCTGTTTCCATACTTCTTGGCAGTTTCTGCTAAATGGCTTCCCACCTGTTTAGCTTTCCTTTTCTATCGGTCGGAAGGACACGGTTCTTGTATAAATATCGGGCTGTTTTTTCTTTCTTCTGACTTTATCAATCAAGTTTATACATATAATATGTATATTAGAACCTAGCTTTTATTTGCTCCCTGCTTTCGTCTAATTCTTTGAATCTTCTCCTCCTCGAAATCAGGGTGACGACTTAATAGTTTAACCGCTATTGTGTCCTTCCGCACAACCCCCGCGTTGTCCCTTTCCTTCACAAATGTGCCATTCCCAAGACGCTCCGAGTATCAATTATCCAAAATCTTTGCCGGGAGCGCCTCGCGACTCTTAGAAGTCCATACGAGCCTTCAGGAAGGCCCCTGTCCCTTGCCTCCAGCAGCTCAACCAAGCAAAGTTGATATGTCTTTCTAGTAATGATATCACGTAGTCTGAATATTGCCTTTAGGTGCCCTGGTAAACGTCCCTGAAATGCTCCCCAGGGGTCCGTAGTAGCTACCTTAATCCAAGCCCAATCATTCCGAACTGCCCTTTTCCTGAACAAAGCCTCTCCAACAAGATCGATGTTATGTATCTCAGAGCTATCACTCTTTTAATACTGATACTGGCACCTGCAGGCATTTGAAACACTCATCGAGTAGTCAAGAAGGCTCAATAAGCCTCCTTCTTCCCTGCCAGTAGTCCATGATCAGATTCCGATACAGCTCTGGCGAGTGTAGTGCTGTTCATCTTGATAATGCTCATGATATCGATAACCTGTTCACCGAATTGTCCGCCATCGCCATCTTAGGTCTCTGTAGTGCATCTCCATCCAGCAACCGCCACTGCCTCCTCTTTGTCGGTCTTCATTTTGAAAATCTCCAACAGGTCTCTCAAGCTTTCGATGGCTCGCAGGTCCTCATAATGCTGCAAGAGAGAAAACAATATCTTTCAAATTCAACACTCTCATCTCCATCACCATACGCGGGTGGTAATCAAGAATCTGGACCGTGGCATCTACCTTATTCGAAGCAGCAGATCCCATCTTAATTTGCTGCCGATGAGCCAACTCACTGACATCCGCTGAAAACATGTATATTTCCGAATCGCTCCACATGCTCTCTAAAGTGTGATAGTAGATGCATCTTAATGAAATTGAAATGGGACCCCTCCCGAATCTCTTGAAGCTCTTCTAGGCCTCTCCCAAGGCTTCCGGAGCCTTGCAGTACTTTTGTTCGATCCTTGGCGTCCTTCCTCGCTCGCTTATAGGCCCGGAATTCGAGAAATACATCTTTATGCTTGTGGAACTCTTCGAGATAGCTTTGCAGATACTCCAGAGTCTCCTTTGTATGAGTTGTATACTGTGCCATGAGGTGGAAGTCAATCAACGCTCGTACACACCACAAAGCTCTACTAAAGTCTTTCCGCTGCCATTGGAGGGCTTGTAAAGCCACCGCAAAGGCTCCCAAAACTATCCGCCAAGATGTGATTTCTTTACCCTGCCACTGTGTAGTTGCTCGACACGCTAAGCACAGCGAGCCCTGATAAGCGTCTGATGGAGGACCAAGCTCGATCAAACTCCTCTATTTGATTGTGTTTAAGAAACCCCTGAACCCACTCCATCACGTTGCTTTCAATAGTCCTGCGTAGATATCAGAAGATGTCGGGCTTGTGTAGATCATAGGCACTTCTCCTCGGCAAAGCCCAAAAGGCATTGTAGAGGGTCTTTAAAGACTTTGATACAAGGTATTCCACGGGTGCTGCGTTAGACCTATTATCCTCATATTCCTTTACGATCTCAATATATCGCCCTGAACTGCTGGCTTTCAAGCGCTTCCGTTTTGAAATCAACCTCACATCTTGGGCAGGCATGATTGTTGATATTTTGTAATGAGGCGCTGTTCTGGCTGATCCGCAACCCAGGCACATAAGATATAGGAAAACACAGGCGATCAGAGCTATCAACAAGACGCTATAAGCTCACCGCTTTTGTGCAGGGCCCCAAGGCCTTCCAAAACCTCTCCCAAAACTTTGTGAAGGGCCATCTTATTTCTCGACGCTGTTCATTTGCACGACGCATTCCCAATTTCCGCGAACCTAAAAGAGCAAGAAGTATGAATGCAAAACTGAGGGTTTATTATGATTTCTGAAGTGATATTTCCAATCGTTAAGTAAACAGGCCAGGCCTTCTTGTCACCACTGAAATTCGCGAAAGGCTCCATCTGACGCAAGAAATCACTGGTACCACTGCTGATCCCTCTGGCAGAAAGATTCTTAACCTCCGCTAGAAAAGGCCAAGAAGATTCACGAGGCTTTACAAACCTGCATCTCCCACCACCAGTCCTGTCAGATGCATTTCACCGCATATCTGCCGCCCAGCTCATTGTACTCCATCGTCAAGCATACACCAAAGATTCTCTGAATGCACGCTGTTCTGCATGAATCGCACCACACTCATAGGGTCCTAATAGTATGCAATCTTCGCCCCAACTCGACCTCTGAAGGCATCCAACTTTCTTCCTAAACCTTCCCTAGAAACCATCTCATCAAGACGGCGTAAAGCCTTTTTCCATTGTGGTAGGAGCCTTCCCTACGCCTGCCGCCGAAAAAAATCGCCTATTTGACTTCTGCGACACGTGGATCGCAGGAACCAACGCGATAATTGAAACTCCTTTGCTGACTTGAAAGGTTGCCACGGGTTGGACAGAAGGCTCTCTGAGCTCTCAATATCCTGTGGAGGGGAAAAGTTGCTCCCCTGCACCCTCATACACGGTAGTTGCTGGTTTGAACGCTTGTCTCGTTCTGTCAACGAAGTCCGCGCCATCGCTTGATTCATTATCAGACTCGCTGGTTCACGCCTGCGGGACCCAAGGAAAGGTCCCAATATCCAACAATTCGCTTCAGATAGTCCTCCCGGCCTTCTACAAGGCTCACCGAATCCTCAGACGGCGTGTAAGCTGGCTGTTGTACCATTCAACTGCCTTCGCGGACTCTTGAAAGACGCCGATCGAAACTACCAGGACTTATAGTTCTTATGCAGAAAGGGCATCGCGATCTCATTGTTGATTGATATTTGATGTTACCGCTTAACGCGAGGTGTCCGTGGGCTTCAAGACAATCCAAAAGCTCCAAATGACTTGGCACAAATCATTTGTCATCCTGGTCTTGGCAAATAGCCTCTACACACTAAACCAAAAGTGACCTCGCTAACGCAGCGTTGTCCGGGAGGGCTCCTAAAGCCATCTAAAAGGCTCCAAAAGAAATGACAAGACAAACTTAGTCTTTAAATAGCTCTCCACACGCTAAACCAAAACTGACCTAGTGCATGATGGTTAGGCTTATTGAGCTCATAAATGTTGTTTAGGCCTTCGAAAAGGCCCGAACCACCAACCCGAGTGATATAGCATGACCCAACTTCAGCAAACAATACCAACTCGATATACGACGAGTATAGGATCCTCATCTAGGAGAATATATAGGCACCCCCCTACATGCTCGCGGTGCTTTCTAGTAGGCCATTCGCACTCTTGATACTCCTCCAGGCCCCCAAGTTAAGTTAGGGTCAGGATTTCAACTAACGTTCACTTGAATACAACCCACGGATATATAAAATGGTACGTTGACCTTTCTAACTCAAAATACATACCATTCACATATCTATACACAGCCTCGACCTTTGGAAGAATTCCCCCATTGCCCTGGAGCTTGGTATTCCTCCGACGAAGACTCACGAGAACGCAAACGTCCGCGCATTAACGAATCCACCGCAACCCCAATAGCACCCCCTCTGGCCTTCGTCAACCCTCCAGTCGAAGCATCCACTCCGGTCGAAGAAGCACCTGCAGAAGAAGCACCTGCAGTCGAAGACCAGGCCTTTCCGGAATCTCCCCAAGCCTCTTAAAGCACACAGGCACCTGCAGTCAAGACCAGGCCTTTCCGGTAGCTCCTCAAGCCTCTCAAAGCACACAGGCATACGCGACCGCTTGGTACTAGCATTTAACAATCTCGGGAGGCGAAGAACCACCTCCAGTTGAAGAGGACTCCCAGAATTCTGAAGCCAACGATCTCAAGACTTTTGACCCGTCGCTTCCTAGCAGCATACGAAGCAAACATACAGCAAATCCAGGACCGCCATTTACATCCTCGCTACAACACAAACAGTTGTACCAGAAATCTCAAGCAGAGCTAGTAGAGCCGATAAAGAACCTCTCCCGAAGCATCTCCTGACCTGAAGGCCTAACAGGCTTTTGGACCACGCCAAGATTCAGCCTCGAGGTAGCCAGCTCCGCCTTTGCAAGAAGAAAGAACAAAGAAAAATCTCCAAACCCCCAGCCTCCGGGTCCACCCCTCAATATACCCAGAATCCCGAAGAAAGCGACGCCGAAAGCGACACAACTATCCACGACGAACCCGACGCCCCCCAATCATCAAAGGCTCCTGCGACCCCTCAAAAGGCACAAAAGGCTTTCAGCCGATTCACCAAGTCGACACCGAAGCGACGAACTATCCACGCATTTAATCCGACGCCTCTAATCAGCAAAGGCTCGCTCAAGGCTCCTCGACCCTCAAAGGCTCAAAAGGCTTCAGCCGATTCACCAAGATGCCACCACGAGGGGAAGAGCCTCAGCCGCCTACAAGATTACCAGTATTGACCAGATGAGGAGATTCTGCAACTTACCGGAAGAGATGATGTCTACAGGGCTCTCCGCATTGCGCCAAATGACGACGACAAGGATTGGCTGGGTCAACAAGACAACCTCTGACTTGATTTATTCGAAGAATTGAGGGATTGGCTTATAAATCACAAAGTTCTCAAAGCCTTAAAGCCAAGGTACATGAGAGATGGCTCGAGGCCTCCGATAAGATCAAAGCAGCCCTCAGTTATCTCATTAGCGCATCGATCCCACAAAGTGAACAGAGCCCACACGCGTAGAGCCAAGGCTTTAGCCGGGATCAATGAGGGGGGAGGCGAGTCCACCGAGAATCCCACCTTGGCTGCGACAGGGGTTTGGAAGGCCATGGGAATACCCTACAGGCCTGCAATAACCGTACATGTTATTGACCCAACGAAGACGGGAGTTGCCGCCAGCGCTGCCATCATGAGATTGACTGAGACGGTCCAAAGAGCACTACCGCGTCCATAGGCGCCCTCGAGGAGGTGTCCCAAGCAGAGTTGGCCAAGGTCGCAATGAAGCGCGTGTCCCAACGGTTGCCGACGGTATGCCCCGAGGGTCATCCGGCCTTCTACGGGCCATGTCAAACGGACCCCTAGGGCGGCTGGGGCAGCGATGCACTTAATCCGAAAATGCTCAGATGATGACGCGAGGAGTTGGAGGCATGGTTCAAGACCAGTGAAGCCAAACCTTTGAGGCTTTGTGCCGTGCTCCATAGGCCTCGTGCACTGCTTGCCGGGCCTAGACATAGGCCCGAGAGTCCTCCGCCTGATGGGTGGGACGACCTGGATGAAAACGATTTCCAAGCGATAGAAGTCGATAAGGAGGAGCAAATGCTTACCTTTATTGATAAGGTAAATAACACTGGTCTGAACTTTGCTATGCCCCAAAGTGATGTCGCTTTCCAGGAGTTAATGGCGGTATTTCATGAACGGGTAGAAAGATACTAAACGATAGGGCGTAGGCTAGTTAGGCGGTATAGGTCGAAGTTTCCCAATGGTATTGGCTTTATGTCTTGCCACTACGATCGCTTCAAGATTTGGACGTTGGCTGAGAGAAACCATCTATTCAAGATAGCGGCGTATAGGTGGAGACGAAAAACGACGTCGGGAGAAGGACGCATTTACGACGATGACGATGACGGTAACTGATAATGCTAGGGGCGGCATGTTAAGCTATTCGAAAGGCTCAAGGAGCCTTCTTGGGGGATTATTGGTTTGTTGAACAGTTTTTTTTTTTATTAGCCAAGTGCCGTATCTGGTAGGGTAGTTGCCTTTTTAGGCTTTTTATATCTGTTTTGGAATTAGGTTACCTTATCTATTTGGTGAGAGCGCTATTGACGATAAATTAGCTAGAGAAGGCTTGATAAGCCTTCTTCATAGCTTGTTAGGCAGTTTTTTTCTTTTTCTATGCCTGCAGCTGCCTCTTTAGACTTTCTTATCTGTTTTAGGGTTAGTCGCCTCATCTTTTCCGCTATTAGAATATGGTTTAGGATTTATTATTACTTATAAGATTTGTTTTTCCTCCCGCGTTTTCTTCATTGGCCATTCAAAAGGCTTCCTAAGCCTTTAGACGATAGGCGGTGACGATAAGCGGTATAGCTCAGCCCCAAAAAAATGCAGTTTTCTGCTCGCCAAGCATTCGGATGACCGCATATAGCTTAGCCAACTAAAAGAAAAAAAAAGAATATTAGAGGTTGCTAAGCATACTGTATTAATAGTGAGCCTCGGAAGCATTCTCCAGTGCCTACCTGGCCATTCTTTTCCCCACAAACATTATCATGACTTCCCAAACGCAAAGAACCACCAAACGTGCCATTGACGATCGATATGGTGCAACCAACACTACTATCTCCACCTCTGTCAATAAACGACTTAGGGAGGCGATGAGTGTTTCAAGCCGCCGCTAGCAGTGTGAGGTCGGGATCACTTACAGAGCCTCGACATCGACCAAGATTCCTTTCATACTCGGACTATCAAGATGGCCCCTCGGACTATCAAGATGGCCCATCGGACTATCAAGATGGCCCATTGAGCTCGTCCGGGGGCTAAATATTGGTAAATGGCGTTTTAGAAGGCCCACAGCCGTGGATTGACTTCGACGATCACCCAGTGGCGGAGGAGGACGAGGTAGATATCTATGAGACGACATGACGACTATGAAGAGCCCGTGACGAAAATACCCCGCCCGCGACGCCTTATCTGAACGAAGGGTGTCTCCACCACCTCCGCCAACACGAGCACGGCCAACACGGGCACCACCACCACGGGCACCACCACCACGGGCACCACCACCACGGGCACCACCACCACGGGCACCACCACCACGGGCACCACCACCACGGGCACCACCACCACGGGCACCACCACCACGGGCACCACCACCACGGGCACCACCACCACGGGCACCACCACCACGGGCACCACCACCACGGGCACCACCACCACGGGCACCACCACCACGGGCACCACCATCACGGGCACCACCATCACGGGCACCACCACCACAGGCACCGCTAGTACCCAGCCAGGGAATTCGTGCTGGCAAGAGGCCAAGGGAGGCTCCTGTAGCCTCCGCCAGGGCTGTTGCAGCCTCTAGGAGAAGAATTAGTGGCACAGCAGCCGAAGCAATTGCTTCATCTTCCGTGAGTTAATACAGTACAGGTATTGACCACAACCCGTATGGTGCGGGTAAGGTGATAACACCAGGCAGTATGGAAGCCGCATTTGACGGTTACTCCAAAGGTCGGGACTCCTCCGAGCCACGAGCAGGGCTTCCTAGCTTCCGAGCCCGCCTACATCACCAAGCACCTCATTTCGCCGACTAGTACATTGCGAAACGAACAACACATTGAACGTACACCTCCGCCTTCTCAGCCTTCTCAGCCCTATCGTGCAACCCCACCCACGCAAGGATATGCCACATCAGCGCCAGAGTCAGTTTACGGCTCTGACAGGGGGGACATGCCAGCGGACATGCCAGCGGAGGCAAAGCCGATTATCAAGTGTGCTATGGAGCTTCTCTCGCGGCATACATTGCTTGAGGAGCCTTGGCCAATGCCTGAATCTCTTACCGTTAACGTCCGGCGATTTTGGTTGGAGGCTAACGTTCATTTTAATACAAACATAACCCTAACTAACAGAAGAGTGAGGTAAGCTGATCAAGCCTCCTAGTAGGCTTGTAAGTCCCGCGCTAACTATTCACAGGTTCAAATCGCATGTTCACGGGTGAGATCGCACCTTGTGTTCGAAATCAAAAAGTGTGTCGTAAAAGGCCTCTTATACGGCTTGAAGGACCTAACAACCCCAGAGACGAAGGCTGACAAAGTTAACTATCTACTCGAGAATGATCGTTTCATTAGTGACCCCGACAACTATGCCGTAAGAGCTCCTTTCAATGTGCCATGGGGCTTTATAGGCCATTTCAAAGGCTCAACCAGCCTATGTAAGGGTCTAACAGCTATTAGACAGGTCGTCGACACTTTTGGGCCCCAGAGATAGTGGAAGTAATATTTCTAAAATATTACAAAGGTGACAAGATGCGTGGAGCGAGGGATCCTAAGTTCGTAGATTTATATATCCCCGAATTCATCTGTCTAGTTTGCACAGCTATTTGGTTTGTTTTTGTTTTCATGTTGACGACGGGCAATTATGTGGAATGCACTTTAACCCCACCAGAATACCGATATCCTGTGTAAGGCTTATCAAGCCCTTTAGGAGTCCCGACGACTAACTGTTGCCTAGTAACGTACGCCAGAATGTTCAACACGTGGACAAGAAGAATGAAGGAGAACCAGCTGGGGACTCTGGAGGTAATAAGAGAGTCTATTCAAGACAAGGTAAAGAACCTTAGACGCGCACGCAATTGACAGAGACTGACGGGCCTGTAGATTGATGAGTTGCGAGGCCCTCGAGAGGTGATATCCAAGGTTGGAAGGGAAGAGGACGATGTGCAGTTGGCAGCAGACATCGCGGCGTGGAGGGCCACGAAAGCGCGCCGGAAGGCTCAAAGAGGACCGGCTATATTATTGGGGACTGATGGTGGTGCCTTAGAAAACCCGTGGCGACAGGGAGGATTTGGGCGCCGCCAAGGCTCAAGAAGCTCGACAAATGCCTTCTGCGACGCTGCCGCCAGGATAAATGATTTTCGTGTTTTTGTGCGATGTTTTTTATTTATTTGAAGGGATGCTTTCATTATTAGGTTCAGATGCGGGAAATTGTAAGCTATTATTATGGAGTAATCAGATTTGGGGGTTTATGAAGCGTGAGAGACTCTGAGAGACTGAATCAATGGGGTAACGCCTTCAAGAGTAGTGATCACTCTCAGGAGACTCTTCGGGGGCTCAATAAGCCTTCAGGAGGGCATGGGGAGAAGTGTGATAATTTGACGCAGCCCAGGAGACCGTAATAGATAGTGCCAGTACCAAGAATGACGTCGGGAGACTACAGGAGTGCTGGGCGGGCCCTCAGGAGGGAGTGGGAGAGAGTGTCAGTGCCAAGAATGGCGTCGAGAGACTATAGGAGGGCTTGGTGGGCCCTCAGGAGGGAGTGGGAGATAGTGCCAGTCCCAAGAATGACGTCGGGAGACTACAGGAGTGCTGGGCGGGCCCTCAGGAGGGAGTGGGAGAGAGTGTCAGTGCCAAGAATGGCGTCGAGAGACTACAGGAGGGCTTGGGAGAGAGTGTCAGTGCCAAGAATGGCGTCGAGAGACTACAGGAGGGCTTGGCGGGCCCTCAGGAGGGAGTGGGAGAGAGTGTCAGTGCCAAGAATGGCATGGGGAGACTACTGGAGGGCTTGGTGGGCCCTCAGGAGGGCGTGGGAGAGAGTGTCAGTGCCAAGAATGGCGTGGGGAGACTACAGGAGTGCTGGGCGGGCCCTCAGGAGGGAGTGGGAGAGGGTGTCAGTGCCAAGAATGGCGTGGGGAGACTACAGGAGTGCTGGGCGGGCCCTTAGGAGGGAGTGGGAGAGGGTGTCAGTGCCAAGAATGGCGTGTGGAGACTACTGGAGGGCTTGATGGGCCCTCAGGAGGGAGTGGGAGAGAGTGTTAGTGCCAAGAATGGCATCGAGAGACTATAGGAGGGCTTGGTGGGCCCTCAGGAGGGAGTAGGAGAGGGTGTCAGTGCCAAGAATGGCGTGGGGAGACTACTGGAGGGCTTGGCGGGCCCTCAGGAGGGAGTGGAGAGAGTGTTAGTGCCAAGAATGGGCGCCGGAGACCATAGGAGGGGTCGGTGCCCTCCTGGAGAGAGTCGCACTAATTTAACTAGCTCACGATAATGCAAGAGGGATTAATAGGCCATCTGGAGGGATGGGAGATAGTGGTAAGCCTAGAATAGCCTCAGGAGACCACTAGATGGCATGGTAAGCCCTCGAGAGAGTCGCGCTCCTGACTCGCCTCCAGTGATCAAGCTGCACAAGTGGGAGGCTCGGTAAGTCTTCCAAAAGGCCTTCTAGGCTGGGACAACCCCTTGAGGTTTCGCGATAATTACACTGGATGAAGAGACCCGTTCGGGGAGCTGTAGGCAGGAATCGCGCCCCAGAGGATTTCTCCAGATTCGTTCCAGTGATATCGAGCCTCCCAGAGCGTTTGAAAGGCTCAGGAGGCCATCTTAGCGGCGTTGCGAGTCGTCGAGAGTGTAACCGGATATGATGAATGTAGGCTCCGGAGAGTGACGAGATAGCGTGCCTGAGCGTCGGGAGAGCCTCCTGAGCATTAGCCAAGGCCCGGGAGGCCTCCGATGAAGGAAAGGGACAACGCGGGGGTTGTGCGGAAGGACACAATAGCGGTTAAACTATTAAGTCGTCACCCTGATTTCGAGGAGAGAAAGATTCAAAGAATTTAGACGAGAAACGGGAGCAAGAGAGCTAGGTTCTAATGTCTATATTGTATGTATCGCTTGATTGACAAGGTCAGAATAAAGAAAAACAGCCCGATATTTATACAAGAACCGTGTCCCTTCCGACCGAGAAAGAAAAGGAAACTAAACAGGTGGGAAAACCATTTGACCCCGAGAAACTGCCAAGAAGTATGGAAACAGATAGAAGAGTGTCGGTAGCGTAAGCAGCCGATCACGCATATAAGTATATGACTCAATGTTCCAACATAGGAAAGTAATACCCGAGATGACACCCATATGTAAAGTAGAAACGTAATAGAAACCCAAAAGAAAATAGTAACAGTATAAACCCTGTATTCCTTATCAGATAACCCGTAATGAAATGTACGGAGATAGAACAAATATTAACGAAGTAAATGAAAGAAACAAAGTTCACCGTAAATTCCAACACCCCTTCTCACTTTGTACCGAATATAGAGGTGCACAAGTGGTCGTGAGTTTGTTTCACAAGTCCTTTGGTGCAAATGTCTGCCAGATTTTCCGCGGTAGGGACGTACATGAGATTGATCGAACCATTCTGGACGCATTCACGGGAGAAATGGTAAGCGATATCGATGTGTTTCGTCTTGTCGTTAAGCTTCGGGTTGTTGGCGACGTCGATGGCGGAGTTACTGTCACAGAAGACAGCTTGTGGAATATCGTCCTTGAGGAGTTCCTTGAGGCCTCGAGTTAACCAAAGATGATGTTTGGTGGTCATAGCCATTATGTACTCGCTTCATAAGTAGAGGTAGCAACTGAGCGTTGTTTTCGAGAGCCAGGAAATGGTGGAATCACCGAGACGGAAGAGATATCCAGAGAAGCTTCGTCGTGTGTCGTAACAGTTTCCGTAGGATGCGTCGCTGTAAGCCGATAGTTTGAGGTCAGAACCAAATGGGAATAGGAGTGCCTTTTCCTTGGTCTTCTGAAGGTAGCGGAGTACTTGTTTAGCGGCGGACATATGTGCAGTGGAAGGATTGGAGTTAAACTGAGAGAGGTGAGTTATTGTATACGCTAGGTCAGGTCTTGTCGCAGTAACCAGATACATGAGAGATCCGATGATTTGTTGATAGGCAGTTGTATCGGCCTTGTCGTCTTTCGCTACTAGTCGCAATCAATCGGTGGTTAGGATCGATGGGAGTGGAGACGGCTTGCAATCTTGCATCGAGAATCGGTTCAGAATCTTGTTGATGAACGCTGCGAGAGAGTGATACCGGCGTTGGTGTAGTCGATTTGGATGCCGAGGAGGTAGTTGAGAAGTCCCATATCGTTAACCTTGAATTCGGTCTTCAAGAGGGATACTGTCCGTTCTTCTAAGTCGCTAGGAGGTCCAAAGAGAGTAATTTCGTCCACGTAAATAGCTATGATTAGATTACCTGAGTTGTGAACAAGAACACAGGGATCAAAAGCAGTGATAGCAAAACCATAGGGGATAAGGTATTCAACCAGCCGAAAGTACCATTCCCTTGGTGATTGCTTCAAACCGTATATACAGCGTTTCAGCCGCGCAACCTTACCTTCTAACCGGCTGCCTTCCGGTAGTTGCATGTACACCTCTTCTTTCAAGATACCATATAAGAATGCGGTTTTGACATCAAGTTGTCTAACACGCCATCCTTTGCACGTGAAGGAAAGGGACAACGCGGGGGTTGTGCGGAAGGACACAATAGCGGTTAAACTATTAAGTCGTCACCCTGATTTCGAGGAGGAGAGAATTCAAAGAATTTAGACGAGAAACTGAAGCAGAGAAAGCTAGGTTCTAATGTCTATATTATATGTATCGCTTGATTGATCAAGTCAGAAGAAAGAGAAAAACAGCCCGATATTTATACAAGAACCGTGTCCCTTCCGACCGAGAAAGAAAAGCAAACTAAACAGGTGGGAAAGCCATTTGACCCCGAGAAACTGCCAAGAAGTATGGAAACAGATAGAAGAGTGTCGGTAGCGTAAGCAGCCGATCACGTACATAAGTATATGACTCAATGTTCCAACATAGGAAAGTAATACCCGAGATGACACCCATATGTAAAGTAGAAACGTAATAGAAACCCAAAAGAAAATAGTAACAGTATAAACCCCGTATTCCTTATCAAGTAACCCGTAATAAAATGTATGGAGATAAAACAAATATTAACGAAGTAAATGAAAGAAACAAAGTTCACCGTAAATTCCAACAGCACGCAGCAATGGCAAGGAGCAAACGGAGAGAGTCGAAACGTACAACTGGTGAAAAGATCTCATCGTAGTCCATCCCTTGAACTTGAGAAAAGCCTTTGGCGACGAGTCTTGCCTTGTAACGTTCTACTTCTCCTTTAGCATTGCCTTTTAACCTTAAACACCCATCGACAATCCACAACTTTTCAAGCGTCTGTCAACAACTTTCCAAACTTCATTCTCATTGAGTGACTTCAGTTCCTCGTTCATTGCCTTTTTTCCATTCAGACCAGTCCGTGAGGATTTGGCTTCACGGTATGACTTAGGCTCTGATACTTCTAGGATACTGATGAGAATCTCTTCTCGTTCCGATTCTTGAGGAGGAGCTTCCGGCATTAGCTGGTCGCTTTGGGTAGAGGACGAGGAGGTAGCAGGTGACCGTTCACTGGCGTCAGTCATTTGTTGGTCGCTAGATGCGAGAGGTAGTGATGAGGGAGCCCTTGTGAGAGGAGCTTTCCACCATTCGCCAGGAGGGTTGATAGCTGTGCCTGTTCGTAGTCTTGTCCTTGGAGGACTAGGTCGGAAAGTGTCGTGAAATGAGATGATAGTTTCGTTTCTGGGATAGTTTTGTTGAGGAGGGGGTGAAGGTGATGATGAGGAGGAAGATCCGTTTGATTGTACGGAATCTTGGTGTTGTTTGTTGCTGTTGATTGAGGAGAAACCGGAGAAGAGTTCCTGGTTTATTTCCGTATTGGTACTCGACTGAGTGGAGGATGTATTAGAAGGTGGTGATGATAGAGTATTGTTCTTGCGTCCTTCGTCTAACTGATTGTTGAAAAGTGCAGTAACGATAGGATGACCCTTTTGATACCAGTCAGCTGCGGTCTCAGGGTTCCTGTTAATCCAAGCTATCCACATGTCCGAGGTTGGAAAACCTTCCTTGATGAAAGTATAAGAAAGGCTTGTGGAGGGCTGAGATGTTTGAGAGTCGTTAGACTCAACTGAGGACGAGGGAGCAGATAGGGGTTCTGAGATTGGAAGTACCCCTTCTGTCGCAAGAGGAGGGAAAAAGACATCGTAGGAGACGACTGTTCGTTTTTCTGAGGGGATGAATACTCTATAGTGGCGGTCGGTTGCTGTATATCCTGTGAAAATACCTTTCATAGCCCTGGGAGATAGCTTGCTTCCTGCGGACGCTTGTCCTCCGTGATATGTACATAGCATTCTCGACCAAAAGGCTGAAGGCGGTGGATCGATGGTTTACCGAGGAAGGCCTCATAGGAGTTTGATCCTTAACTCGACTTATGAGGTTGGCGGTTCTTGAGGTAGACGGGTGGAGACTGCTTCTGCCCATAGTCGCTTGTCGCTAAGAGGAAGCAACATGGTCCTAACTGTTTCACCCATTGTTCTCGGTTAAGTCTTTCGGCAACACCATTGACTCCGGAGAGAAGGAGGGTCAACTCGTGAACGATTCCCTTTGAAGCAAAGAAATCTTGTAGCTTTCCGTTAACGTACTCTCCTCCATTATCAGTCCTAAAACGCTTAACAGGCAAACCATATTGGAGTTCCATCTCAGTCACGAAATCTTCGATAGCCTTAGCTGCATCGGATTTCTTCTTGAGAAAACGAACCCATGATATTCTGGTCTTGTCGTCGACGAAGGAGATGTAATAGAGTGAGTTTGCATAACACGGAACGGGAAAAGGTCCACACAAGTCGGAATGAATGAGTTCCAACTTGGTTTCCGCTCGAGTATTAGTAGATAGTGGTGTATGGTGTGTAGACTTAGCGAGTGAACAGGTTGAACAGTGAAAGGAATCAGGGGCAGGAGGAATGATGGTGGCGTCAGCATAAAGGTTCTTAGCTTTCTGAATGGAAGATGGAGCCAAATGTCCCAGAGCTGAGTGCCAAAAGTCATAGGTGAGAAAGGCAGAATCGGTAACCTCAGGAATCTTAAATAAAGAACCGCTAAACGACAAGCTTCAAAAATCGCTTTTATTCCCTTTAACAATAGAAATGAAATCCCTCTCCCACCATAGTGTACCCTTTTTTTCTAATTTTCCTCCAGGAAAGTAAAGGCCGCCAAGATCGTGACCATAAAGAACATCAGAAACACGAAAAGAAGAAACAGATCCATCCCTAAGACACAGTCCATCACCACAGCCCCTTTCCTTAACAGACATGGAGTCCTTAGAAGAGGATCTCACCAACCCGGAACATTTCTCGAGGTGCTCGAAACGCCCTAGGGAGGGACACATATTTGAGGTTGCTCCTGTGTCAAAATAGAATGAAGTGTTCTTTACCTTTCCTTTGTCCGAGTCCGCGACCATGGCGCGTCTGTTTCTTTCCTTTGCCTCAAGACTTCTGTTCCTCTTGGTGCTTCTTGAGCTTGAAGCATTGGTTCCATCGTGATGCCCTAGATGTTTTCCTGGGTTGTGCTTGACGACCAGGTACATTCTTTCTGCTTCTGTTGACGAGAGGCAGATTGAGAGTAGGAGGAGGGCTGACGAGGAGACCTGGCAGTTCTTCTTTGTGTTGTGAGGAGTGCCGTTTGAGGAGGGGAGGAAACAGAGGAGGAAGGTTGCTCGTGATCCAAATCTAAGAGACGTTGTTTGACTTCGGCAAAAGTGAAATCATCTTTTGTAGACAGGTTATCTACAACGTTCTTCTGATGTCGGACGAGGAAACCTAGGAGGAATCGCTTCGCCTTTGTCTTCATCCAGGAATTTGGAGAAGAGTTACGATAGGTGTCGGACGATGATTTAGCCAGCTGATTAAGGCGAGCCATTCCTGCTCGAAGACGCGATGAATGTAGAGATGGGTTTTTCTGGATCAGAGGAGGAGGGAAGGAGACCAAGGACATGATCTAAACGAAATAAAGGAAGCAAGATCTCGGTAGAATTCGCCACGCAGAGACTCCACATCCCATGGGTGGTCAAGCTCGACAATTTTCTCCAAAATGTCTTGAGATACCACCTGATGTAGACAGCTGCTGCTTGATGGCATAGCGATTCATATGCGATTTTTCGCCGGGCGTCCGCTAGCGGTTCCGCCCATCAACAACTATTTCATAGACTTTCATGCTTCCAAACAAGCTTCATGGAAGCTGCCCATATATTGTAGTTCGATTGTCCGGTTAGGACACGGATGTTATCGAGCTTGATAGTAATGGGTTTGTCGTCTTTGACGCGGGTGGAGAAGGAGAGAGAAGAGCTTTTGGCGGTCTCTTTTTCCTTTGGAGCCATGTTTGAAGAGTTGAATGAGGGAGGTAGTAGAGGAAGGTAGAGGACGGACGAAAGTAAGCCGAAAAGGATTCTTGAACTTCTGGTATCGATAGATCAGGATGATAGTGTCTAAAAGAACACCGGGCTCATAACCTGAAGGAAAGGGACAACGTGGGGGTTGTGTGGAAGGACACAATAGCGGTTAAACTATTAAGTCGTCACCCTGATTTCGAGGAGGAGAAGATTTCAAAGAATTTTAGACGAGAAACGGGAGCAGAGAAAGCTAGGTTCTAATGTCTATATTATGTGTATCGCTTAATTGACAAAGTCAGAAGAAAGAGAAAAACAGCCCGATATTTATACAAGAACCGTGTCCCTTCCGACCGAGAAAGAAAAGGAAACTAAACAGGTGGGAAAGCCATTTGACCCCGAGAAACTGCCAAGAAGTATGGAAACAGATAGAAGAGTGTCGGTAGCGTAAGCAGCCGATCACGTACATAAGTATATGACTCAATGTTCCAACATAGGAAAGTAATACCCGAGATGACACCCATATGTAAAGTAGAAACGTAATAGAAACCCAAAAGAAAATAGTAACAGTATAAAACCTGTATTCCTTATCAGATAACCCGTAATGAAATGTACGGAGATAGAACAAATATTAACGAAGTAAATGGAAGAAACAAAGTTCACCGTAAATTCCAACAACACCAACGGCTTCTGAAGCCTAGCCAAGGGCGTAGGAGGCATAAGCGGTAGGAGTTGCTATTTGGATATGGATGGAAAAATTATTGTGTTTTCTTTACGGTCTATCAGAATTTTTGTATGCTATTAAAATATTATTTGTTTGGGTTGGGTTACTAAATCCCATTGAGCCTTCTAAGCATCCCCTAGGAGGTTCTCCTGAGCCCTCAGGAGAGGGAACGGATGCTCAGGAGAGTGTGGGAGAGCTTGCTGAAACCTCGGGAGGGTATGGGAGGGGTGAAGAGTTTTCTTAGTGGCTCAGGAGAGTGTGGGAGAGCTTGCTGAGCCCTCGGGAGGGTATGGGAGGGGTGAAGAGTTTTCTTAGTGGCTCAGGAGAGTGTGGGAGAGCTTGCTGAGACCTTGGGAGGGTATGGGAGGGGTGAAGAGCTTTCTTAGTGGCTCAGGAGAGTGTGGGAGAGCTTGCTGAGACCTCGGGAGGGTATGGGAGGGGTGGTGAGTTTTCTTAGTGGCTCAGGAGAGTGTGGGAGAGCTTGCGGAGTCCTCGGGAGGGTATGGGAGGGGTGAAGAGTTTTCTTAGTGTCTCAGGAGAGTGTAGGAGAGCTTGCTGAGACCTCGGGAGGGTGCATGAGGCTAGAAGAATCTTTTATGACTCAGGAGAGCCTGGGACGGCTCGCTAGATGTCAGTGAGGGTGTGAGGGGTGACTAGTATTTTTAGCTGGCTCAGGAGAGCATGGAAGGCTCGCTTAACTCTCAGGAGGGCGAGGAGGGGGGTGACTAGTATTTTAATAGCTCGTGAGAGCCCAAGACGGCTCGCTTAGCCTCGGGAGGCGTGATGGGTGACTAGTATTCTTAGTGCTCAGAGACTATAGAGGGTTTCGCCACACCCTCAAGAGGGCGTGAGAGGGTGACTAGTTTTTAAGGGCTCGGAGAGTATAGGAGGCCTTCCTGTTTCTTCGGAGGGTATAGGAGGAGGTCAACGGTTTTTCTATAAGCAGGATGGTGTCTCAAGAATTCAGATAATGCGATTATCTTACTATACAATCATTGCTGCACGGTATAGTGCTAGCCATTGTTAGTGATAGGAATCGCCCTCCAAATAGCATCGGAGACCGCGTTTCGGCCCTTCTCTTTTTGAAAGCCAGATTATTCTCGCGAGATTCTCCCGATACCTAACGCGTTTCGTGGTCTCGCGATAGCGCCCAACGCGTTCGGGAGGGCCTCGCGATAGCGCACAATGCGTTCGGGAGGGCCTCCCGAGCCATTGTGATGTCTCCGGAGGACTAGTCGGGTGCGCTACCTTCTCCGGAGAATTAAGGTTTGACGGGTAGAGTCTCCGGAGATCTCCCATGTCTCCCGCTTCTCCCAACAAGTTGGTACAGTTTGCTGATGCTCATCAAGAAAATCTCCGGACCTCAGACTTGGGAATACTGCATGTTCACCAACTTTAGAGAAGATCTGATCTTCGAATTCGCTAAAAAATCATAACTCCTGAAATAGTACGAGAAAGACTAGGACGAGGATGAGACAGATGCCTGAGAGGCCGGGTTTCTTTTCTTTCGTTGAAGTGTTCACTTCTTTCCTTCGCGTACTGATATCTCCTTACTTCTTTAACAGTTCTCCTTTTCCTTTATCCCTTTCCTTTCTCCCTTTCCTTTCTCGCTTTCCTTTGTTCCTTTTTCTTTGTACGAGGGGGTGCGGTTTTGGTATGCGATAAGTCTTGTACTTCAAAGCAATATAAAATCTATCTACATCAGCAAGATTTGATCTGTCTCCGGAGTCTCAGGAGAATCAAAATCCGTTTTTGAGTGTCAGGAGATTCTCAGGAGACTCCGGAGACTATTGGGAGACCTCTGATATATATGCTATCTTGCTGATGTATCTATCTATCTGTATTGACTCCACGAGTACTATTCTTGTCTCACGCTACATCATAGGGTTCAGTTTGATTGTAATATCAAATAGACCCGCTCCATAGTCCATAGTCTTGAACACTCGCCATTACATTATCGCGCAGGTTGTATTCGCTTATTATAGTCCTATAGTCCGTCAGGCCGCATTCACGATTAATGCGATAAGTCGCACTTAAGCAATATAAAATCTATCTATCTATCTATCTGTATTCCATACTACGGATATTACTTTGTTCTACACTACGTCATAGGGTTCATCCTGATTCGTTAATCAGAAGGTACCGCCCTATAGTCCATAGTCGTGACATATTCGTACCACGTCTATACCTCGGTTGTATTCCTTAGCACTATAGTCCCTCGTCCATAGACCCATATTACAGTAGCTAACCACTACTGCCAATGATACTATCATTCCGTAAGCTCTGAGTCATTAATTATCTCTCTCACTATGTAACTCTCCCCACGTATACTCATATACTATACAGTTAGAATGATTCGGTTACACTTTCATGTCATTGAGTTACTGGCTTCTATTAATAACCGTGACTCCCAGTATGACCTGGGCCCTGTGTATACCTACTATACACCAGACAGTTATATAATCTGTGATACACATACCCAATTTCCTGGCCTAATTATAATACTAAAGGTAAGAAGGAAAGAAATAACAGAACCTTTATATACCTTTTTCCTACAGAGCTTTATGAATATGGCTTAAAAACGCCTAGATAAAGGATACATAATTTCAGCTGAAATAGGAAAGTTCTCGAGATTCCATGTGTTTTGCTGGTTGTGCAAATACATACTTGAAATGCGAGCACATGTCTCGTTCCCTCCAACTGCTGGAAGTTTGGTAGGGATGGGCTCTCGAGGGGTTGGAATTATGATAGGTTTCTCTGTACTTCCACCGGCACAGACTGATCTTTCCTATTGATCCATTGAATACCCACCTCTGTGAATTCCTCGCTCGCCACTTCCCACCTACACAAGAACTGATAACTCTATAGTACAGTCTAAAAGTCACAATTCCGGCTACCAATATTGATACCGGCAAATTGTCATTTTCTCAAACTGTCAACCGGTAAATACCCTCTATTACATGCACATCTCGCAGATTATCAACTTCTAAAGTATGTACAGAAACTCATTTGTTTCTCCCCGCTACTATATTAACCAATAAAACTACAACCCGGCACACTTCCACCAATTGCAATTCAACCGGAGCATAAACGAAAGAATCGGTGCAAAACTTGGTGATTTATCTGTCTTTGTAGTACTTCCCACAATCCTCGACAGTGGCATTCACAAAAATAATGTCACTTAAACTAGGGGAGCGAAGGGCAAATCCAACGAACCGGAGGGTAAAGTTACAATTGCACGGTCAATGGGATACCGAAGATGTCGTTATGATAGCTAGGCATGATTGATAATATATGATTGACAAGTTCGTTATGACGTTATACAACCATAAGTAAGCCAATCTGTGGTTTATTGTGCTAGTTCGCAACTGATCGTCCATCATTACAAGTATGTACCCAGGTAAAGTATTAAGCTAAAAGCAATCCTAAAACCACGAAAGACCAACTCAGAGGCATATACATATAGATATGTATTGATAGTATTCATCTCTTCGTTGGTATAGTGTATCCTCTACTCATGAAATCATTCCTTCCCGACGCACCATCTTGCTCCTTTGTGCTGAAAAGACTCTTCAAGTTGTCGCTCATCTCTGTTTTTCTGCGTTTATTTTTCATTTTCTCATCCTCCAGTACTTTGCTTGTTAAACTGGCTGTTGCGGCGTTCTTTATACCGGTTTCTTCTTTCTTGGATAGCTTCTCGGCTTCTTTGAATTCCTTTTTTCGCTTCTTCGATTTCCCATCAGACAGTTTTCTCAATGTGTGTCCTAGTCCCTTCTCAGAAAGAGCTTTGATTCGGTTTCTCAAACTTTGGGCATCTTCGTCCAATACGGGGTTAATAGGAATGACATTATCTGCCTCGTATGCTGTGCCACACTAGTTCACCCAGGCATGGTTAGGATTGAATAGAATGATTATTTTGGGGAGATAAACCTGTAAACAAACTCCTTCACTTCCTTTAACCTCCTTGATCGCACTCTCCAAAAAGGCATGCCCACATGGTACCAGGTAAACCGCTCTGACTCCAGCTACGAGACCTTTCCTCGACACTGGACAAACCCACTTGTCCTGACCATCTTCCTTTGAGATGTCGAATTTTATTTCTAGGACATCTCTTAAACTCTTTACCCGCCCATCTAATACCTCTTCACCGTCACCAAATGCCTCTGTCCCACGTAGCAGCCATTCTAGAATAGAATCTTTATTGTAGAGGCGCCCCGAGGAGTCGGAGACAACGGGGGAGGCGAGTGGACGCTTTGAGAGGGGACAAGTGCTCCAGTGATATTCTTGAGTTTGTGCATTGGAATCACGGAGTTGAGAGTGGGTGGCGCGGCGAGTAGGGGATTTGACAAGCTCGCGACGTGTAGGAATGCTTTAGAGGTAGTAGTGTCAGCCTGCTTTCCAACCCAAAAGCACCAAGCACATGGTAGGTCTTACCTTCCTCCGTCGTTACCCATATTTTCTGAGATCCCTAGGTTCCTAAGATTCTTTCTTAAATCGAGGTTTGGCGCTTTGGTGTATGAGTCGGTATTACTTGGAATGGGCTCGATGATCTGACTAAACCCTGCCAAGAATCAAGTAACTGATCAAGTCATGTGATACCGTGATACCCTAGCTTGTGGTTGCTAAAACCTAACCCTGACTGTTGATTAAACGGAGTTTATACCATTATGAAGCCAGAGAGATCGTCGATAGGTTTTACAATAAAAGAACAAAAGTTCTTCTAGTCGAGGAACACATTTTTTTACGGGGAGCAGGTCCGATTTACTATTTATACATCCCGCAGCTAAAAAGGGATAAATAAAAATAAAAATAAGGCCCCGCCAGGATTCTAACCTTTATTTTCATGGCAAACGTCCTAGGCAGGGGCATTATTTAACGCTGCCGGAACTACTGTTGACAAACTGGGATCGGGAGCTGGAGTGGGTTCTAAGATATTAACTTTCCTACAAACATTATCGATTAGATTGACATGAGGTTTGTGTGCAAAGGCGTGCACTCACCCACCAACCTCAGGCCTAGGGTTGGCAGCGCCTTAAGTTCGTCGATTCTCATTATCCAATACTCGCGCGTTAATTAAGTAGTAGGATATCGTTGCAACTGAAAATTCAGATTTTTTAATTAGCGACTGAGTTATTCCATGTATATAATCCACCAAGAAAACAGTAAGCTCCAGAGGGAAATATTCCTACGTAAAATTGTTTCCATTACGGCGCTGTCGTAGTACATTACCGGGAATAGACAAGGGAGTATTATAATTATTTCGCTATCTAGTAGTCCATGGCCATTGTTGTAATTTGTTCAACGATCCGAAGTAATGGAGACTTTATGCAAATAATCCTAACGAATCAATCCCCACCGGATGTATATCACAAGATACCGCACCTATATCAGGGATTTGAAATGCCCTGTACCGTACAGATAAAGAAATCTCCAGGTCTTACCTATGCTGGGACACCGGTATTCTTATACTGTCTCGTTCTCCTCTGTCGGCTTAACTGATGAGTGATTTCGTCTCACGTTCTGCTTGTGAGTCAAGGCAGACTCTTTTATATATGCAGGTTGCTCTACTTCGCTGGTTGTATTGTGGGATTGCGCACTTCTCCCCTCACTAATGGAGGCCCCGGGGAGTACGTCGTAGGATGGCCTTCCAAGCTTAATAGCGAGGGAGTCAAGAGAGTTTCTTCTTGTGTTCTTGGGCTTAGGGGCGGAGGGGCGCACCTCCACAAAGCGGAGATACCTCTCTCCATTTTTACCTATCTCGCTTTGAGCTTTACTCTCTTGTAGTGCTCCGTCATCAGCTTTTTCCGCGTCGCGCCTTCCTTTGTACCTGACAGTCGAGTGATACTTTATGAAGCACTGCCACTCCACCAGTTTTATGAGTCGGGTCGGGGAAGAGGGAGGGGGATTACTTCTTCAGCTACTTCTCATCTGATCGTGCTCTCTTCACGGAGATACGTTGCTCCCGCTTTTGCCGGCTTCATAGAGGGACTAGTGCGATGTGATATTGCTGCCCTCTACCCATAAGCCTGTAGATTACCATCCCCTTCCCAGTTCTCCTCTGATCCTCATGCATGCCCTACGCATTCTTTCTTACCAAAAGTGTGGAAATGCTTCTATTAAGAGGGATTGACTCGTTTGCCGCGACTCTGGCGCTTTAGTTAGCGTCGGTCAACACCGTGGAGTGTTGTGAATGGTCGTTACATGGCTTTACAGATCTAGAGGTAAGTCCCGTAGTCCATTCATAATGGCTAAGCTAGCTAACTTCCACAGCGCGCTACCGCCGGGTGAGTGATACCTTGCGGCTGGCCTCCCACCTGCGCGGTCGGTAACCTGTCTGGAGGCGGACTGGGCGTAATCATAGTGGATCACTCGGCCTGATACGTAGGCTACTGGCGCCCGCCTACTTAGACGTGTAGAATGGACTTCTTCGGGCCCGTAACTCCCCCGCCCCAGGCAAGCGCAGGCGAATAGTCAGCAATTACCTCTAGTTATTCTTCCGCCCACCCTATTTGGCTACTCAATGTGAAAGTGCTCAATCTTGTTAATCCCTTGGTTCTGTTTAAGGGAGTTAAATGGTATATATTATAGATTACTAGGTTTATTACTCGGTTGTCCCCCCCGTCCCTTATTGCTACCCGCGTCTACGGTTGGGCGATTATCCCTTGTTCCTCTACGCTTTTTTTGGGTACTACACCAGCTGTTGTTTTAGTATAAGGGTCTCGTTAGACTTGTATGCCTGCACTGCACCTTACGGAATTACAGATGAAACAAAGAGAACGTCGACTGACCTCTCATGATTGTATCAGACTCAATACAAGATCCCGCAAGAAAATATTATCTTACGATATTAACCTAATACGTTGTCATTAACCACTGTTATGATTTTACAAAAGATTATTTTCTATTTGCCATTCATAATGTTACGACATTCCTTGCATACGAGTAGCAATTAGTACTACATATCATGGTTTCATATATTCGCTATACTGTATATATATAAGGGCAAGGAGATTCGTTGGATAGAAGAACAAGTGCACTCTCGACCACTTTCATAGCCTCGCTTTATTCGAAATCTGCAAATTAATATCTGCAGATCCTACCAGAACCTGCATTCCCATCAAAAGTCATAGAGGGCTTCAATCTTTGTCCCATAAACACACGCTCTCGGACTACCCGACTCAATCTACCCAAACTCAGTCAGAAAAATTCCCAACCCAAAATAGACAGCCAACCAAGTACTCACCGAATACCCCCCCGCATACTCACACATCTGATACGTATCAGACCCACTACTCAACAAATACCCCATGCCATTAATCACCTGTATACTCCAGCTACCCTCCACGGAGCAGCACGGACTGCTAGCAGGAAAATTCTCATGACTCCAGAACTGCAGCCGGAGTCCTACCGTTGCGCCGCCGTGACTCTTTTGAAAGTAGCCGATGCAGACGCCAGTGGGCGAGGTGTTACAGTACCGGTAGAGCTTGTTGTTGTGGATGAACGCTTTGAGCGGGGAGGCATACGGGGGAGAGAAGCTTACACCGACGACGGAGGGATCAGTGGGGTACGAGCGGATTACGGGCTTGTTGTGGATTCTGGGGTAGGGTGGGTTGATAGCTGTGAGAGAGAAGGTCCGGTTTAGAGCATTGGTGCCAAGAAGTAGAAGTGATAGGACAAACAGGAGCTGTGGGAGCTGCATGTTTGCTGAGTATTGTAGATTGTGATTAATACGATGACGCTGGTACAGATGTTTTGCAAGTAGGTCGCGGGGGTTATATAGAAACTGTATACGACGTAGCAATCATCGAGGCATTAATTAGATCTATAGCGGAACATCTGTTTTCAAAACTCTATATCATGGTTGCATCGTATTGCACCGTTGTACTACAGATGAAGTACTATAATTGGTGCAATTGCACTTTTCCATCGTATATTTCAACCAAGTGCACATGGCGTCACACGTGACAAAAAACCTGTTTAGGTTATCATTGGTCGTGGTAAGGCTTCAAGCCGCCCCTGTTTATAGACTCGTGTTGCGCAAGGAGGGATTGGCTGGACAACCGAGGGTCTGATCTATCACGCCAGTTAAGCTTCAAAGTATGCGTATCGATGGTTCGTGTAGGTGCAGAATACATGTGTTTCAGAGAAGTGTGCTGTTTTGATGGGTGGCTAAAGTTTACACTGCAGGGCCGGAAGACTTAGAGTACATAGTTCATGGCGGGCTAAATCTGCAACAAGTGACACTAAGGTGTACCACAGTCTCGTGCCAGAATGTGTCGACACGGCACAGTCTGGTGTAATAGGTCTTTTTCGTTTGTTGACTTATTTTCTCGGAGATATTAGCGCCGGGGGCTCAGCACACCCCGAACTAGCGTAAAATTTGAACGCTAGCGGAGGTTTTCTGAACCTTAAATACCCCGGTGAATTGAACCTTAAATCTTTGCGAGTTTGCCATGCAAAGTCAAGTATTTCGGGTCGATCTTAAAATCTCTCCGAACCCCCTAGACTCTCCCAAGTCACTCGGACATTTCTCGGAAGTTCGGAAAATCTCCGAAAACTTATTACACCAGACTGTGCACATGTTGGACATGGTCACGCATAGCACAGTCTGGGAACGAGACTAGGTGCACCAGCATACTCTTAAGATGCGGTCGTTCAAGGGTCATGAGGGCTACCTCGAATCCGAGAGCATTCGTTTCGATGAACTCGAAGGGTATTATTCAGACTAAAACTTGTTGATTGACGTTCAAAGATTGCCTCTGATTGGCCTATCCTACCCTAGTAACAAACATCCTCAGATTCCGTGGTAGTAGACCATATTACAGTCGCCCTCCGCTATAACGAACGTGCATATTGGGTCATTTTTCGTTCGGTACAGCAGATTATTCGGTATTATTCGGTATAGCAGACTAAATTCTTTGCTGAAGCAAAAAAGAAGCTGGCCCAAGTGGTTCGGTACAGCAAATATTCGGTATAGTGGCATTCGTTACATCGGATGGCGACTGTATACCATAAACCACTCAAATTATTGGCCTAATGTAGTAACCATTGTGCAGTTGTGGCATCCAGAAATCCACGGCTTATGTTAATTCCAGGGTCTCGCACGTAGCATCTGTAGAAAAGTATAAAGATCCATGTTCCTTAAATACATTTGCCATCCCTAATTCATTCTAACCGATAGACTCCTGTATCAGTGTTCCATCGGTGGAAATAAAGTAATTCTACCCACTACCCATTATATACCACTATAATCATTATGTAGTTATAGATGCTAGCGTTTAGAATGCAAAAACGCTTCAACAAAGGCATCGGGGTAAAATTATGCTGCAGAGGTACAGTATCAGGAATGGCGAGTGCGGGTAATATTAACGGTGCGGCCCACAATCGAGGCCGGGCAACAATTCATGGCTACATATATATACTAGAGGTTTTCCCGTTTGTTACCAACCAGAATCATTTCATAATGCCCCATCTCAATTTATACTATCAATTCAAACCAGGTTGGTGAATGAAATAAAGCCTTATCTTTCTCTTTTCCCTACTACTCTGGCCTGGAACCCTTTTACCTTGGGAAGTACTTTTCCGGGCGGAGTAAACAGAACAATCATTTGATTGAAGCATACTCTAGCACACCCTTAACGCTCTATGTAGGGAGCCTGGGTGCAGGGCCAATCATCACCCGCCATTTGCGAAACTTCTTTTCGTCCTGGCCTTTTATATATTAGGAGATATATGTAGATTTGGAGCTGAAAGAAATTAAGTAGCTGTAACTAACGCGTACGGGCGCCCCAAGGCTTGTCCGATGTGCTTAGCCCCTTTTTGATAGTCTATTAATTACTACGTGTACCCTGTGTTCCCCATTTATTGAGGCCGCTACTCGGAGTTATATGATGTTTAGAGTACTAAAGTCAATCCGGCCTGCATTAATTAATCGCGTGAGTAAAGACTTCAGGCGGACAGGGTAGTATACTTCAATGGGTTTTGTATATCAATACAGTTTAATTGGTGTTTCGGTCGTGAATTGCTTGCCTACTATGGATTTCCATATCGACGTCGACTCTCCAGTTACCTTCTTGGCTGTACAGTGTGCGCGGCTCCCAGAAATCTTATTATACATGCCTTATTGTTTCTCATCACTCAAGTCATTATTTGCTTCACCCTTCGATAAATATATTTATTGCTATTGGTTCTCCCCAATATAATCACTCGTAAAAACATAAACCTTACCTCATGCATCATTCGTCGGGAGATTGTGCCGGTGGTACACCATGCCGCCGGGGTACAGCGTGAGGTAAAATTATTGTAGAAGTATGGGAAGAGCCCTATTAGCTTGCCCAGCCATAGAAACCCTGTTTTTAGACCACTGTTTCTACAATAATTTTCCCTCTCGCTGTACATGATGAGCACATGTGCATGGGGTTTGTGCAATTGTCGATCAAGTCTCAAGGCTCTAGACAAGGTCCGGAGAGTTTTCTCGTGGGGAAGAGCTACTTAACTAGGGACTACATAGAGACAGCACTTTGAACATTGCTCAGCACAGGTCCCGCTATGTGTAGTTCAATTAGGAATTGAAAGCTAGCTGTCAGTATCCTGTCCTCATCACTAATGTCAGCATTATCACATAAGCCTGAAAGCTAGCTGTCAGTATCCTGTCCTCATCACTACATGTACTATGTAATGTCAGCATTATCACATAAGCCTGAAAGCTAGCTGTCAGTATCCTGTCCTCATCACTACTATGTAATGTCAGCATTATCACATAAGCCTGAAAGCACTCACCAAACTCAATGTTTCTTTTCGCGATTCGCAGGCTACATATGTACTAAACTACATGTAACTACAATCAATTGTAGTACAAGCGCTTAGTGGGCATTGCATTATTCACACTGCATATATTGCAGGTTCGAAATAGATCTACGCTACATTCCGATTTGTCGGCGACCAGAATCCCCGGAGAGCTGAGGAATATCTGTTGGTCATTAGAGAGAGAGCGGGCTCGCTCGAGCAATTGCAACGCGGATGGCTGAGAAGACATATTTCCACAGAGGCTTTGTTTGATGATGGAGAGTAAATTGAAGGGGTATATGGCTGGCTGAGGCGATGCATTGAGAGACTTCTGAACACAGGCAAAGTCAAGAAATCTCCACAGACAGAGACACGTTCCAAACGGGACGGAATAGTAGGATAGCCACCTGATTCCTCATGTGTAAGTAACTCTACCTGATGTCTTGCCAAGGAAGGAGCCCTGGGCCTTGGACCCTGAAAACCTAGTCCCTGACAACAACCACCGATCTCCGCTAACTAGACTTCAAACCCTGCTCCAGCAAAGAGTACAGCGATTCACAAGCATTTGGCGAATACACCCATTTGGCGAATTTGTATGTAGCAACCAGTAAAGCTTCGAGTTTGACTAAGATATCCTGATTCTTATTGGCCTTAATCCCTGTTCGCCAAATGGGTGTATTCGCCAAATGACTGTGAAGCGCTGTAGCTGATTTTGATATAGCCGGCATGGTGATGATTGAGTATCAGTTGGAGTAACGGTAAAACTTCAGCTCGGCCCTGTGCGTTCTCCTCCTCGCTAAATAGTGTAGGGCTATGCCCAATCGGCCAACTTGTTTGATTAACTGGATCCGGACGACACTGTTATCCATTAAACTCTACTCGCACGGTCGTTGTTCTTACCGAAGCTTAACAGATCAGCCGCAACACATTGACAATGTCTAAGGCACCAATTGCTTGACTTGACATTTCTTCTCCCGTGTCTGTAGAGTATCAAAAAAGATACCCTAACCACTCTAAATACGCCCGTAAGCTGCACTGTTAGCAGGCTCGGCATGAACAAAGTTCAGCTGAAATCTGACCCGTAAAAATGAAGCCGAGATTCGCTCAATCGAGGTAGGTACTTGGGGTGCCTAAATACTAATGCATCGCGGAGGGGTAGATCTTGGTATGTAAGCTGATGCTCTACTACCCCTTGCGGGGATCAACTCTATCCATATTTTACCCAAGCTGCATATCAACATGTCTCAGTGGTAGTCTGTAAGGTACTTGAGACTTATCGGCACCTCACGGTTCTTACCAAAGGGGACTCTAGAACCCACTAACCCGCACCTGACATGGCCCGGATGTTATTACCACCTGTGGAAAGGGTAGTGGTGTAAGTAAAACACAACAGCGGCCTCTACGTGGTTGAGGAGATACAGAGAAGACTACAAATACTAGAGATGTTGGCCGCTTTATTTCTCAGGCTCAGTCGTCGGTCGTTATATATTAGCCCACATATATTTTACCAGTAAATCTCAGTCATGAAGGTCGTTCTTCCTACTCTCGTTCTTGCCAGCGCTGTTGGAGCACTGGCTGCTACTTCCAGCAACACTTGCACGAAGAAGAAGATTATCATTGACACTGATTTCTGGAATTTGGTAACAACCTTCCTCCCTGCATTATATCTCATTACCAGCAATTGTACTGATATTACCGTTCTGTAGCCCGATGATGTGAACGCACTCGCCATTGCAAACGCCTTTGAGACATGGGGCGAGACTGAGATCCTCGGTGTTGTGTCGAGCATCCGTTCCCGGTATGCCCCCCCGGCAATCGACGCCGTCGACACCTTCTACGGGCACCCAGACATCGAAGTAGCCATCCAAAAGCCGCTCGATAACACCGTAAGACCCCCGCCATATATGCTCCCCTTGCTATCAAAAAGCTAACTTCACCTAGACCTACGACCCCGACTACACCCGCTACGGCGGCTGGGTCCAAACCCTGGGCCAAAAATGGCCCGAAGACATCAAAGATGGCTACAACACCACGGACCCGGTCCTTCTCTACCGCAAGCTCCTCGCCTCCGCCGACGATAACAGCGTCACCATTGCCGTCATCGGCTTCTTCGACGTCCTCTACCGCCTCGTCGACTCACCCGCTGACTCGATCTCTGGCCTCACCGGCTGGGAGCTCATCAAGAAGAAGGTTGTCGAGCTCGTCGTCCAGGCCGATGCGTCGGCACCGAGATCGTACAATCTGTCGCACCACAATGTCACCTTTGCCGCGCATGTGCTTAACAACTGGCAAAAGGCGCTCACGTTTGTGCCCGGCTATGTCGGCAGGAACATCAGGATGGGCGCCAAGTTGGCAACGGAGCTGAGCCCGGACACGAATCCGATTGCGTTTGTGTGGAATGCAACAATCGGCGCTGGGAAGGATGACGGATCTTGGGATCGTGAGTCTACACCCTCTCCCTGCTTTTATCTCTCTACAAGATGTAGATAGGTATGCTAACATTCGAATTGCAGCTGCGGCAATCTACTATGCCATCCGCGGTCTCGACGACGTCTACCACTACAACAAGACTGGCGGTGCCGTCACAATCCTGCCCAACGGAACAAGCACATGGAACGACAGCGCCGTGCCGGCCGGAAAGCAGAACTGGGTCGACCTCACCATGAGCAATGTCACCTTCGCAAAGAGGCTTGAGGACATCCTTCTGTGGGAGCCGAGCAAGCCCAAACCAACGAACCTCATCAAGTGCGGTGCCGCGGCTGGAAATGGCACCACCGGTACTGGCTCCGGCTCAGGCTCCGGCTCCGGCTCTGGCTCTGGCTCTGCTTACGGAAACGCGACCACTACACACGGTGCGGTGTCGTCACCGTCGGCGGTGTTTGAGGGTGCGGCTGCAAGTGTTGGTGTGGAGAGGAGTATGCTTCTTGGTGCGGCAATGGTGCTGGCTGCTATGTTTGCGTTGTAGATGTAGTATCTAGATGGATGATGTGATGGGTACAGTATATATATAGTCTTTACTGGTAGTTTTTCAATATTTATGTTGCGAAAAGTAATTGTTTATAATGAAGGGATTTGAAATTAACAATCCACCACACTAAAGTACACATGTATGTAGTTAGCGGCATACGGGAACAAAGAGGGTATTTACATGAAGTTGTAGTGAATGTAGTTCGAGTGGGTGCTACTGCTATTGATCTGATTTCTATTGATCAGCACAGCAATAATCACGATTGACAAGATAATGGACCCCGAGTGATGGGTCATGAACTTTATTATCGCGTGTGACGTCAACTTAACTGATGGTAACTACATGTACTACCGTCTATAAACCATTTATTTATACGGCAATCAATGCAATCGATATACCCCGCAGCATATCAGAAAACCCTCCTTGGAGGCACTGTGGGTTTCGAAATGTGTATAGTTAGTGTGTACCTATTCATCCCCACGCACACTGTGATAGTCTACTTTGCCTCGGCGTCCTTGGCGTCGGCGTCCTTTGCCTGCACTATGTTCCCATCTTTGATCTCCTGGTTGGGCTCCTCCGGATCGTCTTCGCCCTCGACGGTAATTCTGGTGCCTTTAATGCCCTCTTCCACCTCCTTGACCAGGCTCTCGATATAGACCTCGTCTTTCCCCACAAGGGTAACCGTATTATGATCCTTCCCCCATCTACCACCACCCTCACCATCAGCACTCCCGAAACCCAAATACACATACTCGGAACAAAAAAACCTACCTCGGATAACTCCCCACCTTGACCCCTCTCGCCCCCACCTTCTTCTGCAGCTCCGTCAAGTACTCCGCAGCCTCACTCTCGGGCATCGCCGTACTAATCAGCACCCTGACGAGCTTCTTCCCCTCGATCCTCTTCTCCTCCTCAAACAGCTTCTTCATGCCCTCCAGCTGGCTCACAAAGATGCTCGGCACCCCCGGCAGCACATGCACGTTGTAGTTGATGATAGCGACAGGCACCCATGTGTCGTCGCTCACATACACGATGCGCACATTGTCGCCGGCCGGCAGCTCCGCCATGCGCAGGCGTGCTGTCCGTATCGGCGAGGGTGTGTCCCAGTCGAAGGGCAACTTGTGCTTGGAGAGGAGGCGCATGCGGCGGAAGGTCTCGTCGTGCAAGCGCAGGGGGAGCCCGAAGGCCGCGGCGAGGGACGAGTAGGTAATGTCGTCGTGGCTGTTGTCCGGTTATTATTAGTGTGCGCGGGAGAAGGGAGATTGGGCTACGTAGGGCCGATGCCACCGGAGGTGACGACAAGGTCGTAGTTGGCGCTCATGCGGCGGGCCGCCTCGATGATCTGGTCTTGGTCATCGGAGATGACCTCGATGCGCTTGAGCTCGATGCCGAGGTCGAAGCAGAAGCGGGCGAAGTAGGGGGAGTTGGTGTCGACTGTCTGTTGTTGTGTATGCGGGGGGGGAGGGGCAATTGTTATTAAATGTCTCTAGGGCGCCCCGCCGGCCAGGGAAGGAAGGGGTCTATAGATGGAGTGCATACCTTTCCGTTGAGAACTTCGTCGCCAATGATTAGACAGGCGGCCGTGTGAATTGGCCGCTTGAAGGGATCTGCGGAGATGGACATCCCTCTGTGAATATTCTTAAGGTGGTTTGAGACTACGGAGAGGCGCGAGAGCATATGACGATGAGTGGTGGGAGGGGGGAGTGCGGTTGGTGGGTGTATGAGACGGCGTGCTCTCTCTTTCTCTCTCTACTTGGGGTATCTAGAGAGTTGTGTCGTTGCTGATTGTTGGTACTTACATGTAGTTATCTGGTGAGGCTGCAAAGCACAGTGGGGTAAGCGCATGTGTGTGCCTACTCTAGGTGATCTCATACACACAATCCTGGTTAGGTCCCACCCACACCCGTCCACCCACCATCCCTCCACAACGATAGTGCCGCATGCAGGGTTAGCTACATACCTGATAGCAGGGCTGCAGATTTGAGCAAATACTATCGAGTGATACTCGGTGATTCTCTACCACACAATCGTTTCCCCACGGCGTCAGATTCCTCTGGCAGCCACTACATGGTCTTATGTACAGGGGGTATCGCAACAATCATAAGTACATGTACACATCACACAACACAGGGTGCCTTTTTACAATAATCTATGTACCAGGAAGGAATACCTCGTCTACTTAATCCCAAACCCCCCCCCCCCCCCAAAAAAAAAAAAAAAAAAAAACAGAAAAAGGATAGGCGCAGATACCTCCATTGTTTCTGTACAAAAGTAATTTTCAAAAGAAAGAGAGAAAGATTACCCGCAATCTGACTCCTAAGCCCCTAAATCCAACGCAAAAAGATGTGCTAAAGCGCGAGAGAGAAAAAATCCCCTCCAAAAAAAAAAAAATTAAAAGGAAAAGAAACCAAAGAGACGGACACAAAGTAGCGGAGACCTTCGTAGTCTATAGAAAAATGCACCATACGATATCGTCGTTAGCAGAATATTTTTAACCCTGCTTCCATGTCTTCATCTTCAAGTGCCTTCTTCAATCCCCCATGCTTCCCATTCTGGAGCCTGTACAGGGGCTTCCAACTCCACACCATCATGCCCTCCGTGCGTGATGCAGCCAACACAAGTGCATCCCTCGCCGCACTTGCATCCAGCCTCAGTCTGCGCGCAGATTCCGAGCGGATAATCAAAGTATAGGAAATTGCTTGGCGAGAGCTCATCAACAGCGTCAGTGCCACTTGGGGTGCCATTCGGGCTTCCGTCTGTGCCCATGTCCTCCTCTTCTGGTGTAGGTGAAATCTGCTTTGCCGGGCTACCTCTACTTCCACAGCATGCCCCTGACGATGGCCCACCAGCTACAGGCGACGAAAGCGACATCCCATTCGCTTCGAAACTGTTTGGTTGGGGTTGTGGGTGCGAAAGCTGTTGAACAAGGCTGTGTGGATGGTTATGGTTTGTAGGATTCGGGTGTGACTGCGGACTCAGAGATCCATTGTCTACGGCCATGAACGACTGCATCTCCCGTACATGCTCCACCGTCCTCCGATTAAATGGATGTGTTGCACAGCCTAAGCAATTGCACTCAGGCCCACAATGACAGCTGTGTTCCCAGCCGTTGGCTAAAGTGGTGTTGGTGACTGGAGAATTACTCATTGGGGGCACTAATGCATTCCCAGGCAGCTGTGCTGTTGGTTGTGGTCCAAATACGCCAGCCGCTCTTTGCTGTTGTAACCATGCAAATTCTTGAGGCGTGATCACAGGGTTAATTGTAGGATACATCCACATGTTTGGAACCTGTGAAAAGTTTGTAGGCGGAATATATGACTGTGGATATTGGAGAGCAGGGAAAAAGGAATGTCCTGAGAAAGGTACTTGAGGAATAGCCATTTGTTGGGGTTGTATTGTGATCGCTTTTTTTGAACCGTTACAACAACTAGGACCTTGTTGGGCACTCTGTAGGGCGGGTGCACGATGTATATACTGTTGTGGCTGCGGTTGTGGTTGCTGCGTTGATCCCCCCCCGCAACCTCCACAGGCTGCCTTTTTGACAGGAGGTTGAGATAGCTGCCAAGGAGATGATCCTGCATCAGGATTCCATACATCTGAACACAATGTTTTGTGAGTTACCACTGGCATGTCTGGTTTGCTTTCTAACGGTTTTATGCCCCCCAATAACATATTTCCGTTTTGTGAGTTTGCAAAGTCGTGTGATGGGCGAAATCCATTGATATCTCCCCCATGTCCAGGACATGTCGGAAGTGCTGCAAACCCTCGCAATGAATCTCCCTCAGCAGAACCATTCTTTCCTGATGTATCAGGCATACCCCCGCAGCTATTAGCTGCATTTCCCATCTTTAAAGACTCAGCACTACTACTACGTTCCCTCTCTTGCTCGAGTAGTTGTTCAAGAGCGACCTCCCCTATATTCACACTCCCTTTTCTTGCTTGACCAGTTTTTTTCGGCCGTTGTGGTTTGACAATTTTATTTGAAGGGCCACTATTGGCCGAACTGGCCGATACAATCGCGGGGAATGTTGGTGACATGGGTGATGTTATCGTCGACCCAGAATCGCTTGTAGCAACAGTTATAGTTACCAATGATGGCGGGGGCAGTCTAGGCGGGGGCTCCTGCGGCTTCGGCGTTCCACAAGCGCAAGAGGCAACTAAACGCCACCGTCAACGTTTATAAAGCGCTGGGCAAGAAAGCAGTACATACCCTTCGGTATGGCGACAGATGTGACATCGCAACTACAGCTCACCCTGGCAGAGCTTCCAGCCTTGTTCCCCCCAGAATCCTCTCCATTGGGCAGGGTGTGGACAAAGGTTCCTGGGGAGGTTGATGACAGGGTGTGTGGGCAACTGCTTAACGGTCGGCCTGGTTTTCGAACCTGTACCAGCACTCGGTCGCTGTGGTTACACTTTGAGGAGCGATGTCCTCGTATGCAGGGTTCGCTTTCCGGGCCATCAGCAAACGTTTCTATCTGGGTGTAGACATGAGGTTGAGTTTCTCCGTCATCACTAAAAGGAAAGGTGTGCGGGAGCGGATGAAGGTAGGGTAAGAGAGGAAATATTTACCAGGCAAACTTTATACCTCGCATCATCGGCATCTTGATAGATGGTTGGCAGGTCGTTTCTTATTCTTTCACTCAGAATCGCAAGGTAGGGGGGTTGGACCAGGTGGTGGGGCTCAATATTCTCGGTCACGAAGGCAGTAGCTTGAGAGCTACTTGTGGTCAGCGAGGGACTATAACCAACCCATTCAATGCAACCAAGATCTCAAGATATTTTCGCGGTGGGTGCGATGCTGCCCTACTATGATGAGTCCACCGAATCGTGACGGCGGGTTGCGACGTGTGTTACAAGATGGACAGACTGGGAAATTCTTGGATGAGGCTCTTCTGACTGCCCCCCAGATTTAACCAACCAGTTGACCGATAATCCTCGTGGTTTCCCTGAGATGCCGCGGGTTGATGGGTCCAAGCTAGATCACTCTATCTGCAAGCTGATGAAACAAATAGAAGGAAGCGAGGAGAAAAAGCAATGATTCTGTGAGTGAGAAAAATAGAACTGAGTAAGAGGCAGAAGCAGAGGTGCGCAAGTTATTATTTCAGGTCTCTTGTCTGTGACCTCTTCGCGGCTGTCGCTGGTAACGCTCTCTCTCTCTCTCTATCGTCGTGATGTAGGTCTATCCACATGTAAGATACTCGATATTCGATTGTGGGAGTTCTCCTTTGGTCAGATGAGGCGAGCGTTGCCGGTGCTGTGGATAGGGAATGGATTTGGTTGAGCTAAAAAGAGTCAGTTTTTTTTTAACACCCCTCCATGCTACCCCGTACGCATATATGTGCGCGTAAAGTATATTATGTACATAGAAGTACATACACATACCATACCAGAGCTGAGTTCAAGCATTCACTACATACACTCAGCCTGTTCCCCCCACGACCATTATTCAACAAATGGATGGTTTTCTTGTCAACAGTCGTGAGATGTCGTGCCCTAGGGGCGAGGATGGACAGTGAACCTGTACGAAAGTTCCTAGTAAAGTAGGTGAGGAGAATAATGAATGCAGGTTTTATCCTCGTTTATCGCCTACCTGGGTACCTCGAAATTTACTGGTATCGAGAAGCAGGAGGAAGCTCATATGCTGCATATGTAGCCCAGTAAGTCAGTGGGGTGGAGGTTGAACCTCCAGGGAATATTCCGCATGCCATGGCGGCAAGATCAATAAACCATGCAAGTGAGCAGGTTTCACGCCACAAATCCACTCCGCGATGCAAAATCGGAGATGCGGTGTCTGAAGGTGTGCGTCCTAAAATGGGTGTGATGTAGAGTAAGTACCGGCACTGCATATCACAACAGGTATTCGTTTAATACGCAGAAGTAGATATGTAGGTATGTACGTACGGTACTGTATGTTACTCGAGCGACTAAGAGCCAGTGGTCATCTTCTTGGGGTCGTTTTTATTTAGGGTCTGTCTTTCTTTTTCCCAAGACAACTTAATACCCCCACCATTCCTCGATCCTATGTATATCTTCCCTATCTCCCGTAGCTCTTCGAGGCTTCTTTCTGTGCTCGAATTTCTTGTCAAACCTCCAAAGGTATGTACTATTCACCATTCGCCTTATAGATCTCCTTCTAGCATTCCCTATCTACCGAGTGCTGACCCTGTAAAGCTTCCAGAGCCCAATCATTCACAGAATTGTCATGTGAGCTTTTACTTTAACAGCCTTGAGCGGTGAGAGTGTGTGGTGGTGCTGCATAGACACATATTATATCAAGGGAGAAATCTATAAAATTCATGCACGCCATCAGTTATCCAGACCTTCGAACACTTACCTACATACTAGTACCCCACGAGTACAGGATACCTATTCAACCTATGATACGTTCATCATGCTCACCCACGTGCCACCAATCGTCAAATCCCTAGCTCGGAGCCTACCGAGACCTCTTCAACAAAGACGCAGCCCGCCCGCCCGCCTTGGAGTACCCGGGTCGGTACCACAAATATATTCCCCCACCCCAGCTCTCCGAGCCACTCAGCCGGTTCCCCGAGACACCTCGTGTGAGAGCTAGCTTCCTTGGGCCGCGTCCTCGCCCATTCATAAACCATCTTTTCTTTCTTCTTTCCCCCACTTCATTTTAGGTAATTTCTGCGGGGTATGGTTTATGAATGAAACGAATTAGATATATATCCCCACAAAACGCTTGCGTTTTTACAATCTCCACTCTTTTTAGGGCCCGGTAGATATATTGGATCGAGAATCCCACCGATCTCTCCACTAGTGGTCATACAAATCTGCGGGATGTCCTGACTGAAAAGAATAAAAAAAAACCCCACCTTCTCGCCCGCCTCGTTCAGTTGGAAATAAATTTAGCTCCTTCGCGAAATGGTGACCCAGCGTTGGATAGAAGATTGACACTCACGATGGGCCCCCGAATCCGGAACCTGCTGCCTATCTCTTCATTGAAAAGATGCGGCAGACAATTATATCTGGGCGGGGCGGGGGCGGGCAGGCATGCAAACTGGCCATTTAAAAAATATTCATCAACTATTATTTCTTCATTAGATTATACGCTTACCTTGGAAATTTAGTCGCGGCGCTTCTATGACTTTGTTCCATACCCCTCAGGAATGGTTGGTATCTCTTCTTGTTTCCGATTTGTACGGTGGACAGCGTATCAGCCTTAGCCAAGTACGCCAGTGGAAAATTAGGAAACGAGGTTTACTTGCATTTAATGGAGTGAACAGCTAGGCGTGATTCCTTATGTACAGAAAGAAGGCTCATAAAGGTATCACAGGACTCGGGCTGAAGGTCTTTTGGTATTCTACGACAAGTGTTCAACAACGGAAGTAGAAACAGCGCATGGTACTACCTTTAGTAATATGGAGGATAGCACACCAAAACGCTGATTTGCTAAGCCCAAGAAAATATCATACTCGGCCTAAACACTTGTGAAAAAAAACAGAATCCCTTACTTAAACCCCACCCTTTTCATTCTGTGTAGTCCAAGGGCCGATTGAGCACATACGGTGGGACTCTTGAGTGACGATGCTTTGGGAATACGTCAGTTTAGTATGTAAGGTTTCATGCGAGTGATCGTACCTACCTTTTTGTTCGCCCGAGTTGCGCACCATCTATTCCCTCAGGCAACAAAAGACGTCGTCTTTAATCATATATAATCACTCGGGTCAATCAGAAGATACACCAGTTTACCTGAGACATCGTGAAAAGAAAACCGTTTGGGAAGTGCCACGTAAATGGTAGCTTTTGGTCGTATGTACGAGATTTCCTTTATTTTTTAGTTTGGGATAATCTCCTCATGCCCAATATTTTTGTTTAGTGCGGCAAGAACGCAGGCAATGATTGAGGGCCGGGAGCGACGGCGAGCGCATCGAGTGTTGTTGGATTATGGACAATGTATATATATTTAGTCGGTAAATAAATAGAGTTATTCGAAGCGATGTTGGTGCTTTAAACTGTAGGTGGGATTATGTAGGTATATGTAGATGCATATATGTACTAACATCGCACTTAAGTTGTAGGATACTACAAAGAAAAGGTAAGAAGAAGTAGTCGAATCCAAGCTACATGTAGCCAGACCACCAGGGGGTTATGAATGACCGTGTTCTACGCCGGTCATCAAGCAACTACCCATAATCAACTCCATAACCATACATGTAGTTACTGGTTTTGGCTGCGGCAGCTCTGCATGCACGTCTCGTGTTACTCTATATCCCTACTAGAGTACATGTATGTGTACTCTATATCACCAGGCATAAACAAAGACTTTGTAAACACACAACCTAGAACTCATTCGATCTGTACAAGCTTATGCGGATGACCATATGGTCCGGTTTATGCCCGATGAATTTAGAACTGAGCATGAGTAATTGAATAATTATAAAGCTACATATAAATTTACCTATTTCACGTGTAGGTACATCGCGGTATGTAATTAAAGTATTCTAGGTAGGTACATACATGTATGTAATGTAGGAACGTATGTAGACTATTCCAGAGTTAGCAAGATAGGTAATATGCATTTACATTGATGGTCTAGGAGTTGCCTGTCTTCTCTTCTTCACCGTCTCATGACGATAGAACGCCTATATACAGTAGGAGGACTCATGTAGAGCAAACAGCACTTCATGTGCTCCTATGAACCTAGTCGTTGACAATGATCCGCATGCGGCATAGACTGGTTACCGGGAGCTGCCGTAACAGTGCCCGCGCGTGTCGAAACAAGGCTGCAAACATACATACATGTATGCGTCCCTTCTCGTCATAAGCATCACCACAACAACTACCACCCCATCATATCATCAGTCAATATATGTAGCAGATTTATTTACACACCAGGCGTCTATATCAAAGACTTCGCTACCGGCAAGCATAACGGAGAGCAACGCGGTTAAGTAAACACATATGCCGGCGGCGTGGGGTAAGCGTTCCTGTTGTTATTGTTTAAACGTCCGTTGAAGGGCTCGGCGCTTGATCGTCAGCCGGCGGTACTAAGAAACGAAACGCAAAGGAAAATAAGTGATGGGACCCTATTACTGTAGTAGGTAGGCCCAGGCACACATATCCTGTCGCACTTGACTCGAGGACTGTTTTGCTGCAATGCCCCCTCCAAAATTGCTACCTGTTACTGGAGTGGTTAACATACAAATACACCTCATTGTACAGAGAAGCAATTGTGAGATAGACTGGAAATAGCGGCTCGCTAGATATTTCTCAATCCTTACAGTACATCATACCATTATACCTGAGTTTTGGTATATGTATGTTGTATGTACCACAACAAGATTCACAATCACCGGTCGTCAAGGCATGAACCAAAGTAGGTAACAAACTGCTACGGCATATTGGAACTCGAAACAAGGAACTTTGGTCCCAATAAATCCTGTGAACATAACATGATCTATGGTTCTTATGGACACACTGAAGTCTTGTGCATGTGTCACTTATTTCGTCAAGCTCACTATTTCTCTAGCTCCAGGCCTAGGTAGAAATAAGTTTCTAAATTTAGTATGGTTACCCTCATCTTTCTTTGGCATTGTTGACAGTCGATCCCTTCTTATGTACGTACAACGATAGCCAGCCGTTACTAAATCTAATTCCATTGAGCCTCTCGCCATGATCGACTGAGGGTTTGACATGGCATTTTCGAGATAGCTGAAAGTGCTGCAGCGGGGGGGTTCACGTCGATCATGGGCAGGCGAAATAGTAGAGTATTATAGTAACAATAACGCTGAAACCCCTACTTACCCATGTACCTATTTGCGTACTCGATTTGTTCTCTGTATGTACTTGGTTGGTTTCAATATACAATTGCTTGGCATGTCAGTCTATCATGAAACTCGGCCTCAACTTCACTAAAGAACTGCACAAACAATGCGTACGTGCTAGATATCTACGAGGAAGGGTATGCTCTGGACCCATAGTCGGGTGTGTACCTACTACTCTACGTTTCGACAGTGATCACTAAAACGGACCAACCATTTACAGGGTTCACTAATTAATTGATGATGATCTATTCGCGATCGCTACTTGCGCGTAAGGGGAGAAAAACCGAGTGCGTAAAAAAGGCATGAATCAAAATCAAAAACAAGCCCAGGCGCTGGGTTGCATGCATAGCAGAGTCTCCCTCCCCCCTTGGGGGAAAACCGCATGATGCATGCACCTTGTACGAACGTAGAGCAGCGACTTCTTCATATTTAATACAATTAACTGCCGATGTACACTGGCACCTGAAACCCCATATCTGACCGCCTGCATAATTTATGTCTGACCAACAAATGCATTTCTAGACGTATATCCTCCTCGCCTATATAACCTAGCATAGCCCCATGATTTTCTCAACCCAGTAGATCAAGTTTCACCAAAAAGAATCTCCCGAACTAGCCTTGAATATTCTTTCAATTGGTTTATTTTGATTGTTTACTGCCTCAACGTACAATGAGCATGGATATGGACGTAGCAGCCTGCCCCGAGCGTGCGACTTCGCCCAAAAAACGGAAGCACGAGGAAGCAACCACAAGCGAAAAGTACGAGCTGTACCTTCACGCGTCAAAGAATCCTCAACTAAAACAGGTTTGTCACTGAAGTCCTGATCTAGAGAGTTCGTTATATTTAACTCTCAATTCATTCACAGAGGGAGCTCGCAGAATGGTTCGAGTCGACTTTTCACAAAGCGATCAATCAATCCACCGTCTCACGGAACTTGAAGAAGTTCAAGTCGACACCAGCACCGCTCGAAGTTCGATTCGAAGCAGGCTGTCCACCATTGCCCCCACACCCGCCTCATGCTCTTCCTCCAACGCCACCCCCATCTAATCCTGAGGATTTTAGCCATCCCGAATTAGACAATGCGCTTCACAATTGGTTCATGGGGTGCGACGACCGAAAAAGCATTGACAACGAAGCGTTGAAAGCTAAAGCTGAAGAGCTTAACTCTAAGATTTACTCGGATGAGATCCGAAAACCATGCACTGATTCTTGGCTCGACGCATGGAGACGAAGACATGATGCATTAGATCTCAAACGCACCGCTGGACCGGAGCGTGAGGGAAGCAAAGAAACTGAAGGGGATGTATCTGAGATGAAAGTTGAGGGATCCGGAGAGAGCAGCCTCAGTCCAAAACCAAAAAACGAGGACACCGATGAGAAACGGAGAAGAAGGGAAATCAAAAGATTGCGGAAAGATATCGAAAAACGGGATATACAAATGGCGAAAGCCAAAATACGCAAAGAGGCTTCCATCCGAAGATTGGAGGAGTTGGAGAAGGAACTCGGGCAGCCAAAGTTGTAGGCTATACATGTGCATGCGGTCGTTCATTCATTCTCATTTGTCTAGTTAAAAGTTTGGGGTTTGTAACATACACATACGTATAGCAGGTCTTGATTGGCGTGGTCTGTGGCAAGGTACCGATAGACTTAGTCAAGCAGACGGTGGCGGTTAATGTCTTTTTGCTGGTGTTATTTGATTTTCTTTGTATCTCTCGATCTCTCAAATTCATAGTAGTATTCTTTATTTTATTTTTTATTTACTGCCAAATCTAAACAACCAATTGATTAAGAACATGCTACAAAAGTAATTAATTGATTACTCCTGCCCAGTACTCATTGGCCATTGAGCAATGTGAATACATAACGGTTGAGGTGATCTTGATATATTATATGTATATGTCAGCCACCAAGAACTACATGTAGCTAGAGGAAGCCCTGCATTGGCTAATTCTGTTGTGGGGTAGAAACCGCCGAGTGAGCACAGATGACCCTCGCCGCCCTATATATGTGATGGCCATGGGCCATGGGGCTGACACGTACTTTAAATAGGAAAGTTTCTTATGAGGGCTAATAAAAGGTCATGTGAAGTATTATAACTACCCGCAGCGCATTAACTCTGCAGGCTCTTTCTGCTAAGCTATTATATTAGCATAAGCTTGTAGTACTTCGCATGCCTGTGCGAGCGTTATTCGCCAGGCCATACCAGACTGCCAAGCATTTCGATTCATCAAACACTTGCTTTCTCCCGTCGTCACTCACCGACTGGAGGTCCTGCATCGAATCTTTCCGGGTGTGTAGCATCAAAGATTGAATGGCTTGAAATCGTGGATGTGGTACAATGAACTCAACAGAAAGCTCAAACCAATGACCGCCGCATCGGCAGATAGGGAGAGTATGCATGTAAATTTAAGAACGGCATGGCAGCATCCTTGGTATTGTTCCTGAATAACTCTATTTTAATTGGCAGATGGAATAGGGATCGATGAGTGAGACTCTAGATGAAAGAGAATAGTGTCGTCTTACTCGACATATAGCCCCCACTCGCCTCAGCACAATATGAGGTCGGCCCCGTAACTATTAGGGTACCCTCTACTTATGGTTTTATGGGAAGTACCCTTGTGAAGTATTCTCCGGTGAGATTGAACTTCGGCCTAAATAGGTGAGTATGAGGGAGCATGCAGATTAGTTAAGACGTATGAGTTCCACCTACTTTAAGTCTATTTTTATCGCGTGATGTGCAGTGCGCCTGGCATCCAGAAACATAGTCATAACCTCCCGGCAATGCAATTCTGATGACTAATAGCCACAACTCTTGGCATCCGGAACATCAAGTTTCACCCGACTTCGTGTGATAAGTTACCTTGACATTCAAATCCCCCCACGTCACCGCATTCCGCCGTACCGAAGTACAGATAAAATTGAATCTCCTCCTCCAGAATTTGTATAATTGTACCAGGGTAAATTTATCTCTGTTACTCGCGATCTGGGCCTCGGGCAATTCCCTCGGTTATCTTGACAACTAACTGACCTTGGTAAAAAAATCTGCAGTTTGACGAAAAATGACCTCTACTACCTCCAACACAGTTGTCAAGCCCCGCCCTGCCTCAGAGGGATTGCTCAATGAGAAAGTACGACATGCTCTATCCACAGTAACACCCATAATCTTACTAATTGGGCACAACTAGTGGGACCACTGCCTTGCGAATCTCTTGGTGAAGTCTACCCTCGGTGCCGGATTCGGTATCATCTTCTCGGTCCTTCTGTTCAAGCGCCGCGCTTTTCCCGCCTGGGTTGGTCTTGGATTCGGTGCCGGTAGAGGATACGCTGAGTGTGACCGGGAGTTCAAAGGTGCTGCCGGTGGTGTCACCAAGACTGTTGGCGAGAGACTGAAAAGGTCGTCTTAGATAGTGTCTTTCTGCGTGTTTTAAGGGTACGGTGAAAAATCTATAGAGGCGCTTGAAGGTCGTTTGAGCAGTTTGATTTGGATGACAGGCAGTGACTGAGGACGGCCATGTTGACGTGCCCAATAGATGCCCGTTAAAATCGGAGGAGGTGTTCGTTTTCATGCTTAATTTTCCTTCATCCATGCTTTCTACTTTATAAAAACTCTAAATCAGAAAACGGTCAAAAACTAGATTATCTATATAAACTTCGCTTGAGACCTCGGATGGGATCATCTTCTCACGAGCCCTCTGGGTTTCCCACAGGTCTAGCTTTCTGAGCCATTCGGTCTCTCTTCAGCTTGAAGTTTTAAGCCCTTTAGATCTTCATATCCGGGCTTTTCCATTGATGGTGCTTTGCTGATGGAATTCCGTTCAATGTGTGCTAGTCATAATTTGGTAACATCGAATTTATCCATCTGTGGCAACCACCGCCCCCCATATATAATATATATAGTAGATACCTATATTTCGCATTACTAAAGCCCCGGTTTTTAAGTATCTCAAGCAACCCCCCCTCACCCTCCCCTCCCCCCCTCTCCTACGCCCATATTTGTACCTTACATACAGTGACTCAACTTTTATGTTCATACGTGGAATTATTAATGGCCACTACTAGCAGTGCTGTCAGCTGTATATTATAGCAGTTGTGGGTACAAGGCTTCAAGCGCACGTGCATCATTCCCCTAGTGAATTTCACGAGGATAAGAAGCCACAAATCCTGAGCCCGAGAACCTCAGCCGTATCTATTGCTAGAATGTACATGTATGTTGGCACGTACATGCTAAGAAATATGAGCTTAATCGTACTTCGTAGTAGGTTCAATATCACAATCTATAATGGCCGGTAGAACTATTGCGAAAGTGGGTTCCCCGTGACCCGATAGTCCTATTGGCCCTTAAAGGAATTTTTGCAGTAAGCACGGACCAAGAAGCCCGCTCTTTTAGTTCTGACTTCCGCAATAATTCTACCAAACTGTGTACCACGGAGTAAAGTAAAAAAAAAGAACAAAAGGTACTGCAACAGCGGCCCGTTACTACCCCCATTCCTTGAAGGTTCTAATCCAGGACCTCGCGGTCCTGAGCAAACACACAGTGTCTCACCCGACGCCGGTGTCTAAACCGTTAGACCGCTCGCCCTTATTGGTGCTGCGGGAAGTAATACTTAACCTTGTGTGCCAAGATGAAGCGGAAACCCTAGCCCTTGAATTTCAAGACTTGATCCCTTCGTTCGTGCCCGCGATTCACATACACGGTCTGGTAGAATTATTGCGGGAGTCAGAACTAAAAGAGTGGACTTCTTGGCCCTTGCTTACTGCAGAAATTCCTTTAAGGGCCAATAGGACTATCGGGTCACGGGGAACCCACTTTCGCAATACATGTAGTTCTACGGGCCATTGTAGACAAGACTACACTATACCATATTAGGAAATACAAAGCTTAGCTACGAGTGATATACAGTGATTCTTCACTTTAATACCATAACAATTGCACATGATCTATCGAAATAATCACCCCCGAGTGTTTCTTGAGGGTCACAATTACAAAACCCTATAATTTTAAATGCGCTAGCCCCTATATCAGGCCCGATCCCCTTAACCCCACCCGGCCCGGCCCGGCCAACCAACCACCAGAAACAGCAAGCACGCCGAAAATACCGAGCACGGCGCCCTAATATAGAGTTTTAGCAAATCCTACATGTATCACTCAATTATAACAGATCCGCTAATATATTAATACTATTCACTGTAAAACCTCTTCCTCTTGGACGCACGACTAGGCCACACGTTCAACGGAAATCCCTCCTCTCGCTCCCGCTACCAATAGCTTTATTCTTATCAGCAGAAGTGATGTGGATAGGCTTACAAATCTTCTCTGGGATCATTTATACAGATCCCGCAGAAAAGATTTAGTCAGATGACACGGCTGGTGAAACTAATTGGGCGAGTAATTGAGGGGAAGTGGAAAAATGCCTACTTATTTGTTGGATCCAAAGTATATCTATAATCTATGAACCAACGATACAGGGGCACCTTTCTTTAATGTGATCAGAGTGTTTCTCTGTCGGGATAAACTTCAGAGTGCAGACTTTACTGAGTACCCTGGAATATGGCATAGAGATGGAACAAGTCGCACAACGGCAGCTTAATTCTGCTAGAAGAATATAATCTCGAAGATCTTATCAAGAAAAATGAGTTTATTAATTAGAACTTGAAGGGCAAGATGATACTTCTGCAAAGTGCTGTTCGGCTGATACTACTAAATCTCACACTAAAACAGGATATCTAGGCTTGTCTACCCAGATCATAAAATTTAAAGGCTATCCCATGGATTGTAAGCGGATTCGGGCCATCCGGGCACCAAATCTTTGACAACGCAACCAGGAGAAAAAATCTTAAAAAGATAAATTGAATCAAAATAATACAGGAGGAGTTTGATACAGTTATACCACATAATGATACTTTTTTTTTTAACGTGTGGTTGTCAATTGCGTAAACATGCTAAATAATTCGGTACACGGTTGAACCACAAAACGGTTGTTACACTAGTCGATGGGATAGGCCTCTGTGTGAAGATAGGGTGGATTGAAATTCACAGTGTGTCCACGCCGGCTACGTGTACTGAGGTAGGCGGGTGTTTATGGGCTGTGGATCAATTCCAGCAAACAAGGTGGGGTCTTTGGTTGTTTAGTATTCATTTCGTTACTAATTGAATATGCATATACAAGAACACACATCTTATATATATTATTTATACATGGGAACGATTTCTCCGAGAGCTTCGGCTTCCATACTAATTCTTATCCGAAGTTCACATATGGTAATATGTAGGCACTAAAAATGAATCTTTATGAGATTACGGTAAGTATATGTACAGCTGGGTTTCCCCAAGATACATGTGTTCATGATTTGAGGGCATATCGTATTTCTTGTGCTTGTGCGCGCAAAGCTATATTAACGCTCTCTATGAGATTAATCGGCTAGGTGTGTGTATGTGTGAAGCTAGGACGGTACCTTTTGTTATATGCACACGTATAAGTAGTTTATCACTTGTTTCTAATGATGTACACATAACGTTAATAGCTGCCACTACATCACTCATGACTACGGGGCTAATGGAAGACTAGATCAGCTGAACTCAAGGGTTGGATGAAAAAGAAAGTACAAATAGCGGCGCTCTTAGAGATCGGTGAGTAGTATGTTTATTTTATTTCATATGAGTAAATATTTCCTAGCTTGAGTATCATGTAATCCTCAGGATCCTTCTTAGGAGTGGTCATCACTGCAAGCTTTATTTAAATATTTCTGTCCTGATGTATTGGGGTTCTATAATTTTAATGCTTATGTACAAGCCCTCACTAGATATCTTAAATACGTTCTCTAAATACAGGGGAGACCCCGAATTAGAAGAACATTGATGGATCGTAGTCTTACACATAACTCAGTTAAGCCATGAAGCCTGTCGGTATGAGACTTGGAATACTTGAAAGGTTTGTGGAAGTATGTAGGTACATACCAAAACTACGCGCGTAACAGTCCCGATCCATGATGACGTACCGAGTGAGGAGCTATGATATGAGACAACAGGGTCTATGGAATGCTTCAAGTAATAATAGGCTAGGTCTTATCGGGATTTGGTTACAATATTTACGAGAGAGGCCTGTTTCGAAAGAAGTGGCTTGGCTACTAGATGCATGACAAAGCAATAAGGTTGTCTTCTATTGCTTCAACCATTGTGCGAAATACCGACCTCGGTATCAATTACACCCTGTTTTACAACGAGTACCGGCACAACTGATTCTTCCATCCGGACCAAATAAATGCCAAGGATAGATTAGGCTGTGCTTTGAGACAACTATGACCGCGTTCAGTACCTTAAGTGTGTACTTGAGACACAAAAGGACATACCTTGGTAGAAAAACCATGGTTGAGAAGTGTTGAATAGGTACCCCACAAAAACATAAAACACTGCAGATAACGTGCCCTGGGGGATGCTTAATTTCCATTTATTAATTCTTGGCCTCATGGGTTTGGATCTGAGGTAGATCGCCTCGGGTTAGGAGGAACCCCCCGATATATATTCATTCCATGTCGGGATAGGCTTCCGAACGTTTCTCCCCAAGGTCCAATGTAGAGAGGGCTGCTAGGTGAACGGATGAACTATAAAACGAGCCAATTCTCGTTTCTGTCAGTAGATTCATTAAGCACACAAGATAAAACAAGCTGCCGAAAATGATGTTTTCACAGATTGCCTTTCTAGCGTTCGCTCAGTTGGTACTTGCTGCATCAAGAACCTCACCGCCCACTGGTTGCATAGTCGTCTCACCTAGCGCTACTTCAGGTCAATACTCTACAGTACGTGCCTTACAATACCCCAACCACTCATGCCTCCACTGTCAGCGTTGAAATGAGTTTGACCAGAAATACATTTTATAGCTTCAATCGGCTGTTAGTTCATTGTCCACGACTTCCTCGGCAGCTCAGTGTATCTTCATTTATGCTGGAACATATGCAGAACAAGTCTACATTCCGGCTCGAGCTGCACTACTTACGATATACGGAGAAACAACTGATACAACTTCATATACATCGAACACTGTGACTATTACCCAGGGGAAGAGTCAGGACGACTCGGCCAATAATGACGCCACAGCTACCATCCGTGCCTTTGCAGTTGGGTTGAAGATCTATAATATCAACATTGCCAACACAAGAGGTATGTATTGAGTTTGACGAAGTTTATACCTATCACTGCTAAACATTTATCAATAGGAAAGGGATCGCAGGCTGTTGCATTGAGCTCCCAGGGTGACCAGCAAGGTTTCTATGGGTTAAAGTTGACAGGCTACCAAGGTGAGTAACTACATATAGTTTTTGAGAGGTTTATCGCTTGAATACTCTCAACTAACCTCGCAAACTTTCTTAGATACCGTGCTTGCAAATGAAGGGTTTGCGGTCTATGCCAAAAGTTACATAGACGGTGCAACGTGAGTTCTTATATATATATATATCATGCCTCGGAAGTTTTAAATGGGAGCTTACTAACTCATAATTTCAATTCAGCGACTTTATCTTCGGTCAGCGACAAAGGGCTTGGTTTGACGGTGTCGATATTCGTGTCAAAGCCAATGGTTGGGTAACAGCCAATGGCCGTGATTCGGAGAGTAACGTATCATACTACGTTTTTAACAAATGGTATAAAAATAATTGTTCCGGTGTTCGATTGACCTTTACAGACGTTGACCATTTTTTGAATGATCTAGTACCGTCGCGGCAGCGTCTGGATATACTGTTACTGCTGGTACACAGTATCTAGGAAGACCCTGGCGTGATTATTCGAGGGTCGTTTTTCAAAATTCCGCCCTCTCAGCCGTCATAAACTCAGCCGGATGGAGTGTATGGAGCAGCTCAGATGCGAATACCGAATATGTGTATTACAAAGAGTTTGGGAATACCGGGACTGGTGCCAGTGGAACTCGTGTATGTTCAAATCCACTGATAGAACCTCATATCTTTACTGACACAGAAATTTCACCTAAATAGGCCAGCTTTTCTGGTAGTTTGTCCGCTGCGGTCAGTATTTCAACCATTCTTGGATCGTCCTACACCAGCTGGGTGGACACTTCCTATCTGTCGTAAAGGCAGATGAATTGATGATTATTGATGGAAAATTCGAGCTCGAAGATTTTTCAGGCAGGGGTTTTACATGCACGTAGTTAGCTCATTTATACATACTGCGTGTATTATCAGTATCCAGCACTTACTATTTATTTTCCGATGTTCCAAGTCTGATAAGTCTCAAGTGATATAAATAGGTTTTCCTGGTATAATCAGACCCAGATATTTATTACTTTACATAAAACCAGCCCATGTGTGTAAACGAGTAACGTTACGCCGACGGCGACGAGGTCTGTCCTTGTTTCTTTGTAACCAAATTTTCCCATTCCAAAAGTTGTTCCTCCTCAATCCACTTACAGCCGCGATCTGCGACCACGAACTCTCCCAATTCTCTCAAAACCAACTTTCCTAATACCGGAAAGGTCTTCAATCTTCCAATGACGAAGCACCAATCAGATGACACTGTTTGGCCAGTCCTATAAATATCTCTGAGAACAAACCGTTTAATTGACAAATCAGTCAAGGTATTTTGGTGCGCTGTTAGGAATTTGACCAATCCTTTATGTTGAATCGTAACCCGACCTGATACTCCCCCGTCCATTTCCAGAACCTTTAAGTGAGGCCAGTAGAGAAGCCCAGGGCATATTCGATCCCTAAGGATATCTTGCCATTCACAGGATCCGTAGCCCTCTGAACCTAATCGTAAGGTCTGTAGTTGGGGTGTTCTAGCGAGAATGTCTTGTTGGAAGCTATAACTCCGCTGTCCATATACGCTTCCAACCGAAAGATGAGTCAAGTCTTCAAATACTTCGTGAATTTGTGCTAGCTTCGATGGTGGAATGCTTAGTTTGGAGAGCGAATCGACACTGAATGATTCAATCTGATACGCGCAGTTGTTGAGTGCCTTGATGACAGCCCAAAACGCACGTGTTGTCGCTTCCGCAACTCCATGCGGTGGGGGCCGGGGGAGTTCAAATGAGCCATCGAAAGTAGAGATGGTAACCGACTTAAGGTTCGTAAATGCTGGCAAGGCTTTCGATAGAGAGATAATATCGTAAAATGTCCCGAGAACATCCACTTGATGGAGGTGGTTTTTGTGGTGCTCCACTAGGGAATTGGCCATATCCTGAATTGAGAGCGTATCAGATTCGTCCGATAATTGTATCAGTGAGTCCACGTCATGGAAATCCTCTTCCGTTTTGAATTAGCCAATTGTTCATGAGCCCTAGGTGAATAGCTGGGAATTATAAGTACTGGATGAAATAAAACGTATGACTTTATACTCAAACTCGACTACATAAGAAGCAAGCTGGCTTTGCGAAAGATTCACGATCCCATCAAAGGCGTCCCGGGTGAGCTTCGAGATCCGTACGCGGCTAAAGGCCGCGGGACTGACAATCGAGCAGAACCCTCGACACACAAGCCTGCAGGATAGGTTCTCGGCGTGTGAAAGGTTTGCAAGGGAAAGTATCGTCGCAACCAGCTCAACTGGCAGAGATTCCATAGTGGGTTCTTGTGTAATCGTGTTGGATTGGTAGCATTTCGGGGAAAGGTGTTGAAAAGCTTTTACATCCTTTTAGCTGGCACCGGATGCCTTGGCATTTGGCAAGCTCCGACAATAGATTGTAGGTAGAACGGTTGAGGTTATCCATCCATTTATATGCAGAGCATCGAATACACATAGCTTCATGACGTTTCCGAACACGACTGCTATTGCATACCATACAAAAAAGCGCCAAATCCACCTTTTTGTATGCCATGCAATGTTGGTCGTGTTCGGAAACGCTATGAAGCTACGAGTAGACGAATCTGAACACACGGAGCCTGAACTAACCGTTCAGGGGGCACGCTAGATAGGTACCATACTTGCAGGTATGTAGGTGGAGTACCTTTTGCTGTGAATCTGCCAGGTGGGCTACTACATGTAGTTGACCGTTCCAGTATGTAAGCACATGTAGTCAGAAGTCCTAGGCTTGGGAATAGACAAGATGGTTGTGCTCAACGGTTAACATGTACCTACATGTAGTTAGTTACCAGCAAGTTAGCCAAGCCCTTTGTCAAGTCATACTCCGTGATTAGCTCCGAACCAGAATCCATGAATGTACTGCCGAACTACTAGCCGTGCCAACAACTCTATGAGTTGTTTCACTCCAATTATTGGGGCAGACGAGGAATGGAATGACTCCTCTAAACTTATGCACTCTCAATATCTAGTGGTATGAAGCCAAGCGATAAACGGAGACGCACTCTTAAGGCTATTTCTCCCCTTTCCCAACCTGGTGGTACAATAATCTTGAAAGAGACTGAATGATGACTTATATCTCATCTAGAAAGTTTAAATTAGTCGTAGTTGATAACTCCATTATGTACACGAGTGAGCTGCTGCATCGTACAAGTCCCCTTTTGAGCCAGTGGATGTGCTTAATGTATCTATCAAGGCCTTCTCGAAACCAAAAAGTGTTCATTATTTATTTTACAGAAAGGTTTACTCATAAAACGAACAAATAAAAATCATAAGAGAACACATTGAACAGAGAAATCAACTCATTTTTCCCTCCCATATGCCAATAAATGCATATGGATTAATTGAATTTGCACCGGAAAAGATACCTGATCTTAACCTGACTCGTTTTGTATACAATGTACTATCGCGAAGTCAGCAAGGATAACGAAGTCATACGCCCCCACCCCCCCCCCCCCCCAAGTGAGTACATACCTCATTATACTGCAAAGATCGATAGTTTCCTTGTTTTATGCTAGGATCATCTCCTGTGATATTGGCCTCGGGCGCAGTAACCGCAGGCTATTTACTAAAATCAGAATCAAGCCCCAAGAGAACGGTAAAGAGCGAAACAGACCATTTTAACCCCTTTCAAGCTCTCATTCACCACACTAGCATCTTCCCATTTAAGAGGCACAGATCGACCAAGTCCCTTGGTAGCGAGCGCATTTGCTTTGGCGCAGTTTTCGGCAGCATTGTAATCTGATCTATTTAATTCGAACATGGGGTCACCAAGCTGTGCCTCACAAAGGAGCAAGAGTCCTGTGTTATTAGAAGACTATTAGGAAGAAACGTTAGAAAAAGCTCTACCGTCACATGAAGAAGCAGACTCGTAAAGGGAGAAAAGGAAGAACTGACTCCCGCGCAACAGTAGTTTGCACTCTTGGAAACGATATCAGCAAGGTATATGCCTTTTCCGAACATATAACCATTCACTGGTGCCTCTGGCGGGGCAATACGTAACCCTTGGCTTAGAATCCCCGCAAAATTGGTTGTTCTAGAACCGTGCCAAAGAAGATGACGGTTATCAGAAGCAAGTTTGTCCCAGCCAGCGTTTTGCCAGTGTTCCTCCTCTACTGAGCGGGTGACACGGAAAATTTCCTCCACCTTCAAGTTCATGCGATGAGTCTTTCCTTGCGTTTTTTTAACATAGGCTTCGAGGTTCTTGAACTCCGGAGTGTATTTATCCACTAACCATTGATTCTATTAGCGATGGACAAGGTAGGAATATAGGGAACATACGGGGGATAGCTTCGTTAAGACCCAGACTATTGAATTGTTTATCCAATGGATGAATGCCGTCAGTGCTAGCAACTCTCGTATCATTCATTATCTTGGTTGTTATAGCCATATCACCGAGATTCTCAATCAGCTCAACCTCCTTCTTTAGTTTGGGGCCGCTATCGATGACAGGAGGGATGTTCCTGCCAAAACTATGCGGAATGACAGAGTAATATCTATTGGATAAGCGGTTTAAGATTTCCACGCGGTTGCTACCAAAATCCGAGAACTTTTGGAGATAGCCTGGCTTCTGTTCAATGACTTCACCGATGTCCTTCAAAGTTTGGTATCCACGAGAGATAACCTCCTTCGATAATTTTCCGAGAGGAAGTTTGTTACTGTCATAAGACATAGAAGCCATGGATTGTTGCCTTTGGAAAGAGATTAGATATATTCTGGAAAATCAGAGGGGTGGATACAACATACATGATATCTGTATTGAAAATCAACTGCATCAAATTTTGAAGGGGCTTAGCCAAGCTACTCTTCACTAGCTTTGCGGCTTCCCCTCCAGCCGAACCTCCAGCGTCCCCATCTGCATCCTCTTCTTCGGCCTCGTCATAATTTCTCTCCAAGAATGCATATTTTTTAGGCCCACCAAGCGCATCCGCGCGGCCCTCCCAATACTGACCAGTTTTGCTCTTGAACAGTTTCTGGAATTGTGCCAGAGCATTATGGTAAGAGACATCCTGAAGATACATTTTTGTTTGCCCTTTCTCGCCAACACGACCAAAGCGAACCCAAACAGAGAAACTGTAGGATTTGTCTGTATCCGACTCGAGCAGCTACAGCAAATTCATAATATATCAGCCATTGTCATTTAAATCCAAGGATTCGAAATCTGTTACCTGGCAATAGTAAAACTTGTTGTTATTATTCCCAATGTCAGTCTGGTTAAGAGTTGCATCATAAACAACGCCAGCTCCATCCACATAAACATGGACTCTGTCTATAAAATCAATTGAATATAGTAAGCAAGTGCGCCTTATTGGACAGACCTAGAAAGATCGAGGGAAACATACTGGCTATTGGACAGTATTCGTCGACTGGAGCTTTGCCTTTCTTTATTACAGTCTTCATTTTAGGCTTTACTTCCTCCGGCTGTGGGGTAGGTTCCTTCTTGGCTTTTCCCTTGCCTTTTGTCGAAGCTTTGGTCTTTTTCTCCTCTGGTTTTGCCGCGTCCTTTGTGTCCTTTTCATCCTCCTCCTTGACTGTCTTTACTCCATCTGCCGCCTTCGGGGGTGCGTCTTCCATATCCACATCTTGGTCTTCGTTCTTACTCTTGCTACCTTTTGTCTTCTTGGGCGCTGGCTTTTCTTCCTCCTGGTCTTCATTCTTTACCATATCCTTCAAATTAGACGCAGTACGTTTGGACATCCTTCTAGGTGGAGCAGAACCCGAATCATCCGCCGACTTTCCGGCAACTGTGGTAGTGGTAGGGGCTGGTTGAATAGAACCAAAGAAATATCCCGTTTCTGCGAGAGCTCTCTTGGACTCAATGGATTCAAGAAGCCAGTCGAGTGATACAATGTGTATACCAGCAGCTTGCGCAGATCGTACTATTTTTCGCAAAACCAACAAGTTAGTCATAAAAACTTAATCGCGGAGGACAATCCCCCAATCGGTTGCAATGATTCTTGTGGCACCTTTTGCGGACCGCTTGTCTACGTCGACCTGGGTGGTAACGAGATGAGTGGTTGATCCGGGCTCAATGGTTTTTACGAAAGCTCCTCCACTGCTAGTTATTAAAGACTCGAGAACTCCTAGATTAAGAGGTGAGTTAGATACACTACAAACCCTGGTTATTTGTGAATTTAGTGTTAATCTTACCTTGAGTATATCCCTTCTGTGAGCCGCTAAGAGCTATAGTGAAATTGCTGAGTGGATTTGCCATTGTGCGATAAATCTCCTTTCTTAAAGCGATCAATTGGCTTCTAGGAAGGTTTCAAAAAGGGAACAGTCGTGGGATTGTAATGCGCTTGATCGTTCAGTAAGGCGGTAGCGGTGCGCTGGTGGCCCTTGTGGTGTGGGCCGAGCTAGGTGTTTCAATTGAGGGCAGCTGATCTAGCAGAGAGATCACTTGGGGACAAGAAAGACGCGGATTTCTTTTCAATGCAAGGTGAGTAGAGGGAATGCCGGAAGATGTGAATTTGGTGTCTCCATAATTGCGCGGCGCGACTGGCTTTTTATTTGGGAAGTCGCGTCGAGCGTGTTTCTCACAGTTCGCGCGACGCGGAGTCAGGTGCTCGATCTACGCACTACACACTTGCGATGACTCTTTCCTTCGCCTGCATGCACGTTGGGTAAGAGTCATCGATGGGGGGGCTGTGCACACTGCCTGAGATAGCTAGCCTGTCAACGAATAGTCCTTTCTGGGTCAATGGCGAACCGGTAACTCAGTCTAAGCGAGTGCGCAGTTGAGAGTTTATCCTTAATTGGCTATCCTTACTAATAAAATAAAAACCTGAAAAGGAAATAACAGCGCAGTAGCCAAATAATAAACACCAAATAAGGAAAGTGCCTATATCTACATCTAGCCATTTTGCGGGAGGTCAAGTAAATAGGATGAGTCATTCCGGGCAGTTACACAGCATGACTTCCCGCCTAATTAAGACATCTTTCGCTAGATTAGCCATTCACAGCGCAACGATAAGGTAGGTTTATTAACAAATGGCACAAAAAGGCATAGACCATGCCCGTCTTGATGGGAATAATAATTTAGAGTTCTAGCACAAGACATAAATCATTATTTGACTATCTCCACACCACGATTAGTGAAGTACCGAATGAGAATCCATGAAGTTACATGTATGTGTATGTGCGTATAGTGATGTCGACAACCAGTGGTTATTACACCATTCTGGATACTCAAGGCTCTACGCTGATATGGAATCATATAGAGTAATTCAGCCAGTGCCTGGTTAGGCAACCTTATACAACTCTACAGCCTCTATCGCCGGCATTCGGGGTATTTCCACACTGCACCAAGATTCTCATATTTCAACACCAAAGCATGAGCGTATCATCCTTTCGTCTGTTCCTGTAAGTTGCGATCCTTCGCTGTGGTAAGTATTACCACAATCCTACACCGCCGACTGACACTTACAGCCACTCTAGCCCCGGATTCTGTATGGGTTAGCCAAAACTATCCTGAATTAAGGGATCTGTGGGGTGTGCTGGCAGATGATTTTAGTCGGAAGCTGCTATTCCAGGTATTCTACCCGTTCCGCATAGCTAGCGAAGGAACATTCGCTCTACTCTGCATGATATTGTCATCGTGGTCATGCCGTGCAAGATTTAAAATCTCAATGGTTTCTATGCCATTCCCACCACTAAATAGATCTAGATCTATCAACTTGCGCCGCAAGGGTCTACAACAACTGCGAGTACTCATACATCTCCCCAATCAACATAAAGTCATCCCAATAAACAAAAGGAAAAAAATAATGCAAAGATACATGTAGTACCGATCATCAAATGGCATCAAAATTAAAGGGAGAAAAGAAAAGAAAAGAAGAAAAAAAAGAAACGCCAGCCCTAACTAATAAGCATCCGTGCCATATCCCTGCCTATGCACCTCTCCCTCCTTCCCCTCCTCTTTCCTCCCTCCCTCAACATCATAGCCACTGCTATCACCATCATCCTCCGCCAATCTCACCTCCGTGATCTCATCACCCACCTCTGTCCACGTCCCCGCACAGGCCGGGATTGGCGACACCTTACAGAGCCCCCAGTAGGCGACCGACGCAACAAGGAACCCCGCAAAGAAGTTCACATTGTATATATACGTCGCTCCAATCGGCACCTTCCTTCCAATAGCGCCTGCAAAGCCGACAACATTTATCAAGATGCCAGCAATGTAGGCCACATATGCGCGCCAATGGACACCGTACGTAAAATAATAAGGCGCCGACTTCCTCGCCGTGTACAGCGAGCGGATCTCCAAGTACCCCTTGCGTACTACATAGTAGTCACAAAGCATGACACCAGCAATGGATGAGAGGAAGACTGAGTACGAGGAGAGATAGAGGGTGAAATTGTTGGTCGTTGACAGGAGGTTCCACGGGCACATTGCGAGGCCGACGATTGCGCAGAGGTAGCCGCCGCGGCGGATGTTGATGAAGCGGGGGAGGAGCGCGGTGGTGTCCGAGCCCGCCGAGACGGAGTTTGCGGCGATGTTGGTCCCAAGTTGGGCTAGCGCGAAGGCGGCGGAGATGAAGAAGACGCCGGCGCGGTTGCCGGAGCCGCCTTCTTGAACGAAGCGCTCAAGGAGGGAGAGGGGGTTCCAAATGGGCTCCTTGTAGATTACCATTGAGGATGAGGAGACAATGATGCCGACGAAGGAGGTCAGGGCGAACGAGCAAGCTGGGAGCTTGTTAGTATTGATGCTCAAGGGAGAGAATATCACTATAAAGCCGGACTCACGGATTGAAATAAGCTGGGACCACAGCGAGTCACTTGGTTTGGTCGCAAAACGAGTAAAATCAGGATCTACCGCCGACTGTTAGTCAAAACCCGATCCGCAATCATTGATGCCAATCCTCACCATTCACAACCAACGTCGCAAAATTCGCAATTGAGCTCATGATGCCGCTCACAAAGGCCCACGCTAGAGTACTCCCATGGATAGTATTCCGCTGGTGCACGATGGGGCCCAGCCCGCCGGCCTTGTGCACACTCCATCCAAAGAATGCAAAGCCGGCAATAGGTACCACAAACGCCTTAAACGTAAAAAGATGTCTGATCTGGTGCACAGGGAACCAAATCGCTGGCAGCGATACCAACCAAAAGATAAAGAATGAGACAAAGTACTTTGTCGTCGTGCCCACACTATCTGGGAACGTATTTGGCACATCCTCGAAAGCCGTCCAGATAGAGCGTATCATGAGGTAGACACATTCACCCCCGATCCAGGACTGCACGCCGTACCAGACACAGGCCATACCGGCGCGGTTAAAGACGGGCCAGAGGGAGCCCCAGATGCCGAAGGACGAGCGCGCGACGACGGGGAAGCCGATATGGTAGGTTGCGCCGATGCGGCCGGTAGCACAGATGAAGCATGCAGCGAAGAAGTAACCGATCCAGACACAGAGCCATGACTGCCACCAGGAGAGACCGGCGATGATCATCGAGGAGGAGATCATCCATGTATTCTGCAGGCAGGTGGACACAATTTCCCAGTCAATTTACGTTCCTTCATATATAGCCTACTAATCCTGAGGAATGTATGCAAGAAACAAAAAAGAGAAGATAAAATACTGACAATATTAAATGAATCGGCAATCCAAAAACCGACAAAGTTCCATGGACCCCATGTCCTCCGCGCAGGCTCAACTATAGGAACACCAGAATGTTAGCTGGGGAGCTGACTCTGAGACATTATTTTCTTGTTCAACAGTTAGAAAAAGCAATAATCCATCCGATCTGCATGCAAGTAATCACCGAAGATTGTCGCAACACTGCCAATATATCTCTGGGTCGCCCACCGGTGATAACAGCCGGTAATGGTAACAATAACCACAACCAAACCCTTGGCCCGTTCTAACCTGTTTCTCCCCCCGCAACATTCCAATTACCATCCCCCGAGTGCTGGCTAGGAGCGTGATGTTTCTTCACTCAAACTCCAGTAAATAGATAACACCACCACCGCCGCCACCATCCACCACGAACCACTAATCAACCAATCCAAAAGAGATAACAGCCCACCCCAAGTCATATCCACAAGACAAGGCCAATAAGATAGGTAATTGCAATACGAGAAATCAAAAAAGAAAGAGAAATATCCTACCAGGCTTCAAATCATCATTCGTCAGCATAAGCTGTGCATTTGTCAATCCCTCCTCATGCTTCGTCTCCAGCCTCCTCACAAGCCTTTCCAGTCTCGTCTTTGTGCTCATCGTGTGTGGTCGTCTGTACCCGAGCAATGGTTCTCCCTCTAGTGCGCGAGCCGTCGAAGAGGGTGGTGGTGGGGAGGAGGAGGATGATGAGGATGAAGATGCCATCACGGGGGAGGGAGTGGGCCAACTACTTATATACCGGCTAGTACCATACTTTAATCTCGGAGGGAGGAAAGTGTAAAAAAAATAAAAAAAAAGATAGATTGCTATGCAATGCTATGCTATGCATCCCATCATACCTGCTAAGAAAGTACCAAGATCTACTACTACTGAAGCGGTCTTGTTTTCCTGGGGTAGTTTGCTGCAGGCCTATGAGAAACAAAACAGCGATCTGATCCGCCGAGCTGCTTGTGGAGGCAAATAGTAGAGTAGAAGGGAAAAAGAAATTAAAATGAAAAACAAAACTGCCCCAGCCAGAAAACCCCCGTATCGTACTCGAGGAGCTCTAGGATCTAGATATCAATACCCTCACTGCACCACCCGGGGAGCGCAGCCTAGATAACTACAAAGATAACAGCCCGGAGGATCCATCTATCTACCCAGCTAGCATCGCTTACTCCCACTATCCACGCCCAAAACTAAACTAATCTCCTAGGCACACCCGTTCCACGCGACATGACACGATAAGCTGTCTGTAGAGCTGTCACGGGGAAAGCTGTTGTTGTTGTCTCGTGCTCCTCTACTGAGTCTACTCTACTCTACCTAGCCCTACTACCTACGAGACGAAACAAGACCAGATGAGACAAGACAAGAAACACCAAGACTCTGTAACCAGACTAGGTACTCTAACTACTCCAGCTTATCACTCACTCACCCCCATGCCTTGATTGAGGCTTATCTCTATCTACGTCCAGTTAGGACTTTTGATCGAGTAAGAAATAGGAAGCCCTGATAGCCGGTCTCCCCAGAATCCCTAGACGCACCCTTAGCCCCTTAGCTCCCGACAGAGGTACAGGGGAGGGAGTAGCAGTTCGGTTATCAGAGACAGGCGGGAGCTTACGAGTTTCTATCGAGCAAACGGGGGAGAGTCAGCCTAATCAGCTGTCTACATCCTGGTAGATGGGCTGGAATGATGATTACCAGTACCTACCGGGGCGAGCATGGTTTTTTGCTCGATAGAAACTCGTAACATCTCTATCTCGATACAAATTTGATCAAGTGAGTGGCTGGAGGAAGAGGAAGATCTCGGTTCCGGGTTTTACTCGCCTAGATGAGATCCGGTTTGATTGGGAGGACACCCCCCGCCATTTCTCTCTACGAGTCTAACTCTCTAGGACTCTCCCGCACTTCCCGCATGTCCATGACGGGGGCGATGGGGTTGAGTTGATGGATGAACGAACGGGTTTGTTCGGGTATTAAATTTGATTTCTGTGTTACGGGCAGATCTAGGTTCTGCGATCATTTCACCTCCGTCATCGTTGAGCGCGATGCGAATCCCTCCCTGCATATGTATTTTTATTTCCCCCCCGCCACAGAGGATTTCGTTTCTAGATAGAGATATGTAGCAGCCTCATATCTGCAAGGAAAGAAAAAGGGATTTTGAGATATCTCGTCGACAATTACGACCCCACCATCTATGGAGATTTCCTAGCAGAGCCGTACTCAAAAAGCAACGAAATTTTCAGTCTTGTCTACTTTAAACCACATGAGCGCAAGGCACAAGGGTAATCCAGCTCAAGATCATATCATCAAAAGGATGTGATCGAGCGAGGCACGAGACGTGGGGTAAGTGGTAAGTAAAAAGTAACCCAGCAACATGAGAAACATTCATTCTCGACTGTAGATCTTCAAGTTTGACTCGTGAGATTTACTGTTGTGCACGAACTCACGCGGGTTAAAAAAAACATGGTGTATATCAATTTATTATTATTATTTCTAGATATAAGCCCCTCTTCGTACCAGCGAGAAAGGGCGATCTTCCGCTTGCGGGGAAAATTGCAAATCCACACAGTGGAATGTTCCCCGCTTCCTCGTGGTCGACCGACAGGGCGGGCGCAAACTTCCCCAAGGCCACGTGAGGATAATAATAATAATAACGACCCCTCATCTCATATGCGATAAACCTAGAAATCTTTTGGCGCAATGTTAGCTCTCATTCACATGAAACAGTGTGCGAGATTGTGAAG